>CM042260.1:30329072-30929072 GCA_023566225.1 Romanogobio albipinnatus | reverse complement strand
AATATGGACGTAGTGTCCATGACATCACCCATAAGATTCTGAAGAGCAGTTTTGAAGCGTAAAGTAGGGACGAGCTGGCCGTTGCCATCTTGGCAGTGCGTCATCGCGCCTCACTCCCGGATAACAGAAAATGGGCAAAGAGGCAGGATGTGTCTGAGCTGAAGTGACATGATGACTAACAGACAGCAGATAAATGGCTATCCACCTGTCACTCAAAGTGACCACGCCCTTAATTATGCAGAACTTTAAGGCTTTATATAATGTAAATGAACGAGTTATAAAAAAATATGTCAAAAATAATTTTAACATGGGGCTCAATGAGGCTCTGCTCCCTTCTGGAGCATGTCCCTAGTGGCCAGTCGATGAATTGCAGTTTAAGTCACTTCCATATTGGCTTCAAGAGAAACTGCGGGAGGTTGCCGCTTGATTTGAACCCAGTCCAATAAATTCAACATTATGCACTTATTGCTTTGTAATTAGTTATTTTTGACTTATAGCTTATATGCAGCATTCACAATGCCATGCTAAGCTACACTGCCGTTCAAAAGTTTTTGATCGGTAAGATTTTTTTTATGTTTTTAGAAGAAGTCTCTAATGCTCAGCAAGGCTGCATTTATTTTTATTAAAAATAAAATAAAAACTGTAATATTGTGAAATATTGTTCAAATGTAAAATAATTGTTTTCTATTTGAATATATTTTAAAATGTAATTTATTCCTGTGATGCAAAGCTGAATTTTGAGCATCATTTCTCCAGTCTTTAGTGTCACGTGATCCTTCAGAAATCATTCTAATATGATGATTTGCTGCTCAAGAAACATTTATGATTATTATCAACAATTGTGTAAAAAAATTAATTCAGGAATCTTTGTTGAATAGAAAGTTCAAAAGAACAGTATTTATTATAAATAGAATCTTTTGTAACATTAAAAATGCCTTTATTGTCACTTTTGATCAATTGATTGCATCCTTGCTGAATAAATGTATTAATTTCGTTAAGTTCTTTCCCAAAATAATTAATTCAAAATTTTACTGACCCAAAACTTGATCGGTAGTACAATGTTATTTTGGATTAATTTTAACTGTTTTCAACATTGATAATAATCAAAAATGTATCTTGAGCTGCAAATCAGCATATCAGAATGATTTCTGAAGGATCATGTGACACTGAAGACTGGAGTAATGATTCTGAAAATTCAGCTTTG
Organism: Romanogobio albipinnatus; assembly: GCA_023566225.1. Taxonomy (NCBI): domain Eukaryota; kingdom Metazoa; phylum Chordata; class Actinopteri; order Cypriniformes; family Gobionidae; genus Romanogobio; species Romanogobio albipinnatus. The sequence continues at coordinate 30,927,868 of CM042260.1, read as the reverse complement.
CCATCACAGAAATAAATTACATTTTAAAATATATTCAAATAGAAAACAGTTGAATTATATTTCACAATGTTACTGTTTTTGTTTTGTTTGTTTTTCATAAAACAAATGCAGCCTGGGTGAGCATAAGAGACTTCTTTTAAAAACATTAAAAATGTTACCAATAAAACACTTTTGAACGACAGTGTACATAAAAATACAATTTATGTTAGGGAATTATTACATTTTACCTAGTGCCTTTTGTAATGGTGCTTTTCTGGTCCTAATATTTGAAATAAATTTGGTTGATTTTGTGTTGTAATGATAGAGCAGATTATTTGAATGTTTAGTGTTTGATGCAGAATAAACCCATTAAGCACATGTTTAATGTGGTTGCTTCTTATAGAAAGAATGCAGGAAGAATAGGAGTGGTGGTATCAGAATCAGAGGCAAGGCAAGGGAATTTTATTTCTAAAGCACATTTAAAACAGCTACTGCTGACAAAAGTTCTAAGCACTTTGGACAATTATGTACATTAACTTCATCTTTCATAAAAAAGAGAATATAATATAATAAAAAACATAAAACTGACAGGAAGACACATATTAATAAGATTACATTGATCCGAAAGCTAGAGAAAAAAGATGCGTCTTTAGTGCAGTTTTGAAGCTTTCAACATTGGAGGGAGAGCCTAATGTGGACCAGCAAATCATTCCACAGACGTGGAGCAGCAACAGAAAAGGCAGATCTCCTTTTAACTTCAAACAAGACTGCAGCACGGAAAGCATCAACCTGTTGACAGACCTTAAGGGCCTAGAACATTTCCGGTGGAGAAGCAAAACTGTGATATATTGTGGAGCCTGGCCATTTAACCCCTTATACACATATAGTAAAACCTTAAATATAACACAGTATTCAACCGGCAACCAGTGAAGGGAAGCCAAAACTGGCAAAATATGTTCCCTCTTTCTAATCCCAGTAAGAAGTCTACCAATTGTACCAATTGCATAAAGAGGACTTAGCCACACCAAGGTATAATGAGTTACAGTAATCCAGCCTGGAGGAAATCGCCAAATCTTTTGGTGATTAAAACGCTTTCAATTTTGCAATGGATCTGAGATGATAAAAGCTACTCTTCACAACTGAATTGTTTTGTTTGTCAAATTTAAGTATGTTATCAAAAATCACTCCCAAATTTTTTGACCATGAGAATTTACAGATAAAGGACCCAGATAGTCATTTATCTGAAAAATAGAATCTGGTGGTCCAAAAACTACTATTTCAGTTTTAGAGTCATTCAGTGTTATAAAATTAGCTGCCAGCCAGCATCTTACCTCCACAAGACAGTCCAACAGAGTGTGTGTGTGTCATAGTTATCCTCATGTACCATTCAGAATCAGAACAGAATAGACCGATAAGAGGCTTTGCGTGGTTTGCAGAAGGTTTTTTTTTCTTGCAATCAGAGCTATAGTCTTTATTTGTTGGACCTTTATCCACCAAACATTAACAAATAGAAAATAAGTTTAACTGCTCCATTTATCCTGATCCGATCCTGTGCAGGGGTGTATAAGTGTGTCCTATGTGAAAAGAAGGTTTAGAGATGAATCCCAAATACCGGTGTTAGCACTTCATTCCACATGATGGTGCACCAAAATCTTTTTCTATATGAGGAAATGATCAGAACCATTTTACTTTTCACTCAGGGAAGCAAAACTTCTAAAAGAAACTGTACATTGTTGGTGGGGTCAGCAAGACTACAAACAGGATAATCACTGCAATTTCAAACAAAAATTCATTTCCGACATTACTCTTTTCATTTTTAAACCACATATCGAATAAATAGTTCTCTATTTTGAGAAAGCATCTACGAAACAATATAATTTTCATCTGTGTATCGGGATGAAATTGTTACTTTGACTTCAGTTAATCATATTTATTGACATTTCCACAGAAAACTGAGCATAGCATATAATGAAACCTGTCGTCATTTGAGGCTTAACAACATATAATCATTGTTCGCCAGCACCTGAAATTTAGAGAGGCATCTCTATCGAATTAGATGAGGGAGAGGATCATCAGGACGAGATGTTTTGGGCTGCTGCCTCCACCACAATCACACACATACACACACTGTTGTGGTTGGTGTTACGGCCAATTTGAAAAGCTGTCAGATTTCAATAGCATTGAATAATCACTGTGTTTGTTCAGGTCTGATTGCGAGAGGCATACAGGGACATGGTTTGGCACAGTTAACGTGGTTTATTTGTTCATATTTCACTCTCTCTCGCTCTGTACTGAATTTCTGAGAGTATCAAGAAAATAAAATCCTAAACTAGCTTTAGCTGAATAACTGATTCAAAGGAGAGACACACTCGCACACAGAGAAATGAGTAACTTATTTTTATTTTCTACATACACTATATTGCCAAAAGTTTTGGGACACCTGACTTTAAATGCACATGAACTTTAATGACATCCCATTCTTAATCCGTAGATTAAGAATCTGTGGAATATTTAGTTTATGGGGATTCTTGACCATTCTTCTAGAAGCACATTTGTGAGGTCAGGCACTGATGTTGGACAAGAAGGCCTGGCTCGCAGTCTCCGCTCTAATTCATCCCAAAGGTGTTCTATCGGGTTGAGGTCAGGACTCAGTGCAGGCCAGTCAAGTTCCTCCACACCAAACTCACTCATCCATGTCTTTATGGACCTTGCTTTGTGCACTGGTGCACAGTCATGTTGGAACAGGAAGTGGCCATCCCTAAACTGTTCCCACAAAGTTGGGAGCATGAAATTGTCCAAAATGTTTTGGTATGCTGAAGCATTAAGAGTTCCTTTCACTGGAACTAAGGGGCCAAGCCCAACCCCTGAAAAACAACCCCACACAATAATCCCCCCTCCACCAAACCCAGACTCGTCCATCGGATTGCCAGACAGAGAAGCGTGATTCGTCACTCCAGAGAACACGTCTCCGCTGCTCTAGAGTCCAGTGGCGGCGTGCTTTACACCACTGCATCCGACACTTTGCATTGCACTTGGTGATGTAAGGTTTGGATGCAGCTGCTCTGCAATGGAGACCCATTCCATGAAGCTCTCTACGCTCTGTTCTTGAGCTAATCTGAAGGCCACATGAAGTTTGGAGGTCTGTAGCTATTGACTCTGTAGAAAGTTGGCGACTTCTGCGCACGCATGTGCTGACCCCGCTCTGTGGTTTTACGTGGCCTACCACTTTGTGGCTGAGTTTCTGTCGTTCCCAATTGCTTCCACTTTGTTATAATACCACTAGCTGTTGATCGGCAGTCTGATCAAATAATGAGCCAGGAAAGTGATCTTCTTAAATATTACCAATGATGTCCATTCCCCAATGGAGAACTGGGAGGTCAGGTGCATTGTAGGATATTCTAGCACAATAATCTATACTGTACACATTATATATACTGCGAATAAAAAGTATTGTAGTATGCTATTTCAAACAGCCTGTATGTTTGTGTATGGCGGTGTGGCTTTACAAATCATTGGGCCAATCAATGACCTCAATGACCTGAGATGGATGGGTGGAGCTTTATGGCTACAGTTGAAAGGGCAGCCTAACAAACAATTACCTTAAATCTGGCATGGAGCACCTTTTTGTTTCAGGTTGTGGATAAAGTATAAAATAAATAGCAGGGAGGAATTTGATCCCCCAATACTGACATGAAACAACAATGCTGGAATGTGTTTATAAACTCATGAAAAAGCAATTTCACACATGACAACATGAACGTGGAATCTGTCATTGTTCTTCTGATTAATGTAGCTTCATCCACCACAGACAGAACACTGTCAGAAAGGAAAATTAATTAATGGAGCAGATATGCAAATATGTTAGTAAGCCCTGTGTAGCAGAGTTTGAGATACGCTAACGACAGTGAGCTCTGAGAGATAAAAACAGTTACTAGGAAAATAAATCATTAGGAAAAAGATGTCCTAATAGGAAACAGACTGTAGGCAAATTGCAAATGGGGATCTGAGGCTGACATGTAAATATGCACTGAAGTAAATCATTTTCCTTAATAATACTTAATAGAGATACTTCATAAGTAAGGTAACATGTACCCTGAACTCTTGGTTGATTAACCCAAACCTTGCTTACTTGAGGTGTGCTAGTCCCAAAAACGCGTCCAGGAGTAAGTTCAGACAACTCAGAGTATGTTCCCAGTTAACACACAAGACATTCTCAACAGAGCGACGAATCGATGATTCACTATGGAAACAGACGTTAAGAAAAAGTGCGCCATTCTACTTCCTTCTTCTTCTTTTGTTTAAAGCAGCACTAGGTAACTTTTCAACCTTCATAATATATTTTCAAGACTCTTGTGATGATACAGCGACTTACAATAGGTTGAATGGCACATCTGCCATAGCCTGACGGGGTTTGTATCGTTTTTAATTGTACTTTTTAACTTCGGGTTTTCGGATAGTAACCCGAGAAAAAAAAGAACTAGAAAATTCGACTACTTTATGGCATATACGTCACTTCCACCATCACCCCCACTTCCTTAAATTCGGACGTGCGAGCCCAACTATCCTTTGTTTGCCGGATGTTATAGTCATTGCCGAGGCAGCACAGAAAAAGAAGAAAGCAAAGGTTTTGTCGGAGGAATGCAAAAAGAGGAAACGAGAAAGTGATCGTATTAAAGTATTATATTTGTTTATTTGTCTTGCCTCAAGCTATAATGCAAATCGATTTTTCAAATTTGAAGATTCATCTATGTTAGCTTGATATTATATTGACGATATATGGTTATTACTTACCGCTCAAACATTGAATTGAAGTATCATATAGATTCTGTAAAACGGTAACCAATAGACTAGACTACTATAATGACGCTGGCTTGTAAACGTGATCATCGCGATCATTTGGTGTTTGAAAACAAAACAAAAAAAAAAACATGAAATGATATTCATATGACATGCTGAAACATATGCCACTGTACCTGGGATGAAGACATTTCACTCGCGACGCAAGCAGAACACCTGCATGTGAACTCCTCCTGCAGTGTTCAGGGCTATCATAGTTGTCATGTCAACAAATGCACGTGCGATGCATCCCCTGATGTAGGATGACAGAGTTTACGACAGTAGTAGAGGACAATACTGTTTCTCAACTGTAGGGGGACCCCGAGAGCAAAACCTACCTAGTGCTGCTTTAATGGCGATTTACATAACCTACTTAGTGCACAGCGCTACCTATTTGGTGGTTATGCAATCATTTTTTCAATGTCTTCGTTTAATAAGATTATATTGCTTGTTTGATGCTAATGAATTGAATGTAGATTCACGTGTGAGATGACAAAAAAAAAAAATAGAAATATATTTTAATTGAATTAACATTTAAACATGACCTTGTTGTAATAGTGCTTTAGAATGAATATATAATATTGTAAATTAAATAAATGTAACTATATAACAACTTAGATAATGGATGATTTTACTCAAAGAACCCACACTAACAAGAGCAACAACACTGAAATTACAAAGCATGCTGGGTTTAAGAGCTTTATTTAAAGGGCACCTATTATGCCCTTTTTACAAGATGTAGGGTTAGGGTTAGACTCTTGATGTCCCTAGAGTGTGTATGTGAAGTTTTAGACCAAAATACCCGACAGATAATTTTTACATCATGTTAAAATTGTGTAAAATATTTTATCCCTTTAAATGCAAATGAGCTAGTGCCTCTGGCCCCCTTTTAAGAAGAGGGCGGAGCTTCAAGAGCTTGTGTCAGCACAATCTCATCTCACAGAATGAAAATGTCAAAACAGAAACTCTCAATAGTGGTTTTCAGTTTGAACCGGACTCAGACAATAATGCCTACAGAGCCAGACGATATATACTGTATGGAGATAGGTATAGGCATAGTTTTGTTTAATTACAGTTATAACTTATTTGTCATCTTGCTTTTATCCTCTATTAGTACAAACCTGTTTTAGAGGACTCCATCCGAATGATAGCCAGAACTTTACTGATGAGTTTTATGACGTTTATTGTACGTCACACAAAAGATTAAGCATCCGTTTTACTCCACAAAATCAATGTAAGAGCTGAAAAAAACAGTGCAAGAAGTGCGCATTAAAGTCTTATCCATAAACACTCTCTCTCCCTTGCATTATCATCATCATATGCGAATTACACAAAAACACTCGTTAAAACTAACAGTAAACAAATATATACAAACCTTATGTCTTTTCAGGGGGTGCTTAATAAACTGGTAAATGTTTATATCCATAAAACAACTCTGATGAACTGTAATAAAGTGTGTGCTGTCCTTTTCATTTCTGCCGTGACCAGTATCACTCTGGAGACCAAGCCTGCCACATTCGTGTTAAAAACTGAAGCCAAAACGTCTCGATCGCCCCCAGGTGGCTGGTCCCAGCATAGGTCATAACCCCCGCCCCTCAGTGTATTCTAATGGATGCGGGACAAACTAAACAATCAAATTACACTTCGTATAATTTTTTCCAAAAGTTGGTTTCTGTCATTTTAGGCAGTTTTTATCACGCTGGTTTCATTTCAAGTGTTCGTTTTTAAAATAAGTTTAGTTTTAGTTAGTTATTTGATGCTATAAAAACGGGGGGTGTGACGTCATGATTGACAGCTGAGATTGACGACTTCTCTGAGTGAAGTTGTCACTGAGACACCAACAGAGTTTTTTCAGGATTTTTAGGAGGAGATTGGAGCTTTTAGCTTTAATTTCTACATTTCCATAGCTGTTTATTTCACACCGACATAATGAATTATTCTGCATCTGCGAGAGTGTCGGTGGGCTTTTGATATCGGGGCTTTACTTCCTGCTTTCTACTGCGCAGACTCCGGTCCCGAGGTCACTACTCCACAGACTCGGTCTCAAATCTGCGCAAGATGTCAGCATCATATTCGGAACTCCGGCGGATTCACTTTTCTTCAGCGCATATTTTTTACGGTCTATGCTATAAACTGGATCCCAATCCACCCTTAAGTAACACCTTTTTGGCAAAGCCTGTCTTGTATTGCCCCTCGTTCACAAAGCAGTCTGGAGTGAAATGATTTGTGTGGACATAAACGAACCTAAACCTGCTCCGGCGTCGAAACAATTCCCGGACTGTGTACAGCTCATTCAGGGCGGGTCTATGCTGAATCGGCAGTGTTCGTCAACAGTCGTGGGCGGAGCCTGTGCAAACTTTGCCAAGGATCTGAGAACAGCATTTTCTGATACAGCACTTATGATTTATGGGAATTTTTTTTAATGATTTTTATCATTATAGGGTGGTTGTGTACACACACTGCCAACACACATTTATGTTCACACACCATGTAAACGTGAATTTTGCATAATAGGTGCCATTCCTGGCTTTGAACCTTAAAGTTGATTAGATGTAAAACAGTATGTATGTTATTTTAGTATTATTTAAACTGTTATAGTATTTGTTAAGTTTGATTTAGCTTTTAATCTTAGTCTTAAGTCTTATGTGCTTTTGTCATTTTATTTTCTTATGATTTTATTTCTATTTACCTTTATTTGTATTTCAACATTTCTATTTTTTCATGTAATTTAAAGCTTTATTTTAATTTAACAACAACAACAACAAAAATAATAATAGTGTTAGTTGACAATAACAACACTGTTTGTTTGAGTGTTTATGATCTCTTTCATCTGTCAGTCTTTTTAGTGCACGGCAGCACAGGAGGACGGCTGATGCATCGCAGCCCTTGTTCCATCACTTTTAATATGATGGCTTCTGTAGCACCATTAATCTGAAGTTGTCTGCTGAGCTCTGTGCATGGTAGATAATGTGCTTTGGTGCCGTCCCATGCCAGCTGTGCCAGACACCGCCCAGACTGAAGCCCAACTGGGTTTGTTTGGCTGCAGCCTTCTGCAAATTACTCTCTTTCTCAGATAAGAACATTCCAGACCAAATACTGAACATAACCATTGAACAAAACTAAAAGCTGAGCTGTTTAAAAAAATGTATCTCATATAATTATTCCAGTATTCAAGTATTCAAGGTATTCACTTTACGACCCCAAACTTTTGAGTGTTAGCACAGTATTCGTATTAATTCCTTTCCAAACACGGCATACATGTCGGTGGGAACCATTACAGAAGAAAGTCCCTGGTGGACAGTTCTCTATACTCACCCTATTTCCCAGGAAAGGACATTTATCACAGTTAATTCCCTCATCTTAATTATATGTGAAATGAGACAAAGAAAAGGCAGCAAGCGTGAGCTGGAGTAATTAGTTGCAGTGCAGTAATTGATATTGTTCTGTTGCAGTGACTGAAGTCATCCGCATATAGTCAAAGCCCCTTTCATTAAGTTATCAAAACAGCCACAGCCATTACATGCTCAATTATAGAAGAGTATTGGATTCTTTTCTTGTTAATCTCTTGCATTGAAAAAAAGGTGATAAGTGAGAAAAAGACTGAAATTGACTCGAGCAATTAGTAGAACAAATTATAAAGGTGTCAGTGTTTGCAATGAAAGCAGAAAACCACTTGTGAGAAAGTAATCAGACGAAAAAAAGGAAGGAAGGAAGGAAGGAAGGAAGGAAGGAAGGAAGGAAGGAAGGAAGGAAGGAAGGAAGGAAGGAAGGAAGGAAGGAAGGAAGGAAGGAAGGAAGGAAGGAAGGAACGAAAGAAGGAAGTAAGTAAGTAAGTAAGTAAGTAAGTAAGTAAGTAAGTAAGTAAGTAAGTAAGTAAGTAAGTAAGTAAGTAAGTAAGTAAGTAAGTAAGTAAGTAAGTAAGTAAGTAAGTAAGTAAGTAAGTAAGTAAGTAAGTAAGTAAGTAAGTAAGTAAGTAAGTAAGTAAGTAAGTAAGTAAGTAAGGAAGGAAGGAAGGAAGGAAGGAAGGAAGGAAGGAAGGAAGGAAGGAAGGAAGGAAGGAAGGAAACATGGATTGATGAATTGATGAAAAGAAGTGAATGGAGGAAAGAAAGATGGATGGATTGATGGATCAATAGAAATAAGAGAATGGAGGAAGGATGGATGAAAAGAAGTGAATGGATGAAAGAATGATGAAGTATTAATTGATGAATTGATGAAAAGAAGTAAAACAGATGGATGGATTGATAGATGGATGGATAAAAAGAAGAGGATGGAGGAAGGATGGATGATGGATTGATTGATGGATCAATGGAAAGAAGTGAATGGAGGAAGTAAAGAAGAAAGGATGGATGGATGGAAAGAAAGTGAATGGAGGAAGGAAGGAAGAAAGGCTGGATCGATGGATCAATGGAAAGAAGTGAATGGATGATTGATGGATGGATGGATGGATGGATGGATGGATGGATGAAAAGAAGTGAATGGAGGAAGGAAGGAAGGATGGATGGATTGATGAAAAGAAGTGAATGGAGGAAGGAAGGATGGATGGATTGATTGATGGATCAATGGAAAGAAGTGAATGGAGGAAGTAAGGAAGAAAGGATGGGTTGACGGATGGATGGAAAGAAGTGAATGGAGGAAGGAAGGAAGAAAGGATGGGTGGATGGATGGATGGATGGATGGAAAGAAGTGAATGAAGGAAATATGGATGGTTGGATTGATGAAAAGTGAATGGAAGAAGGAAAGGAAGGAAGGATGGATGGGTGGAAAGAAAGATATTAATGGAGGAAGGATGGATGGATTGATGGATGGAAAAGTGAATGGAGGAAGAAAGGCTGGATGGATGGATCAATGGAAAGAAGTGAATGGAGGATGGATGGATGGATAAAAAGAAGTGAATGGAGGAAGGAAGGAAGGAAGGAAGGAAGGAAGGAAGGAAGGAAGGAAGGAAGGAAGGAAGGAAGGAAGGAAGGAAGGAAGGAAGGATGGATTGATGAAAAGAAAATGAATGGAGGAAGGAAGGAAGAAAGGCTGGATGGATGGATCAATGGAAAGAAGTGAATGGAGGATGGATGGATGGATAAAAAGAAGTGAATGGAGGAAGGAAGGAAGGAAGGAAGGAAGGAAGGAAGGAAGGAAGGAAGGAAGGAAGGAAGGAAGGAAGGATGGATGAATTTATGGATGGATGGAAAGAAGTGAATGGAGGAAAAAGAAAGAACGAAGGAAGGATGGACGGAAGACTAAAAGGAAAGTTGTAAAGAAGATGTTTGCTGAATATATAGAATATCAACTCCATGAAATAAATGGCATAAATATGTTGATTCAAGCATCCCGTTTGAAGTCTTCCATACTTCCTCCCACTTATTTTGATCCAGACATCAGAGCATGTTTTTGCGAATAGTCCTGAGTCAGAAAGGGGTTTTACTAGCTCTCAAGTGCTGCACATTGTGGGCTGTTCTGACCCGCTCCTGTTCTCTGTACGCAACAATATTTCTCCCCCGCTGTGGAGGCAGCAAGGCCACTACTTCAACTGTGGGATGAACTCAAACTTAGTCTCTCTGACAGAACTTAGTCTCTCCACGAGTCCCTGTTTCCTGCCTGCTGAGAGGCTGAGGAATCCTGGGAGGCTCCTGACACGTTTATGGAGGAGCGGAGTGGGTTACGCAATGCAGTTACTGATGGAGAGTGACTCTAATGCACACCTGGAGTGGCTCTTGTGCATGTGGGAGGGCTCTTAAGGGGAACAGGGCTGAACCTTTGAAGAGCAGGTGCCGGCGGCCATTAGGAGGACCACTCAAAAAAACCCCGATGGAGATGCAGACGGGACAAATACTCACATCCATTTGACTCTCAAAACGACTTTATTAAAGGGATAATTCACAGTGTAATGGAAATTATGTAATGTATGACTTTCTTCTGTGGAACAAATCCGAGAAGCAAAAGATTTAAGCAAAGTCCCCAATTGCAATCTCAATGAGTTTCTTTCATGGGACTTTTCACGTCCAATTTTCAAGTGGAAAATATGGTACAACATGTTGCTGTCAGAATACCCTTGTGCATTGTGACATCATGCCTGGCTGAGAAGTTCACCTTGCGATCTGATAAGACAGCACATCTTTAGTGCATGCTGATATTTCGACAGCCTAAGCCTTTGAGAGCCTAAGGCGGTATCAGCGCTCATGTCATAAGCAGTGAATTTAAGTTGAGTTTCACACTGCAAAGATGCAAAAACCTTACTTTATCAACAACATATTAGCAGCTGTAAAAATAGTCTGCTACATATGGCTTGACAGTGTAGCACATGCGAGAGGGGTTTTCACAGTTTTGCTGTTGATATTTACACACGTCGTGACTGCAATCTCATGTTTTGGACAGAATGTCAAAGCGCGTCACAAAATGTCAGTTCATGCATACATTAACTCGATTAATATAGCGAATGTATCACACTGTAGCAAATTGTTATTTAAAGGCCGACTGAAATCAAAATTGAAGTTTTTTAGCTTTTAGTATGACTATGTTAGCCTTAAGGTTAGGAATAAGCTGGTGTGTTCCAAAACAATGACAAAATTCGCATGTAGGAGATTCAAGCATTCAAAACTTACAGTCTCTCACTTCTGTTAAAATGGATCACAGACTTTTATGACATCATCGCAGACTTCACCTTCTCATCACATCTTCTGTCCAATCAAATGCGCTCTGGAATCTGAGGTAGCTTTACCAAACAGAAAGGCTCTAGTCAAACTGTGATATTGATGAAACGCTATTGGCTGCTACAGCTGGAGCCGTTTCAGGGGATCTATCATCTATCTATCTATCTATCTATCTATCTATCTATCTATCTATCTATCTATCTATCTATCTATCTATCTATCTATCTATCTATCTATCTATCTGTCTATCTATCTATCTATCTATCTATCTATCTATCTATCTATCTATCTATCTATCTATCTATCTATCTATCATCTATCTATCTATCTATCTATCTTATCTATCTATCTAGGCCTACTTGCTTTAACTGATTACAAATTTAAGACATTTATTTTAAGATTTTTACATTCCACCCTAATGCATTTTTTTTTTTTTTAAGGGAAACACATCAGCTCTTGAACAACTGTAAATCATTGATAATTACAGACACTATTGAAAAATGAACTAGCAAAACAGACGGCTGCTTTGGTAACTTGTTATACTGATAGTTATAGCTAAATACATTGCAATGGATTAGCTAGCTAAAATATATGTGGTGTGTACTTGGCTATTACACAATATTCTCATACCTCACTCTCAGTACATGTTTATTTATTTTTCGCATCCCTCTCTGACCAGCAGTTAAATATAGTCCGCTGTGCAGCGCTTCTCTTCTTTTTTGGCGCTAACGTTACCCGTGTGCTCTCCCATTCAAACTCCACTCGCGTTGTTTTGGTGAAAGTGCGACTCATTGGTTGGGCGCTGCCAATCGGTTCAATGGAGGGGGAGTATTTTTTGTCTGATTTATTATGACAAACTCATATGATTAGGAACTTAGGTTAGGATTAGGTTATGTCCCAAATTGTCTATGGTTGTTATGTCTCTGATATGATGAAAGTAGATTTGATGCAAAACCACCGTAAAAGTTTATTAACAGTGGCTCATAACTTTTATACAATATTCTAAATCTTATGATGTTGTTTGAATGCTTTAGTTGATGAACAGACTGAAATTGAAGTCATTATTCACTAATATTTCCCTCTCAGTTGGTCTGTTAACTGCTGTAATTGGATCATTCAATCAGTGAGTTGAACTCGAGAATCATTCAGACTGTTTTGTGAACTAGATAACTGATTAATTAAAAAAACATCTAACTCAAAATAATTATTTGTTTATCACTCTCGTCATGAAAATGAGTTTCAAGATTCTCAGAGAATAAAAGCTGTTTCTTACACAAAGCTGTCATATGGATTCAAAATAATTACTTTAATGGTAAACCTTGACAATAAGTTTCAATTTCTTAACATTAGTTAAATATGAATGAACAATGAAAACAACAATGTACTATGAAATTACATAAACTAACAATGAAAAATATAGCTGCAAGTAGCAATTATGGGGGCCAAGCACAAAAAATACGATAAGGCATGCCAGCATGGCTGGGAGCATCCGACCAACTGCAACAGGGAGCATTTATAGACATTTTAAGATGATTTTAAGCAAAAATGGTTGAAAAATCATAAATACAGTCACTAGTAATGATTGAATCACTTTCGACCAATAGGTGACGCTGTGACCAAATTGATGTGGTGTGGTCAGAGTAAGGTGACAATGACATGCAAAGTTTGGTGTCAATATGCCAAAGCATTGCAAATATAGTCATTTTGTCATCATGTTTCAACTTTATGCTGCAGTATACGAAAACAGTTTTGTCTATCGACACGGAATCCATAACTTTTTGTCGGCACAGTCTGAAAATATAAGATTCGATTTTGGTGAAACGATCTAGGAGGAGATCAAAAAAGTAGGTTTTTAAAGAAAATCAAAATGGCAGAGAGGAAGTTCGACCGACTATGGCAAAAGATTGTATCTATGTTCTCAGCATGATCCAAGGAATCTATTAAGTTTCATTACAATAGGCAAAGCTAATCAAAAGTTATTTGCATTTTTGGACATTTTATTATAAGTTTAGCCCCAAAACTTTTTGAGTACTGACAGGGCATGGTGCTGAAGACACATAATGTAACATAATACGCCAATGTGTTCATAAAATATAGCATTTTACGACAAATTTCAAAATGGCCGATGCCCAAAATGGCTGATATGGGTTTATACTACGGGGCCGTTGAATGCTTGAATCTGATTGGCTGATGAACGTTCTGAGGTGTGCAATTATTTTCTGGGAGACGCACAGCGAACGTAGTTCCAGGCAGCTCTCTTGACCGCATTACAGTTCCATATCACTTCGCATAGTTAACTGTAATAACGGACATTACAGGACTAAAAAACAACAATATGACAGACGATTTTCCTAAAGTAAATCTTAATATTTACGGTGAATATAAAACGTTCAACAACTGGGCGGCAGCAGTATTAGACCGTCCAGATGAAATCCAACAAACGGAAGCGGACATCAAAGGCAAGCTTTTCTGTCTCATTACTGAAATCACACATGCTCGCACACGCACTACAGTTTGCACAAAAAGGTGTCAGCGCTGCCCTGACGATTTGATCAGTTAGCCTATATAGTGGACCATTTAAAGGCTACACGTGACATTTTTTCACTAGCGAGGTAATAACAGCGCTGTTTAGAGACGCACAGAGGGAGCCTAATTCACACAAGCACTCTCTCTCTCTCTCTCTCTCTCTCTCTCTCTCTCTCTCTCTCTCTCTCTCTAATAACTTTATTAATAACTGCAGTAGAATGCTATCAATGGCTCAAGCCTTCGTTAACAGCTTTAAAATGACGTTTCTGAACTAGCAAAAGAGCCGTTCGATAAGAAGCGGAAGAAATAGTCCTACTCACAATAGCGATTTAAGTACAAAAACCGGACGAATCCCTTTAAATATATCTTCGGATCGATGTCTTGAGGTGTGGTAACCGTAGTATAAGCGGAATAATTGACTCCGGGCTGTTCAATTATTAGAACAATAATGCACACCCAAGGTGTAACTCCGCTTCGCGTCGTGACCGCATCACCACCTCGGGTGTGCATTATTGTTCTAATAATTGAACGGCCCGTCGTCAATTATTCCTTACATATTGGGTATCGTTTGACTCTGCATGCTGCACCAAATCTAAAGAGACCAGTTTTTTGGGCCAAACCGGTAAAGGGATAGTTCACCCAAAAATGAAAATTAACGTGAGGCTATAGCTCCTTAATACTTTAGCATACTCAGACCAAACTTGGCATGGGTCTCAATCAGCTCCCTAGTTCAGTAGTCAGGGCACTGATTAGGACATAAGTCAATGGGCTGACTCCCTGATCAGTGCCCTGACTACTGAACTAGGGAGCTGATTGAGACGCACCCTTGGTGTGTGTTAAGACAACCATGACCTGAGTTTACCTGCACAGTTTCGGCGCAGTGCCACCTAGTGGTTAGGAGAAATGAAAATACATTTTTGCTTATACCTTCTTAAAGGGATAGTTCACCCAAAAATTTTAATTCTGTCATCAGTACTCACCCTCAAGTTGTTCCAAACCTGTATGAGTTTCTTTCTTCAGCTGAACACAAAAGAAGATATTTTGAAGAATGTTCGGTTACAAACATTCTTCAAAATATCTTCTTTTGTGTTCAGCTGAAGAAAGAAACTAATTTTTATTCTTAGAATTTGTATTACTATGTTCTTGTTGTGTTTGTATTGTATATGTGCACTGGAAGCTTCAGCACCAAGAAAAATTCCTTGTGTGTGCAAGCACACTTGGCAATAAAGCTCTTTCTGATTCTGATTTGTGATTCTGATTCTGATTAACTCATATTAGCTAAGTTTGACAGCCATCATTCACTTTCATTATATTAAACAGTATTCCCATAAAACTCGTTTTTTGTTCCACGGAAGAAAGAAATCCCTAGGAAATCCCATGTGTTTTGGAGCAACAAAGTTCACTCCATACACGGCTCAAATCAGCCCTCCTGTCCAGACCAGAGCTTCAGCCACTCCACCATCATCTCTTTAGATACAATAAATACAGATGGTGACCTACGCCAAGAAACATCTCCAAGTATCTTTGAGTAGGTCACCATCTGCCCTGTGTTTGCGTGCGTCTGCTCTCTCACCTGGGAGTTTATTTATGTTGAGAGGATAGAAGGTCATTAAAGGTCTTAATGCTGCCACAATGATGGATCCAATAAGAAGCTAATGCGTTCCACACCACTGTTCATAGCCCTGAAAGTCCGGGAGAAAAATGCCCATCATTCAAGCAACATGATCCTGGAAAATTGAACATGATGTGGAAGCAGGCTGACCTACTGCATTACTTCGCCATTCTGCGGTTTCTTGCATCGCAGATTTAAGAACAGGAACGGACGGGTTGTGTTTCTGGGCCAGTGTGTGAGGCATTTTACATCGTACTGGAGTGCCATTTTGAGAATGTGATTTCCACAGAAAAGACAAATGGGCTCAAAGATGCGCTCCCTATGATGCAGTGCACAGATACTACTCTGCGTGAGCCAGGGAAACTGTGTCGCTATAAATCTTGCTTGCCATATGCCGAGAGGAATTCCGTAATCCTGAGATTTTTGGGAGGGTGATCATTTTTCTTCCCCTTCCTCTCAATGCACGCCGAAAAAGGGAAAATTAAAAATGGATTGCAGGTGATTTATCATCACAGGTGCGCCTGGAAAACCTCCTTGTTACTAAGCCTGAAACCGAACAAACGGCATTTAAAATTCAAGATTTAACTCAAATACAGTGGAAATATATAATACCACATGACGCATCATTTACATATAGAATAGCACTGGAAGCTGTTCATGAATAGGATAGAAAATCGACCCGTCTGTACTTTTTTCTTTTGAAAAAAGGATATTTCCCAAAAGCAATTGCTATTTCTTTTTTTTTTTTTATGTTATTTTATTTAATTTTATTTTCACTATTAGTTGTATTATGGAAAATATTTCTTTTTTTTAATTATTATTTTATTTTATTATCACTAGGCTGCAGTAGCCTATAACATATTTTTGTTTTACTACACTTTGTTACGTGTGAATAAATACATACACCCTTTCTGTGAAGGCAGATTCTATAATATGATTGTGGACTTTCATATTTCATATTTACTAAAACGGCGCAGATATAATTGCAGAATATTTAAGACACATTTCACAGGTGTTACAGCATGTTTTCCTCCATGCTTTAATAGATTTCTTAATTAAAAACATTTTGCATCGCTTGAAAATCTGTAAATCAAGGTGAGGCTATAGTTTGTTCATAAAGTATGCAGTGCCTGATGCATGCGGCCTCTCAGGAAAGAGAAGGATTATAGCCTATTAATTTAGTTTTATTTTTGTCCCTTATTGTATTTGTCTGCATGTCTTCATGGCTTCAATGCTTAGCGTCTAATGGCAATGCTAATGTATTCTAAGTCCCTGAGGCATGAAACTATTCATGCTTTGTATTATGTTAGCCCTTGAGTGTGACAGTATGCATTCTCTCTGCAATTAAATCAAGACATTGTGCTGATGTAGTCAAAGTGTGAGTCGGCCAACAGAACTCAATTTGGATATCTGCCTGTCAGTCGTCATTGACTGTTTATTTACCTTCCACTCTGTTAGCGGTTTGTCCTTGTCAGAACAAATGTCAGAACCACCAACGAAGGTTACGTAAAGTTACATTTATTTTCAAATATTTGTGTATTCTGAGTGTGTATGTTATAACAGAAAGTGGATGACATTATACAGTGATATTCAGTCTATTGCTCATTTTAGTCCCCACCTCAGTTAACCTGTGTATACATAGCCCTCATTTTCAGTTGTTTTTGGTCCATTCTTGTTGCTGTATCGTTTGGTTTGCTTTCTCCTGTGTGCTTTTGCTCCTGTCCAGTGTTCGGAGTGTTTGTTATTTTTGATATATTGTTATTTAAAGTTGACTGCTGCAAATAGATCCTGCTTCTACACTCCCTTCTTGCAACCCACTATGCTATATGTGGGCAGAATGATCCTAAATTTCAGTGAAACACTGTGGGCTTGGATGGCATCAGGCTATCAGCACATTTTCCTGCTCGGCTTATTTCAGCTTGTGCAGCCCTGTAATTGGCTAAGAGAAGCTTATTGTCCGTGTCAACAGCAGAATGCCCAGCAGTTGTCTTTTTACTGCTTTTCCCCTCATTGCCAGGAAGACCATGAACACAAAATCTCTGAGGCCATGTGCACATCAGATTCAATTAGAGCCCGATCCATTATTCTGCAAGCAGCTTTTCCAAATTAATTCAATTTGAATCGTAACCGGTGCTTTCTGATTTACTGTGCTTTAGTCACACTTGTCTGAAATGGTTCTGAGTGGTCCTAGTTTTAGTTTGGTGTAAGCCTGAGGGGAGATTTGCCTACTCCTTGACTTCGGATGTCTATGCAGATTGGGAAGAAAGCATAAAAATCAATGCGGGGTCATTCTACAGAAAGGCTGTTTGTGTCCCTCTTGTTTATGATTTTTGCTATATTCTCATATAGATATTTTCTACAACAAACTCATTTTTTTATGTTTATCAAATTATCAAAGTCATCAGTATTATTGAATGATCTATGGAGAGGACATGATTGTAATATGGGCTGTTTAGTCTCTTTGCTGAGGATCAGAGTCTGGCCGCCATGAGTAGGGATACACAAAACAGAACATGCAGCCATCTGTGCAGACCATTCTGGAGATCTGATCAACGATGAGGTTTTACACACACATTGACACAAACACCAACATCAACTCTTGGTGCTGCATGTAATATAAAAGTGCCAGCTGATACAGCCACCATTGCTGCATCTTTACGTTGTTAGTTTACAGCCGGAACTATCCAAGGACAGATTTATTTGTAACCGTTTCTATCTTCTCGTTGTCAGTAAGAAAACTTTTAGGGGGAAATT
The DNA here is from genome assembly GCA_023566225.1 of Romanogobio albipinnatus. Lineage (NCBI taxonomy): Eukaryota > Metazoa > Chordata > Actinopteri > Cypriniformes > Gobionidae > Romanogobio > Romanogobio albipinnatus. The sequence continues at coordinate 30,909,514 of CM042260.1, read as the reverse complement.
CAGCCCTGATTTCTTTTTTCTCTCTCTCCAAATTCTGAATGATGAAGGTTAGGTAAGTAGATTTTCATAAAAAATTAAGCTTACACTTTTTTTTCTCTATAGTCCACTTTAGACTACTAAATATATGTAATTATGCAACCACATGTCAACTAACTCTCATTAGAGTATTAGTAGACTGTAGACTGCTAGGGTTAAGATTAATAGAATACTTTGACATGTACTTGCAAAGTTACTTATAGTTAGTAAAATGTCTAAAGTGGACTATCGAAATAAAGTGTTACCAGAGTTCCAGAGTTTAGGTGCTAAATAGGAAAAGGATCTACCGCCTGCAGTTGATTTATTATTGATTTATTATCAACTGGCCAGAATTTTGAGATCGCAGTAGACATGAAGGACTATAATGCGATAAGAGCTCACTCAAGTACTGGCCTTGGTAGCTAAACCATTGAATGCTTTGTACATAATTAGCAAGATTTTAAAATGTATGCAATGTTTAATAGGAAGCCAATGCACTGTTGACAGAACCAGGCTAATATGGTCATACTTCCTGGTTCTAATAAGAAGAGCTGCTGCTTTTGGACCACCTTAATTTTGTTTATTAAGCATGCAGGGTAACCATCCAGTAGAGCTGAGCATTACAATAATCTAGCCTTGAGGTCATGAACGCATGAACTATCTGTTCAGCATTTTGCATTGAGAGCATATGTTGAATTTGATATATTTTTAAGATGAAAGAATGTGGTTTTACAGATGCTAGAAACGTGGCTTTCAAATGAAAGATTGGTATCAAAGACCGCACACGGGTTCCTAACTGACAACGAAGACTTGACAGGACACCCATTAAGTGTTAGACAGTATTCTAGGTTGTTACATCTGGAGGTTTTTGGTCCTATAAATAAAATATCAGTTTCTTCAGAATTAAGACATTTTTTTCATCCAATTTTTTCAGCTATGCATTCCGTTAATTTTGTGAAGTTGACAGTAGCCATGTAAGTCAATGGCTACTGTTTGATTACCGACATTCTTTAAAATGTCTTCTTTTGTTTTCAACAGAAGAAACTCCTACTACTAATCTACTAATACTCTAAAGAGTTAGTTGACATGTAGTTGAAAAGTTACTTACAGTCAACAGAATGTTCAAGACCATCAAAATAAAGTGTTACCGGAACTCTTCCTAGCACTGTTTGGGAAGCAGACACACCCAGTTTAAATATAGACTAAAAACACATCTCTTAAACCAGGCATACACATAAATCATTATCAATTTCTATAATTCAAATAATGTAAAATGATTGTTAGGCTGCAAAAAAACACTTCCCATAACACCTGATTTACTCGTTACATCATAAGAAGAATGGCATCTACGCTAATATTACTCTCTCTGTTTATCCCAAGGTTTACCATAGTCATCCGGACCCGAGCCATATTCAAATAATGACAACATTTTAATTTTTCGGTGAACTATCCCTTTGAGCGCATCAGCAACTGCTCTTTGTGTACCATCGTTTGTGCACATTTATGTGTATATGCTTGAGCTATACAGACAGATTTATGATGAAGAATGAAGTCTCCAAGTAAGCATTATGTATTCGCTGTCACTTTTGTCATTAATGCTGCAAAGTAACTTTCTAGACTAGTCTATTATAGAAGAGGAGGAAAAGAGAGTAGCTTTATCTTCTTGAATTAGATTTGTGCTCTTCCCTGGAGCGATATTCAAAGTGTGTTTTCCTAATCATGGCGCAGAAAGCAAAAGCACAAAAAACGAAAACAAATGTGCTCTTTAGGGTGAGATTGATGAACGAGAGGTTTATGACTCAGTGGAGGTGTTTCAGAGCTGGGCATCTCCTCTCCAGGTCTCATAGCTTCTCGGGCTTGATAAACATACTTGCATGGACATACTTTCAAATCCCATTCCTTAGCCATCCCCGACAAACCGCAAAGCTGCATCAGATCAGATTGCTCAGAAACTTGTCTGTTTCTGTAAAGAAAATGGTAAAAAAGGAACATAAACTCACAAATAAAAGAGATGAAATAAAGATCAAAGAGAGAGAGAGAGAGAATGAAAAAGCAAAAATGACAGTATGACGATAGAGAAAGCAATAAAAGCATAACAAAAGAACAAATAAAACATAAAACTAGTGAAAAAACTAAATAGAAAATAATCAAAAGGGCAAACAAACTAAATTGAAAGTGAATGAAAGAGAAAGCGAAATAACAAAAGAATAAACCGATTTAAAAAAAAAAAAGAATGTAAGCAAAACATGAAAGAGAAAACAAAAATAAATAGTTCAATCAAACACTTCGCATTCTGATTGGTTGTTTCGATGCAACTTTCACAGCCAATCGATTTCACGTATCCAATACTACTTTCTTTTATAACCACAACACATCCAAACAAATTCACTAGCTCTGCATGCTTTGCAAATTCTTATTCTTATTCTGCTGGTTGCCCAAAATTCTTTGCGGCATACTATCTGTCCTGAATTATTCAAAATTAGAATTAGTGTGTCCCAAATCGTAGTGTGAGTATTCCAAAGATACCCAGATGGTCTTTTTTTTCTGGTTAGAGTCCAAAGTGCAGATCCGTGCACACTCTAATGGATAATATTGCCCACAACCCATAACACATTGGACGAAGATTCGATTAGAACTACAAACCAGAATAAAAAGTGCTAAAAACTACAAACATGGTGGATGTCCAACGGTTAAGTAGGTTCATTAAATTTAAAGGTTCGGTAACATTTTATGTCTTCACACTAAGGAAAAAAAAAATACTTTTAAGAACTGTTCACTGAAAGGTTTTTTTAAATCAAAAATTGTTCTTCTATAGCATCGCTGCAAAAACTCCCCATTGAAAAATGTATATTTAAAGGGGTGGTTGCATGCAATTTCACTTTTTTAACTTTAGTTAGTGTGTAATGTTGCTGCTTGAGCATAAACAGTACCTGCAAAGTTACAGCGCTGAAAGTTCAATGCAAACGGAGATATTGTCTTTTAAAGTTATGGCAGTTTATTGCCTACAAAAAAACGGCTGGTTTGGACTATAACAAGCTTCTTCCCGGGTTGGTGACATCATAAACCCTTGCTATTAACATAAACACTGCCCCCGCGAACACGCGACAAATGGGCGAGGCCACGTCGCAGTCATTACGAAAGAGAAAGAGCTGTTGCAGAACTACAAACTACATTTGGCCATCTAACCAATCTAAGACCATTGCGCTTTTCGGAGGGATGAGCTTCACAAAAGCAGGAAGCAAAGGAGCCGTTCAAAGGACAGTGGAGACAGCGGTGTGGAATAAAGGTAAATGTGGCAAGCAGCGAGGCCGAGGGACCGTGAGGGCGGGACGAGGCGGCGCTCATCAGGGATGATGAGCCCCAGCTGCGAGCCGCAGCGATCTCGGCCCTCGCGGAGGAGTGAGTGACTATAAAGGAGGAGCGACGACAGTGAGGGACGAGAGAGGACCAGGCCTGGACGTTTTGTTATGTGCACGCTGCAGTCGCCAGCGAGGGGCTGCAGCTTTTTATTTTCATTTGTATTTGTTTGTATGTAGGCGGTAGTCGACCGCGAGGGGCTGCCGCCGCCATTTTATTTTATATTAAACTTGTTTATTGTTCGCCGGTTCCCGCCTCCTTCTTCCCGTACAAACAAACTTTACTACAGTGGTGCCGAAGCCCGGGAAGAAGGAGGCGGGAACCGGCGAACAATCAAAGTGTTTAATCAAAAACAAACACAAAATAAAATGGCGGCGACAGCCCCTCACGGTCGACTGCCGCCTACACACACACAAACACAAAATGAAAATAAAAATCTGCAGCCCCTCGCGGACGACTGCAGCGTGCACATAACAAAACGTCCAGGTCTGGTCCTCTCTCGTCCCTCACTGTCGTCGCTCCTCCTTTATAGTCCCTCACTCCTCCGCGAGGGCCGAGATCGCTGCGGCTCGCAGCTGGCGCTCATCATCCCTGATGAGCGCCGCCTCGTCCCACCCTCACGGTCCCTCTGCCTCGCTGCTTGCCACAGTAAAATATAAGAAAATATGGCGTTTTAAAAAAAAAGAAGTATTAAGACATGTTATACTGCCCCATAAACACAACCAAGCCTAGAAAAAAAACACGGAACCATCCCTTTAAGAGTATACTAGGATTGTAAAAGTGTGTAAAATGGGTTTAGGATGGTATTCATAATAAGTTGTAGGTTTGCATTTCACTGTAATATTTTGTGTTCTGTATGCTTATTGAAGCTCCCAGCTTGCTGACAACATATATTATTGTTGCATCTGCTTCTGCTTCTATTATGTTGCTTGCTTCTCTGAAGACCTTGTTGTGCAGGTGCAAAACTACTGATATTAAAGTTGATCAAATGAATGGACTGATATCTGCAATACTGGCAGTTTTACTGTTTAAAGGATTTCTGTGCTATTCCCATCACTGAGATAATATTGGTTGAAGCACCACTAATTTGCTGGTGATAGAGAAGCGAATGAAACCAGAGACACAACATCTTTCGGTGCTAATTCAATAATAGTGACTGATTTAAAACATAGTGACTAACATTCTGTTGATGAACCCTTGACAGACCTCAGTCCAGAAGAAGAGCAAGAAAATGCCCAGAGGAACACAGACAGGTTCTGAGTGAGTTTCCTGTGTTTGACTATAAATAATGTGCGGGTGTGAGCAGTAAACAAACTGGGTGCTGTAACATGTCGGAGCAGCGAGCTAAGACCACTTTAATGATTCGGAGGGGCCTCGGGGGTCCAGAGTCCAAATGATGATTATCACACCCTGTAATAACCTCAGCTTTATCATTTCCCTTTCACAGATCCCTGCAGCTTCCAAGGAGAGGCATAATCCATTCAGGATTTGGATGGATTTACCAGTTATTCAGCAAATAAATATCATCAAGCCATCCAAGGGAAGAAGAACAGATGGATGACTGAATAGATGTGCGTGAACAGGTCAGAATCATCAGGGAAAATACAGAGAACTACAGTACAAGGTTAAATACACCTATAAGACATATTGCATTCCATAATATTTAAAGAGGTCGGTCATGAATTGAGAAATCAACTTTCCCTTGAGCTTTTGATATATAAAAGGTCATGGTAATATAAGAATATCCTGTAAGTTTCAGAGCTGAAAAATTCCTTGTTAGTCAAAGAAAAGCTTTTATTGACACCAGGCCCAGCAAACGAGAGATCTCAGAATGTGACAGGCTGTGACGTCAGCGTGTGGTGAAACACCGCCTCAACAGAAGAAGAACAACGTCTGATTCTGTAGCCGTGCCCACCGACTCGTGCCACTGACATGACATAGGCCTACATAGAGCTTAACCGGATCGAACTTCTAAGCAATAAACATACCGCATAAGCTTCATTCGGATTCCAATATTATGAATGCATGGATGAACTTTATTTTTAAAGAATATCCAGCTCACGTGGAGAAGACATTGCGCGTTTGTTCCTTCATTTCACCACGGATTTGTTTGTAAACAAGAGTCTGGATTTGCAGACAGGATGAGATTACACAAACGAATGAAGCAACACACTAATGTGAGTAAAAATGTTTTTTTTTATATGTGACTGTATTGCATTGTTACGGATCGTTTGATTTAGATCTATTGATTAATTTTACGTGTCTAACTGAACATACCTTAGCATGCTGCCAAAGGCTGGAGAATCCTTTATGTGTGGTGTTGTTGGTTCATTAATTATTCTATATCAGACTCGGACAAGAATGGGCCAGGGCTCGCAAAGCCCAACGTCCCGGGGCTGTGTTTTTCAGATGGGCTACCAAAATCTTAAATAGTGAAATAACATTCCTTTCTTGATATGCGTTGTTCACTCTTGCTCATTTATCAAACAAACACAATGATTTATCTCTCATCCACCCGCGATTGATTGGAAAGTTCTTTTTTTATTACTTGGCACGCCCGATCGGTGGATATAGAAATAGGATAAATAGTGAAATAACATTCCTTTCTTGATGTGTGTTGTTCACTCTCTTAACTTGATATTTGAAGGAAAAATACAATCGCAGAAGTTTTCAACATGCTGATCTGTATGACTCTGCAGTGGGGCTTTGTGTGAGTGTGTGTGAGTGTGAGTGTGAGTGTGTGTGTGTGTGTGTGATGCACGGTCCGCGGTAGGGCTGCGCAATATATCTAAATTATCGAAATATTGCAAATGTACATATCGCAAGGGTACGCAAAATCTGAATGATTTTAATTGGCTACTTCAACATTGTGAAATGTGTACGTTTTAGGTCGACACACATAGCAGAGAATAGACTGGGCACACGACTGTTACTTATGTTACTTGCTTGACGTTAAAAAGCGTTATTAAAACGCAATAACTTGCAAAAAACAACTCACACACCCCGAAACGTGCGCACAAGCTGTTCTTTTGTTTGTGTCTTGTTACACTCTCAAACTGCCAAATACACACACAGTTATGTCAAAATGGCTGTCTTGATGAGTATTCATGTAAACACAGTCGGTTATGTTTCAAGTGAAAGATATCAGTTTGGGAAAGAAATTGATTTTACACACTTAAAGCAACATTGTATCGCATATCAAATATCGCATTATTTAACAAGGATATCGCATATAGCATTTTTCTTCAATATCGCACAGCCCTAGTCCACAGTTATATCCACCGATCGGGCGGGCCAAGTAATAAAAAAATAACATTCCAATCAATCGCGGGTGGATGAGAGAAAAATCATTGTGTTTGTTTTATAAAGACATATTGCGAGCCCTTCCGGTTGCCGTTTTCCCACACGCTTTCAAAACAATTCCCACATTCCAAGTCTTCAGTGCAGCACGCCCATAAAAACCAAGCATTCCAGGTGAGAGCCTCAAAATAGCCTATTACTTATTCATTATGATGCTTTTGAATGTAAAAAACATGCAAACGTCATTAGTTGACCTCAGACAACAGTATAACATTTTTTAAAAAGCCAGTTCATGTCACATGTCTGTTCTGGTTGTTTCTGATTTGTCACATGTTCCTTTGTTCTCTTTCCTGAGAACAGGAGGAGGAGATCCACTGGAGCGGTGGTTAATAGACTTGAGAACCTGTGGGTGGAACACATGTGGGCAGGGCTCCCGACCCGCCGTGGCCGCCCGAGGCTGAGGCTCCCGACCCGCCATGGTTCCTGGTACACCAACCCGTAACAGTTCGTGACACCTTTAAATGGAAAATGAGCAATAAGAACCATTACACTACTGTTAACGCATACACTACTGTTCAAAAGTTTGGGGTCAGTACGATTATTTTGATGTTTTTGAAAGAAGTCTCTTATGCACAACAAGGTTGCATTTATTTGATCAAAAAAGACAAAACAGTAATATTGTAAATTATTATCAAAAATTGTAATAGCTGTTTTCTATATGAATCTATTTTAAGATACATTTATTCCCATGCTGTCAAATCAGAATTTTCAGCATCATTTCTCCAGTATTCACTGTCGCATGATCCTTCGTTATGCTGATTTGGTGCTCAAGAAACATTTCTTTTTATAATTATCAATGTCGAAAACAGTTGTGATAACATATTTTGTGGAAACCTTTTTATGTTTTCATGTTTTTCTAATGAATAGAAAGTTCAACTGAACATCATTTATTTTAAACAGAAATATGTTGTAACATTATCATTAGCCATGTTTACATGGACCGATAAATAAAAAAGTCACATGTAACCACGTCAATTGGTATGAAACGACCAGATCTGATTAAAATCTCATTTGGATTGTATTGGTGGTTTATTCCTTTTGTAATCTGATCAAGAGGACATGTAAACATTTGACTGAATTGAAAAGATGCAGTAGAAATAACATAATGCCGTATGACGCGCAGAATGAGCTGTTCTTCCTGTTCAATAAAGTGTCATAAATGAGTGTCCTGTCATTCTGAAATTCTTACCACATATCTTCTGTGAAGTGGAGAAGGAAAATGTCACACCTGTCCTTGTTTCAGACTCTCATCCACAGATGGCTTGATATGGATGTTTTCTGCTTGAACAATCAACGGTTCATGTGCCCATAGTCGCCTAATTAGGACCCGAAATAGATAAATATTAAGCCTGCCTGAGGATGGTTAGTATGCAACAACAGTGGGAAACTGTATATTCGTGCAGTGCACATCAACCCAACTTTATTTAGCCTTCATGGAAACACTACGTTCAGATTCAATCGGAATTAATTCATTCAGATTGAAGCAAAAGGTGTTAGACGAGGCTTGACGACTGGGTCAGAGCATCTCCAAAACTGCAGCTCTTGTTGTGTGTTCCCAGTCTGCAGTGGTCAGTATCTATCAAAAGTGGTCCAAGGAAGGAACAGTGATTAACCGATGACAGGGTCATGGGCGGCCAAGGTTCATTGATACACGTGGGGAGCAAAGGCTGGCCCAACAGACGAGCTACTGTAGCTCAAATTACTCAAGAAGTTAAGGCTGGTTTTGATAGAAAGGTGTCAGAATACACAGTGCATCACAGTTTGTTGCATATGGGGCTTCATAGCCGCAGACCAGTCAGGGTGTCCATGCTGACCCATGTCTACCACCGAAAGCAACAACAGTGAGCCATCAGAACTGGACCACAAGGCCATTTTGTATCGCAGCAGGGAAGCGTTGTTGTGGTATAGTTAGTAGGCTGGAGTGTTGTTGCCAACGCCGACGAAACGCTGTTATTTTCATCCGGATTGCAGGTCCACTTTGTTCAGCCTTCCTAGGGATGGGGGTGCGTTGCAGTGCGTTGAACATACAACATGCTATATGCATGTGTGTATGAGACAGAGGGGAACAGGTCACATTTGCAGCAGATATATGTTGCCCATCATAAATCAAAGCACGAGACAGACAAGGGTCGGAGGAGAAGACCGGAAAATGTGACATAATGGACAATTTTTGTCTGTATTTGCAATTCACAAGCCGCGGTTCAGCTGCGCGAGACAAACACTGCCAAACACTGCGCTGCACATTTCACGGAGGAAAGCTTCCACAATCTTCGCGAGTTCAATGTAGGATTCGCACAACGACTTGTCCTGAAAAATGGATTTAAAAACAGAAGCTGTTTACGGGCCACAACCTGTAAGTATGATTTATTTTTCATCAATGTGTTTGTGTAATAGTTCGTATTGTTAATTGTATGTTGTAGCAAGGAAGTACACAGATGACAACGCTGTTTGGCTCTGCAAACCAGTTTGTTAAATGCTCATTCATACTTAACGTTATCCGACAAACACCTAACGTTACAAACTTTTTTTTAAATCTCAACAGCGAACTTGGCATTAGTGTAAATTATACTTTGATTAGAGCTTTTATGTATTGTTTATCTACATGCTTGTTTATCTACAGGCATGCTAAACATGGTTCTGTGTTTGATTTGGCTACTAGTAAAGCCAATGTGTTCGTTCTTGCGACAGATATTTGGCTATAATCGTTCTAAAAATACAAAAGTAACCGTGCCATTCAGTAGCGATCACTATAGATCCGCAGTCAGGTTCTGCTCGATCATCTTCACTAAAATTGTCTGGGTCTGATTCGGGCTCAAATTGGTATGGTTTTATTGACGCCATTGTTTCTAATACTACCCAAAGCACAGTCTACCGGTAAAGGTAAGGGGCATGATGCTTCCGACAAACGTGGACTAGGCGGTTAGCGAATCACAACACACTGGGCCAGCTAACCAATCTGAGCCCATTGCATATTTTTGAGGGACTGGCTTCATACAACCCGGAAACTATCAGACCGTTTTTACAAGGTGGGACAGAGCAGTGTAGAATAAAGGTAAAATATATGAAAAATAATGCTTTTTTTTTTTTTAAACGAATCATGAACACGTTACAGTGCACCCCACAAACACAATCAAGCCTTCGAAAGAATGTTTTACCACCCCTTTAAATTCGCTTAAGTGTTGAGTTCTAGGTCTTAAATAATTTTAAACGGGTCTTAATTTTCCTACGTCCTTGTAACACTACAAGTGTGTGTGTGTGTGTGTGTGTTGTAGTTCGTTCTTTCGCTAGTCCAACTATAGTTTGCTGTATTACAACTACAAATGAGACCAACATGCATCTTATATTGCCAATCAGCTTTTGTGTTATTGGCGCGAGGCTCTTTCGGATTGTACCACAGACACAAACAGATTTTATTCTTAAGCTTCAGTTCTTCACGCGACTGTGAAAGCGCAGGCGAATCTTTCTCACCTGCCATCTCGCATAATGACCAAATAAAAGTATGATATGCCCGATAGCACTAAAAAAGCGATGTAAACCCCGAACTGATTTGCTACTACTGACACACGGACCGATGTCAGACTGGCTGCGGATTCTGTGCACGCGTTTGCCGCCTGTCAGCGCTCGCGCAAGTGTACCGAATGTGTTCTATTTCTAGGCGCATTAGGTCTTAAAGTAAAAGCAACCCAATATAGCCTAGCCTATACCTGCTCCTGTCTGTGTTGTTAATATTAATCAAACAACAACAACAACAACGGGGAAAACAAACAGTAGCCTACCTAAACTTAAAACACTGTTTGTATCTGTATATTTAAGTTGTATTTATTTGTCCTATTGTCAAACAAGATTCTAAGTGGGAGAACTTGCAAAATAGCAGGGTGTTCAAATACTTCTTTTCCTCACTGTAGGTCTTAAATTTCATTCATAATGGTCTTAAAAAGGTCTTAAAAAGTCTTAAATTTGACTTGATGAAACCTGCTGCCTTGGGCCGGTTGCATGTGCGTCGCTTACCTGGGGAACACCAGGATGCATTATGGGAAGAAGGCAAGCAGGCGGAGGCAGTGTGATGCTTTGGACAGTGTTCTGCTGGGAAACCTTGGGTCCTGCCATCAATGTGGATGTTCTTTGACACGTACCACCTACATGGTTCAGGAATTGAGAAGCACAATGAGTTTGAGGTGTTGACTTGGCCTCCAAATTCCCCAGATCCAATCGAGCACCTGTGGGATGGGCTGAACAAACAAGTCTTATCCATGGAAGCCCCACCTCACAACTTACAGGACTTAAAGGATCTGCTGCTAACATCTTGGTGCCAAATACCACAGCACACCTTCAGGGGTCTAATGGAGTCCATGCCTCAACGGGTAAGGGCTGTTTTGGCAGCAAAAGGGGGACCAACACAATATTAGGTCATAATGTTATGCCTGTTCGTTGTATATCACAATGCAATGTAACAATGCTGCATAAGCAATCAATGTGAGGCTGGGTCAAATCAATCAGCCCAGATTTCTAAAATGAGAGAGAAGCCACAAATCCGAGGACAGTTTGCAAATCTGTGCGAATGGATTGCAAAAGCGTGGGCATGGTTTTTCAATATGTGTGTACGGATTGCAAATCTGAGAGCACAGATTGGGAACAGTGGGTATGATTTTTTTCAACTTAATTTAAGAATCTGTGAGAGTGGTTTAGAAACTGTGGGGACAAATTGCAAAACCGTGGCCACAGGTCTTTTCTCCTACGGGTGACTTCCCAGCCTCTGGTGAGAAAGAAATAACTACTGTAGCAATTGTAGCCAAACAACACCAGAACAAAATGGTCTGGAGCACCCTTTTTCTCCCTCTCTCTTGATTTATCTTGTTTGCTTCCTGTTTTATCAGCATGTCTCCATGTTTCTAATTTATTACTGTGCAGAGATTGTCCCATTCAACTTCTGAGCACAAATTGCAGCAAATTCAATTTAAGGCTTCCAAGTCTGAAAAGACCAGTTAGACTAACACGAAGATGAGGGCTCTCTTTGGAGCTTAGTTAGGATAGACGTCACTTTACAATCCGTTCTGTAGGTTCAGGTTGTGTACTGTTGTGTATATTTCTCGCAATTGTACATGTATATTTCATAATTATCAAGTCATGTTTACTATTTTACATGTCTCATAACGCACATTATCAGTGGACAAAACTAGCATTTCTTTTTCGGATCACAGATCTCTCTAGATTTTGAGTTCAAGGAAAAGAGAGGAAGAGTTAGAGATACAGAACCGTGTTTAGAAACATTCTTCTTAGGTCATGGGAAAGCAACAAATCTCTAAGAAAGGTCTGATCCCATAATACATGTTTTAAATGGCTGATTTCCTGAATGATAGATTAAACATTAGGGAAAATAATACCATTAGACCGCCAAACAAACAAAGACTCCACCAAGAAACTATTGTAAGAGTTACAATAAATGTTTACTGCCTGTTCTCAGGTCAGAGAGAGATGTGTGTGCGTCTAATGAGTAGTTATGAGCTTCATCTCAATTCACACAGACTGCTATCCATACCAAACAGGATTATCTCAGATTAGAATTAGTCCCAAATCATAATAAAGCCATTACTAACGTATACTTTTCCGGTGGTTTGTTTAAACATGGACTACACTACATCAGTAAGCCGTGTATTTGTCATCAGTATGATTTGTTTTTTCTGCATTAAATTGATCGAAAGTAACAGTAAAGACGTTTACAATGTCGCTGTCGTTTTTAAACTTTCTATATATCAAAGAATCCTGAAAAAAGTCCACTTTTTCCTCACAGTTTGCACAAAAATATTAAGCAGTTTTCGACATTTATTATAAGGAATGTTACTTGAGCACCAAATCTGCATACTAGAATGATTTCTGAAGGATCATGTGACTCTGAAGACTGGAGTGATGATGCTGAAATTATGTTTTACCATGACAGGAATAAATAACATTTTAAATAGTGGTGGGCATAGATTCATTTTTTTAATCTAGATTAATCTAGATTAAAATGGCTCATTTGAATTCTGACAAAAGCATTCAGAATATGTGTGCTCGTAAGTGATTGTTTGTCTTTTTGTAGTTTGAATAATACAAAACTTCTGTCCCTTTAAGACCTGACGCACGCATGGATCCCAAACACTGTTCCTGTGAGCTGGTTACAGACATTTTTGAGTGTATTTGACCATTAATTTCTGGAAAAAGGAGCTAATTTTTGCACTTGTATGTCAGAGGCGGCTTTATTACGGTATGTGTGTGTGTGCGCTTCAGATGCGAGCGCAAAATCTGCGGGAATTAGTAGAATTAATGTTATGTGCAACCCCGCGCGAAATGGGGGGATGCGGGTGGGTGTCAACTCGCTGTCGGTCGGAGAGGAGAGCGCAGTTTATATCGATACTGTAGAAAATGAGTATTGTATGGTTTCAGATATTTCAATATAGATACATAGCGAAATAGATATTTTTGACAACACTAGTAGGCATACACACAGGTTCGAAGACTCCCGCTAAAATATCAAGGTGAAAGTCATCATAGCTTGCGTAGTATAGACCCAGATCCCAACCCAAAAAAATCGCCCGATAAGAGTCTTACGTTAACGCAGCACGTTAACTCCGATAACGGCCCACCACTAATTTTAAAATATGTATATAAATAATTATGACAACTCTCTGAATAGTTTTAGCATGTTATCAAATATGGCAATGTTCATGTGTTTGGTCCATAGACTGCAAAAAAAAAAATATGAACGTTGTGTCCGTAACGTCACCCATAGGATTCTGAAGAGCAGTTTTGAAGCAGGGTCGAGCCTTGGCAGTGCGTCACTCCCGGATAAAAGAAAATGGGCAAAAAGGCGGGACGTGGCTGGAGCTGAGGTGACACGATGACTAACAGACAGCAGATAAATGGCTATCCACCTGTCACTCAATGTGACCACGCCCTTAATTATGCAGAACTTTAAGAATGAGTTATAATAAAATTTAAATAAAATTCACCCCCCTCACAGAACGTGTAAACGTAATTTCAGCGCCGCCGGTTTTGGGTCCGACCTGGGCGGACTGCTGTCTATTTTCGGGATTCTGATTGGCTTACGGGGGCTTGAGCTTCTCGTTACACCGCCACCTACAGGTTTGGCATGCTCTTGACGGCATATACACGGGTACGTGTAAATGAACACTTTTCTGAAAACTGACGTGTGCACAATGTTATTTTTTAAAACGGAGAGGTTGAAATGTCCGTTTATGAAAATAGCCGCCCACGTGTAAACGTAGCCTAAGATTCAACTCTTGAGTCTTCTTCTATAACGCCTGATGAGTTTGGAGAACACCTGACAAGAGATCAGAGACCATTCCTCTATACAGAAGCTCTCCAGATCTTTCAGATTCCCAGATCAATGTTGGTGCTTCTTTTCTCCTTACTCATTTTCTATAGGGTTCAGGTCAGGGTTCTGGGACAGCAATGGCAGAAGCTTAATTTTATGTTCAGTGACACGTTTTTGTTTTGGATCATTATCCTGATGGAAGATCCAACCACGGCTCATTATAAGATTTCTAGTGGCCGACAGGTTTTGATTTTTTATCTGTTGGTATTTATATCCATATTTAAACAAGATGTCCAGGACCTCCATCAAAAAAATAGGCCCACAACATTAGAATATTTAACCATGAGCATGGAGTACTTTTTATCCCTGTTTGCACCAAACCTATCTGATGGGCTTGTCACCAAAATCCAGTCCCTTTTGAAGTTCCAATCATGTCTGACAACTGAATATGCTGGAGTTTGTGACCCCAAGACCCTAATCTCTGCAATTCTCCAACTGTGAAGTCTTTGGCCACTCAATCTTTCCTACTCGCCGTGCTTTAAGACAATATAGACACACGTCCTCTTCCAGGTAGATTTGTAACATCTTTGGTTGATTGGAGCTTCTTAATTATTGCCCTGATGGTGGAAATTGGGGATTTTCAATGCTTAAGCTCTTTATTTACAGCCACTCATTGTGATGGATGATTAAGGGAATTTGGCCTTTGTGTTTCCTCATATTTATACTCCTGTGAAACAAGAAGTCATAGCTAGACAATCTCATGTTCCTAGTCACCCTGGTAAATAATAATGGGAATGTACTTCAGAGATATTTTACTCATAAAAATTTCTAGGGGTGCCAATAATTATGACCAATGTGTTTTGAAGAAATTTTCCCCCTACTTTCAATTATTTTACTTAATAGATTTTTTGAATGAAAAATCAAAAGGATAAACAATTCAGATTTATTTTTACAGCCATCTTTGATCATATTTACCAGGGGTGCCAATACTTCTGAGCACAACTGTGTGTATGTATATACTAAACTATTTTTTTCTATATATGGTAATGTTATTCTGCTTTTCATCTGCTCTCTTGCCAATTTATATGTATTTTTCAGTTGTTTTTCTGTTGTCTGACAGTTTTAGCCATCCTTGGCTCTCTAGTGGGCACCACAACCCATTTTAGAATCAGGTTTGTGTGGAAGCTTAATTTTAAGAGACTTTTATTCTTTGCATTTGGCAGTGTTTGCATTGAAAGACTTTAAAATAGTAAAGAGATTCCTAAAAAACCTCTTGAGGCTCTTTTAAACTCTAATGGAAAAACATAAAATGCCAACTTATCGCTGAAATACTCAGAAACAAATGTCTTGCATCTTTCATGTGCAAATGTGAACCATGTTGTTTACGCGGCACATGGCCAAAACAATTAGACTGAAGCCAGCATTCAA
This sequence comes from Romanogobio albipinnatus, assembly GCA_023566225.1. Lineage (NCBI taxonomy): Eukaryota > Metazoa > Chordata > Actinopteri > Cypriniformes > Gobionidae > Romanogobio > Romanogobio albipinnatus. Next base: position 30,894,042 of record CM042260.1, on the reverse strand, counting down.
ATAGCGCTCCAACCAGTATTAATTAGTACACCAAACGCCATCAAAACAAAACAGGAATTAATTGGATATTTTTTCTTCAGAATCTACCAAGTGCCACAGATGAGTGGAAAAAAAGAAAGGCAACAGTAGTTCCCTTTGCGCCAGAGCACAGACATCCGCTGGCCTTTAGACCATGGCTGCTCATGCAGAAACAACGAAAGACAACAACAGCTGGGCTCACTCCACATTCTTCCCCGGTTTGTAGTATTTCCAAAACTGTATCACTATTAACAATGTTAAATGAACATTCATTCTGCTGTGGATAAGCATGCACATCCAGTGATCATGTTAACTAGCGAGAGCATGAATAATGGCGATTGTATGGCTTCAGTAAGAATGGATAGAACGATTCACTTGGTGCCCTTCCCTTAGCTCAGCCTGGACAGAGAGACAAGACCCCCATTAAGGGGACATCATTGTTGCAGGGGTTACATTGTCATCAAGAGGCCTGGGAGATTCATCACGCAAAGGTACATTATGTCATTTCCATTAGAGAAAAAAAGTGAGGGTTAAAAGTCATCTTTTCAACCAGACATTGGTTAATATTATTATGGACAAAGTAATTAATTTTGGATTTTGGGTGATACTATTTTATTTAGTTGTATTGTAAACACTCATCGGAAATCATAGCAGCTATATGATAAATTTACCACTGGAGGATTTGTGTCCCATGTTGGGGGTCATAATATATTTTATGCAAATATTTTTTACAAATATAGTCCCAAAAGGATTATTTCTCAACTAGAATTAGACCTAGAATTTTGTTCACTGTTCTGTTTCTTTATGCTTTACAAAAATACAAAAAATTTGTTCAAGCCATGGTTACAGCCTTGGAGTCATTAAATCATCAATCATGAAACAAGAGGCCGTCTTTATGGCCCTGTTTACACCTGGTATTTAGATGCGTTGTGGTTGATCGGATCAGGGTTCGTACGTATAATACTCCATAAAGTGTGTATCATATGCGTGCGAAAAACGGCGTACCATATGCACGCCAAAACTCATTTTGGCGTATACATTCCACGAGATTGCACACTCGTATTATTTATACGCATTTTCATGAGATCAGGCTCTATTATGTCCAATACATTTACCCACTTATACGTAGGCCCCCCCTCGAAGAAATCAGGACAGAAGTGGTTGAAAGTGGACAAAAGATACCAGATGTAAACTGGAATGTGTCTCCTTCGTCTACTTCGGTTTACATTTATTTGCTTATTGGATGATGCATCATCCTTTACAAGGATAGTACAATTAGTCACAAGCAGCTTCTTACTAGCTAAGGGTATGGTGTCTGATTTATCATAACCACATTTTCCCTATATATTTCACATGAAGTCCATTAACTAAACTTGTTACAGCAAACTCCTACTGTGCATAACCCCTGGGAAGTGCACTTCGGTTTTCCTTTCAGATGCTGTAACTTGTGACTTAAGCCTCTTTCAATATCGTTAACCCCTACCAGGATATTGCTCTTGATCAGGGTGCAAGAAAAAAGATCCTGGAGGGCCACAGAATTCAGATTTAACCCTAACTAAACGCACCTGATCAAGCTAATCGAGTCCTTCGGGCTTATTTGAAAACTGCAGGTATGTGTGTTGGAGCAGGGTTGGAACTAAACTCTGCAGATATACATATATACTAGGATTAAGGGATGTAGAATATGGTCATGCAGAATAAGGCACGTACTTTATAAGTACTAATAAAGAGCCAATATCCTAGTAATATGCATGCTAATAAGCAACTAGTTAATGGTGAGAATTGGACCCTAAACTAAAGTGTCACCTCTCTTTAATATGTTTCAGAATATTTGTGGTGAGAGCTTATTTGTGAGAGCACAAAGAATAGAAGGATAATACTTTATTTCAAGGAAAAGCCACGTGTCTTTTTCTAAGTTCAAAAGTGCAAAACTAAAACCACTTATGAAAATGGTCCATTTCTCTCAGTGGGTGCCATTTTGGGACTGCTGTTCAAGATATGACTCACTTTTGTATGGAAACATCTAAAAGATAGGGTGCCTGCAGCAGATGTGCAGGGTTTTAAATGTTTGCTGCTTTCCTTGTATACCCAGAAAAGTACGCCGAAACACACTCTCCGCTGTGAGGCAGAAGGTCACACACAAGAGGAGGCAGAACTGTGTGAAATGCACACGTCGTCTCTGTCTTTCTCTTCGCCAGTGCTCACGCCTCTAACGGCACAGCCAATTAACAGAGGAGAAGGGTGTGAGGACTGCTGTGTTGACAAAGCGTTCTCATTCCCCTGTGAGTTGTGTAGCTCCCAGATCGCCGGCGTACTGTGTTTTCTAACATCGGCCTATGAGGCAGTGCCTCGTTTTCTTGCCCGGCTGCACAGACTCCCTTTATTTGTAGTGAGCGCTGCAGTCATTACAGTCAAGGTGACCCAACATTTGCATACACAGTGGTGCAGTACATGCATGTAAAGGGACAACAAGTCTGTTTGATGCTGTACACCAATTTATTAACTATGCAGAGGATTTAGTGAACAAAATATATATTCAAAACACTTTTGAACCTTTAACATTCATCTGGATAGAAAACACTTAGTATGAATTTTTTCAGTTACTCTTTCTGCAGGTTACATTGTTCAGCAGTAGACAGGCAAATCGTTTTTTTTATTCATTCTTACAATTTGTTCAAAAACATTCATTCTGCAATGAAAACAGTGACCGTCTTTATGAGTGAATTACTGAATCATTCACTCAACCGATTCATTCAAAACACTAATTCATTCAACACTGAAACAAGTGAGTGTATTACTGAATCATTCACTCTGCTGATTCATTCAGAACACTGAATTATACTTTTCTAGTGAGCAATTCAATCATTAAATCAACTAATTTGTTTATATATTCAGTAGTGAAACAAGTGGGTGTCTTTAGGAGTGAGTCAGGGCCGTAACCCCCCCCCCAATATTTGACATTTTTGCACTGCTCTGCTGCACTTCATTATACAGCGCTCTGTATGTTAGGATGACAAAAAAGGTTTAAAAGTAAAATTTTTAGTCTGGTTTGCCTCAGTGGTCTAACAGCGGTCGTCAATGTCAAAATGATTGAGATGGCCAATCAAATCAAAGTTTACGTTCTCTTTTTGCTCGTGCACTGTCTTCACACACAGACAACCGTAATCACTTAATGACGTTGCAGAGAGAGACTCTGGGCCCTATCTTGCACCCAGCGCAATTGACTTTGTACACCGACGCATGTGTCATTCCTATTTTGCACCCGCACAAAGCGCGCTTTTCCCTCCACAGAAGCACGTCGCTAAACTAGTGAATGAACTTGCGCTCCCTGGGCGGTTCAGCGCAAAAAAGGAGGCGTATTCCGGCGCAAACAATCCCTGGTGCTATTTTGCTGTTCCATTAAACAATTGCGCCACTGACCAGAAAAAACCTAGTCTAAAGTCAGTGGCGCGTTGCGCGTACACTTTGCTCATGTAATCTACACAGATGCAACAGTTATTTTTGCAAATCATAAATTGTTACACTAAAAAAATATTAACACATGAGATGACGGAAATCATTGTGGTGTGCCACGAAGATGTGAAAAAATAGGCATAAATCTAGTTTACAAATTATTCAGGCTAATTATTTATTTAACCGACGCTATTTTGGGTGGGTTTCTCCCATCCCCATACAACACAACTTCTCTGTCTTTCACTGCTCTTACAAGAACATCAGTCTCCTCGGCTGTGAACCGCTCCTGGCGTGCGCCTGGTAAATACGCCATAATAATAGCAATCCATAATGGAACTTGCGCACCTGCTTTTAAAGGGAATGTTGGATGACGCTCTGATTGGTTTATTCACGTTACGCCCAAACCACACCTATGAATAATGAAGCTACTTCAGACCAACCCATTTTAGATTTGCGCCGGGCGCAAGAGCCATTTATCCCGCCGGGAAAATAGCAACAGCGCCGAGACCCGCCCACAAAGTTACTTGCGCTTTGCGCTTTGACACTTGCGTTTCAGATCGTTAAAATAGGGCCCTCTATTCTTTCCGGTGAAATCACAAAACAAAATGCACAAAAACGTGCCCCTGCTCTTAATATACAATCAGTGATGAACATGTTTGATCTTAAGGAAGAAGAAAACAAAAAACTATATGAGGGCGGATTAGAACTCAGAACCTTTGACACAGTTTACAAAAATTCTACCACCAGACCACTAAGGAATTCAAATATCTACAGCAGATCTACATATATATTCACTAATGCGAAGAATCTCGGGACTAATAATATATTTTATGCAAATATTTTTTACAAATATAGTCCCAAAAGGATTATTTCTCAACTAGAATTAGACCTAGAATTTTGTTCACTGTTCTGTTTCTTTATGCTTTACAAAAATACAAAAAATTTGTTCAAGACATGGTTACAGCCTTGGAGTCATTAAATCATCAATCATGAAACAAGAGGCCGTCTTTATGGCCCTGTTTACACCTGGTATTTAGATGCGTTGTGGTTGATCGGATCGGGGTTCGTACGTATAATACTCCATAAAGTGTGTATCATATGCGTGCGAAAAACGGCGTACCATATGCACGCCAAAACTCATTTTGGCATATACATTCCACGAGATTGCACACTCGTATTATTTATACGCATTTTCATGAGATCAGGCTCTATTATGTCCAATACATTTACCCACTTATACGTAGGCCCCCCCTCGAAGAAATCAGGACAGAAGTGGTTGAAAGTGGACAAAAGATACCAGATGTAAACTGGAATGTGTCTCCTTCGTCTACTTGTGATGATCCGCATTATAATACCAGGTGTAAACACAGCCTGAGTGAGTCATTCAGTCCTTCATTCAACTGATTTGTTCAAAAACACAAATTAATTTGATACTGCGTGTTTCTCGGAAATGGTTGATTCTGCTTTGGCTTTGTTGTGAACCGTTTTTGTTGGTGGAGCAGAAATGGACTAAATTGCTGTGTTCGAAATCGCCCTCATTCACTATTCCCTACATTACTCCACTAATATAGAGCACTTGAAGGAGTGAATAAAAATGAATGTTTGGTTTGGAAAGTGAATGGATGATTGATTCAGCTGCGGGCACCTTCTCCTGGTGAGATGCAGGGATTCCTTCAGCACGCGACTCTCACAGTGCATTATGAGTATTCTTTAGCCATTGAGCGTACATCAGTTTGACATTGCGGTGCATTGTGGGATTGAATGAGTGCACTCAATAATGTCCACTATATGGACACCACTGCAAATGGCTGTCTTCTAGGGCGGAGATTTTGGACACAGCCAATAACTGGCACTTTTGTATTCAAAACGTGCAAAGTTACTCAATATTGAGTGCTGCATTGATGACATATTTTTGTAGGCCAACCCGGAAGTTAACATCACACTGGTTCCCTTGAAAAAAAACCTAATATAATTTTTCCATAGGCTTCCATGAGATAATTTTCAAAATTAACACAACTTGATTTTTGAAGCATAAATACAATCACCAGAAATAAAAAGCTAACCTTAGGCTATACACAAACGACTCCACGGTCGCACGACTTCAACGCCACCCCCACTCCCACCGTGCTTCCGACATCTCTACAGGGTTGCACTTTCCTTTAAAATCAACAAGCAGTACAAGATGATTTCAGCTGAGAAGATTGAAAGTAACTAGAGCCCACATGTAAAAAAACCTCAATGGTATTTTATCACCCACCAGGCCAAAATCATATGTCAAATCAATCAGTTTAATAGCAAAACTTTCCCGGACAAAACACGATTTAAAGTTTCATTCATGTCTGAAGCACAATGCAGGCAACTTATGTGACAAGGTTTAATTTACGTTCATGTGTGGAGAAAGTAACTAGTGTTCATGTGTGAATTAGGATTAGGGTTTGGTTTTGGGTTAGTTACTTGTAATTATGCATGATTTACTGTTATAGTAATATAGTACATGTAGTAACTATAGTACTATTGAAGTTGTTTCCAGGTTTTTTCCTACAAAAATACGTCATCCCTGCAGCACTCCATTACTGAACTTTTAAAATCAGTATCACACATGCAATTTCTCCACACATGAACATAAATTAAACCTTGTCACCTAACTTGTCTGCATTGTGCTTCGGACATAAATGAAACTTTAAATCGTGGTTTGCTCGGGAGAGTTGTGCTATTGATTTGACATATGATTTCGGCCTGGTAGGTGATAAAATACCATAGACACTGAAGGAAAATCACGAGCCATATCTGTTGACCGTGCAGAATGTAAAGTGTGGGCTCTACACTTACTTTCAATCTTCTCAGATTCATTTATTTTGTACTGCTATTCTATAATGAAGAAAATCACCGGGGAGCGCAAGGCACAACCTAACGCGGGGTAAGTTGTAACACACATGCTTGAAAACTTTCCACACATGCTAGGATGACTCAAAGTTTGTCTTGGATTTTTTTTTATTATATCAAGGTAACATTTTAAGCTGTCATTTGGTCACGTTACAATGTACCCCAAAAATTTTACAATGTATCCCACCTATGGGGCATGTTGTCACATTTCACTTCCATTCTTTCCGGGTACATCAAGAAAAAAATATACACTGTATTAATGAAACATAAATGAAAAATAAATACAACCCCAAGTGGATTTACACAAACTGAGACAGTCAAAAAGCGTTAGGTTATGCCCCGCTCTCCCCTACTTGTTTTGTCTGTGCGTATAACTTTTGTTATGTTTTCACTCAGCAGATCTGCATGAAGAAAAAAGGAGCTAAAATGCTGATTAAGAGACATAATAAAGGCAAGCATCCTCTAAACAATGCCAGGAGAGGAAGGCACTTGTATAAATGCTGTCCTTTATTTTACTCTGTAAGCTCATTGTGCCAAAATGAAGCGTGATTTATCTTGTGTCGTGACACACTGGGGTTTCTGAGGAGCTCACTCTTTCCTGGAGTAAACAATTGGATGCCCTTAATGAGCATAAATTGCACTGTTGTTTGTTCAAGGTCAGACGTTTACATGAGAAATGGGTCTGAGAACAGTCATTTCATTCCCATTGCTTAGTGTGCAATAAATTACCCCATGCATAACCTCTACCAGTTTGATAATTGGATTTTTTTTTTCTTCTGAGGGTTATTATGTAAGCATATAAAGAAATCGTGCTAAAATGAAAAGTCTTATAACCACTATCTCAATTCAAGGTAAATTTGTAAAGGAAAACTATGCTTAAAGTTCTTTTGTGTCAGAAATGACAGAAGTGATTTTTATAAATATGGAGATTGATAGCGGCATAGTAAGACCGCACAGCTTGTTCCCAATCTCCATTGTGCAATTACTTCCAGCCCCACTAACTGTATTTTTAACTTGAATTTACATTTGGCCACTATTAAGCAAATGATCCAAACCTTCAAGAACAATTAATTACAGATCACTACACAAGTCTTTGCTTAAACCTCCTAGTTCTTCACCTGAGGCTGGTGAGAATGCATATTAATAAATGAGATATACAAATCGGATTGTATCGCAGTATCGCACAAAATAAACTCATATTTTTGGAGATTTTTTATGCATGCATTGTTCCCTGCAGAGAGATACAAAAATCAATGATTTGCATTTCACTCCATCAATCCGCCTTTAAATGAGAGAATGATTGCATATACTTAAGCATGTTTATCTGTTGAAGACTGTTGGCTGCTCCCCAGTGTGTAGTTCTGATTTAGTTTGAAAACACTCTCTCACACTTGGCTTACATTTCCTCATTAAGTTCCAAGACGAACCTGTGGTCGTAACCAAAGAACAAAACAGATTTTTGAAAATAATAATAACCAGACTGAAGGAGTCGATGACCACTGAGCACAGAATGAGAAAATGCTGCCATTGCATTCCAACTCAAAACATATGCTTTGAAAAACAATCTAGTTGAACTTAAGATTGTTGCTGGATCACAATTATGTCTTCAAGGACCTTTTATCTCTTGGTTTTAAGGGAGAACTTGAGAAATGGTACAGAGCAATCACATCATTTATCACTGAATTGACATTTCAAACGATGAAATGTTTGCTGTTTGGCTTTTTCTTTCAGTTTTAAAGGGATAGTTCACCCAAAAAGGAAAATTAGCCCATAATTTACTCACCCTCAAGTCATCCTAGGTGTATATGACATTCTTTTTTCAGACGAATAAAATCGGAGTTATATTACACAAGTCCATTCGAATCCAAGCATTAGAATTGCAGTAATAGTTGCTCTGTTTTTGAAGTCCATAAAAAGGGCATCTGTCCATCAAATAACGTGCTCCACACGGCTCCGGGGTGTTAATAAAGGCCTTCTGAAGCGAATCGATGCATTTGTGTAAGAGAAATATCCATATTTAAAACTTTATAAAGTAAACTTTCGGCCGACCGCCTTCCGTGGAAAAGTGTTGAATGTTGAAAGTGAAACTCAAGATGCGTACATGACGTCATGACGAGCGGACCTGGTCGTGTTAGTCTTTCGATCGGCAGAGGAACTTTCAACAATTTTCCCTAAATTGAACATGGAAGGCGGTCGGCCGAAAGTTTACTTGATAAAGCTTTAAATATGGATATTTTTCTTACACAAACGCATCGATTCGCTTCAGAAGGCCTTTATTAACACCCCACATGGAGCACTTTATTTGACGGACAGATGCACTTTTTATGGACTTCAAAAACAGAGCAACTATTACTGCGATTCTAATGCTTAGATTAGCCTGGAATTTTGTAATATAACTCTGATTTTATTCGTCTGAAAGAAGAATGTCATATACACCTAGGATGACTTGAGGGTGAGTAAATTATGGGCTAATTTTCATTTTTGGGTGAACTATCCCTTTAAGGTAGAACACTGAAAGTTATGCTGTCAAGACATAAAACAATATCATTCTATTTGAGATCTGTTGGAAAACCATGGATCCCAAACCTTCTTAACCTGATTGTTCTCATCATGCAATTCAAAGTAGGTCTGTGTGATGTTTTTCAGGTTCAAATCCATTTCCAAAATCAGCTCATGATCAAAAAGACTAATTTGCTCCAGAAAACCATTTGACCTTTTTCTTTTTAGTCACTCAGTAGGTGATTTAGCTGATATTATAAACATCCTTGTGTTAAAAAATGTGTTATGGCGCTTTTCCACTGCATGGTAATGCTTGGTATGGTAAGGTATGGCTCGGCTTAGCTCGCTTTGCTTTTCCACTGCGTGTTATGACTCGGTTCGGCATGACACGGCTCAGCTCGCTTTGGTTTTCCACTGCAGTTAGCACCGCTTTAAAGTGGGTGGGATTATAGAATGATCATTGTAATTGTGCTGCCTCTACTTCTCGGCATGTGGATGTTTATAACTACAAGACAAATAAGTTTGTTTCAAAAGAGGATGCGCAGCAAAACAAAATACTGCTAAAAACAAAATAGTAGGCACTTGTACAACAAAGCGCAGATGACAACACTTGATTTGCTCGACGGTGCACAAGGCTAAACTAATCTTGTATTTAACAATGTGTTTAAGTTCTCAACCACTATATCACTGTCACAAATGCATACAATGGTAGTGACGATTCCCTCTAAACAATGTGATCTGCAGTGTTTACACATCACTTTTTAGTATCAGTATGGCACGCTTGGAACCTCAACCGAGGTGGTACTATTTAAGCAAACCGTACCGAGCCGTACCGAACCGCACCACACCATGCAGTTGAAATGCAACAAAGTGAGCCGCACCAATCCATACCGAACTGTACCATGCAGTGGAAAAGTTAGTGTTTTTCGCCATTAGTGTTTGGCTTGGTGGTATAATATACAGAATTGTACATATACAGGATTGTGTTCAATTAAATTAAATTATATATATTTTTAATATTTAATGTTTTATCCCAAGTCTCTTAATTACATATAATATTCTGTTAGAAATGATGTACTGTAAAATAGGTTTGGCCTAACCGAATATCTGACTTTTTGATTCCTTACATCAGAAACACTCAACCGGCTGTCAGTCCTTCTGAATACTGTCCATTCAGAATGTCATGTTACCTGACAGATGATCGACAGTCATGGGTGTGTTTTGACTTTATGGCAGGCAGATGCAGGTTTGCTCATTATAGTATAGTAATGGTAGCCTGGATGCCAGCCGAACTTAGCCCCGCCCACAACATTTTTACACGGGCAGTTCGGTCTGGACTTGATCGGTAGAGAAGTAATTATGCCCGAACAGAAACTGTTCAGACCAATGAAATTGTCAGGGCGGGCTTTAGACGATGATGGACAGATGATAAACAGTAACGTAATCATCACGTCATCAAAGCCGCTTGGGTTGAGTTTGTTCTAATCCTAAACGGAGAACTTGTTCGTATATGCATTCACCTTTACTATTTCTCTCAGAAATGATGATCGTGTTGGTAAGTACTCTGTGTGTCCTTTTTTTTACAACACCGGCAAAGATCGTTTACAGTCATCTTTTTCTTCTAACGTGACTTATTCCAGCGTGCGTGCAGGTACAGGGTTGCCAAGTTTTTACAACAAAACCCGCCCAATTGTTAACGTTCCTCAAAACTAGCCAAAAACAAGCCCAATAGCTTTCCAGAGGGGGTTCTCCGGGAAAAAAAGGCATATGGGGGGTAAAATATGTGTTATTTTGGCAGGGCTGGCAGCTAAAAATCGCATTCCTGGGTCTGTATATCACATAATTAAGGTTGCTTCAACCCGCGGACATGGCAACACAGTGCAGTTGAGTTCTGTTGACATTTGATAACTAACGTTATGCGTCGCTCCGTTGCTCTGATTGGTTGTAGGTCTATCCAATTGAGGTCTTTCCTAGTTCGGTTGAAACACGCCCCATAATCACAGCCCAATGGAGCAGAATCAGACTCATATTCTGACTAGAATTGAGTATGACGACGTCAGGCTATAGTAATGGTGAATCTGACATGAAATCAGCTACACTAGAATGCCTGTGTGTTGTAAAATATCTGTGTGTATAGCTAGAAACTGGTCACAATGAAGGCCATTGTAATTCATTCAAGTCACAAATACCCTAAGGGCATCATTTTACTCCATGTTGCTCCAGGGGGATTGTCCCTGTAATAAGCGTCTGCCAAATGCATAAAAAATGTAAAATCAGTGTAGCTGAAATAAGTGAGATAAAACAATATGAATATGTGGCATGACACAAATGGCTGCATCTCAAAACATGGTAAGTTGCTTACATAAATAGTTTTTTTCTTCCCAATGCAAAGGATATATCCGATTGAAGACTCAAATACCTTTTTGGATACCTCATTTTGGTTAAAATTTGAGACACTATCATGCATCCTTCATAAAACGATCATTTTATGGCATATATATATATATATATTGTGAGGGAACTTACGGATCATTCAAAACAATGCTGTATGTTGGGCTTAATGCGCTCTTTGTATATGCGTACATACAATGGTATTTTTACCAGCTGAGAACTCACAAAGAGCATATAAAGTGTGTAAAGGAGTCAAAACAGCACCAGGAATTCCTTCATTGCATGCAAACGATGATTAGCTGCAAGGAGACGGTGGTTCTTATGCCTATACCGAACTGTAATAGGTGACATAGCTCTATGGTGAGAAACACCAGGGCTGCGTCCAAAATCACATCTCTTGAGTAGGTGCAAAGTAGGTGAGAACGCTAAAAAAGTAGGGGTGAATTCAGGGTGATTGGGACACATTTTGCCATTGAGATGACTTGGAAAAAGTGTCCCAATCACCCTGAATTCACCCCTATGTTCTATATAGTATGAGTGTGTGTAGTATATGAATGTAATCCGGACACTACATTCGCCATGTTGTCATCATTATGTGATCTACCAGCGTTGATTCACAAATCTGTGGCCTCATGGAATAGTAAAGTGTCCACACTTCAGAATCGTGCCGAACGTAGTACATACTCCGGGTACATTTTGCCTACTCTTGTAATACTGTGAATTATATATACTTAATATACTTCGTTTGTCACATACTGTTTACTATATAGTAGGGATGTATTGTATGCAATGCTTATCAGATGCAGCCCATATGTCATTATTCTGCCCTTTTTAGGGTCACATCTTATGACATCATGTTCTGTTTTTTTTTTTTTTTTTTTTTAGATATCTTTGTCATGTTGCATTCAGTCAAGCCACACCAGGAGTTCTCGGTCCACTTGTTTGGTGCACACCAGGGTTCGGATGGCAGCGTTCACACTTATAGAAATTAACCGCACTAACAGAGCAATCACACCAGAGTTCGTTTTAATCAAACCAAACCTGCCATGTGTGAACACACCCTGAATTTGAGGCACTATTTCTGTGTTCTATGTGTTTTTTTTTCTTTGTAGAGTAGGCTACTGGATCATTACTTTAGCAACTTGGCTAGCTGTGAGTGTGAGTCTATGCTATCTTTTGAGCATAAATATTTTTTTTAAATAGTGTTGATAAATAGGTTTATAGTGCAATTTCAAAGTGTATTCTGCTGATTTTGGTGTGCAACGAATAAAATATGTGCTCATGGACAGGCTTTCAACAGTGGTCAGCTCCCTATGTTTTTATATCTGAAATAGTTGCCATACCATATGCTTTAACAAACTACAAGGCAATCCTATTGTGAGTTGTGAGTAGCTGTCGTTGCAGGCAGGGATTGACTGATATCTGTGGAGCTGTCTTACAAAGCTTCTGTCACACGTCTCTGAAGTTTCTCGTATCTCTTCTCACCAAGAGAGTGTCAGTCAGTCACGCCATTGCCGTTTCTTAGCATGATTTCAGACAGCACGCAGGCGCCTCCAGATCGGAGCAGTTTATTTCTGCATAAATTATATTTGACTTGTCTACTGTCAGTGTTCAGGGAATGCTGACCGACTGTTAACCTGGAAATAGTGGTGGTGTGGCTTTGGTTAATATTGGTTAAAGATTTGGGTTGAGGACCTAATTTGAACCCCATATTTAACCCTGGGTTTGTTTGAGGAGGACTGCTCTTATAATAAGTGTAATGTCACTTTGGTTAAAAGCATCTGCTTTAAATTGATTTATCCATTGTCCACTGTTGTGTGGTATGTATTTCTTTGCCAGTCCTGTTAGAAAATATGTGTTGTCAGGGTTCCGATGTTAATGTCAAATTTCTCTAGTACTTGTTCTGTGGGTAATTCCAAAGCCGATCTTGCAGGCATGCGAGTGGAATAAATACATAAACTATATTGCCAAAAGTTTTGGGATGCCTGCCTTTACATGCACATTAACTTTAATGACATCCCTTTCTTAATCCGTAGGGTTTTATATGGAGTCGGCCCACCCTTTGCAGCTATAACAGCTTCAACTCTTCTGGGAAGGCTTTCCACAAGGTTTAGGAGTGTGTTTATGGGAATTTTTGACCATTCTTCTAGAAGAGCATTTGTGAGGCCGGTTATCAGGCACTGATATTGGACAAGAAGGCCTGGCTCGCAGTCTCCGCTCTAATTCATCCCAAAGGTGTTCTATCGGGTTGAGGTCAGGACTCCACCTCAAACACCTTCCTCCACACCAAACTTGCTCATCCATGTCTTTATGGACCTTGCTTTGTGCACTGGTGCACAGTCATGTTGGAACATGAAGGGGCCATCCCCAAACTCTTTCCACAAAGTTGGGAGCATGAAATTGTCCAAAATGTCTTGGGTATGCTGAAGCATTAAGAGTGCCTTTCACTGTAACTAATGGACCAAGCCCAACCCCTGAAAAACAACCCCCACACCATAATCCCCCTCCACCAAACTTTACACTTGGCACAATGCAGTCAGGCAAGTACCGTTCTCCAAGCAACCGCCAAACCCAGACTTGTCCATTGGATTGCCAGACAGAGAAGTGTGATTCGTCACTCCAAAGAACACGTCTCCAGAGTCCAGTGGCGGCGTGCTTTACACCACTGCATCCGACACATTGCATTGCACTTGGTAAGGCTTTGATGCAGCTGCTCAGCCATGGAAACACATCCCATGAAGCTCTCTACGCTCTGTTCTTGAGCTAATCTGAAGGCCACATGAAGTTTGGAGGTCTGTAGTTATTGACTCTGCAGAAAGTTGGCGACTTCTGTGCACTGAGCGCCTTAGCATGCTCTGACCCCGCTCTGTGGTTTTATGTGGCCTACCACTTCCCAATTGTTGTTCCCAATTGTTATACCAATTTGTTATAATACCACTAACAGTCGACCATGAAATATTTAATAGTGAGGAAATTTCAATTCATTTATTGCACTGGTGGCAACCTATACGGTTCCACGCTTGAATTCACTGAGCTCTTTAGAGCGACCCATTCTTTCACAAATGTTTGTAGAAGCGTCTGCATGCCTAGGTGCTTGATTTTACACACCCGTGGCCATGGAAATGATTGGAACACCTGAATTCAGTGATTTGGAGGGGTGTCCCAATACTTTTGCCAATATAGTGTAGTTCAGGATAAAAAATAGGATAAAAAGCTGAGGTTGAAAAGGAGTCAAATTTGATCCGTGATACAAAAACCCTTCTGTTCTTTGATTAAAAAACATGCACACATAATAACTTATAGTTAGTTTTCTATTTTAATATACTTTAAAATATAGTTTATTTCTATGATACAAAGCTGAATTTTTATCAGCCATTACTCCAGTCTTCAGTGTTACATTCTAATGTGCTGATCTGATACTCAGTTATAGTTAAGAGACAGTTAAGCGACTTCTTTCAACAACATTACAAATAGTAATGTTTATTTTGTATTATTTATTTATTTATTTATTTTGGTAGAAATTCCACCCAGTTCAGCCCAAGGACATTCTGCAGTAATTCTTGAACCCTTCAGTTGGCCTTTCTGGACTGACCGCGTGATTGTATTCAATCGAAGGAATCCCACTTTGACACTCTGCATCTTCCCCTCTATGATTATATCAGTGCTATTCTCTAAGGATGAAAGAAGGCCTCGCTCTTCTTGTGAACTCCTCATCTTTCATAAAATCAGTGTCCCTATTGGCCGAGAGTCCTATGAGTCACGCCATTCAGAGGTCATATTTCTCCATGCTGAATAATTTATTTTTCCTGTCTTATGCTCTGCATCGGAGTCAGTTTCAAAGGTGATACAGCGCATATCTGTACATGAGCCGTTTAGCCATGAGCGTAGAGAATAAGACAAAGAAAACAGAAAAATTAAGTCTTTATTGTATTATGTTGTCTGTAGACGGTCAGTTGGCTGTGTTTCCCGTGAATTGTTTCACCACAATGGCTTTCTCAAGTATGTAAATGTTGTTTAATGTTGTTTAACCTTGTTCCTTAGAGTATTTTCACCTGTGTGTTATTTAAACGAAGGACTGTCATAGGATTCACAATTTAAATGAACCTTAATCCTTCTCCCCGTCTCCTTCAAGGTCCTTGTGGCTGTCAAATGGCATTCCACAGCTGTTTAATTAATCCGGTTTATGCTTCACGACGTCAACCCTGAAGCCCTTATATTGCAACTATATGTCTTTCTCAAGGACACCACCTCCAACTACCCCATTGACAGGGCCGTGACCCCACCTAAGTTTCATAGAGGCACTAATTAGGGCAACCTCCCTTGTGTCCGCACTGGAGGAATCAAGTTGCAGTGGATGTGGCCAAGCAATGTCCAAACTGCTGTGAAAGCCAAAGGCATTTTAATGCTGTGAATGGCATTTCTCTGGCCTTTGCAAATATATCAGTATGGCACAACTCGAACGTGACTGTGCTGCTAATTTGTTGATAGAAAACACTGAATATCATGATAGACACAGCTGAAGAATTTTTATGGTGGTGGATGGCTATATGGGATATGTTCAGAAACATCATGCATCAGTGACAGGGACTTGACGTTTTGTTTCCCGATAGCATGTTCATCCATTTCATATGGTCCTGATTCTCTATTCTGAAATCATATTTATAGTGTAATCACAGTGTTTATACCACACTCTTAGATTAAACTGTTAAAAAAAGTTATTTGTAGCTCCTTATCAAAAAATCAATTTGTTGTAGAGGGTTCTTAAGTTGGCTATATGTTTCTTTGGAGATTAAAAAAGTATCTCAGGTTATGACTATAACCATAGTTCCCTGAGAAGGGGACGAAACACTGCGCCTACAGCGTGATAGCGTCTGATGCACGTATGTCAACTCAGCCAACGGCGAGAGTGAGCGTCACGGGCGGGTGACGTCACGTCCAGGAAAGGATAAATACACATCCGGTCCGACCGCACTTCAGCTAAACTGCCAAAGCAAGGGATCACAGGGATGCAGGGAGTATGGCAAAGGGACGCAGTGTTTCGTTCCCTTCTCAGGGAACTATGGTTATAGTCATAACCTGAGACGTTCCCTTTCGAGGGAACTTCACACTGCGTCCACTAGGGACAGCTCTGGGAACAAAATACCAAAACGCCATTATACCAAATGCCTGTCGTGTGAAACTGTGGCACATTCAAGACAGGAGCACTGAAGAACCTGGAGCACATTCCAGGTCAAGATCATAGTATCTCACAAACGTAAGAGGCGAGGACCAACCGGCGGCATTGCAAACTTCTTTGAGGGAAACCCCCAATACCAAGGCCTTAGAGGCCGCCATACCCCTAGTAGAGTGCGCTCTGACAGCTAAGGGATACTTCTGACCAGAAGACCCATAAGCCAGTGAGATAGCCTCGACTATCCACTTGCTCATTGTATGTTTGGACGCAGGGAGACCCCTGTTCTGAGGTCCAAAACAAACAAACAATTGATCCGCTTTCCTCCACAGGGCAGCTCTGTGGACATAAGCATCCAGTGCTCACACTGGACATACAAGGTTCAATCTTTCCTGGTCTGGATTAACAAATGGAGGAGGACAGAGAGCTTACAGCACTATAGGCCATGGAACATTGGTTAATACCTTCGGAACATTCCCTAATCTATGGTAAAGGAAAGCTTTAACCATCCCTGGGGCAAATTCCAAGCACGAAGGGGATATTGATAAGGCCTGAAGGTCTCCTACTCTCTTAATAGAAGAGATGGCAAGAAGGAAGATGTTTTTCAGAGTCAGAAACTTTTCTGAGATGATGTCAAGTGGCTCGAACGGAGCCACAGATAAACCTTCCAACACTATAGCCAAATCCCAAGTAGGAACTCTAGTGCGCACCGCAGGCCTCAGCCTCCTAGTGCCACGAAGGAAACGAGTTACCAACGGGTTCCTCCCCACAGTAATACCATCCACATGGGCATGGTAAGCAGAAATAGATGAAACATACACCTTTAGTGTAGCAGGGGACAACCCAGAAGAGAAACGCTCTTGTAGAAAATCTAGCACTGAACCAACAGGGCAGTTGACTGGATATAACTGTCGTTCTTGACACCAAGAAGTGAACAACCTCCACTTCAGGGCATATAGTCTCCTCATGGACGAAGCTCTGGAGCTGAGAATGGTCTCCTCTACCTCGGTAGAGAGACCAGACTCTATGAGCTCGGCCCCCTCAGCGGCCAAACCCACAGGTTCCACATTTTGGGGCGGGGGTGAAATATTGAGCCCTCCGCCTGAGATAGAAGATCCCTCCAAGGGTGGCGGGGTTGGCAGAACGGTCCCCTGAGGGCAACAAAGTGGAGTGGGCACTGTATACTGAGGTGAACACCAATCCACCCCACGGGGGGGCGCCCTCGGAGACCTGACGCTGCAGGCGTCAGGACCTCTTTTGGCCTGAAGCCTTTTTCGCCTGAAGCACAACCCTCAGGTCGGCCTTCGTGTTAGAAGGCTTCGGCTGAGAGTGCCGACCTGGCTTATCTCTGAGATGGAGCACGAGATGCGACACTCTCTTTTTGCTGCTGCCTATATGAAGAGCTAGACGGCTGGGGCTGCTCACGCCCAGCAGCCCCAGAGGGTTGGTGGCGGTGCGGAAGATATTTTTTAAATGCCTCCGCTTGTTTTTTATTCTCCTGGAATCTGTCGACGACTATATTTACAGCGTCGCCGAACAGACCAGCAGGTTCAGCTGGCGCATCAAGGAGAAAAGCCCTGTCTTTGTCGTTAATGTCAGTCAAATTGAGCCACAGATGTCTCTCTGTCGTCACCAAGGCTGCCATAGACCGCCCAATAGCTCTAGCGGTCTCCTTGGTGGCTCTCAGAGATAAATATGTTACCCGACGCAGTTCGCAAACTGCCTCAGGGCTCACCGTTTCACCGCCATCCAAATCCCCCAGCAGTTCAACCTGGTACGCTTGCAAAATACTCATTGTATGCAAACACGCACCAGCCTGCCCTGCTGCCGTGTACGCTTTCCCCACCAGCCCTGATGTTGTTTTTAATGGTTTAGTGGGGAGCGTGGGGGCTTTCAGGGATGATGCCGAAGCAGGGGACAGATAACTCGCAAGTGTCTGATCCACTTTAGGCATCGCCCCATAACTATATTCTTTCAGCCCCCTTATATCACTAAATGTTTTAACTTGAGGGCTGAAAAGACGTGATGAATATGGTTTCTTCCATGATCTACACAGCTCGCTGTGTAAATCAGGAAAGAAAGGAAGACCCCGTGGTGAAAGTGACACATTTGAAGATAAAAAGCGCTTGTCTAATTTGCTTTTAGGACGAGCGCCTTGTTTCTCGGCTGGCCAATCAATATTTAACTTCGCCACAGCACAAGTAATCACCTCCACCAGCTCTTCATGTGCTGGGGAAAGAGATGGCGAATCATCTTCCTCCAATCCGACGCTCAACGCATCCACCTTCTCAGAACTGGAGTGTTGAAGCTACGGGCTCTCACTCTGGGCGGAAGAAGCCGCAGCGCGAGCTTCCGACACCAGAGATTGAGCGACAGATAAACCCCGCCGAGAGATCCATCTGCGATCCCCATGATGTCCTTCTCCACTGTGCCTCGGCAGCAGCGGGTCCAGAACCAGAGGGAACGCGATCCTGATCACCCTTCTTGAAGAGTGACAGGCAGGAGCGGAGCATGCGAAGCGGCAGCTACTCACAATGCTCACACTCAGCCCCCTCGAAGGCTGATAGAGCATGCTCCACTCCCAAACACATCACACACAAATCATGTGTATCTCCACCCGTAAGGAAACGGGGACACGGAGGAGTACACTGTTTGAATACCGATGTGTTCGCCATTTTTAAACTGAGGTCTATTGTGCTTATGATGGACAACAATAAATCGACAGAGACAGTTTTCACACAGATCGCTTAGCTGAGGCAAAAAAGCTGAAGTGCGATCGGACCGGATGTGTATTTATCCTTTCCTGGACGTGACGTCACCCGCCTGTGACGCTCACTCTCGCCGTTGGCTGAGTTGAACGCTATATAGATTTATTTTAAGTGGGAGATTTAGTAGTGTTTAATGTTTTGTTATGCTAGTTTAGAAGAGTTTCTGTTATGTGAGGTTTTTTGGAGGGCTATACCATCATGTTGACGAGTGAAGCATGAGCTTAGTTTTATATTTTTACGTACTCTTTCAGCAATTTCTATGCTATGCTAATGCTATCAAAGCATTGTGTTGCTAATTATCAAGTTAACATTTACTGATTTAGCCTGTTAAAGCCAACCAAGTTGAGATTACATTATATTTTTAAGTTCAATGTATGAATTAGCTTACTCAAACATTTCAAGTTAAGAGCAAATAAAATGTAATGTATGATTACAATATAAAAATCTGCAAGTTCTGCTTAAACTTTCAATTTCTTAACTTAAATCTATCTATCTAACCTGTAAACCCAAAGTTGGCAAAACTCACAAAAAAATATAATATAACACTTAATTTTGGCATTTACTGTCCCTTTTGAGTGTCATGGCAAAGCATGCCATGGAATAGAAATCCCAGTCCAGTTTCAGTTAAAGGAACACTCCACTTTTTTTTAAAATGAGTGTTACCGTTTTTGAATCCATTCAGCCAATCTCTGGGTCTGGCGGTAGCACTTTTAGCACAGCTTAGCATAGATAATTGAATCTGATTAGACCGTTAGCATCTCGCTCAAAAATGACTAAAGAGTTTTGATATTTTTCCTATTTAAAAAATGACACTTCTGTAGTTACATCGTGTACTAAGACTGACAGAAAATGAAAAGTTGAAAAGAAAAAAGAAAAATGTTCTAGGCCGATATGGCTAGGAACTATACTCTAATTCCTGCGTAATAATCAAGGAACTTTGTATCATACCATGGGTGCAGCGGTGCAATTATATTACACAGCGCCTGAAAATAGTCCCCAGCACGCTTTCTTGTGTAAGGAGGTTGTCACGTTGGTTATGTTGACGGAAATTAGCCTATTTTCAGACGCTGTGTAATATCATTGCGCTGCTGCACTCATGATACGGCACAAAGTTCCTTGATTATTACGCAGGAATGAGAGTATAGTTCCTAGCCATATCGGTCTAGAAAATCACAACTTTTCATTTTCTGTCAGTCTTAGTACACGATGTAACTACAGATGAGTCAAGTTTTAAATAGGAAAAATATCACAACTCTTTAGTCATTTTTTTGAGCGAGATGCTAACGGTCTAATCAGATTCAATGATCTATGCTAAGCTATGCTAAAAGTGCTACCGCCAGACCCAGAGATCGGCTGAATGGATTCGAAAACGGTAAAACTCAACTGTTTAACTCTAGGGGAGTTGGAAAATGAGCCTATTTTTTAAAAAAGTGGAGTGTTCCTTTAAATTTAAGTTTGTCTAAATTAAAATAAACAATTTCATAAAACTCAAAAAAATGAAACAATTCAGATTACTTAAAATGTTTCAGTTTTGAGAACTCAAAAGAAAGAAAAAGAAAATTCTAAATACTCATTAAAGTTCATTTGATTGCACTAACTTGTTTAATTTGAGTTGGCTTTACTCAAACCAATTAATTATGTTGAGCGTTAGGGTTTACAGTCTCTGTCTGTCTGTCTGAAGCCTTATGAATGTCTTTGAAATCCCTGTTCACTATTGCTGTGATCTTGTGTCATCAGAGAAGAGATGTTGCTGCAAGAGGGAGGGGAAGTTATTTTAATTAAAGATTACAAGGGCACATGAATTTTAAAAAATAAGGATGTGTCAGTTTTGATTTCAAGGTGACTTTAAGAATTTTAACCGAAAATGACAGCTTGTTTCAGAGGCTTTAGTTTCTGTTGTATCTGAATCATATCGAGATTGATTACAAGAGAGTTTCAAGCATTAAACTTTATATAAAGAGAAAGTTGAAGTTAAATATAGGACCTCAAGAACATGTACAAGTGCATTATCCCAGAGTGTGTGGAAAGGTGAACACCCAGTTTGTCCCAGTTTGGTCAGCTTGCCTCTGGGCATTTCTTGCTGGGCTGGGGTGTACAGTAGGACTTCAGAAGACTGTGTATGACTCTCTCCACCCACTCGCTGACTCCTGCCCATGCACCCGGGCTGATTAATCTCCATTTCCACTGCAGTGCATGGAGGAGTGTAGAGGGGATATCACATGCTCTCACTTATTCCCTGCATTAATACAGTGGGCGTGGGTCACCTCGCTGAGGAGTCTGTAGACGCTTTCTTTATCTCTCTATTCTCAGCCCACGTTCTGAATCAGCTTTCAGGGCTACAGAGGTTCCTCTCTTCCAGCAACTTTAGTTTCTGCTGTATATTATAAATAAACCTCAAACACACCTCTTGATGGGATGGGAGATTTAGTGTGATTTGTACAGGTTTATCTGCTCCATATAATTCCCTTGTCATGCATGTCACTGAATAGATTTAGTTGCTCTTGAATGGCCTCTAAAATTTTGCCTTTTCTCTTAGAGGTTGGACTTTTCCTCAGGTTTTGTGTCATAATATTTATTTTGCACAATATTGCCTGTAGGAAAGAAAAATATAAAAATGTGATCCTTTGAATGTCTCTGAGATTAAATAGAGAGCACTATAGAACTGTACTCTCTCTGTATGTCAGCAAATGTCGAATTTGGTTCTTTTTTATTCTTTTAGAAGAAACATCTGAGATAAAATCAGTACTTTTGATTTTGCATCACAATGGAACGAATGGATCAAATTGTCTCTTGTTTATGTGGCACATCACATGATAAGAAAAGCACAATCTGTCAGCCTGTAATGTGCACATATGTTCAACACTGCCATTTGTTAACACAATCAAGTATTTATATCCAATAACACATTAGAGCATTTTAGTGTGAATAGAGTCAAGAGGCAAGAAACTGCTGGCATTCACTGAAAAATGTCTGTTTCTTTAAAAATCTAAAATGGCTACACACTAAGCTTTTGATTGTTAAATTAACCACAAATTATTGGTCAGGAAATTAGCTAAATTTAAACAAATGCACTACTTTAAAAGCCATATCTGTGTCAGAAAAAATCAAAGACAGAATGAGGTTTTTGGCAGATTATGGGAAGTTGTGGTTTTGAATCGCAATGAAACACGAGTGTCTTCGAAAATCTGCTGAGAAATATAATAAATGCATCTCTGCCACAGTTAAAAATAGTGTTTAGCTGATGATATTGGTGTGCTACTTCACTGTGAAAAATCATTTAATGCTTTGGAGTACAGAATAATATTGCAGAATGGCTTGCTTCCCACGAATGAAGAGTTGTTATCTAAAGAGGAATGATCAGATTTAATTTTTCAACAAGACAATGCTCCAATTGCAAAGACAACCAAGAAAGAGAACAAGTCCATCAGGCTCATGTTTTGGCCTGGTCAGAGTCCGGATTTGTACCCACTCAAAAAAATAACTCAATTTATTTGAGGGCAGGTTTTCCATCCAATAAATATGTGTAGCCCTAACTCATAAAAAACTAATTCATGCAATGAAATGCAATTGAGTTGGTCCAACTCAATTTGATCAAATACAGTTTAAATTATATTTATATACTTATAAAATAACTTTTTTTATACTTGTCAAACTTAAATGAAAACATTGAATTGGAAAATCAATTATAAGCAGTTTCATTCATCATTATACACAATGTATATAACTTTCCCTTTACAGAAAAACACATAAAATAACACTTTAATTCCTAAAATTACTCTCCTAATGGAGTCCCTTGCAAAGCATGCTAGGGACTATAGATCTACTACCCAGTTAGTTATGTCAACACAAATATTTAATGTAGTTTTAACACAACTTTTAAATATATTAGGTTGATTGAACACAATTAAATTAAGTTGTGACAAAATTAGATATGTTTAAGTAAAGTGAACATAATTTAAATGTCATATTTATGAAGGGCCTGAATAGTTTTTTTGAGTGTAGTGAATATTTGGTCTCACATTAAAGTCTAACTGGGAGATATTTTTCAACTCATGAACTGTTTGACGCTATTAACATTGAGTGGAACAACACTGACTCTTCTTTCTGTAAAAAGCTGTCTGTAAGTTGGTGAAGGCTATTCCATGCTAATTTATCTACAGTATAATTCTACAGTATAATTTCCTGACCAGTGATTTGTGATTAAAATGGTTAACACTATTAAAAGACAACTAAATATTTTGCCATTTTAGGCTTGACCCATCAGTGTTACTGTTCATTCCAAATGCATATAACATTGGGTGTACAAATTAGCTTTTTTTTTTAGTAAATCTCTAACCATATTTTTATGTTTAATGTATTTATTTGCATTTTATTGGGTTGCATGTTGAAATATCTGGAAGAAAAAAAAGCTGACTAGATTAGAATACATTTCATAGGTGAGTATCAAACTTTCATATCAATGACGGTAGTATTTACACTGATCAGGCATAACTTTATGACCACTGACAGATGAAGTGAATAACACTGATTATCCCTTCATCATGAAACAGGAGTGTCTTTCGAAAATATGCTGAGAAATATAATAATAAATGCATCTCTACCACAGTGAAAAATGGGGAGCCAAGTGAAGGGACGCCACACGTCACTTCACTTCACTTTTCACGGCACCTGTTAGTGGATGGGATATATTAGGCAGCAAGTGGACATTTTGTCCTCAAAGTTGATTTGTTAGAAGCAGGAAAATGGGCAAGCGTATGGGCATTGATGCATGTTGGGAGCGAAGGCTGGCTTGATCTGGTCGTGTGGTCCGATCAAACAGACTACTGTATCTCAAATTGCTCAAGAAGTTAATGCTAGTTCTGATAGAAAGGTGTCAGAATACACAGTGCATCACAATTTGTTGCGTATGGGGCTGCATAGCCGCAGACCAGTTAGAGTGCCCATGCTCACACCGGTCCACCACCAAAAACGGCAACAGTGGGCATATGAGCATCAGAACTGGACCACGGAGCAATGGAAAAAGGCAATTTGGCCAATGTTCTGCTGGGAAACCTTGGGTCCTGCCATCCATGTGGATGTTACTTTGACACGTACCACCTACCCAAGCACTGTTGCAGACCATGTACACCCTTTCATGGAAACGGTATTCCCTGGTGGCTGTGGCCTCTTTCAGAAGGATAATGCGCCCTGCCACAAAGCAAAAATGGTTCAGGAATGGTTTGAGGAGCACAACAATGAGTTTGAGGTTTTGACTTGGCCTCCAAATTCCCCAGATCTCAATCCAATCGAGCATCTGTGGGATGTGCTGAACAAAGTCTGATCCATGGAGGCCCCACCTCGCAACTTATGCCGAGTTCACACTGCCTGATTTTAGCCCCGATTATGACTCGCCGACAAGGTTTGCAAAATTGCTGACAAATGTCCGAAATCATTGGCAAATCAGTGCCTGTTCACACAAGTGACAATCACGCAGTCTAAATGATCAAATACGCGATCTGAGAGAATCGCAGACTAGTCGCAGACGCCCGTGAGATATTTGGCATGCTAAATATCTGGACCTGTCGGCGATTCAAAATCCTGTTGTGTGAAATGTATTCTGACTGAAAATTACATCAGCGATGACCTAAAGTCAATGAGAGAACAATATACAGGGCAGCGAGAAGTTATAGACCAGAATATCAGTTATTTACCTCCAACTCTCTTTGGAGAACACAATCCATGCTCCTTGTGTCTCCCCAACCATTTCCTCCTCCATATTTTTTTATTTTTCTCCTTTTTGCTGCAAATCAGCGCACAGACAATTCGGATCATGTGGGCTATCATTATTAATAACAATTCCAGTCTTCGCATGAGAATTCCGGTCTGATGCACTCGTGATCTCGTGTTGTTTCCTTGTCACATCACGCGTGTGTTTGGTTGTGAAATGCAGTTTGTGGATGAGACAGAGTTGTCTGCGATTCTTCCTCTTGAAAAGTCATGCAGTGTGAAACCTCCTGTCGCTGATCCATCGTGCAGTGTGAACACAGCAGCAACTGAAAATTACCCCAGATAGTCATGCAGTGTGAAAAGAACTGTGAATTGACTACTTGTCAGTGTGTCTCAGTGTGCATTACAGTACTTAAAGGATCTGCTGCTAACATATTGGTGCCAGATACCACAGCACACCTTCAGGGGTCTAGTGGAGTCCATGCCTCAACGGGTCAGGGCTGTTTTGGCAGCAAAAGGGGGACCAGTACAATATTAGGAAGGCAGTATAACTCCCATTGATTACCAACAACAACTAGTTATAGTCCTTATGATCCCCTGTTCTAGCCGGGCCTACTTAATTATTTTTATTTTTTCTAAACGATTGTAATTAATTAACACAATCTTATACAAAAAACAGATAATTATTGCTAACTATAATGAAAAACATTTCAAGTGAATCCGAGCACAAGCTGATGCAGTTCTTTTTCGCCTCTTTCTCTGTACATTGTACTCTATAGCTTCTGATGTTATAAATAAGCTCAGCTATATTTTCTGAAGCCGTCGGTAATCATTTAATACTTAATACCTCAAAATACCCTCCATTTCTTAATCAGAATAACTGCATATTATCCAGCACAGCTTTTACATTTCTTTTGTTCCTTTACACACTCTCATTCTCCTTTATTCTCATTACTCTCTCTTGCGGTTTCTTCTTACAATACCACAGAAATGTAGATTTAGCCCGGGAGGTAAACTACTGGTACAGGAGTTTTTGACATAATCAGCACAATAAAATTTGCCTTGTTAAAGATGATGAAATAGAGCTTTCAGCCCAGATGGAGAGAGAATAGATAGCACTGATTTCTGTAAAAGCATTGAGCATGGCACTGCAGCAAAGTATGATGAACTGAACTACAGTAATGTTGCATAACAGAATCCTACAGTACAGCATAGCATTCTCTCCCATGTAACAAATTCACTTAGTGTTGCTTCGATCCACTCCTCTTTATTTTTTATTGGATTTATGTGAGCTTTACTGTATGTTCTCAATATGCAGATTGCAGCGCTTAAATAACAGTTTATTCGAACATCCCAACCAGCCCGATTATGCAATATTGGCTCAGCCAATTGGCTTGAGTTTGGGGTGGAGCTTTCTGTTTGACTGACCAATGGGAGAATGTTCTGAAATCACTATCACTAATTCTGCAGTTCCGTTGTCTCAGTTATTTCTCTAAAAATTCCTTTATATAACTTTATAGAAACAAATGAGACATTTTCTGACATACAGTACAGCCAGAGTAAAGAGTTAGAATATTACTGAATCATTTTGTCCTGGAATAATTTGATGAGAACTGTGCATTTATAATGAAATATCATTATACTTTTGAGGATATGGTCTCTTGATAAATCTGATACATTATTAAATTTCCCCCCCTTAAATTTTCTGCAAACTCTAATGACATTAGTAGGGTGTTTTTCTCAGGAGAAAAATCTCAGAAGCTGGAAGCTTAAGCTTAAGTTTCCTTTTTACAGTATAGATATAATGTTTAGTGTTCAATTCTCACTATTAACTATTTGCTTATTAGCATGCATATTACTAGGATATTGGCTGTTTATTAGTACTTATAAAGCACATATTAAAGGTCCCATGGCATGGCATTTTTCTATTATTTTATAGTGTTTCCTGAGGTGTACTTATATTGTTAGTATGATTTTTACATCATAAAATGTCATAATTTAGAAATAAAAGGCATTTTTTCTATACTGCTGTTTGCCCTGTGGCTGAATGCCCTGCTTCAAGAGGCGTGTCTGCTGTGAGACTTCAGTAAAAACGCCCACTGTTGTGATTGGCTGACATCTTTGCATTTTAAATGAGCGGAGGGGGCGTGGTTTAACGAGGCACGAGCAGGGCAGGCACGAGTCTGCCAGAGACGGATGGACCTGAGTTCACTTCTCATCAGTTCTCAGTCTCAGTTCAGGGTGAACTGTTGTAGTTACTAGCATATACTTCAGATTATTAGTTTATTTCTAGTCGGAGGGGCTGTCACTCATGTCAGAAAGTTAGTAACTTTAGTAAATGATGGATCAGCGCTGACTCGAGACGCAAACCGTTTAGAACGATTCAGTCCGATTTGGTGAACTGGTTCGGTTCACTAAAAAGAACCGATTCAAAAGAATGATTCGTTCGCGAACTGGACATCATGGAGACGGAGCGATTGCTAACAAAGTTATTTATAGTAACTTCTGAGTTATGAGAGCGCTGTCTGTCAGCGCGAGTTTATTGTGTTTATATCTGAGAGTTCTGAATAAACACAAGTCCCAGTCACACCGAGTCCGTCTTCAATGAAGACTCTTCATCATTATTACCAACTTTGTAACACATGCAAAGTACCATTACAGCGAGATGAACGAGTTAGTAAGTGTTGAGTATAGCATTATTTCTAGATATGTTCCAATCATATGAATAGCGTCAGTGACGCGCATTGAGTAACGTTACACAGCACAAACAAAGACACAACAGCTGTAATCGAATGTAATCCAGTTTATTGTGGGGAAAGCTGGCTAGCCTAGCCCAGATATTCTCACGCTTACCCCCCTTCTGCTTAATCTCACGCCGCGTTTGGTGCCTCCACTGTGGGCCAGATGCAGTACTGGGGGTCGGGGATGTTGAAGGCCGAGCTTCGGCGTGTGTGAGGTTTATCTCTAAAGATGTGACTGCTGATGTTAAACAGAAAAGACTGTATGCACATTTTAGAACCGGTAGACGCGACGAGGACGTACAAAAACACTGACTCACAAGATAGAAAACACCGTTCTGTCGGGAGAGAGAGAAGCCGCTGCGTGTGAATGAATAATAAATAATTAGCTACACATAAGAGATCACTGATCACAGATCAGAAGGAACTGAAGAAAGACTTCTGTTTTCATTTGTACATCCAAACACTGAGAAACTGCCAGCATTCACTCGTTCACAAGTAACGTTAATGATCTCTCGAGCGTTTGCATGGGCGTGCCAGATTCTCTGGGCGGAGGAAAGGGAGGTAACCGTTCCTGCTTGGACGTCAAAACAGGAGCCTTCAGGATTGGCTCGTCTGGCCTGTCATTTTCTCAAAGGCAGAGAGAGACAGCCAGACCTCGGGTTTACACCGATAAACATTTCTATCCACTTGGGGACAATATTCAGGCTAGGGGAACTCATATTAATGTTGAAATACCTCATAAAATGAAAATTTCATGCCATGGGACCTTTAATGCCTTGTTCTGCATGACAATATTCTACATCCCTTAATCCCAATACCTAAATTTAACAGCTACCTTACTAATAATTAAGCAGTAATTAGGAGTTTATTGAGGCAAAGGTCGCAATATGTAGTTAGTTGATAGCAGGGTGCGAAATACACAATCGCCGGGGGTCAGCGATTCAGCTGAACTGTGAATATGCATTTTAAACACATTATGTTCTTCATCCATGCAATATGTCACTGAATGAACGCAGGTTTATAGCAACATGTCCTCCAACCAATACGCCTATATAGGTCATTTGTCACTTCCCTGAAATAGGACCCCTAGGAGCGTTTATTAAAGTTGCTCCCCTATCGACAACAGGACACTTTAATTTTAATGCTTTGTTTCCTTTTATTTGCGTCATATTTCAGGTTTTGCGTAGCTCAATTGATAGAGCATTGCAAAATACAACATCATGTGATCATGCAGTCGTGGGTTCGATCCCAGGGAACACATGTGCTCATAAAGTGTATATGCACTATTGTTACGTGGGTGTGTATTGAACTGTTGAGTGTGTTATTGATTGCTTGTATCTGAGTTCGTAGGTGGAGTTATGTGGTTCTCCCTGATTTGCGGAATGAGTGACGTCATGGGAATCCTTGCATTTAAGCCGGTCCGGTGATGAAGGCGGGTCTCTCTCTGGTCTTCCTGTTCTCTCCTGACTCTCGGGCCGCCTCGGTCTCCACCTCCGTTCCTGATCAGAGTCAGCTGGGGTTTCTTGCCTCGTGGCGAGAACGCGCTGGGCCGCATCACTTCAGTATGCTGGAGCGACCTTTTTGGTCATGTCTTGAGTTTTGTTTTATTATTTTAAAGCCAGGTAGTGGTTATTTTCTTTGTTCCCTTTTGTTATTTATTTAGAATAGCGTAGGGAAGCAGTGGCCCGGAAGACTCACTTGTTTGTTGTTTTATCGGGAGTATAGGTAAGATCTCTCCTGCAACGATAGGTTTCGTTAAGGGTTTCTGTTATCTGTTGCTGCCCTACCTGTGCTATTCATTTGTTTATTGTTTATTCTAAAGTGCACTCCCTTTTGTCTGTCATTAAAACTTATGGCGTGATTAACGTCAGAGATTCCACCCCAATCGTCTGTGATTTCTAATATGTTCGGTCCTTGTCTTATGTGTGATTTAAACGAGCCAAATTAGATAAAGGGTCGTAACAACTATACATCACTGAGTAGGTTTAGGGGTGTGGTTGGTTTTTGTAGTTGTTAATAAAAAATATTTTTGCTAAATGGAAATATGACAAATGGTGATAAAAAGTCCACACATTGCATTTAAATGAACACACATTTTGATTGGTAATGACAGTCATGTCATTTCATGACAACAGACCAAGTGGCAACCTTGAAGCCAATACGGAAGTGACATAAACTGCGATTAATCGACTGGCCGCTAGGGACAGGCTCCAGAAGGAAGCAGAATCTCATTGAGCTCCATGTTAAAATGCCCAACTTACAGCAGAATAAAACATGTTTAGAGTCTGGTTCAAATTGTGATTCTGGTCTATACAGCTCATTTTGCCCTTCATGATAACTGTGAGGGGCGTGAAAACTCATTCGTTTACATTATATAAAGCACTAAAGTTCTGCATAATTAAGGGTGTGGTCACTTCGAGTGACAGGTGGATAGCCATTTATCTGCTGTCTGCAGGTAAGACAGCCTCTTTGCCCATTTTCTGTTATCCGGGAGCGACGCGCTGCCAAGATGGCAACGGCCAGCTCGTCCCTACTTTACTCTTCAAAACTGCTCATCAGAATCCTACGGGTGACGTCACGGACACTACGTCCATATTTTTTTACAGTCTATGCGACAGACGTAACACAACCCTGTCATTATTTTTACGCCAGCTAGAGGGCGCATGACTTAAAAACGTAAATAAAGGTTGTAAAAAGGTGCTTGAAAAACAACATATAGAGCCCTTTTTTTTGTTTTTTTTGAGGACAGTCTGGTTTATAGTGTTCCTATTTAATTCAACTGCTCAGGTAAAGTTAATGGTATGACCCATTTCAGGGGTGGCCAAAATTACGATTTAAAATAAGTCAGAGTTAGAAAAATCTTCATATTTACTGGTGAAGCTTCACATTAAGGGTAGACTACTTTATTTGTCCCTCCAATCATCTATTGATTTCTATTAGAATGGCTAATAGTCTTTATCCCCAGGCAGTCAGACTGCTGAATGAACACGGTTCCCCTCTAACTTAACCCATTTAGTATGCACACTATCCACCAATTGCAATACCTGAGAACTGGACTTTGCATCGCTGCAGTATTCATATTCCCCCACTCTTGGTCTACTGTATGACAATTGCCCTGTTATGTTGTGACATGTGTTACTGTTTATCTCTGGCACTTTATGAAAATGCACTGTCGATTGATGCACTTATGTAATCTCGTTGTACTAACAATGACAAATAAATTATATTATTATTATTATTATTATTATTATATAATATTATTATTATTTCCTTCAGGGAGACCCCCCCCCCCCCCCCCCATAATTTGCATCCTGTTTAATGGTGAGAATTGGCCCCTAAATGAAGTACTTTACCAATAATATAAAAGACAAATTAATGGCAAGTTGATAAATATTCTAATTCATCCTTTTATGTGATCACTAGCATGCTCGCCGTGCCGATTGCTGTAGAGGAATGGCAGACTAAGAGAACAGATGGGAAGGAGTGATGAGAGCGAACTGTAGAATCTTACCCATCAATCCTGTGAGAACGCTCTCCAAGGACTCACATGTGGTCGGCTTCCGTCTGCCGTGTTTCCAAGTATAGGCCCTAAGAACGCACACACTTTTGCACATACCCTCACCCCTGACTCATGGGTGGGCTCCAGCGGGGCCAGACGTACATATGTGCACCGCCAGATGAGCATCACTGTCCCACTTAATGCCTCTTCCTCTTTCGTGTTTTATTTCACTCCATCCCCCTCTCTGTCCCTTCTATTACCTCTCTCTCCTTTTCTTTCTCAGCAGCTCTGGTCTGTACTATTCTTACATCGTAATCAGGAAACACTTCACTGCGGCCCCTTGAATGTAACATTTAATTAACCCTGCAATTATTGCATCTGGAGCTTATTAACATATCAAATGAGCAACCGCTGGGACGCAAAAAGAAACTGGGGCTCTCGGGAGGCATTGATTACCTTTTCAATGCACAGCTTGCTTCAATATGACTCATTGTGTTTAAAGCAGCCCGTTCATTTTCCCCTGTGCTCATTTTGTAAAATGTAAATGTGTTTTAGCACATTTTCTCAGCTCATTAGTTTGAGGTTCACGTCAGCAGCATGCAGAGATGCTGTGGCTGATGGAGTTGGTGGACGTGATGCAAATCTTTCTTCAGGTTTGCTGTGTAGGGAGAATATATGAATAATTTCTTGTTTGTTTGTTTGCTGATTGGGCTGATCGGCTCAGAGAGATCCTTCTCAACTCATTGTGACTCCTTGGGAGGGACGTTTCTGTCTTTAACCTGTCACGGAGACTCTGTGATCTGTTTGATCTGAGCTGTCAGGTGCATGCCATTTCAGAGAATTACGTACTGTATCACTTGTAAAGAAGGGCGGCTCTCCAAACAAAGATTTGACATCTGAGAGAGAGCAGCACTGTAATTAGGCTGCATGTTGTGATTTCACTTGTATTTGTGAGGTTGGTAAGGCAAGCATCACTTCTACTATTGCTCATAATTGGCTTGGGGGATTGTTCTAAAATAACTCACTACATCAAGGTGTTACTGCGTGTTGATGGAACACAAAATAGATCACAAAGAGAAAGACGAAAAAAAATCATGCACCAATTTTCCCAAATGTAACTGAATTTTACAACAGGTGTTCATTATTTTAGTGGAGTATCTGCATTAAATGAAGTTTAAACTTACTTGCTTTGTGTAACGCATGATTATTAAAACTTCTTTAATCATGCCATTTTTTGCTGCCTTTTATGTATATATTTTATTGTTTTACAAAGAATAAAAGGTTAATACACCTTAGGAAAATAATAGTAAGAATAGTAAGATTTTTTTTTAGTAATTAATTTATTCGGTAAAGATGCATCAAATTGATCAAAAGTGACTCTAAAGACATTTATTATTAGAGGATTAGTTCACTCCAGAATTAAAGGGGTCATGAACTGAGAAATCATCATACTATAAGAATATCCTGTAAGTTTCAGAACTGAAAACTTTCTTGTTAGTCCAATACAAGCTTTTATAGACACCAGGCCCAGCAAATGACAGGTTTTTCAAAGTGGGGATCTATAACGTCAAAGGTAGGCAAGCACTGCCTCTGCAGAAGAAGATCAACGCCTACTTCATCACTGCCTGTTTAGCCCCGCCCACCGATTCACCAATGACATGCAATAGAATAGGTAGCCTAAGGGCCCTATCTTGCACCCAGCGCAATTGACTTTGTACACCGACGCATGTGTCATTCCTATTTTGCACCCGCGCAAAGCGCGCTTTTCCCTCCACAGAAGCACGTCGCTAAACTAGTGAATGAACTTGCGCTCCCTGGGCGGTTCAGCGCAAAAAAGGAGGCGTGTTCCGGCGCAAACAATCCCTGGTGCTATTTTGCTGTTCCATTAAACAATTGCGCCACTGACCAGAAAAAAACTAGTCTAAAGTCAGTGGCGCGTTGCGCGTTGTTCATTATGCTATTTTAAGGGCGCATGCTTGACCATAGCGTGCACAACGCGCATACACTTTGCTCATGTAATCTACACAGATGCAACAGTTATTTTTGCAAATCATAAATTGTTACACTAAAAAAATATTAACACATGAGATGACGGAAATCATTGTGGTGTGCCACGAAGATGTGAAAAAATAGGCATAAATCTAGCTTACAAATTATTCAGGCTAATTATTTATTTAACCGACGCTATTTTGGGTGGGTTTCTCCCATCCCCATACAACACAACTTCTCTGTCTTTCACTGCTCTTACAAGAACATCAGTCTCCTCGGCTGTGAACCGCTCCTGGCGTGCGCCTGGTAAATACGCCATAATAATAGCAATCCATAATGGAACTTGCGCACCTGCTTTTAAAGGGAATGTTGGATGACGCTCTGATTGGTTTATTCACGTTACGCCCAAACCACACCTATGAATAATGAAGCTACTTCAGACCAACCCATTTTAGATTTGCGCCGGGCGCAAGAGCCATTTATCCCGCCGGGAAAATAGCAACAGCGCCGAGACCCGCTGTCAGAATAAGTCTCGGAGCCAGATGCAAGTTCACAAGGTTTATTAGAGAAGTAAAGAGAGAATCAGATGAAGCACCAAAGTCACAGTCCACGGCACAGAGACCACACGCGGCGTCCCACGAAGTAATCCACTCTGGTCGGTGACCGGGAAGAAATCCTCACACGGCAGGAGACTCACAAACCTCAAAACACTGGACAGAAGGCAGAACAACGTCCGACAGAAAAGAGCAGCTCTTTGGAACCTGGATGATACTGGATCTCGCCTAAAAACAAAGCGCACCAGTAATCCCAGAAAACAGAGCACAGATCACTCAAGTTCAAGTTCACGATCCACAGGCGAGAAAACTCCGGGCTAAGACGAGCCTCCAGATGCCTGCGACCGAACCTGACGAAACAGCAGGAACTAACGACTGGACTAGGACAGCGAGACTGAGACCAACCAAGACAATGAGCACGCGACGAGAGACAGGACAGAGTGCTATAAAAAGAGAACAGCCGATTAGACACGACAGGTGAACAATTACTGAAACGAGCGGGAGGAGCCAGTGAACCCGTGAGGAACCACCACCAACAGGTAAGACAACATACACACACACATGATCACCCAGGAGTCCTGACAGTATCCCCCCCCCCATGACCGGCACCGGACGGGCACGGAGGGGACTCACCCTGCCGCCGACGGAGATCCTCGATCAAACCAAGATCCAGTATATCCCGGGCCGGAACCCAGGACCTCTCCTCCGGACCGTAACCCTCCCAGTCCACTAAATACTGAAAACCTCTGCCCCTGCGACGAGAATCTAGTAATCTCCTAACAGTATAGGCAGGAGCACCATCCACTAGACGAGGGGCGGGGGGTCTAGGGGCAGAGACAGGGGGATTGTTCCGGGCAAAAATCACAGGTTTAACCCTGGATACATGAAAAACTGGGTGAACCCGACCAAGAAAAGGAGGTAACTTAAGCTTGACCGCTACCGGATTAATGACCTTAGATATACTGTATGGCCCAATGAAACGAGGAGCCAGCTTACGAGAAGGCTCACGGAGAGGCAGATCCTTGGTGGAAAGCCATACCTTTTGTCCACACACATAACGGGGTGGAGGTCGCCGGTGACGGTCAGCCGCAGCTTTGGTTCGTCTGGAGTTTTGTAACAAGAGTGATTTAGCTTTCTTCCAAGTGCGTCTGCACCTGCGCACGAAAGCTAAAGCAGACGGAACCGCTGCGTCGGGCTCCTGTGATGGGAAAAGGGGAGGTTGATATCCGACAGATAATTCGAACGGAGACAAATTAGTGGATGCGACGGGAAGAGAATTATGAGAATACTCAACCCAAGGAAGCTGTTGGCACCAAGAATTCGGATATTTAGACGACAGACAGCGAAGCGTTCGACCGAGATCCTGATTAGCCCGTTCGCATTGCCCATTGGTCTGCGGATGATAACCAGAAGACAGGCTGGCTGTAGCGCCGATCTGTCTACAAAACTCCTGCCAAAAACGAGAGATGAACTGAGGACCCCTATCTGAAACTACATCAGTCGGAATACCGTGTAACCGAAAGACGTGATTAATCAAAACCTGAGCCATCTCCTTGGCAGAAGGAAGTTTAGGCAGGGGAATAAAATGAACTGCTTTAGAAAAACGATCCACCACAGTCAATACGACAGTGTTACCATTCGACGCCGGTAAGCCGGTGACAAAATCAAGGGCTATATGAGACCAGGGGCGGGAGGGGACGGGCAAAGATTTAAGCAGACCAGCGGGAGGTTGATTAGATGCTTTATTACAAGCACAGACTGAACAGGCTAATACGAACTGTCTGACGTCCGAAGTCATAGAAGACCACCAAAAACGTTGACGGATGGCAGCCAACGTTCTCCGAATTCCTGGATGGCCGACAAACTTGGATTCGTGACCCCACCGGATGACATCGGAACGTAGACGCTCAGGAACCCATAGACGACCCACCGGACACCCCTCCGGGACTTCCCCCTCTCGGCCGGCCTCTCTCACCCGCTGCTCGATTCCCCACACGAGGGCACCGACCACCCTCCCCTCCGGGAGAATGGTTTCGGTCCGCTCCGAGCCGGAACCCTCGAACAGACGGGAGAGAGCGTCAGGTTTAGTGTTTTTAGACCCCGGCCGGTACGAGAGGGTGAAGTTAAAACGCTCGAAGAAAAGTGCCCAGCGAGCCTGTCTAGATGTTAATCTTCTGGCTGAACGGATATATTCCAAATTCTTATGATCCGTCCAGACCAGAAAGGGTTCCGAGGTTCCCTCCAACCAGTGACGCCACTCACCCAGAGCGAGTCTAACCGCCAGCAGCTCCCGATTACCTATGTCGTAATTTCGCTCCGCTGGGTTTAACCGATGAGAGAAAAAAGCGCACGGATGCACTTTTCCGTCAACAGAGGATCGCTGAGATAAAACGGCGCCAACCCCGACATCAGATGCATCTACCTCCACTATAAATTGTTTCGCCGCATCGGGAATAGAAAGAACAGGTGCAGAAATGAAACGGGACTTTAATTCATCAAAGGCCTCCTGAGCTTCGGTATTCCAACGGAAACACACTTTAGAGGAAGTAAGAGCGGTAAGAGGTTTAGCGATCTGACCAAAGTTTCTGATGAAACGCCGATAAAAGTTGGCGAAACCCAGAAATCGCTGAAGCTCTTTACGAGTGTCGGGCACTGGCCATTCGGCGACCGCTTTAACTTTAGCGGGATCGGGACGAATCTCTCCCTCGGCTATTACGAAACCCAGAAACGAAACCGACTCCTGGTGGAACTCACACTTCTCCGCCTTAACAAAGAGCTGATTCTCTAACAGCCGTTGTAAAACCTGGCGAACATGCTGGGTGTGTATCTGCATAGAGGGAGAAAAGATGAGAATGTCATCGAGATACACAAAGACAAACTTGTTAATCATGTCACCCAGCACTTCATTGACCATGGTTTGGAAGACAGCCGGTGCGTTACAAAGACCGAACGGAAGAACGCAGTATTCCCAGTGCCCTGATGGTGTATTAAAGGCTGTCTTCCACTCATCGCCCTCTTTAATACGTACCAAGTGATAAGCGTTGCGCAGATCTAACTTGGTAAACACGTGCGCTCCCTGTAATAACTCGAACGCTGATGACATTAAAGGCAAGGGGTACTTATTTTTAACAGTAATGTCATTCAGCCCTCTATAATCAATGCACGGACGAAGAGACCCGTCTTTTTTCTTGACAAAGAAAAATCCAGCGCCAGCTGGAGACGAGGAGCGGCGAATGAGACCGGCATTAAGAGACTCATTAATGTACTTATCCATAGCCTCTCTCTCTGGTTTAGAAAGGGAAAATATGCGACCCTTGGGCGGAGAAGTGTCTGAGAGAAGTTTGATTTCACAATCATACGACCGGTGAGGAGGTAGGGAAGTGGCCCGAGCTCTACTGAACACCCGACACAGATCAGAGTACTCCGCCGGAACTCCCGAGAGATCAACATCCGGAACCTGAAAAGTAGAACACACAACAGGAGAAGGAGCAGGACCGAGACATGAAACATGACACGCAGACTTCCAAGATAACACAACACCGTTCTGCCAATCAACGTGAGGATTATGTTTAGTCAACCAATCATGCCCTAAAATGACGGGTGATTGAGAATGTTCTAATAAAAAGAATTCGATCTCCTCACGATGATTGCCAGAAACAAACAGACTCACAGGGGGAGTGCGATGGGTGATAACAGCCATATGCTGTCCCTTTAAAGTCCATGCGGAGAGGGAAGAAGACAGAGGAATAAAAGGAATGTTCCACGATTCGGCCACACTGGCATCCAGAAAACTCGCCTCCGCACCAGAATCCAGCAACGCCTGTGAATGAAAACACTGTTTATAGTTTATGATTACTGGAAGTGTGGTACAGCTTACGGGAGACTTTAATGACGACACGCCCACCGAAACTCCCGAAGTCATCGGCGGGCAGACTCTTTTACCGGGCACACAGCGGCGATATGCCCCGCCTTACCGCAATACAAACACAACCCACAGGACAGACGACGATGTCTTTCAGTGGCGGTCAGACGGAGCTTGCCCAGTTGCATGGGTTCCTCCATTTGGAGAGAAGATGCGGTGAAATCCTCCGGTTCAGAGACGACGAGATGACGAAACGACCGGCGGATGTCACGTTGACGGTGGCGAGTCTCGATCCTCAACGCCAGGTCGATCGCCGTCTCTAGAGATGTCGGCGGATCCCGTGCAGCAATCTCATCCTGGATTTCAGGCTTGAGACCCTCGAGGAACTGAGCCCGTAATGCAGCGTCATTCCAGCCGCAGGTGATGGCTAGCGTCTTGAACGCGATGGCGTAATCCGTAACGGAAGAGGTCCGTTGCAAAAGTCTCACTAACTCGGCTGCTGCCATGTCCCCACGAAGTGATCGATCAAATAAGCTCAACATCTCCGTTTCAAGAGCCTCAAACGAAGCCGTGCACGGAGCCCTGGCTCCCCATACAGCCATTCCCCACTGTCTTGCCCTTCCGGTGAGAAGTGTCAGTACATACGCCACCTTGGATGATGAAGCGGCGAACCGCCGTGGCTGAAGGGCAAAGACAAGGGAACACTGCTGCAAGAAGGCCCGGCAAGACTTGGGATCGCCGTCGAAGGACGGAGGTGTCGCCGCGTGTGGCTCGCGGTCTGCAGGTGCGCTTCCAACCGGTGCAGAAGGAAAACGCTCACGACCTGGGAAACCATCTGGTCTACCCGGGTACTGAGCTCTGTAAATTGCTCAGACAGGACACAAAAATCTCTGGAAGCTTCATTCAACAGAGATGAATGCTGTTCAATGACCAGTCCCTGCTGATGAAGTGCGGCGTACACCGGATCCGAACTCTCCGAACTCGCTGACTCCATTGGTGGCGTGCTCATTCTGTCAGAATAAGTCTCGGAGCCAGATGCAAGTTCACAAGGTTTATTAGAGAAGTAAAGAGAGAATCAGATGAAGCACCAAAGTCACAGTCCACGGCACAGAGACCACACGCGGCGTCCCACGAAGTAATCCACTCTGGTCGGTGACCGGGAAGAAATCCTCACACGGCAGGAGACTCACGAACCTCAGAACACTGGACAGAAGGCAGAACAACGTCCGACAGAAAAGAGCAGCTCTTTGGAACCTGGATGATACTGGATCTCGCCTAAAAACAAAGCGCACCAGTAATCCCAGAAAACAGAGCACAGATCACTCAAGTTCAAGTTCACGATCCACAGGCGAGAAAACTCCGGGCTAAGACGAGCCTCCAGATGCCTGCGACCGAACCTGACGAAACAGCAGGAACTAACGACTGGACTAGGACAGCGAGACTGAGACCAACCAAGACAATGAGCACGCGACGAGAGACAGGACAGAGTGCTATAAAAAGAGAACAGCCGATTAGACACGACAGGTGAACAATTACTGAAACGAGCGGGAGGAGCCAGTGAACCCGTGAGGAACCACCACCAACAGGTAAGACAACATACACACACACATGATCACCCAGGAGTCCTGACACCCGCCCACAAAGTTACTTGCGCTTTGCGCTTTGACACTTGCATTTCAGATCGTTAAAATAGGGCCCTAAGTAAGTAACATAGGCCTATGTGGTGTTAAACCATGGAACTGATACGCAGAAGGTTGCTGGTTCAATCCCAGCGGTCACCACGAGTGTGTCTTTGAGCAAGGCACTTGACTCTATGTTGCTCCAGGGGGATTGTCCCTGTAATAAGGGCACTGTAAGTCGCTTTGGATAAAAGCGTCTGCCAAATGCATAAATGTAAATGTAAATCAGATTGAGCTACCAAGCAATAAACATGCCTTATGCCTGGACTCGACAGTAATGCAACATGTAAGTAACTGTGTTAATTCTAATGCCTGATCTGAAATGTAATGATTCATGTACAGTCAGATGTTCTTTGTCGGTGTGTCAGTAAATCAAACCAGTGACTAAACGTCAACTTGCGTTGTTTTTCCTAGTAGGATGAAAATAATCTGTTATTTAACGGTGATTAAATTCTATAAAGAAAGCTCCCTTTGCAATCGTTGGAGCAGGAGAGTCAATCAAACAGGAGAGTTTATCAGTGACGCGTAGGGTTGAGTATCGTTTGGGTTTTTTTTTTCCTCGATACTGGTGCCAAACCGATACTTTTAAAACAGTACCGGTGCCTAAACGCTGCCTGAACCGATACTTAAAAAAAAAGAGCCACAAAACGAGGTGGAGGAGATTAAAGAATGGCTTTTTATTTACTTTTTTTTTTTATTATTTAAATTGAACAATTTATTACAAGTTTAAAGTATACTTAAATACATAAATATAAATAAATACAAAACACAATTTACTTAACAAATTCACAGTAAAACTAAAGCCACCTAACCCAACTACAACAGGCCTAATTTAACTTTAAATAACAGTTACAGTAATAACAGCAGTAGTCTGTATTCTTGGTATGCTATACAATCCAGCTTCAAGCTTCAGCTTTATTTAGCAGAAATATGACTATATTCTCTGGCTAAATATTTTAGAACTCATCACCTTATTGTTTCCATGGCGACGCGTCATACTTCTCATATGACACACAGCAGCCACAATAGCGCTGTATGACAGCTCAGCTGTATCCGGTTTATTTAGTTTTTTCTTTTTTATTCAAAATATTCACAAACTTGCTAACGATGTCATGAACTATCTGATATTCTGATTTTCAAATATGTGTGAGTAAATGTGCGTTAAGGCCAATTTATACTTCTGCGTCGAGTGCACGCAGAGGGTACGGCGTACCCTACGCATAGACGCGTTGGATACGCCGTACCCTGACACGCACCTCTCCAAAAATGTAACAACGCGTCAATTCTACGCGGACCGCAAGCGCTGTGATTGGTCTGCCACAACCCTTCCCTCAGGTCAATAAATAAATACAAAATCTGCGATAGGAGTGTGTGTGTGTGTGTCCAGAAATTGGATGATAGTTCCTTACGTCTGCTATAACACAATATTTTGCAGTCCAGCGATTCTTTATGGTAGTAAATAAATACATAGATCCGCTGAGTATAGTTTATTTATTTTCTCATTAAAACCAAAGACGTTAATCAGTAATTGTATATCAAGAACAGGGACACATTAGGGTATATTTCGTGAATGAAGTCTCCGCAACAGCAATCGATTGCTCGAGCCACCGCTGCTGAAAACAGCGGCCACAAGCTCCGCATGATTTCACAAACACATTCCAGCGCCAGATCGCCTTATTTAACTTTACTAATCAACTAGAGATGCTTAATTTGTATTAGATACAACAACTCAAGCTGCAAGAAAAGCCGCTCTCTCACTGCTGCTGATACTCCGACATGAATGTACAGATTCTCCACACGAAGCTGCTTCTTCTTCGGCTGTTCTCTTGATTACACCAACATGCCCGAGGACACTGCCTACTAGCGTCTGCATGTGTAACTGCACATTGACGCAGACAACAGCGCAGAAGTATAAATGCTCACGACGGCGTCGGCTACACGCGTAGCCTATGGCGTACACTACGGCGTACACTCGTAGCAGAAGTATAAATTGGCCTTTAGTTGATCTATACTGCGCGATGGGCGGCACCACGTTAGTTTGCGCCTCAGAGAATCGGATCTGTCGGATTTACATCACGTAAATTCATTCACGTCTCACGAAATACATGAAAGTAAGTGACCGCTGCTGAACTGGGAGAAGAATAGAGTAAACTATATAGTTACTATATAATGTGTATCTGATGTTAATAAAACACGTAGTCAAGTTATCTTAACTGTCTGAAAGGATTGTTTTTGCCGCTTCCATAGACAACAGTGTGTGTTTTTTGCTAGTATTTTTTACAGCATTTAAATGTCTGAAACCTAAAATAAACATGATGTGGTTTAAAACACTAGTTGTTGTGATATGTGATGAGTGCTGAGCGTGTTTCGACGCCAGCCTAAGCGCAAAAGCACGTTTGAATTTAAGTGGCACCGAAATGAGGCACCGAAATCTGCGTTCTGATTCGGTCCGGTACATACCGGTTATAAAGGTAAACCCAACCCTAGTGAAGCGTTTATCAGTGACTCCCGTTTTATTCAACGAATCTCTTAACTATATCACGTTTGCACTGTTAGTGAAGATGAAAGCATTTGTTAGTGTACAG
This sequence comes from Romanogobio albipinnatus, assembly GCA_023566225.1. NCBI lineage: Eukaryota > Metazoa > Chordata > Actinopteri > Cypriniformes > Gobionidae > Romanogobio > Romanogobio albipinnatus. The sequence continues at coordinate 30,852,245 of CM042260.1, read as the reverse complement.
AAACTTAGTTGCAATGACAAGATCGCTGCTTTCATGCGCTCAGCATGTGTGTGATCGGCTACAATGTTCATCTATGCAACCTTTCATGCCACGATCTTAATATAATGTCATAGATCTAAATATAATGCAACACTTTTCACGATTAGTTAACCATGAGAGCTGTAATAGTAAAAACGCGCTACAAGAGAGAGAGTAATACTATTTCAGATGGAAAGATGTTAGCCAATCACAGCAGTGGGTGTTTACACTGAACTCTCACAGTAGACACGCCCCTTAAAACAGAGCGTTAAAACCAGAGGGCTAAAATCAGGGTAGGAAAAATGCCTTTTATTTATAAATTTTGACTATTTTTTATGTAAAAAGCATTCTAACATTATAAGTGCACCCCAGGAAACACCATATAGCAATAAAAAAAAAGAAAAGAAAACGCAGTTCATGACCCCTTTAAAATGTCTTAAAGGTCCCGTTCTTCGTGATCCCATTGTTCAAATTTTAGTTAGTGTGTAATGTTGCTGTTAGAGCATAAATAATACCTGTAAAATTATAAAGCTCAAAGTTCAATGCCAAGCGAGATATTTTATTTAACAGAAGTTCCCTTTCAAAGCCTACAGCGAACGGCTGGCTTGGACTAGATCCTGGTCCTTCCTTCATAACTGACGTCAGTAGAACAGACTAACCTCCGCCCACAAGAATACGTGAAAAAGGGGGCGTGGTCTTGTTGCTGTCCCACGTGGAGAAGAGGACGTGTCGCGTGGAGAAAAGGATTTGTTGCATTTGAGTGTGTTTGTCGCAATGTCGTCGAGACGCTGTTATTTTCATCCCGGAGTCAAATCACCTTTGTTTGGCTTTCCCAGGGATGCTGTAGAGATCATTAAGCGCATATATCTCCCGTTAAGAGGCGTGACCTTTCCACGTGCGCTAAGCTGCTGTCGAATCACAACACAGGAACCGTGCCACGTTCGCTAAGCTGCGGTCAAATCACAACACGGGAACCGCTGGCACAATCAGAACTCGTTACGTATTTCTGAAGGAGGGACTTCATAGAATAAAGGAACTCATCAGCCCATTTTTAGGACAGTGAAAACAGCGGTATACAGATGATATCCTGCATGGGGACCCCAGAAAGGAGGGCCACCGAAGAGGCCATGCCTCTGATGGAATGAGCCCTCACGGCCATAGGTGAAGGCAAATTGCGCACCTGATAAGCCGCGGTTATCGCCTGGACAATCCAGTTACTGATTGTCTGAGTAGATGCAGGCAACCCTTTCTTGGGTGAACCAAAGCACATCAAAAGCTGTTGAGATCTCCTCCACTGCGCAGACTTCTCCAGATACACTCTGAGAGCCCTAACTGGGCAGAGCAGGTGAAGCCTCCCTTCTTCCGCCGTCACGTGAGGCGGAGGATGAAATGCCTGAAGAACCAAAGACCTGGCCACCCTTGATGGAACTTTGGGCACTTAGCCCGGCCTAGGGTGTAAGATGGCTTTTACTCCCCCAGGGGCGAACTCCAGGCAAGTCGGCGTTACCGCCAAGGCCTGGAGGTCCCCCACTCTTTTTAGCAATGTAATCGCCATGAGAAAAGCTACCTTCAGGGTCAGGTTCTTTGGTTCCGCCGACTCCAATGGCTCAAAGGGGGCCTCAGCCAGACCTTCGAGAACCACTGCCAGATCCCAGGTTGGGACTCTGGAACGAGCCGCAGGCCTCATCCTCCGAGCCCCACGGAGGAACTGTACAACCAACTGGTGCCTACCCAAAGGCCCATCACCCAAAGGAGTGTGGAAAGCCCCGATGGCAGCCACGTACACCTTGAGTGTGGACGGGGTTAGACCCGCAGAGAAGCGATCTTGGAGGAACTCCAGCACTGAAGCCACCGGGCAGTTAACTGGGTCCACCTCACGCTCCCTGCACCAAGTGTCACCTCCGCCGACAGGCCAGCCTCTAGGTCAAATCAAAATCAAATCAAATCACTTTATTTGTCACACAGTCATATACACAAGTGCAACAGCAGGTGAAATTCTTAGGTGCAGTTCCGAGCAACATAGTAGTCACGACATGACATGTACAACATTTAAGCAACAACAGATTACACATCTGATGCGCACACAATTACTCACAGCACAGTATACACTACAATAAACAATAAATAATTTATTGGAATAATTTAATTTATAATTTATAAAATAATTTATTTTGGAACCTTTGGGTCAGGGGCCAGACCCAAAGGTTCCAAACCTCCGGCCAGGGGAGGAATATTGTCCCCCCCGCCTGAGATAGGAGATCCCTCCTCAAAGGAATCTGCCATGGAGGACCTGCCAGCAGAGCTATGATATCCGAGAACCAAACTCACGTCGGCCAACGGGGTGCTACCAGAAGTAGGCTGACCCCCTGTTGACGGACCCTCTCCAGGACTCCCGGGAGCAGAGAAATCGGGGGAAATGCGTACAGACGCGACCTCAAACCCCCCTGATGATTGAGGTACGCTACAACAGACGTATTGTCTGTCCGTACCAGGACATGTTGGCCGCGGAGGTCCGGGAAAAAGCTCCTGAGAGCTTTGAAGACCGCCATCATCTCTATGCAATTTATGTGCCAGGAAGAATGACGGCCCTCCCACGGGCCCCTCGCAAAGCGGCCATCCATGACCGTGCCCCAACCAGTGAGGGAGGCGTCTGTTGAAACGGATTTCCGGCAACAGGACGCTCCCAACACTGGCCCCTGGGACAGAAACCAAGGTTTCTTACATATGACTAGGGAACGAAGGCCTCTGCGCGTTACCCTGATCATACGGAAAGGATTCCCTCTGGGGGAAAACCCCTTGGTTTTCAGCCCCCACTGTAGGGGTCTCATGTGCAGCAGGCCAAAAGGTATCATGTTGGACGCTGCTGCCATGTGCCCCAGCACTCTCTGAAAGTGCTTCACAGTGATACTGTGGCCTAGCTTTATCCCTGAGACCATCGCCAGTATGGTCTCGACTCGCGCGGGAGACAATTGTGCCCGCATCGTCGTCGAGTCCCATACGATCCCTAGGAACGTAGTCTTCCGGGACGGTGTCAACACACTCTTTGTTGTGTTGAGTCTCAGCCCCAAGCACTTTATATGGGCCAGAACGACATCTCGATGCCGAACTGCCATCTCGTACGACTGGGCCAATATGAGCCAGTCGTCGATATAATTCAGCACACGGATACCCTGAAGTCTCAATGGAGCCAGAGCTGCATCCATGCACTTCGTGAACGTGCGTGGGGAAAGAACTAGACCGAAGGGAAGCACTTGATATTGGTACGCCTCGCCCCCAAAAGCGAACCTCAAGAACTTCCTGTGACATGGAAGGATGGAGATATGGAAATATGCGTCCTTTAGGTCTATCGTGACGAACCAGTCCTCAGACTGGATCTGACTCACGATGATGGGAACCGTGAGCATTTTGAATCTGAACCTCCTCAGAGACCGATTCAAATGCCTCAGGTCTATAATCGGACGCAACCCTCCATCCTTTTTGGGAACTATAAAGTACCAGCTGTAGAACCCGGACTCCCTCTCCGGCGGAGGAACTTCCTTGGCTTCCTACTATGGCTACTTCCTACTACTATGGCTTCCTTCGCCAGCAAGGATTTTACTTCTAGTTCCATTACCCGAACCCGCTCTGGTACCACTGCGGTCCAGTTCAACCCCTTAAAACTTGGCAGAAGTTGACCGAACTGCAGTCTGTAACCCTTCTCTACAGTACGCAGGACCCATGTAGAAATATTCGGAAGGCATTTCCATGCACCGAGATAATCTACTAAGGGAACCAGCCTCTCAAGGCTGGTGTCGGGTGTTACACGAGCCTCGTCCCCAACCCCCTGAAGCAGATGACCGGCAGGAAGTACAGCTACAGCTTTCCTGTAGCTCAAACAGTAGAGCATGGTGCTAGCAACGCCAAGGTCATGGGTTCGATTCCCAGGGAAAGCAAGAACTGACAAAAATATAAATGTGTACCTTGAATGCAATGTAAGTCGCTTTGGATAAAAGCGTCTGCCAAATGCATAAATGTAAATGTAAATGTAAGTAGTTGGGAACGATTCTCTGTGTGCGGACCGTTAGCTGCCCAGCCGCAGGTCTTTCCAGAGGCGGCTGGAGCAGCATGCGTTCGCGGGAAATCGATGTGGCCCGAAGCGTCATAGATGGCGGGATTCCACATCGATTTCCCCAGGGCGCCGCAGAAGAAGCAACCTCGGTTGCCCCTCTGCTGGGGGGACCGCCCTTAGAAGCCCTGTCGCAGCTAGGACTTCTTCCCAGCAGCCTTCTGCCCTGGAGTACGTTCCTCAGATCGCCTCCAGGAGCGGAAGACCGCTGGTGAAACTGCTGCCCGCCTTGCGCGCCCCCAGAACATTGGAATAATCCAATACTGGAGGAACACGCGAGAAATAGGGCTTCCTCCAAGATCTACACACCTAGGTGTGTAGATCCGGGAAGAATGGTAAACCCCGGCGAGGTGTTTGGACCCGGCGAGAAAGAAACCGGTCGTCCAGCCTACTGGGTGGCTGAATTTCCGGCACTTCCTGTGGCCAATTGATGTTCAACTTGGCCACCGCACGAGTCAAAACCTCAATTAGCTCCTCTTGGGCGAGTGGATGAAGCGATGAAACACTTTCTCTCCACCCGCCCCGATACCAAACTCATCCGGCTCCTCGGAACCGGAGAGAATAAGCATCGGATCCTCAACCCCGGGGGAAGAAGCCACAGTGCGGGCTTCCACACGGGGAGGAAGATCCTTAGAAATGTCAGACAAGGATTGGGAAAGTGCCGCAGCAGTCCCAAATCCTGCTGACAAATCCTTCTGTGAACCCCATGATCTGCGACGCCGAGACGCCTCAGCGACCGCGGGTCCAGAACCATGGGGCTCACGAGGCTGGCCGGCCTCATCGAACACGGCCAGCCGAGAGCGGAGCAGTCTGAGTGTGAGCAGCTCACAATGCTGACAGGCTCTCCCTCGAGAGCCGCCCGAGCATGCTCAACACCCAGACACTGCACACAAAGCAGGTGTGTATCTGAGCCCGAAATGTAGCGGGGACACGGATGCACACACTGCTTAAACTCTCTCATTTTCTCCATCATTCACACACACTTTTGGAACTGTGACAAACAACAGTAAATAGACAGACAATTTCAACAGAGAGCACTATGCTGAAGAGCAATAACTGCCGTTTCAATGTGCCGGCTTCCCTTTTATACTTCCGGGTATGCCGTTACAGTGACATCATCATGCACGCCAATCAGATTGGTTTAGTTTCTATACGGACTTCAGATTCGCTAGTGTTAGGGAGTATCCCCAAAGTGTCGTTCCGACGCAGTGAGAGTTCCCTCGAAAGGGAACTTTGAGCGGACTCTTGGAAACTTTGAGCGGACTCTTGGAAACTTCGAGCGGACTCTTGGAAAACTTTGAGCGGACTCTTGGAAAACTTTGAGCGGACTATTGGAAACTTCGAGCGGACTCTTGGAAACTTTGAGCGGACTCTTGGAAAACTTTGAGCGGACTCTTGAAAACTTTGAGCGGACTCTTGGAAAACTTTGAGCGGACTCTTGGAAAACTTCGAAACTTCGAGCAGACTCTTGGAAACTTTGAGCGGACTCTTGGAAAACTTCGAGCGGACTCTTGGAAAACTTTGAAACTTTGAGCGGACTCTTGGAAACTTCGAGCGGACTCTTGGAAAACCTTGAGCGGACTCTTGGAAAACTTTGAGCTGACTCTTGGAAACTTCGAGTGGACTCTAGGAAACTTTTCCTGTGGCTCTGGCGAGGTAGCGGCCATCTTGGCCGGAATCGAGGACTTCGCGGTGGCCCTCCTCCTCGACCGTTTGGGCTTTGGGACAGGCAGGACAATACGGGAGGCCCACTGGAGGGATAGGTGGAGGAAACTGGCTGTGAGTGAACTGACCAGACCGCATGTTTTTCAGAGGGGACCGGACGAGGAAGACACTCATTATTATGAACCTCTACAATTTAGAAATCAGAACAATTTAGAGACAAAATCAGATTTATAGATTCGACTAGGGAAAAGGAACAAGCAGGTTCATTATAGCGAATAGTGTCCTCGTCCAGGCACATCAGAAAACACGCGTTCAAAGGAGCATCTGGCCAGCTCACCAAACTTGACAGCTCAGAATTTTCTCTACGTACCTCTCCAGCGGGCGACCATCCTGCCGAAGCCCCCACAGACGATCCACCGCTGATATCTCTCTCCTTGGGGACGTGGGAGAGACTGGGACTAGGAAGATCCCCATCTCTGTGGAAGCCCTTCTGTTTTGGTCGGTTGTTCTGTCACACTTGTTGGGTTGCAGCAGGAATGAGGCAGAATTGGACTTCAACAGTAGACGGGTTTATTCAACACAGAAACCAAAACGCAGCCAAACACAAGGATCACACATAACATTATCAACGGACAAGGAGTGCTGGGAAGTGAGTCCAATATAAAGGGAGTGCAAATGACACAGACCAGGTAATCCAGGGAATCCGGGGAGAGTGGGGAAGATGATGATGGAGTGAGTTCAGGTGTGGGACAGGGAGGATCATGGGAAATGGAGTCCGGGACAGGCGTGGCATGTAACGGCGTACATCAGTTGTACACTCGTTATTGTGGTGCATTGTGGGATTGAATGAGTGCACTCAATAACGTCCACTATGGTTTCGGACACCACTAAAAATGGCTGTCTCCTCAAATAATGCCCTATTTAAGGGTATAGAGGGTGATTTCGGATACAGCAATAGTCTTTGCACATTCGCTTTGTACGCACTGGATCAGTAATTCCGCCTATACGCATGATCTTTCCAATGTAACTACATAATGTGTGAAGTCGTGGACGCGCATCACAGAGCTAGTGCAAGACGAGTATTTGCGGTTAAAAAGTATATACATTTTTATTTTATTTTTAGAAAATGATCGATCGTTTCACTAGTCCACTATGTGGAGAAAACCCAGGAATGTTTTCCTTGTCACCTTAATTTCTAAAAAGACATGAAAGAAAGAAAGAAAGACAAGACAAGAAAGAAAGACATGAACATCAAATTATCAGGAAATTTTTAATTCTGGAGTGAACTAATCCTTTCGAAAAAGCATGAACTATGTGACACTGAATTCTGGAGTAATGGCTGCTGAAAATGAATCTTTTCTATCATAAAAATAAATTAGATTTTAAAATATATTTAAATAGAAAAAATATTTTAAATTGTAATGATTTCACAATTGTACTGTTATTTTTTCAGTATATCTTGGTGAGCATAATAGACTAAAATAGATTGAAATCTTAAAGACCCCAAATTTGAAATGGTAATTCAACATTTTAACTTTGTTTTCTGTGCAACAGGGCACTGAATTTCAAATGAACTATTCTTTTGTCTTTGACCTCCAATGTTGTTCTTTGGATTCATGGCTTAGCACAGATGGCTTTAATTGTGATTTTGCAGGCATGATGAGTTCTGCCCTTAGAAAGACAATAAGCACTTTGGCACACAATACTGTGTGTTTGTTTGTAGAGGAGCATATGGAGAGACTTGTAGGAGTGAAGAGGGGTACCAGGTGCTGGGGTTCTGTGATGAAGTCTTTTGTTAACCAATGGACAGCTATTGGAGAGTCAAAGGCGTAACTTGATGAGCAGTTTTATTACAAGATTGCCTTGTCCTTGAGACAAAGAAGAGAGGGAGAGAGAGTGAAGGGTGAAGAATGCAATTATTTCTGAGAGAGGGCACCTTTGGAGCCTGGTGAACATATGTGAGATCTCATATGGAGAGAGGTCTGATTGGCCATGAGCTGAGCTGATGAGAAAACCTGCACAGGTGTGTTTCTACCAATCTCACAGCCCTCAGGGGGTCAGAGACAAACTACAGTCGGTCATGAGACACCCTTCACTGTCTTTCTGCATGTTACACAAATAACATGTGGCTAGGAGCAAAAAGAAAAAAAAAAGTTTTCACAGAGTTGTAACATTTACAGACCTCTGTGTTACAGTCCTCTATGTCAGCTACTTTTTATAAAGGCGATTGGAAATATGTCAAGGTCTTATAGTTATTTTTGTGCCACTTGCACCAAGTGAAACTGCAAAAATAAGGATAAACTAAGTTCAGAATTGCATAATATCATACTACTTTTACTATTTCTTATATATTTCAAATATAATATGTACACTGTCTCTATCTATCTATCTATCTATCTATCTATCTATCTATCTATCTATCTATCTATCTATCTATCTATCTATCTATCTATCTATCTATCTATCTATCTATCTATCTATCTATCTATCTATCTATCTATCTATCTATCTATCTATCTATCTATCTATCTATCTATCTATCTATCTATCTATCTATCTATCTATCTATCTATCTATCTATCTGCATCTGTCTATCTGCATCTATCTATCTCATTGGTTGAGCCATAAACTCATTGAGCCAGTAATGTTTGAAAGCATCAATGCACAAGAACTTGAGCTTTTAGAGAAGTCAAGTCAACCTACGAATGGCTTAGTTATTTATAATTGTTTATGCATATCAAACTGTAATAAGAGTATTTCAATATCAAAATTACACACTCAATTATTGTAAGAAAGAAAAAACCTGGTTTAACAAGAGCCAAAAATAATAATTTGAACACTTAAGGGCTCTGCTGTCCGACAAGGTTATTGGAAGCATTTTTGCCATTTCCAGTCTCCTTTTGTGTCAGTGTTTGTAGGTGTATGTTATATCATTAGCTCCGGATGTGTGCTGTTTGAGGTTGTGATGAAAAGTATGAATTTAACAACACTTTGCTTTCACGGTGACTCAACAAGCCACCTTGTCTCTGGGAGGTGTGTGGCTTTGTCTAATATAATTTTGCTTTGCAGCTGCCTTGGTCTCTGACGTCAGCCCTTTGTGCTTCAAAGGCGAACCCACAGAAACTGTGTGACAGAGAAATATGGAAGGAGTTATTCTGCTGCAAAGAATCTGTGCCCCAAGCAAATTCATAATTTTCACACTGATATGCTGGAGCCAGTGTCTTTGCACTTAGTGCCTTTTATAGCTTTTTTAAATGTTCCGACGCTCAGGCACGCTGAGTCAGAGGAGACATTCTTTCTCATTTGTCACATTAAATGACCCAACTAATCATGCTGGGGAACATCATAGAACATTTGTAACCCTACACTGGACAATAAAAGTTTATAAAACAACAGTCTCTCGTATTGTTAAGGCCCCGATATACTCATGGCAAAGTTCTTTTTCCTTCTTCGCTTAGGGGTAAAAGGAAGTTCAAAATATGTCAGCAGTGTTAATTTAGTTGTAGGCCTGGTTGTCATGGCCATGTTGTCTATCCATATATTTTGTTCTAATGTCCCAAGTGAAAGGTTTACTGGGTTTTACACAATTCTTTTGTAGTGTGGTTATGGTGAAGTGTGTGTTGGCCCTAACCACACAAACAGGTATTTTCATAACCGCAGTTGCAGTGTTGTCGTGTAGCCGGTGAAACCGGAGATTTTGGCTTGTGACGTCAGAGTGTGTACTGTTATCTCCTTTGTTTGACATCCGATTGTGCACCGCTATCTCTTTTGTTTACATGAGGTGAGTCTGTGCATTGGCGGACCAAAATATTGCTGCTAATTACTGTGCTAACAGGGTTTATAACATGCATACAGATACATGCACAGTTCTCACATTACATTGCGGAACAGAGGTGTCAAAATGCAATACTACGCAAGCCACTGCTTAATAATAATAACAATAGTAACAACCTTTTTTCAGGCTTCTGAATGGCCAACGTGGCTTTACAGTGGTTATATCGCCACCTGCTGTTTTGGCATGCTCTTGACAGCGCTTCATAGTGTGTTTTTTGCGTCATGTGTACGAGATTTTTTTTAAACCGTGCTTGTGTGGAAAAGATTTTTCTTTAAACGAAAAATTAAAAGCTCGAACAACCCGTGTACATGTGGACTAGGCCTTTGAAAATGATCCTCCTCTATACTAGCGTTTCAGAAACATCCGTCCACACTACATGACTGAAAAGGCATGTCACATGACCGTTCATGCGCGTACAACAGTTGCCTCTTGCGCATGTAGGCAGCTGCAGTATATTTTCAAATAGAGCGTTGAACTGCACTACGGCTGCTAAAAAGGACCACAAAGATAGCAAAGTATGCAGTTCTGTCTCCGTGTTATTGTTTACACGGCCGTCGAGACTGGTATGTTACAGGGCCGTTGAAAGAGACGGCTCTGGGCTGTGTTTCCCAAAAGCATTGTAACAATAGCCACCAACTGTCTCTATGATTAACTTAGGCATACAATGCTTTTGGGAAATGCAGCCCTGGTCTGTTATTGTCATGTTCAGGGGCCTATACCATGAAGCCAGTTTAGCTGGCTAGCCAGATATGTTTAGGCTTAGTTTGTGCCAATTCTGGGTTTTAGGTACCATTAAAGTGGTAACTTGCGCTCCATAGTAACTTACGCTCCATGGCTAACCTGCTCCAGGGCAGGTTATGTTCTGGATAAGAGATCTCAAACTGAAATTGGACCAATCAGCTGTGGGCACACCTCTGATGCAATAAAGTCACCCCCCCTTTTTCTACTCCAAATTTAAGGTCACAACATAGCAAATGGTTTTTAAAGACTAAAGCGTCTTTCTTTTAACAATGCTTATTTATAATAATAATAATAATAATAATAATAATAATAATAATAATAATAATATATTTAAATATATTTTAATTATTTAAATATCATTTATGTAATTATTATACCCTTAATCAGTTACACATGTATCATTTTAGTTAATCAATCATTAATAGGCACTTTGTTAAAATTAATATAAATAGCCTATATAAAAGTCATATAAATAAGCTTTAAAATTTACATTTACATTTGGCAGACGCTTTTATCCAAAGCGACTTACATTGCATTCAAGGTACACATTTTACATTTTGTCAGTTCTTGCTTTCCCTGGGAATCGAACCCATGACCTTGGCATTGCTAGCGCCATGCTCTACAGTTTGAGCTACAGGAAAGCAGGGATTTAAAATCAATAAATAAAGCTATAAAAAATGACTACATGTGAGCTTAAATGTTCAATTCTCTCTATATATCAACTAAACTATAACTTGTACTTGCATTGACGTATAAGATTTCCTCTTTCATAGACAGCTCTTTTCGTCTTGCTGTGTAAATTTGTTTGAATTCGTTTTTCAATCGTGTAATATTCTGCAGAAGAAATGAATCTCACTGCTTCTCTCGCGAGAAGTTTACACAGCATATGATTGGCTGTTCACTACTGATGTCACAGCTAAACTCCAGATCAAAGCCTGAGTTGACAGAGAAAGCTGATGATCAGCATCATGGGACCACCAAAGCCTGATTAGATTGGTTTGGTTTTGTCAACTCGAAACTAATCCTGTTATTTGTTAAACCACCATCATGGTACAGGGCCCAGGTAGCATAATGTGGGCAGCCACACAATCGTTTTCAAAAGTCTTTGTTTTGGTCCATTTACACTGAAACGCAACCCCAGAGTTTTCAAACTAAAACGGGGTCTGCAGCTTTTTCGAAAGTCTCAGTTTTTGAGGTTCCAAAAAACGCCGGAGTAGTGTAGACAGCAGGCATAACCATAGCAAAAGTTATGCGTTTTAAAACGAAAACGCACTAGTGTAAACAGGGCCTAAATGCCTCGTCCGTTTGGGGAGGTGTGCGAGCAGTCAGCGGAGCTCACGCAGCAGATATACTCACGGATATACTACAGCTTTATACTATTATCAAACATCCCAATGCTGCTGAAAGCGAAATTTAGATGAATATGTAAGTGTTATGCGCTTTTCTCTCAATAAGAAAATAAACACAACTAAAATGGCAGTGTTGACCTCGACAGACTAAACAAATGAAATTAACCAGAGGAGATTTCCACATCAAAGAAGGCGGAGCCTCAGCACACACCTGACTATAATCGTAATCGGACCAATGGTAGTTTGAATGTGTTTACCAGCCAGAGTGAACTTTTCTGGAAACTTTGTTTTGCCTGATTTTGTTCAAAATGACATCAGACATTTTCACTTGAAGTACTGCATATCGGCCTTTAAAGTGCTCTGTGCAGATCTATTGGGTTGGTTTTAAACAAGGTGAGCTTAAAGGGATAGTTCACCCAAAATGTACTCACCCTGAAGTCATCCTAGGTGTACAATACAATCTGGGTTATTATTTTTATTATTATATTAAAAAATGTCCTGGCTAATCCATTGGTTACGCTTTTCCTGTTCTGTGAATCAGATGTTCAGTGTTCAGCTGAATTCAAGAACGACATGCACTTGTACTGAGATCTGATTCTGTGTAAAATGAGCTGTCTGGTGGCGTGCAATGATATGATCTTCTACTGTTTTAATAAACAACACTGATTAATGAAACAAAACTCGTATTCTTCTGTATTGAATTTAGTTCATGTTTCTCCCATAAAAGCTGATACTAAGTATTTATTAGCATCTTGACATTATTAAAAGTCATAAAGGACAACGTGGCTTTTATCTTTCATTTTATTTTATGAGTGAAGAAAGGTTTATCACCAGCGAGGATCACACTAAGGCCCAATCCCAATTCTATTTTATACCCCTTCGCTTTCCCCTACCCCTACCCCTACCCGTTCCCCTTGCCCCTTGAAACAGAGTGGCAAGGCGTAGGGGTGAAAATATTCCCCTAAGAAATGGGACACCACTACTATATCATTACACGTCATCATACCCTGTTTCTTTTATTAGTGTCCGGTGACATTTAACCAGTATGAACAGCAATGAAGTGCGTAGGCTATATCAGGCGCGAGCCAGTTTAACAAATTACTCACTCCCAACAGAGTTTTGCGCTGTATTTGGACTTAGGAAACTCTAAGGCTCATCCGTTTTTGAACTGAAACGAGCACCGTTTTATTAAGATGATACAAACCCCTTCACGTGAACACGCAAAACGAAGGGGTAGGGGAAAGGGAAGGGCTAAGGGGTAGAAATGGGATAGGGCCTTAGTGACAAATTCTCATACAAAAGTAAATTTTCTAAGATGGAGTCATCTAAAAATTATAACATCAAATATTTTTTTTCCTATGAAAATCATTTTCATGAACATTAAACAATGTAATAGCAATGAGTTTAATGAGTTTAAAATTAATTTGATCTAAAAAAATACAAACCATATTGCAAAGAGGCGTATTGATTACTAAAGCAATAAGCCCTGAGAAGCTGTGGCTTATTGCTTTCATAAAACGATTACCAAACTAGACAAATATTAAAGCCAAAATATATTTGTATCGATGCAATTTCCATTTAGTAAAATCACTAAAAGTCTCCCCTCCGCTGGAAAAAATAGTCCCTTTCCATGAACAGCAAAGCAGTTATAAATTCACTGTAAACCACGGCTTCATGAGGCTTATTGCTTTTATAAAATGATTACCAAACAATAAAAAAATTAAAGCCAAAATATATTTGTATCAGTACAACTTCCATTTAGTAAAATAACTAAAAGCCTTCCTTCCGCTGGAAAAAATATTCCCTGACCATGAACAGCAACCACTGATCTATAAAAAATGTTGTTGTGTGAACAAGACACAACTGACAAATGAGCGCTGTCACTGTCAGGACACGGGAAATCCCCTTTACTGTTAAAAGGACAAGATATTGCAGCTGGCATTCAACGTTTTTTTTATTATGAACATAGGACTGACCTAAATCTGAATGCAGGTAATGCACTCGCGCTCTCTCTCTCTCTCTCTCTCTCTCTCTCTCTCTCTCTCTCTCTCTCTCTCTCTCTCTCTCTCTCTCTCTCTCTCTCTCTCTCTCTCTCTCTCTCTCTCTCTCTCTCTCTCTCTCTCTCTCTCTCTCTCTCTCTCTCTCTCTCTCTCTCACACACACAATAATACAAGCTTCACTGAACAATATCAATGAGAACAAGCATTTGTTTACGTTGCTAAGAGTGGTTGCTAAGGGTATTGTGCAATGATACAGAGAACCGTTGGGTGAAGCGGTAATAGCCTTGTTTTGTCGTGAATAAAACACAGCTATTGACCAATCAGAATCAAAAAGTGACACCAAACATATTGCACGACAGTTAATATGCTGTTTGCCTGGATTTCCCATAATGATCATCTCTGGTTTGGGTTAGACTGTAAGATCACTGGTCAATAAGGAGAATAATTAAAGGCAGTTTAACTTGGAGTTGGGTTACGGTGTCCTTGCTCATTATAGAAACTTGAACCACTTTCTTGCTTCAATGCTTTCAAGCCCTGAAGGCAAATAACTGCAGTTAAAGTCAGGGACACTCAGACAATGTTCTGAGCAAGGCCAAGTCAGACGTGATGAATTACACAAACAACGGCAATTGTCAATCTCAGGTTCTTCTTAGAAAAACATTTAATTAAATGAGTTCCTAGCTCTCATGCACAGATGCTCACTGGGTTTCAATGAATTAAAAGAGTTACCTGTAGAATAGACATCCCCTGAACTACAAAAAAAAACTTTGTCAGGTAGTATTATAAAATTTTACTTTTGAAAATGGCAGGGGGGAAAAGGAAATATAATCTTCACTCTGCAGGAGCCCAGATGGGCTTAAGTTACTCGACACCAGTCATCTATAATGGAAACTCAATTAACAGCTATATTCTGTCTGGAGATTGAAGATGAATGTAGTTTGCACAATCAATATCAGTCATTATCTTGCAGAATACAGGCCGTATTCACAAATCAGGTTACTGTGTGTAATGACTTCCTTTAGGTTATATGATCAGAGTAAGTGCTTATTCATCCATCCATTCTCCAAACCGCTTGTCTTTTGTAGAATTGTGGCAATGAAGGAAAATGTATATAAAAATGCCACTTTATCCTTGTCAAAAATGATTAAATGTACCCAAAAATGAGAAAATACTTTCACCTATCCCAGCTTGAGACTCTCTATTATATAGTAGAGGATGAAACGATCACATTAAACATGAGTTCTATGTCGATAAATTAAACTCAATGTACTATTGAAATTGATTTCTGGACACCTAATGTTATTTTTTTGTTGTTGCACGAATTATGGGAGCAACTTCCATTAAATTTAAAACAATTGACGAAAGGTTCGCTCTTTGAAAGAAATAATAAGCATAGGCCTACAATGAGATGACATTATTCTACTCACCCTTCAACCGTTGAACGTTAAAAGGAAATTTTAAGCATTAACAAAGTGCCACAACAGACCATGAATAGCCGCAAAAGAGTGATTATTTCTGCAGCAATATTACGTTAAATATCACTGAAGTAGGATATTATGCAGCCTACGTTGCCTTAATCAAAAATGTTCATTAACTGAAACGTTGAGTGAAAATATTTCAAAGTGATTTCTGTAATTTTGACAGATTTACCTGCCTTAGAAGCATTCCAGTAAACACTGCTAATAGGGATCAGAAGTGAAAAGGGAGGCAATTACATTTCAAACCATCCGTGCTGAAAACAAACCTGGAAAGGGACATGAGGATTTGGGAAGAAAACAAGAAATTCTCATGCCTTCCAGTGAATTATTCATAGGATATATCATAAATTAAATCAGGAGAGCAGATCACAAATGCGCACCAGGCCTATATGTTGTCTTTTACAGGGGGTTATACTGTTACATCAAAATAACAAGCATTACGTTATTCTCCTGATGTCTGAAAATAGAACATGAAGGACATTTTACAGTTCAACCTTATGACTTGAAATGATTTGTTTCAGTCTTTTTGAGTAGAACTTCCACAAACCGGAAGTGCCTCCCAAAATCTAAAACGGGGTATGCAAGTTATGAAACTATTTTTCCCCTTAACCAAAAATGTATTTGCTCTGGAACATGTTATAGATTAATAAGACCAAAGACTGCCCGTTCGATATACCCCAAATTAATTATATCTGTTTAACCACTATCTACATAATTTGCACTATCAGCTGCAAATTCCCGAAGGACTGGCCGAGATGAAGCTGTTCTCAGCGGGTACACGATCGCTGAACAGTCGCTGACGGCCTGGATCTCGCATCTACGAAAGCTTCTGAACAAATTGTAAAATAGGCGCTATGTTTATATATTAATCCACATATTTGAGGTCCAAGCAACATTCTCGTCTAAAACTTTTGTGACACAACAACAGTAGTATTTTTAAAACTGGTGGATTTGCTCGACCGCCATGACAGTTGCCGCAAGCGGTGAAACGGTTTGAGTGCCGATACCCCGATACTGGGTGGATATCGTGCGGCTGGAAAAGGCTCTCAGCCAATCAGATTCGAGAACAAGAAAGAACTGTTCTCTATATACACCGATCAGGCATAACATTATGACTCACTGGGTTTCAATGAATTAAAAGAGTTACCTGTAGAATAGACATCCCCTGAACTACAAAAAAAAAAACTTTGTCAGGTAGTATTATAAAATTTTACTTTTGAAAATGGCAGGGGGAAAAAAACACATCTTGCTTGTAACACATCGACTTTGAGGACAAAATGTTCACTTGCTGTCTAATATATCCCACCCTCTAACAGGTGCCGTCATGAAGAGATAATCAGTGTTATTCACTGGTCATAATGTTATGCCTGATCGGTGTGTATATATGAGAACTTTAAACTTTAAAATTAAAACACAAAACTCTTTTTTTAAAACAATCGTATCTCAGCTTTCGGAAAGCCTGTCTATCTTGCAATCGCTTCTTTATGTCATTCTTGAGGTCTGTTTCCCCCCCTTTTTTATTGTTATTTATTTTCTTGTAACTGTTGTTGACTTTGTATAATATGCTTATTTTAATAATAATAATGTTTATTTTTGCCGTTCTATGGTCAAAAATGCTATAGTCTAAACATTAATAAGCTTACAGTATATGCCTGCTGATAGTAGTTGGTAAAATGTTTTATTTTTCATAGTCTTTTATGCATGATTTGTCAACATAAAATGCTGTGATGGCTCCGCTCTATGACATAATCTCATTTGCTAATGGACTCTCACATAGAAAAACACTGCTGATTGCTTCATTGAAGTGACGATAGAGAGAGTTCACCTTTGTATTATTAACAAATACGCCCGGGATCAAGCGATCCATTTCAGCTGAGCTGACATAAATGCTAAATTTTCCATGGATATGTATTCAGGTGAACTGTACTGTGAGGCTGACACTAAAGGTGTGTTTAAAGCTCATATAGTCATCAGTGTTTGAGCTAAAAGGGGTTAAGGTCAGGCTTCCTACTGAAATTTTAGATTGGCAAATGGAGTAAATGACTATGGGGAAAATCGAAGGCAAAGCAGATTTTAATGGAACATCATTCAAAATCTGTACAGGGTCTATGTGGGTCTGTTCACAGTCACGACAGCCACATTTAACATAATATAGGCTTACTTCTAAGTGTGTTCTGAAATGAAACATTTAAGACCTAAATATATTGCTTTACTTGCACTTAGACTTAAATCCGAAAGCCTCTGAGTTTCAAAAACCTTCCTGTGTCACAAATCATCCATGTCCATCAATCTCTGTCTTTGCTTTTAGATGTGCTTTGCTTTGGAAATAAAGCTTAAAAGACAGAGCTATAAGGTATAAGAACACTTTAAAAAAAAAAAAAAGGAAACCATTTGTTGA
Source organism: Romanogobio albipinnatus (assembly GCA_023566225.1). Lineage (NCBI taxonomy): Eukaryota > Metazoa > Chordata > Actinopteri > Cypriniformes > Gobionidae > Romanogobio > Romanogobio albipinnatus. Next base: position 30,834,656 of record CM042260.1, on the reverse strand, counting down.
TCTGTTATAGAAATATCACAGTTTTATATACATTAATAGGTAACACTTTAGGGTTCAATACTCACTATTATCTAGTTCATATTAATGCCTTTTTCTGCATGGTCATATTCTACATCCCTTAATCGTTCCCAATACCTAAACTTAAACGCTACAAAAACTACCTTACTAACTATTAATAAGCAGTAAAGTAGGAGTTTATTGAGGCAAAAGTCATAGTTAATGGTGATTATGTGTTCCCTATACTAAAGTGTTAATGTATCATATTTACTATGTGGGAAGATAACAATGTTGATTTACTTTTCAATTTTAACATATTTAGAAGTTTAGCATGTGCAGAATGATGATGATTTATCAGCCATTGTGTTATCATAGGAAATAAATAGAAACATTTGCTATTTTAGTTGTTATAACAAAATGTCAAATATTAAAAAAGGAAAAATGCAGGGTTTCAACCCATGTTCCGGTCAAATATGGACAAACCCAACCGGTGGTTTAAATTTTTAAAAAAACAGTTGAGTTTGTAAATTTTTGACCCAAACATTGAAACAACCAAGCATTCTTTAGAATATTGTAATATATATATATTTTTTTTTTTTTTTTTAAGTGTCATTAATGTAAAATACTAAATAAACTATTGTATTTAAACATTTTGACAATTTAATTAAGGCTAAATTAAAATTATTCTATGAACATTTCATACAGGCATATGCATATTTACTTATTTAATTGCCCATATTTTAATTGAATATATGCACATTTAATGGTTTCACTCAACTATATGAAAGCAAAAATATCTGAAATGTACATCTTCATGGAAATACTGAATAACAACCACATTAATTACAATAGCTATTACATTTTAAAAATAATAACACTAGTAACTTGGGGTCTTCTAATTTGATCTAATTTGACATTTTTACTTAAAAATATAAACTATAACTTTTACTCAACAAATCTAAAAACATTAATGTGTCCACATTAACAAATAGATACAAAACAATGATATTAAACATGTCATAGATCACTATTTCCCAGAGACGAGGTTAATTTGGTTCAATTAACCTCAAAGCTGTTTCGACTAAATCTCACAAATGTTGATATCCCGATAAAATGACCAAATTAAAAATAGGGAAGCCATTCATCAAAAGTGCTGAGGTGAAATCTGTGCCATCTATTGTCAGGAGAAAAAAATTAAGGGGGTCATCTTGCCCCCAACTTATTTGGCAGTATTCATAATTTCATGTATGGAGGAATTTTGTCAGCCCTAGTAGTTCTCACTGTCGCCCCCTATCAGTTTTGTATGGATCTAACACTAACTAAATTATTACAATTACTACAGGATTGATGTTTTGGTTCTCGTATGAAATGTCTTTGTGCTCAATGCACTGGCAAAGAGCGAATTACTTGTTTTCAGTTTCCTTGTGCACCATAAACCATTAAAACATGTCTTATTCAAGTCGACTTATTAAGGGGGGGCTTATTAAAATGTTTGTTTTGTCAACCAAAAGGCTGCTTAGGGGGTCTGTGGAATTTTTTTGTTTTAAAAATATATAATTATATTCATCTACATCAAAAATGTAGAATGAAAAAAAAAACTGCAAACGGGAACTCCAAACGACGCATTAAAGCCCCTTTTCTCATAGTTACTAGTGCGAGCTTGATGTGTGCGTGTGTGGGGGAAAGTGGGTGTCGCTGTGTGGAATAATTATACGAGACAAGGGAGGTATTTTTTGACTGGTGGCTTTCACAGAGGACTCAACAACTCGAGGTCTGAGGACTGTTGTGCCTTCATCTGCAACCAGGGTCCCGTGAACGGATTTGATCTGGATTTTCGACAGGTCGAAACGTGGATATAATGCATCCAAGCACACATTGTCTCGAGATCCTGAACTCTTAAGTGGACCTATGATGATCTGTCTACTAAGAGACGCGAAGGGTGCAAGCCACCACAGAAGCCCCGCGGACTGTTGTTGTCTGAGAAATGATAACAAATGAACGACACGGAAAGGAACATGGTTGAAAGGACCAGTAAATTTCTGTTGATCGTCGTCGGATCGGTCTTCTTCATGCTGATTTTGTACCAGTACGTGGCGCCCGGGGTGATAAACTTCGGCTCCCCGCACGGGTACCTTCTCGGCGAAGAGGACATGACCATTTTCCCCACTCCGGATCCGCACTACGTGAAAAAGTACTACTTCCCTATTAAAGATCTCGAGCGCAACATTGATTTCGAAATCAAGGGGGAAGACGTGATTGTGTTTCTCCACATCCAAAAGACCGGCGGCACCACATTCGGGAGACACCTGGTCCAAAATGTTCGACTGGAGCTTCCGTGTGATTGTAGACCGGGGCAGAAGAAGTGTACTTGCTACCGTCCGAATCGAAAGGAGACCTGGCTGTTTTCTCGGTTCTCCACCGGCTGGAGTTGCGGCTTACATGCGGACTGGACCGAGCTCACCAACTGCGTCCCGGGAGTTCTCAACAAAAAAGAGAGCAAGTCGAAAAAAATGAGGTGAGTTTGTTTGTTCGACCCTGCGAGTGCTGGTTTTCAAAACATTCCGTGTCGCGTGGAGTTTAAGAGCGTAACATAGTAACGTTTAGTCAAATTCGAGGAAGTCAGGTATTGGGGTTTATCCTTACCTGTATAGATAACATTAATGTTTTAAACTATTTTCGGTGTAAAATAACCTCAGTAAATCTCCATTCGTACGTAAACAACAGACTTTCTCTATTAGTTCTCGTTTAGAAAACGTTCAAGTCGCTGGTGGTGACCCAGTCAAGTTTACAGTATCGTAAACTTTCCTTTGTCGAAGGAAAAATATACCGGAATCCGTTACGTTGTTACCGATGTAATTTGCGTTTCGTTTTTGTTATTTTTTTGTTTCATTTACTGCTTTGGGAATCCCCTTTTTGTTTTCTGCAGATATGCTGTAAGAGTTGAAAATGACATTCCACGGCTTTTCCATTTTGGAAAAAAAAGAGTTTTGAAGTATTTTTTTTAAATTATTTATATGATTTAGATGCATAATTTTCATCTGTATTAGTCTCTGGGGCCTATATGTATATGATAATATATAAATTATTGCCATATTGGGTTGAAAAGATTGATGGGAAATAGCTAACAGCTTTGTAGTTAAATTATCCATTAGTCATGTGTTCAAGGTAGTGGCCCTAAAAGTCGTTTGTTAGGAAGATTTAATGTTGATTTTTGTATGTCCAATTTTTGAATAATCAGTTGTATCATGGTAATATGTCTGACTATTTAAGACCGTACTGACAACTCATTTGACACTTGTCCTTAAAGTGTTCACATCCAGAAGAGGTGATGTCATTATGACAGTTAAAAAAAAATAGCTCCATTTTAGTACCATTTGAAGGAAAATGTGTTACTCAGTGGCACAGTAGTAATAGTTTATCGCTCCGTCCCTTCACGTTTGAACTTGTCCTTAATTTCAATAAAAATGTCATAGCTGCTGACTTTCAGAGCCTTTTTCTCATTTAATTTCTTTTTTGATGAAAGTGGTATCACAGGTTACCACAATTGACTGTAGAAAGCTGTGGAAATTGTGGTTCCACCCCAGGCAGGGCTTGAACATAAAGGCTTTCAGTTTATAGCTTGGAGTTTTAATCACTATATCACTCTTATTTCTATCCTGCTCCTACTTCTCTAAGCTGACCACAAAATGAAGTGGCCCGGTTGTGCTTATTGTCACAAATGACTAGAAAACCAAAACTGTCCTCCAGCTGTGTAACCAGTTAACTAGTCAAACGCACAACAAGGTGTGTTGTAGCGGGCCTGCAGGGAGAGCTGAAATATCATGCCAATATCTTGCCATTCTGGACAACTTAAAGACATCTTTCATGGCTTCTTTGTGCGTTTAAAAATCATTGGCGCTAAATGTGATAATGGATACTGTGACTCATGTTTCAGAGTTAGTAAGTGTAAGGAAAAGTCATCCTAAAACTTGCCTTGCCTTTTACTTTCCCAGGTGGTTTTCTAAGGAACTTTGTGGATAACTGAGTGAGCATTCCAGTGTACTTTAGCAAATGGCCAGTCAATGTCTTAAATCTCTAATTGACATGATGTTTGGAAAAACCTGCACTTTTCTCTAAAGACTTCTAGATCAACAGGTTTCACAAATAATTTAAAGGCCACATTCTGTCAGCTGTAGGCTATGCTGATGAAAATTGGGAATTTCATGGATGGTTATGTCCAATAACTGAAAGAGTGGGTTTAAAAGCTGGCCCAACTAGCCTAATAGGTATCCCGCTGGCTGAGTGCATCACACATGCCTTGATGCACAGGCCTAAGTGACTCGCACTACCAAGAGAGCCATCAGTTGTTGTTATTGGCTGATCTCAACAGCCCCACACCAACAGCCACAGTTACACTTAAACAAGTAGAGTGCCGTTCACACTCCCCTGCTGTTGACGTGTTTTCAAGATGGAATCGCCATGTGTTCAGTGACTACAAATTGTTTTATAGTACACAACTCACTGGGTTTTAACAGAAATAATGTGAGGAAGGTTAAGGTAAAATCTCTAGAAGAGTTTTGCTAAAAGGCAGTGGGTTTAAATGCATATTAAAGGGTTAGTTCACCCAAATATGACAATTCTGTCATTTAATTACTCACTCTCATGTCATTCCAAACCCGTCAGACCTTCGTTCATCTTTGCAACACAAATTAAGATATTTTTAATGAAATCCGAGAGCTTTCTGACCCCACATAGACGGCAACAAAACAACCACTTTCAAGGTCCAGAAAGGTAGTAAAGACATCGTCCAGGTGACTACAGTGACGAGAATACTTTTTGTGTGCAAAAAACAAACAAAAATAACGACTTTATTCAACAATTTCCTCTCTCTCGTGTCACTCTCCTACGCGATTCATGCATGTGACGCTCAGCCAATAGTGAGCCGGCATTCTGCCGTAGAACCGTGCAGTTACAACTGCACTGTGTAAATACTGTAAGAGAGTGATAGGGATGGCAAGACATTGTTGAATAAAGTCTTTATTTTTGTTCGTTTTTTTTTGTGCACAAAAAGTATTCTTGTCGCTTCATACCATTAAGGTTGAACCACTGTAGTCACATGGACAATGTCTTTACTACCTTTCTGGACCTTGAAAGTGGTCGTTGAGTTGCTGTCAATGTGGAGTCCGAAAGCTCTCGGTTTTCATCAAAAATATCTTAATTTGTGTTGCGAAGATGAGCGAAGGTCTTGCGGGTTTGGAGCGACATGAGGTTAAGTAATATGACAGAATATTTGTGTGAACTTACCCCTTAAATTAAATGTTTTCATTTAGATTATATTTGCCACCATCTAACATTCAATTCAAGGTAAGGCCCTTTTTTTTGTTGTAAAAGCACTGTTATAGGATTAGTTCGCTTCAAAATAAAAATTTCCTGATATTTTACTCACCCCCATATCATCCAAGATGTTCATGTCTTTCTTTCTTCAGTGGAAAAGAAATTAAGTTTTTTGAGGAAAACATTCCAGGATTTTCTCCCCATCATAGCCTTCCATGACAACCAAAATTTTGAAGGTCCAAATCAATGCAGTTTCAAAGGGCTTCAGAGGCTTTGCGCGATCTCAGACGAGGAATAGTGTCTTCTCTAGCAAAATGATTGGTCATTAAAAAAAAAAAAAAAAAACCTTTTAACCTAAATTACTCCTCTTGCGCTGCTCTGTGACGTGCCAAGGATTGCGCAATCACGTTGTAAAGGTCACGCAATAAGTAGGCGGAAGTACCGCACCCATGTTTACAAAGCACACATACGAAGACTAATACAAATGCCCTTTAGCAAAAAAAGGTAAAACAACGATGTCGGACGATTTTTATGTTGAAAATGGAGTGTTTTTGGTAAAGGGCGTTTGTATTAGTCCTCGCACGTTAGCTTGGTGCGGTACTTCTGCCTACGTCTGGCGTGACCTTTACAACGTGATTGTGCAATCCTTGGCACATAGCAGAGCAGCGCAAGATGAGCAATTTAGGTAAAAAACTGTATATATAAAAATAAATAAATAAATTTAACAGACCGTTTTGCTAGATAAGACCCTATTCCTCGTCTGAGATCGCGCAGAGCCTCTGAAGCCCTTTGAAACTGCATTGATTTGGACCTTCAACATTTTGGTTGCCATGGAAGGCTATGATGGGGAGAAAAATCCTGGAATGTTTTCCTCAAATTTAATTTATTTTCCACTGAAGAAAGAAAGACATGAACACCTTGGATGAGATGAGGGTGTGTAAAATATCAGGAAATTTTCATTTTGAAGTGAACTGATCCTTTAAATGTAAACGTTAGAAAATCTCTAAATGTGTATCAATGTCTTGTTGCTGCTCTAGTATCTAGGCTATCTCTAGTCGCTGACTGACTATTGATTTATACTAGTAGTTGAACCTCCTTCTCTAATGGATTTTATGGTGGGGGAAGTTACTCGTTAAGATTATCATAAACTCTACAGTAAACTCTCATTATCTGTTCTTCCCCTGGGCAACATCTCAATCACACACGTGTGTGCGCGCGCCGATGAGAGAAGGAGAGCAATTCGACTCTCAACCAGAAATAGAATAAGGTTAGTTGCACTTGAGGAAAATGTTGTAACTGATAGTTAGGATGGGGTCTATGCACTGCTGGATGAATGTTGCATGGAGAGGCGTTGTCTAAATGACCGGTCAAGAGGTTTAGCTTCATAGTGACTCATTTGAATTGCCTTTGTGACTGTCTATGCATACGTTGTGTATCTATCTTGTGTTAGTATTACAGGATATGCACGTACAAGTTGGTATCAGCTGAACAGCTCCAGACAACCTTTAAAATATTTAAGCAAACTCAGCAGATTTCACAGTGTCTGTAACTGTATAGAACTACATTTTTCATTTTCTGAGGGAAATGCAAGTGGGATGAGTGGCCAAATCTTTGAGTTTGCTAGGTGTTTTTTACTAGTCCAAGTCTAAAGAGCCCATCTGCTGGTCTCTATACATTCTGGTTAGTGCTTCAATTTGAGTCAATAGCACAAACAGTGGACATATACTTAGCGTTTTGAAGAAGAATCTGTAATCTGCCCTGTGCTTAACCCATCACCCACTCACCATGTTAGTTTTCACCCAAGCAAACAACTATTGACAGCTTTAAGTCCAATCTGTCTGTAGCCCTTGGCAACAGACTGTTTACATCGTCTGCATGTCATGAGCATTGCTTATCTTAATGGTTATGCAGGAAACTGCAGTTAAAATGCAGGGATGGCATCCATAAACCTTACCATTATCAGATAATTAGATTATGGTGCAGTAATGCTATTTATTAATCTATATGTTACTTAACTAGCACCACAACTACTTTCTTCTTTCTGGGCTGATGTGGAGATGTGATGAAACGCTGGCTGTCATAGATCTGGATCAGGCGGGATGGTGACATAGATTTAGACAGAGCTGCTTTTGTGCTAAATTTGGGTCTCGGGCTCCACTGGGAGCTGTTCAGGGATATTATGTCTAGGTAAGGTCTCTTTGTAGCTTGAAATGATTATAAGAGGATTTGTTCTGGACATAAATGCTGATAATCAGTACAGCAGATCTTCAGCCTGATTTTTTTTTTTTTTTTTTTTTTTTCACTACAGCTGTTATGAACCGAATGTGCAGCACGGGTTGATTATGAATCACTTTGCAGTTTTCATGGTGCTTGTGACGTCTCGGGATAAATATTTAGCCCAGTAGAGTCAAATCACTATTTCTGGTAGACTTTCACTGATTAATAGCTTTCAGTCAAGGATGTACTGTGTGAATATAACACGTTGTGTATTAAAACTAAAGGAGACCTGGAGGAATATCTGTTGGCATTCCTATTTGTCGATGGACAACGTAGAAAATAAAATGCAATTCTAGCATGTGTGTGTTTAGAACAACACCCGCATCATTATCAACAGGGTTTGAAATGAACATTTTCACTCCCCGGGCCAATTTGGCTGCAAAATTTTACTGGCCAATCATAACTTCTGCTAGCCAAAAAGAAATTAACTACATCACATTTCTTAAACAAAATCCTGTCATCCAGCCATCTCCTCCCTTCCTCTTTCATCCTCATCCTTTTCAGGAAAAATGTTTTAGGTGGACCGATCAATACAGTTCAAAGAACATCAAACATCTTCACAATTGCTTCAATGCAAATTAACAAGCACGGCGTTCTTTGTTGCATAGTGACTTGCATGTTCAAGTTAGCCAAATATGTGCAGATTCTGCGCAATATGCTGTATTTAATATATCATAATGACTCATGAGTTGAGTATTTGCACTAAATCTGCTCAGCCTTCATAAACAATTGGGCACCGGTAATTTAAATCATAATTAAAAAAATTTCCCCGCAGTTTATATATTGCTTGCAAAACATTTTTTTTGATTTACAATCATGTACTTTTGGTATCTACCAGGCCTAACTGCTGAACATAACCAGTCAAAAACCACAACAATGATCAATGAGGCCAAGGGGGTCATGAAACCATACGCTCAAAGGTTATAAATAGACTCCAAATGTGTGAATCCTCTTTGCCACACTGGTGTAATCTTGAAGAAGGTCCGCGGACTGGTAATAATAGTGGTGCTGGCTGCAGGATGTGATTTACTGTGAGCCAGAGAGACAGGACAGCAGCCTGTGAGGGAACAGGCCAGCGGTAAGCCACTAACTACCTGTCCGCAGAGACAAATGAGTGCCAAATTCTCTCAGACTCTTCCCTGCTCTTATTTTTTAGTTGTGCTCATTACCTCCCTCGCTGTATCTACTCCTCTTTCTTTTCTCTCCATGTTCTTCTCTGCAAGCATGACTGAAATGTCTCCTTTAATGTAAAACTGCACAATTATGACCATCTTCTTTTGTGTTGTAAAAAGATGGGGAAAAGTATATAAATTGCGGTTACCTGGCATGTGAGTTTAATGCAGAGGTCTGGACCGCTTTCAGGGATGGATTTCCTGTAGCAGGCATGAAACTGGATGAGCTCTGGCTGAGCAGTGGTCTGTAGCGGCGATGAGAAACAGGAGGTTCGTCGCTAAATTGAATCAGATGTTGTCAGGCTGTGATGGCTCACGGTTCAGTAAGAGCCACTCAGACACACTTTGGAGGTAATTGGAGGACTTTTCTGTTCAACCTGGCTTGTTCTTTCGTTGATTTATCTCAAGATATACTGTACCTGTGCAGAGCTGATATTATTCAGATTTTTACATGGATATCACACATTCAGACCCGCTTCTGGACCTCGTGGTCTTGTCAAATTTCAAGACCATAAGTCCACGCTGGAGCTTATTCATTCCAACAACTGAACAGTTTGATTTTTACGTGACATTTGAGGTAAATTGGACATAATTCTTCCAGTAATGTGAAATATATAGCGTTGACAGGCAGAAAAAAAACGTTTTTTTATCTCTCGATCTCAAATCAGTTTTTGTAGTCTGAACAAATATTGAAGAAAAAAAAGTAAAAATTGTTTTATTTAAACAATTATAAATAAAATATAAATAACTATTAAAGCGTATTTTGTTTTAGCTAGTTGCCTAGGAAATATTTTTCATCTTTATTTAGTTTAACATGATGTACTAAAATAACTATAACTGAAATAAATATTATTTAAAATAAACCGAAAATATAAAAATAAAAACTAATACACTGCTGCGATGGATTATGTCAGGTGTTGCGACAAGAACTCTTCATAAAAACATAGCAAATGCCACCCTTTGCGGTTTTTACAATGCATTTGTTAACTGACCTCATGAAAAACATAATCAATAGCGGTCCATCAATTGCACATTTCTTGGCCATTGCACATTGAATTGGCTGTGGTGCTTGCAAAGTTCGAAGCCTCTGATGCTTGTGGGTATTAAAGGAATAGTTCACCCAAAAATGAAAATTATCCCATGATTTACTCATCCTCAAGCCATCCATGACATTCTTCTTTCAGCCAAACACAATTGTAACCATGTTTAAAAAATATACGGGCTCTCCCAAGCTTCACTGGGAGTGAATGGTACTATTATTTTTAAGCCCAAAAAAGTCCATACGGCTACAGGGGTTAATAAAGGCCTTCTGAAGCAAAGCCATGCATTTTTTGTAATAAAATATCCATATTAATATATAACTTGATAAACCATAACCACTAGCTTCCGGTAACGTCCTTGCGTGCACTCTTAAAGGTCCCGTTCTTCGTGATCCCATTGTTCAAACTTTAGTTAGTGTGTAATGTTGCTGTTAGAGCATAAATAATACCTGTAAAATTATAAAGCTCAACGTTCAATGCCAAGCGAGATATTTTATTTAACAGAAGTTCCCTTTCAAAGCCTACAGCGAACGGCTGGCTTGGACTACATCCTGGTACTTCCTTCGTTAATTACGTCAGTAGAACAGACTAACCTCCGCCCACAAGAATACGTGAAAAGGGGGGCGTGGTCTTGTTGCTGTCCCACGTGGAGAAGAGGACGTGTTGCGTGGAGAAAAGGAACTGTAGCTTGAGTGTGTTTGTCGCCATGTCGTCGAGACGCTGTTATTTTCATCCCGGAGTCTAATCACCTTTGTTTGGCTTTCCCAGGGACGCTGTAGAGATCATTGATCGCATATATCTCCCGTTAAGAGGCGTGACCTTTCCGTACAACTTGCGCTAAGCTGCTGTCGAATCACAACGGAACCGCTGGCACAATCAGAACTCGTTACGTATTTCTGAAGGAGGGACTTCATAGAACAAGGAAGTCATCAGCCGTTTTTAGGACAGTGAAAACAGCGGTATACAGATAAGTAAATTGTGTGAAAAATACTGTGTTTTTTTACACGCGAAACATGAACACATGTTATATTGCACACTGTAAACACAATCAAAGCTTCAAAAAAACACGAAGAACGGGACCTTTAAGAGAGTCGAGTTCCAGCGTATGACATAGGACGTAGGCGTAGCATAAGCTTAGGTCAGAGTACTGATATGTTGAACTCTTGCGGTTCAAACTAATTGGGTTGGGCATCAAACTCCTCTGACATTTCTCTTTATTGACAAGTTTTAGACTTCTAATATGACCCTGTTCTGTCATGCGATGGGTCAGAGGTCACTCTTCCGCCAGAACTAGACGGTCGTTATCGGAAGCCAGTGATTACATTTTATAAAGTTATAGATGCAAAAATGCATCACTTTGCTTCAGAAGGCCTTTATTAACCCCCTGGAGCCATATGGATTACTTTTATGATGAATGGATGCATGTTATTTTTTTGGTCTTCAAAAAAAATGGTATCATTCACTCCCATTATAAAGCTAGGAAGCGGCAGGATATTTTTTCAATATAACTCCGATTAGAGCCCGACCGATTTATCCGTCTGCCGATTTTATCTGTTGCAGATATTTTGGCATCGGTGTATATGCAGCAGACATGCCACCGATATTATGAACGCACACCCAAGCATGCCCACACGTCTAACAGCGCACGAATATTCACACAAAATTATGTCAAAATGCCTTGTCGAGTGTCATTGTAAACGTAGTCGGTTATGTCTTAAGTGAACATAAACATGATCTATATTAAATATTATCAACACTTGTATGTGGGTAAGTTTCATGAAAAAAAGCAACATATTGAGCAAAAAGCTGAGAAAATGGCATTTTTGTCAAAGACGTATGTGATTCAGAACGATGAATAAAACACAGATGGAGTAGTCCATCAACACAATTTTCATCAGTCCATCAAGCAATTTTCTGGGAAGCATTTCAAGATAACAAAAGACAGAAAAAAAATACTCTCTGTTCTTGACTGAATAACTTTAATAAGGGTTAATCTATACTCATACAGTGAAGACTATGAAGTGATGTTTTACATATGATTACTATTTCTGTAGCCTACCTGAAAATCTAGACCTATGAAAAACCTGAAAAGAACATTTTTTTTTTTACATTTGTATGTTTGTTTTGTTGTATTTATGTACAACGTATGTATATTATGTACATATTGTATTTTATATATATCTACAGTGCAGAGGTGTCAAAAGTATTCTCATTCATTACTCAGGTAGAAGTAAAAAGACTTCTGTAGAAGTTGAAGTATCAACTCAAGCTTTTTACTTAAGTAAAAGTGTAAAAGTACTTGCTTCAAAACTATTTAAAGTATAAAAGTAATGTAAGGGAAAAAATGCCACCAAGGACAAAGCCTAGGCAGCTCCACAGGGGCCTATAGTGCATTACCCCACCTACTCAAAAAGAAACATTTTTCTAAAGGCCATAATGACTATAATGTTATATTAAAATGTCAATGTTGAAAAATTTGGGATGCACTAGGCTACCTGTTTCGTACGCATGTATGCCCATTGAAAATGTACGCATTTTAGTACAATGCAAATACATTAAAGAACCATATATGTGTACTACCGAGCCTTAACATGTTTCATGGAGTGGAAGATATGATGACTAGTTGCCTATAAGTATTGTAATGGTGCAAAAAGTCAAACTTCAGAAGGCGTGTTATCAATAATATTTATTGGAATGCAAATGTACATCCAAGCTTAGCTACCAGAATTTGTGAGGGCAACAGACAAGAAAATTGGTTTACCCTCTCTGAATGGTATATGTTTATACTTCTCATCGAACCACAATCAAATTCCCTCTATCCGGATGGCGCGATTTTATCTGGATAGTTGTTTTTTTTATTTTTTTATTTATGTTGACAGGTCAGAATAAAAACAAGCTGAAATGAATTAGGAGTAACGAGGCTATTTTTAAAATGTAAGGAGTAGAAAGTACAGATAATTGAGTGAAAATTTCTACTTAAGTAAGGCAACAAAGAATTTGTACTTCGTTACTTGACACCTCTGCTACAGTACCAGTCAAAAGTTTTGGACACATCGATGGGAAAGTGTGTCCAAACTTTTGGTTGGTACTGTACTATAATATACACATCATTTTTAACATAATTTTGGCCGATATATCAATATCAGACTTTTTTTACTCCCTAATATCGGTATAGGCATTGGTCCCCAAAACCCATATCGGTCGAGCTCTAACTCGACACCTACAATGGCTTGAGGGTGAGTGAATTTTTTGGTGAACTAACCCTTTAAGGCCAGTTGGTCAGGGGATGCACCTGAACTTTAGGACGTTAGCTGTGTCAGTGGCTGCACATTGCATAATAGCAGAGCGCACAGACATATCCCTATGAGCTGGGACAGCCTTAGTGTGTTAATCCAATCAGATCAGCGGGGGATTAGAGGCCGTTGTCTCCAAAGAAGTCCATGGAGTTATGCTAATCTCTTTAGCGATGTGTGCTGGGGCCAGAGAGTGTCTCATGAGATGGAGACAGACAGACAGACAGGCAGACAGTTGGTACTTGTTAGAGTAGGATTTTTAAGGCCGACACGATAATATATATATATACAGTGAGGAAAATAAGTATTTGAACACCCTGCTATTTTGCAAGTTCTCCCACTTGGAAATCATGGAGGGGTCTGAAATTGTCATCGTAGGTGCATGTCCACTGTGAGAGACATAATCTAAAAAAAAATATCCCGAAAGCACAATATGTTTTTTAACTATTTATTTGTATGATACAGCTGCAAATAAGTATTCGAAACCTGTCTGTCAGCTAGAATTCTGACCCTCAAAGACCTGTTATTCTGCCTTTAAAATGTCTAACTCCATTTATTATCCTAAATTAGATCCTAAACCTGTTTGAGGTCGTTAGCTGCATAAAGACACCTGTCCATCCCATACAATCAGTAAGAATCCAACTACTAACATGGCCAAGACCAAAGAGCTGTCCAAAGACACTAGAGACAAAATTGTACACCTCCACAATGCTGGAAAGGGCTACGGGGAAATTGCCAAGCAGCTTGGTGAAAAAAGGTCCACTGTTGGAGCAATCATTAGAAAATGGAAGAAGCTAAACATGACTGTCAATCTCCCTCGGACTGGGGCTCCATGCAAGATCTCACCTTGTGGGGTCTCAATGATCCTAAGAAAGGTGAGAAATCAGCCCAGAACTACACGGGAGGAGCTGGTCAATGACCTGAAAAGAGCTGGGACCACCGTTTCCAAGGTTACTGTTGGTAATGCACTAAGACGTCATGGTTTGAAATCATGCATGGCACAGAAGGTTCCCCTGCTTAAACCAGCACATGTCAAGGCCCGTCTTAAGTTTGCCAGTCATGGGAGAAAGTCATGTGGTCAGATGAGACCAAAATATAACTTTTTGGTCATAATTCCACTAAACGTGTTTGGAGGAAGAAGAATGATGAGTACCATCCCAAGAACACCATCCCTACTGTGAAGCATGGGGGTGGTAGCATCATGCTTTGGGGATGTTTTTCTGCACATGGGACAGGGCGACTGCACTGTATTAAGGAGAGGATGACCGGGGCCATGTATTGCGAGATTTTGGGGAACAACCTCCTTCCCTCAGTTAGAGCATTGAAGATGGGTCGAGGCTGGGTCTTCCAACATGACAATGACCCGAAGCACACAGCCAGGATAACCAAGGAGTGTCTCTGTAAGAAGCATATCAAGGTTCTGGTGTGGCCTAGCCAGTCTCCAGACCTAAACCCAATAGAGAATCTTTGGAGGGAGCTCAAACTCCGTGTTTCTCAGCGACAGGCCAGAAACCTGACTGATCTAGAGAAGATCTGTGTGGAGGAGTGGGCCAAAATCCCTCCTGCAGTGTGTGCAAACCTGGTGAAAAACTACAGGAAACGTTTGACCTCTGTAATTGCAAACAAAGGCTACTGTACTAATAATAACATTGATTTTCTCAGGTGTTCAAATACTTATTTTCAGCTGTATCATACAAATAAATAGTAAAAAAAATACATTGTGATTTCTGGATTTTTTTTTTAGATTATGTCTCTCACAGTGGACATGCACCTACGATGACAATTTCAGACCCCTCCACGATTTCTAAGTGGGAGAACTTGCAAAATAGCAGGGTGTTCAAATACTTATTTTCCTCACTATATATATATATATATATATATATATATATATATATATATATATATATATATATATATATATATATATATATATATATATATATACAGGTCCTTCTCAATAAATTAGCATATTGTGATAAAGTTAATTATTTTCCATAATGTAATGATAAAAATTAAACTTACATATATTTTAGATTCATTGCACACCAACTGAAATATTTCAGATCTTTTATTGTTTTAATACTGATGATTTTGGCATACAGCTCATGAAAACCCAAAATTCCTATCTCAATAAATTAGCATATTTTATCCGACCAATAAAAGAAAAGTGTTTTTAATACAAAAAAGGTCAACCTTCAAATAATTATGTTCAGTTATGCACTCAATACTTGGTCGGGGATCCTTTTGCAGAAATGTCTGCTTCAATGCGGCGTGGCATGGAGGCAATCAGCCTGTGGCACTGCTGAGGTGTTATGGAGGCCCAGGATGCTTCGATAGCGGCCTTAAGCTCATCCAGAGTGTTGGGTCTTGCGTCTCTCAACTTTCTCTTCACAATATCCCACAGATTCTCTATGGGGTTCAGGTCAGGAGAGTTGGCAGGCCAATTGAGCACAGTAATACCATGGTCAGTAAACCATTTACCAGTGGTTTTGGCACTGTGAGCAGGTGCCAGGTCGTGCTGAAAAATGAAATCATCTCCATAAAGCTTTTCAGCAGATGGAAGCATGAAGTGCTCCAAAATCTCCTGATAGCTAGCTGCATTGACCCTACCCTTGATAAAACACAGTGGACCAACACCAGCAGCTGACATGGCACCCCAGACCATCACTGACTGTGGGTACTTGACACTGGACTTCAGGCATTTTGGCATTTCCTTCTCCCCAGTCTTCCTCCAGACTCTGACACCTTGATTTCCGAATGACATGCAAAATTTGCTTTCATCCGAAAAAAGTACTTTGGACTGCTGAGCAACAGTCCACTGCTGCTTCTCTGTAGCCCAGGTCAGGCGCTTCTGCCGCTGTTTCTGGGTCAAAAGTGGCTTGACCTGGGGAATGCGGCACCTGTAGCTCATTTCCTTCACACGCCTGTGCACGGTGACTCTGGATGTTTCTACTCCAGACTCAGTCTGCTGCTTCCGCAGGTCCCCCAAGGTCTGGAATCGGTCCTTCTCCACAATCTTCCTCAGGGTCCGGTCACCTCTTCTCGTTGTGCAGCGTTTTTTGCCACACTTTTTCCTTCCCACAGACTTCCCACTGAGGTGCCTTGATACAGCACTCTGGGAACAGCCTATTCATTCAGAAATTTCTTTCTGTGTCTTACCCTCTTGCTTGAGGGTGTCAATGATGGCCTTCTGGACAGCAGTCAGGTCGGCAGTCTTACCCATGATTGCGGTTTTGAGTAATGAACCAGGCTGGGAGTTTTTAAAAGCCCCAGGAATCTTTTGCAGGTGTAATTTTGTAATTCAGATGATTAGGTTAATAGCTCGTTTAGAGAACCTTTTCATGATATGCTAATTTATTGAGATAGGAATTTTGGGTTTTCATGAGCTATATGCCAAAATCATCAGTATTAAAACAATAAAAGACCTGAAATATTTCAGTTGGTGTGCAATGAATCTAAAATATATGAAAGTTTAATTTTTATCATTACATTATGGAAAATAATGAACTTTATCACAATATGCTAATTTATTGAGAAGGACCTGTATGTATATATATATATATATATATATATATATATATATATATCTATATATATATCAGAAAATAATCTCTACAACAAAACAAGTGAAAAATAAGCAACCATCTAGGCATTATTATTATTAGTAAAGACGTATTATTATTATTACATAGAGACGTAGCTAAATCTACTGTACAGCAACTCACTTGATTCCTCTTAATAGCGGCGATAATGCCCACCTTAATAGGTGGGCATTATCCTGGAAATTTCTCTGCGTGAGAAATACAAGGTGTGGCGTGTGAGCGGGTTGAAATGCGTGCGTCTCACGCCCAATGCGTGAGATTTGAGAGCCCTGCATTTGACGTTTTACAGACACAAATATGCACTGGAGGCTGGAGCATTTGCTATTATCAACTGAGGGTGCTCTTGCTTGCATTTGAGATGAGCATTTTTGCGTCAATCTCGGACACTTTAATGCTTCCACACTTCCGACATGTTTGCTGCATTTAGAAGCATGCACGCCTCTCTCTCACGCGCTGCTTGCTATATTTGATCGCGTCATCAAAAACGTCATTGTTCGGTTAAATTTATCCGGTCTTTTCACTTATTCGACTGAAATTGCTGTTTTTGCTATTTTCGGCCGAATAATTTGGGTTGCCAAACATTCGGTGCATCCCTAAGTGCAACCAGTGTGGCCCAATTCTCAATGATTCTGAGTCATTCTTAATCAGGCCTTGGTTTTGAACACACTTGAAAGTCTTTTCTTAAATATGAAACTTTTGTCTGTACCAAACCGAGCAACACTTTTATTTCTTATTCAGCATGAAAGTTGAAATTGATGCTTACAAATGCGTCACACTTTTAATGGCAAAAAGTCCTGCTCGAATACGCCCTGCGCTGCCTCAGTGACTAGATGACTGATGTTCACATCATTTGCCGGGACTCAGTGCTGTATGAAATTGAATTCAGGGAAAGCGAAGACCGCAAGATGGGGATTTAGTAGCTGATCATTGTATTCTACTCGGGAGTGAAATGTTATCAGTTACTCCCTTCGGGAAAAGCAGGCTTAAACCGAAGGAAACATATACAGACTTCACCACACAGGAAGTAAACAAACTCGCCGGTCGATCTGTTAAATAAAAGTGATTAGAAGAGTTTCTCATGACCGTTGTTCCTGTCGCCTTCATAGCATAAAGGACGTGAAGAGGACGAGGAGTGCTGGCAAAATGATTGAATTCAAAATGAAAAGAGCACAACTGTCATTATTGCTATGAACTTTGATTTCCTAGGCCTCCTTTGTCTTACTGTGAGAGATGTCTGAAGTTGAATGACATCTCATTTAGAATGTCTTCAGATCTATACCGGTGCGCTCAGGAAATGGGCCGTCCTGCCGTCTTGCACTAGATTGATGCTCTACAAGGGCAAATTACAAGGTAATGAGTGGTTAGCAGGAGACACTCTTTAATTAGAGCCCGATGGTCTCGAGTGAGTCTGAAGGACAACTATGGATTGTGTGCCTGTTTGTCTAGATGTTTCAAGTAGGGACTCGTCACCGTCTCGCACTTTCTCCTGTATTTTTAGTCGATTCCAAATCTGGAGGCCCATTTCAAAACGGACTAATAATAGACCTGGGGCCTATTATGACAATGACGTGCAATCTGTCTCCTTCTACTGAACGTCCGACAGGGTGCAAGCAGACTGCAGAGATTCAGCTCATGCTAGCTGAGATACCCTCATTAAAACGTGGTCTTTATAAAGAAATGTGCAAATGGATGATGAAGGAGAGCAGTTTGTGCGGGAACAAAGACAGAATCAAAGCTGTGACCAAATGGTGGTTCCCAGTGGGATTTCATTATTGAATCTTCAAGCACGTCAACATCTTTTTTTTTTTTGGGCTGCATTAGGACGTCATTGGTGATATTGGGCAGCACAAGCTGTTACCTGTCCCTGCACAGAATCTGCACACATTAGTTCCTTCACATTTTCTACAGTGATTGTGGAGGAAAATCAGCTGAATTTATTCAAATATAATCTTTTTCAGTGAGAAGACATAATATTGAGATGAAACTGGATTGTGCAAAGGATGTGAACAGTCAAACAAGCATCGGATTCTGATTAATTTGGGTATGTTTTAGTTAAATATCAGTTTTGCTTGCATATGTAAACCATGTAACATTTAAAGTAATGAATTTCACAATTAAAAAAATATCAAATATTTTTTATTTAAAACAAATACAATAAAAAAAAAAACAGCTTTTAAATTGCTGTTTATTTAACCTTTATAATTATCAGGATATAATTGACAGTGTTGTTCACTTAATTAAGACTATTAAAAATTGTTTTTTGTCAGCTGAAATAAAATAAAAATATAAATGTGAGTTCTTAAACAACTTAAAAGAAAATTATAAATGTTGCTAACTATCTGAAATAAAAAATAAGTTTGTTTAAATACTAAAATTACCAAAACTAAATCTGAAATAAAAATGGAAATAAAACTAATAAAAAAAACCTAATAAAAACTACAAAAGCACATAACTAAATTACTACAACTTAAATAAAAAATGAGAACTGAAAATATACAAATAAATGCTAATTGAAAAATATTAGGGCTGGGCAAATTAACACGTTAACGCGCCAATTAATTTTTTCAGCTTAACGCATTAAAAATATTTAACGCAAATAACGCAGCGTCCGTTTTTATATCCATTTTTGCCTAGCGTTACATGATCTCGCTCCTATTCATGTAAATGCTTCCAAGCGCAACAAGACACAAGAGAACGCGCTGTATGTCAATGTCCTGTCTGTGTGGCTGCGTCTCATGTCAGCTAATTGAGGGACACTCTGAGACACACACACACACACACACACACTCGACGCGCAGACAGACTCGCGTCAGTCTCCTGCTCACATCGAGTTCTCTTTTGCTCTTGAACAAACAATAACAACAACACAGAGTATTTTGAGTATTCTCATATTAGGAGTCTTAAATTAGTTAAATAATGTCTTAAATGAGCTTTAAAGAGTTGTGAGGAAATGATTTGCGTGGGACAGCGTGTCAGATCCACGTCATGTTCGTCAGCGGCCGTTCTTAACGTGACAGGAGCACTGATGATGCCTGTCATTAATGTTCATCAAAGAACAATGGGAACAGAGAAAATTGTAGCTTTAATGATGATTATTCTATATTTCATTTATTATTATGCAGAATTATTATTATGCAGCCCTAGTCAAGATGCCGTTACAACACATATTTAAAGCTACACTGTGTGATATTTTCCCCCATCTAGCGGTGAAAAGGTATATGACCATCCAGAAAATATTAGTTTCTGTTCCTCCCAATTCCGATTTCGTTTTAACTCCTACGGTGGCTGATTTAGTCCAAGATTAACATTGCTTCCAGTTCGACCTCGTCCATTAGTGTTGATTTGCCTGTTGTGTTGCCGTCTTAATTCTCTTTTTCGCTTCCTTGGCGACTCTGTTACATATCCTCGAGAATAAGAGTGATCCTCCATCAGCAACAGACTTTCAAAAAGGCTTTCAGGTTTTCATATAGCAGTCTCAAGCAATCCCCCTCTTCACATTCGACACGGTGCCATCGAGTGTTAAAACGCAAAGGCGAAGCTTGAATTTACAGGTATGTCCCTCTTTGGCTAATGTACTTTCAAGATGGAGGGGCAACATGGCGACCCCCATTCGAACCCCTTACCCGTATGTATTTTCAATGGCATATTATAAACTTAAAATATACTTTATTACTTGAAAGAAGTAAATATACATTAATGAGCACATATATTTTTGAAAGAACTAAGTGTTTTTAGCTAAGAATAAACTAAAAAAGTTACACAGTGTAGCTTTAAAATATACTGTCTTTAAATTGTTACTACATTAATTTGGAGAGTAACTGAAATTATTACAATATCAAAATTTTAAAAACTTGCGATTAATTACAGAAAAAAATTGATTAATTAGTTAATTTTTTTAATCGA
Organism: Romanogobio albipinnatus; assembly: GCA_023566225.1. NCBI lineage: Eukaryota > Metazoa > Chordata > Actinopteri > Cypriniformes > Gobionidae > Romanogobio > Romanogobio albipinnatus. The sequence goes on along the minus strand of CM042260.1, from coordinate 30,814,059 downwards.
TTCCCAGCACTAAAAATATTAATAAATACTATAATAATAATAGTATATAAATAGTATATAATAGTATATAAATAGTACTAAAACAATTGACCACTATATGTATCAGTAGTTCTGATTTCATGCAGGCCGACCAACTGAAGGAAGAGAGTGTTGTAAAGGTGGGGAGAAGAAACGAGGGATCCAGTATGTTCAACGTGTGGCTTTTGCAGCAGGGAAGAGCCTGGATAATGTGCTATGGTGGAGAAGAACAAGGTTGGCGCAGAGTTCCCATATAGTTGTTATAGAGCAGCACGTTTGGCTCTGATTCATTGGATTTACTCTTTTGCAGACGTTCACCTCCCACTGCTTCTAATACGCTCAGCCCGTCAACATGCATATAGTAATTCCAGGTTCCCTCCGGCTGCTTTCTGGCTTTACTGGAAGTCCTGGACACAGATCCCACAACACTGCACCAGATTGATTCCTTTTGCATATCATAAATCTTCCCACACCTCTGCTAACGCCCTGAGAATTGAGCTGGGAGAGATGCCTCCTTATTACCCCAACAGCGGGGTATCCGAACCAACCTGTGACACCGCTGATTCTCAGCACAAACCGCATCTGTTATCACTGAAGATGTTAAATAAAGAAAAGGAAAGGCTAAGCGTGTGGAAACCGATCATTTGGCTTAAATCTAAACGTTTTTTTCCTCCCTTGTTGTTGCTGAGCAGATGTCTTCAGCCAGTGAGAAATGGATTCCGTGAAATTTGGGCTGGCATTGTGTTATTAGACATCTGGATGCTGTTGCCTGATATTTGGCTGTGCAGCAGTTGAGGGCTTTAAACCAGCTAATTTATCGATTTTTGAGCCTTTTGCTCCCACAGTTGAAAAGGCAGAAACATCTCAACGCTAGAAGGAACATGAGAGATTGATGGAGATGGAGCATATGCTGGGAAAACGAAAGCTTAAACTCCTATTTTGAAGGTTTCCACCTCCCTGATCTTAAAACATAAACCTAGCGGAATTGGGAGGGAGGGAAATCCAACGCACACATCGCTGGAGATATTACCCATTTATGGTACTATTTATACCTCCACTGGGCCTGCAGAGCACTGAGGGGAAGTGAGGTCATATATGTTGAGATTGCTGGAGGCTGGTTTACATTCTCCTGAACATGTTTTATTTATTAATACTATGATGGAGGTCAGTAACAGGGGCTTTTCTGCACAGATCCAGCATGGTGGAGGAGGCGGTGAGGGCACCGGCTCGCCTGCAGCGAATTGAGGGATGTGGGTGGGTTTCAGTTTATACGCTTACCTGGACATGGATCAGAAAGGCAACAGGCCGTACAGGCTTTCAGTGATTTGGACCAGGGGCTAGGTTTGAGCTGTGAGAGCGTGCCCAGGGGTTGTTTTGGGTGTTGAAATTGAAGGGGAATGAGAGGGAGAGGGAGAGAGAGTAAGAGAGGAGTGATAAATAGATAACTCTAGCCACATTGATGAAAAGATTTGCATTGACCTCCAAAACTGTCTGTGAAGAGTAATTGTGGGAAAAGAGTAATGGTCTGTTGCCTCCCTTCAAAATCACAAAAAGGGATTGGATGCAAGGCCGTCCGTCCGTCTGTCTGTCTTTCTATCGTTCTATCTATCGTTCTATCTATCTATCTGTCTGTCTGTCATTCTGTCTGTCTGTCGTTCTGTCTGTCTGTTGTTCTGTCTGTCGTTCTGTCTATCGTTCTGTCTGTCTGTCTATCGTTCTGTCTATCTGTCACAGAAACAGTCATTCATTGGAGAGTCATTCTATGGAGTTTTGCTTCTAGTGTCACAAACATAAATAAATTTAAAATAACATCTGAAAGGACAGTAAATTACAAGACTGCGAACGGTACATCATACCCGAGGGATGATGGAATACCATGTCTACTACTTAATCTTCTCCTCTGTTCTGCATTATTCAGCGGTTTTCAATTAAGTTTTTTATGCAACTAAATGTAGCACTGGGCCACTGGTCTCCAAAGCAGCTAAAGGATTCAGTTTTTGCTTTATAATCTGTTCTTTTTAAAATACCAATCTCCAAATGACCATAGAGGATATTAGGGATGCAACAATACAGTTAGTCCACGGTTCAATACATACCTCGGTTTTTAACCATGGTTTTCGGTTCGGTTCTGATGGCTTATCACATCAGTTTTTTGTTATTCTATTCTTAGGCGACAGGAACAGCAAGAGGTTAAGGAGAAAAAAGTCTATTTTTTTATTACAATACTCTTTCTTTAGTTTACTTTAAATAATTGAACTTAAACTTAAAACTTTACTTAAAAAAAAAACCTTGTACACATTCCTAGTGTATTGTATAATATAAAATAAATATATATAAAGATTTACACTGACAGCTCAGTGATGTACAGCAGTTTTTAAGTATGAAATGTAATGAATAAATGTAAAAATAAAACACAACATAGACTTCACTATAAAATACACATTGATTCTTATTAAAGCTAGGCCTACTGTATTAAAGTTCTTCAGTCAAGAGCAGTGAGGGATTTTCTCTTTGTCTTTTGTTGTTGTATTAACATTAAAGAGATAGTTCACTCAAAAATGAAAATTCTGTCTTCGAGAAATGAATACAGGTTTGGGAACAACATTAGAGTGAATAAATAATGACATAATTTTAGAGGTGAACTGTCCCTTTAAGGACAGCGTGTTCACTAGGCTGCTGCTGTCAATTTAAGACCTGCGTGCATCTAATATACAGACGCGCCGATTTTACTTTCACTTTAGACATAACCGACTGTGTTTATGTTAACCTTGTGCAGAGTTGTGCACGGACATTTTGAGAGGCAGTGGTCCAAACCAAAAAAAGGGGCACTGGGGTGAGGTGGCATTGGGGCTTGTCCATACAAATGATCCATCTTACTCTTATTAGTCAGTCAAAACAGTTTTGATCTAATTCTGTGTCTATCGAAAATAGTGATATATGACATTGTATTATGTCGAATATCAAAGTTTTTGTGTCTATTTGTTAATGAAGGATTTGTGGACACAATGTTTTTGGCTTTGTGGAGTAAATGTTATAGCTTTAATTTGGAAGAAAAAACATAAAATTAGACTCTTGGGGAAAGATGACCCAGCCATATTTGGCACAGAAGGCCCCAAGTGGCATGTTGTTACTGGTGTTATTGTTGTTGTTTTTAAAAAAAAATGTAATACTTATTGTAATTAACGGGGCTATTATTTAATATTTTCATGAGTTAGATGTACATTTCAGGCATCTTCACTTTCATTAAAACCATTTCTATTATGACAAAATCTATTATGTTTTTTTATTATTTTTTATTATGACATCTTCAATTAAAATATGGGCAATTATATTGATATGCTTGTACATAAGTCATAAAAAAATAGCTTTCGGATGATTCTCTTTTACTGGGATTCAGATTTTTCTTTTATCAGTTATTCAATATTTTTAGTATTTTACATTACGACACAGACGATGTATAGCCTAAATAGTAATACGAATATCAAAAATAATTTATACATTCTGCATCAGTTTATGGGTTATTATATGAAATTAGGCCTATATATATTCTACAAAGTGTGCAATCAACAGCAAAGTTAATGTTATTTATATTAGATCAAACTTATTTTAAGTTATATATTTATGCTATATTTATGAATTATAAATCTCTTCTAAGAACGTGTATTTTGTACAAGTTGTTAGCACTATTAGAAGATCAGGAGCAAAATAATACTGACAGAAATACAAAAACAAACTACTAAATTACTAATTCCGCGGATTGTAATGCATAGTCTACTGTTAATGCAACGACATTCTGGAACTGTCGTCTCCGCTTTCCAGATTTCCGCGCACAGACTCTGAGTGACGCTGGGGAGCAAGCGGGAAAACACGGGATCGGATTCACGGAATCGGTGGATCTTTAGCGGAGGGAAAACAGAACGCTTTTAGCAGGGATGGGTAGCGACCATAGACTGCGAGAGGGGCACCTCAGCTGATGAGGGCAGAGGGGCAGTGGCTCTAGCCACCGGGCCACCCCCCTGTGCACGGCCCTGACCTTGTGTGTATTTGACAGTATTAGCGCAGTAAGACTACTTAGTCCAGTAATCACGTGTTTGACATGCGTTTAGTGCGCGCGCTCGGAGAAGCGCATGTTAAAACAGTGCATGTTCACGCGAATGAAGGCTTTAAAATGCATGCAAATAATGAACTTTCGTGATTGTGAATAACTATAGTGTTCCGTGAGCATAACCTTACCACTAACGTGTGATGTGAATGTATGTCGCGTTGTTCAGTATATTGGGATGGAGGCAAATGATAGAATTTGTAGAAAAATAATTAATTAAATGCAAAACTGAAAAAAAAACGCAATTCACAAGCGCGTATTGAACCGTGAATGCCGTACCGAACGGTTCAATATTATATTGAGAATTGTGGCATCCCTAGAGGATATTATGAGTGAGTTTTACCTTAGCAGGCCTCCAGACAAAAAAATCTATTAAGAAGCAATTGGTTCCTATAAGGGAAAAAATAGGCGGTAAATAATTTTAAGTGCCACAAAAAGTTTTAATTTTGTCATGTGTTGTCACGTCTGCCCTCCTTTTACAGCATCAGCATTTTCATCCATCTTGTGGATGTCCTGGGAACTAAGATTCACTTAAATTAGGAACTGAATTGCCTTTTCAACTTGAGAACTGCATATGTAGTCAATCGTTATAAACAGAATTTGAACCAGTGTCACAGACCATAATAATGTCAGCATCACTTGGCCAACGAGTAGGCTATAGTTTGGTGAAAGGCAGATAGATAGTTTGATAAATTTGGTGAAAGGCAGGCAGCTATTTACATACAATTATATGGCGGTTTTAATTAAATTTTTAGCCATCCCTTCCATCTCTTCTCATGTAGACAAGTTAAGTAAAAAGTACTAGGCTAGTGCATATAGTGCATGATATAGTGATATGCACTGCATATATTTAGAAACATGCTTTTTTCTTAGCAATTTTTCAAGTTTATGAGCATCGAATGACTTTTCTGAGGTAAATTTGACGTTACATGATATGATATACAAGCTCTTCCCAAGGTCGAAAAGCTGATTGAACGAACTGTCACCAAAGCAACATTTATTGCTTGTATTTAGTGATAAAATTAACAAACATTAAAAGTGACATATTACAGATGACAGTTAAGTGCAAAACTTACTGTGATTATGGATGGATGACTGCGCTACAAATAATAATAATAATAAACTTTTTTCATTTTATATTTTAAACTTTATAGCGCCTTTTAAATGCTACTTCTCAAAGCGCTTTACAAAAAGAACACAATGTAAAAGTAAAAAGAGATGCACAGAAACAGAGAAAAAAAAAAAGCTAAACTGGGCACGGTATGTAGCACTCGCACTAATCAACCGAACCAGACTTTGGGGGATCAAACGTGCCCAGGCGCAGTTCAGATCGCCTAGTGTGAGTACACCCCTAAGTGTTCGTGCTGCCTTAATTTTAAGTTTAGTCAACTTGTTGAAATGTGAAGTTACATTTACATTTATGCAGATGCTTTTATCCAAAGCAACTTACAGCGCCCTTATTACAGGGACAATCCCCCTGGAGCAACATGGAGTAAAGTGCCTTGGTCATGGACACACTGGTGGTGACCGCTGGGATCGAACCAGCAACCTTCTGCGTATCAGTTCCATGGTTTAACCCACTGGACCACCATCTCACCAGTTGTACTAATGGCTTTCCACAGAGCGGTACAGTTCAGTTCAGCACGATTCGGGACGATAAACCCGTATCCAGCTTGCGTTTCCACTGCCAAACAGCATCATTATGATCAACGTCATTCTCGCGCGAAGAAGAAAGCGACAGTAAACAACAGTGGACGACATAAATCAGATCTTGTTCTTGCATGTGGCTGTTGTCACAAGAAGACAACATGCTTTGATTGAGCCAAGGCTGCAAGGAAAAACAGCCGAAAAACCACGCCCAAGTGACGATTCTCTGTCAACCAATCAACGTTCTGCAGCGAGTCTAACTCCACCCTTTAGTACCGGACTACTGTGCTAGGTACTCCAACGGAAGGGTGCCAAAAAAGATTACGGTACCAACTTCTGACAATGGAAACGGCAAAAATTGCGTACCATAATGAACTGTACTGAACCGTACTGCTCAGTGGAAATGAGACATAAGTGGCAAGGATATTTGAGTTGACTAAACTTCAAATTAAGGAAGCACGAACATTTTTAAGTTAAAACAGCAATTTTCTTTTTACAGTGTACTTTGAAATGTGTGAGGCCAGGCTTTTTATCTAAAAAGGAAGTCATACAAGTTTGGATTTACATGAAGTTGAGTAGGCTAAATGATGACATAAGGTTTATTTTTGCTGAACTATCCCTTTAAGGAGCTTGAGAAAGACGCTCTCCGAGTTGTTTGGTGGTGGTGTGTGTTTGTTGAAATTTCTTGGTGTGGCCCTGAGTGTGGCGTTTTAATATGTCTGGATTTTTATTGCCATTGGGAAAGGCTGGAGCTTTTGTGAACTACAGTCTAAATTGACAAGTAGATTGAATTTGTGGAATGGATGATGAAATGCTATTGAAATATTAATTTTTCCTTTGTAGTGCAGATGGGTCAGGGCGCCCACCCACGTGCACTGCTTCACTTGAGAAAAAACTGTCACAGATTCGTCACCTCACAGCTGTTCCTCAGAGGAAGAGAGGTCCCATAAACTGACGCATTTCTCTTTATGATCAAACCGCTATTGAAGTGGTTCCTCGGAACAAAATGAAAAGAAACGGAGCGAACAAACATTCCAAATCCAATAACATCCAGTCTTCTGTTATTAAATGTTCTGGGGTGTTGTCCTGCGTTGCTATAATGAGTTTAAAAGGGGCAACTTGGGAACTTAATAGATTTAGGCAGTGCAGGAATCTTGCAGTATGGATGCATGTGAACTACGCTGGCCTGTTCCACGAGCATGATAATTGAATTGTTGGAAATGCAAATCCATTACAATGGCATCTGCAGACAATGACCACTGCAAGAAAAAGAAGACCCACCTGTGGAAGCTATGAGCATGTGCAGGGAATTGTGGGTGATCATTGCTTTGCAAGCAGACAAAGACCCTTTGAATCTCTGCAAGCTTTTCAGTCTTCTCTCTGGACTAAAAGAAGTTGAGACCTATTATGTTTGTCAATCTTCTCTCTCTCTCATTCACTCATTCTCTTTCATTTTCAATAGATTTAGTCAGTGTAGTTTTTTTTTATTTTTTAGTAGGAATACATTGATATTGAAATTGAAAAGTCGACTTAGTGTTTTCATGTTGTGACTGAGAAACCTTACATGGCCGGTATTAAAATTCTAAGCAATTTTGTCTAAATAAATGAACAATGAAATGCTAAAAACCAAAATAAAAGTGTTACAAGTGAATTTAGTCATCACAACATCATGTACAGTACATTCATTTTGAGATTTGCAAAAGATTGCATTTAATACTGTTATTAAATTAGCGTTTTTAAATATGAACTTAAATGGGTAAATCTACCGCTATCCCTTTAAGTTAGTGTTTCACTTGTTAAGACTTGTTTGTATTTGTTTGAGCAAGGTTCTAGTTGGGCGAACATGAGTAAATCCAACCATCCATCATTCTCATCAGCTGAACATGTCTTCACCTCACCAAGCCGCCCGTTCCCCCTAAAACTCCTGAGTAGGTGCTTTGGAAAGTTTGTTTATTGAGAGAAATAAAAAAAGTGCTGAATGTGATTTTTCTTCTGAAGCGCTGCGGCTACACACAGGCCTTTTCTGTATGATGACGTGATTGAAAGCTAAACATGCAGGCTTTCTAGAAGAACAAATGATACGAGTTGATTATCCCTCAGTGTACAGTGTTTCCTTGGCTCAGCGCTGATGTAGAGAGGTTTGAATATGGTAGTAGGTGCAGTACACGTCGCAGGCCTTACTTCAAAGACATCGGTTTATATCTCGCACACTGTTTTAATGGCTACTGGTGGAGGAAATTGGAAGTGATTTATAGGATGTGAGTGAAACCACTTGATTTACTTTGCTGCCTTTTACGTCATTTCGAAGGAGCTCTGCTTCATCGTCTTTTTTTTCCTCCTTTTTTTCCGCCAGTGTTGCATGGAGTTTGGCAGCCCTGTTGAAGCATGGTGACTGTGACCAGGGGAATTTTTGTCATAGTGTTCGGGTTTTTCCAAAGAATTCTAATTTATGACGCCGCTCAGCAGGAATAAAAAGTGCTGATCTCTGGCACGATTGCGACAGAGAGAACTGTAAAAGAATCATGTCTTTCTTGTGTAGCTGGGTTGACTTCATTTTTTTTATGGTATTACTGTACGATATGTGGACCTTCATCCATCCATCCCCAACATGGCACAATACTTTCACTTTTAGTCTAATGCTGGCCTCAAAGTATTTACTTATTTAATTCACTGCTTAAAGGTGTAATTGCCTTTGGTAACAAAATATTAAACCTAGTGATGCACAATATATTGGTTCCATAACACCCTTTTTCACATTTAGATTACATTTGCCATGATCTAAAGTTCATCTTTAAAACATTAATAATTTAAAACTATTACATTTAATCTTCAGCAAATCTCAAAATGTTTGTTTATTTTTCATACTGTACATTATAATTCAAATATGTTTGTGATGATTTGTGATGAGTGTGTGGGATTTATATTTTTTCTGGTTTATAATATTTTATCTTTTACATTTAAATAATTGGTAACACTTTACAATAAGATTGTATTAGTTAACATTAGTTAATGCATTAGTTAACAGGAACTAACCATGAACAACACCTCTGTTCAGCATTAGTTAATCTTTGTTCATGTTAGTTCACAAAAAACAAAAGGCATTTATTTCAAACAACGCATGCTTTTTAAGTTTTATGAACCAGGGGCGCCTGCAAGATTTTATCTCGGGGCACGCACAGAACTAGCATCCCCTCTTGGCACCCACCCACTGAGCGGCTTTGTTGCGGAGCGCGTATTGTTTTCAGAGAAACACGTGATCAACGAAAAACGTTTCACTGCGTGTCAGAATGTTTAAATCCAGACACTTCTCTATGGGTTTATGAATTTTACGTTCATTTAAAACTAAAACTAAAAGCCTATATTACATTATAAATATTCTGGCATATGAACAGTATAAGAAACATAAAATAATAAAGCACCATTTACTTCCTCAAACAACTCTGTAAATTAATATTATTATTATTAACTGTTATTGTTGATGTTACATTTAATTTATTGCCGCACTTTAAGGTTTGAATTATATTATCAGAAAACTAACCACATTTAGCGTTGTCATGTTTTGTGCTTAAAACAACGGCGCTGCGCACTCGGTTTATTGCTGCCATAAATTTGACCTGCCACAAGAAGGCACTGTTTTCGTCACGCTCGTTGATGCTTCGAATCTTTTACCGAAATGAGTAGAGAAAAGCTTCAAGAATGTAAGCGGCTTCACTTCACCCCTACTCAATAGTTTTAGGCCTAGTTAAGTTTAGCTGTTTTAGAGAGCGTTTACTCATTTTGAGCCTGGATTTAAACGTTAACTATCTGTAGTCTATCGGTAGTATTGTCATTTTGTGTGTGGAAAAAGACAAACAAAACGAAACTAGCCAATCAGATTTTTCACCCATCCCCCACCAATGCACGCACATACAAACATTTGACTTTACAACACACAAACGCACACCCTTATTTATTCAAATTCTCTTTCTCAATATGTACACAGATTTATAATCAATTAAAACATTTGCATTAATTAGCGTCCTAATTATCATGCTACGCACAGTGCATACAGCCGTAGAACTGAACATAATGACCCAACAGGCAAAACCCTAGCCTAGAAATCTAGACGCACCCTAGTGGCAGCAAATCTAATTTGCAGCCAGGGTAGTCAGGCCTCTCCGTTGGCTTGCGAGTTGGAAAAACCGAACTCTGGTCAGGCCAATAGCATCGTGTATAGAGTCGGTGGACGGGCTTAACATAATGACGGCAGAGTTGCTGCGGTTCCGCGTGCTACTTGTAAACAAAGAAGCTGGCGAACAGCGGTCTTTCGAATATGCTTTGACTGCGACTCTTGAAGACTTGGAGTTGAGCTTTTCTTTGAGAAAAGAACAAAGAACGGCACTGAAGTCATTCTTAAAAAAGGAAGATGTGTTCGGTGTTTTGCCGACCGGATAGGGCGAAAGTTTAATCTATCAACTAGCTCCGCTTCACCTTCTTCTTGGCTCTGGTTGTAGCGCTATCCTATTGCGTGCAGAGGGAATTTGAAAGACAACCGTTTATCCCGCCCCTCGGATTGAGCCCTGGCTTGTCAGGCTAGCAAAACCCAGCAGTCTGGGGGGAAAAAAATAACCCAGCAAATTTTAGAGTGTGGTTACTCTGCTAGGACACCTGTGTGAACTTTCAGAACTGATTTCATACATCCACTAAAAATGATGTATGTGTGGGTGTGTATGTGCGTGCGTGCTTGCGTTTGTCTGTGTTGTGTGTGTGTGTGTGTATGGAGTTCAGTACAGGATGCAGTGGTTTGGGTCCCTCTGTGCTAGTGAAACACGAGGTGATCTGTGATTTATTATGTCCGTTATCACCTTCTGTGTCCCAAGTAGCTGTTGCCCAGATGGTCTTGTCGTTAAGAGGTGTAAATTACACTTTTAAATGGAGTCATTCCAGAACTCTGTATGCTCATACATGCCTTTTAAAATGAGATGTTCCTCATGCTATGGCACATATTATAAACAAACTGTTAAAATAAAAATAATAATAAAATATATATATATAATATTACCTCATTGATAATGTAAAAAATCTCCAAATATTATTTGTCAAAGCTTTTATTTTGTTCTTTTTTATGTCACTCTTATTGTGTTTTTTGCGTACATATTGTGCACAAAAGAGTGTGTACACATATATGTGTGTGTTTGTGCTGGTCCTAATGCTGGCAGCTGCATCCTTTCATCATTTACTAGAGTCAGCAAGCCCTACGAGTCTTTGAATGACGGCTTTAGCCTCCTTTAGCAGGTGTTTAATGGAAGAATGAGCCAAAGCTTCCTTCCCTTCACCTTCAGTTTCATTAAACCCTCACACAGGAGCTTTTAACAGCAGCTGAGAATGGACTGAATAAAGCCGGAATCATATTTAAGCACCTTTAAGGAAAGAAATGGCCTTTCAAAGCATTGAGAGAGGGAAAACGGCTCATCTGGGATTCTTCCTAAAGGTTTTGGGTCAAATAGGATTTACAGAGGGTCCATCTCAGGACTGCTTTGAGCATCTTAAGAACATAAGATGTTTCTATTTGCCTGTTTTTTTGGCAAACTTGCTATGATTGTATAATATCATATTCATTTAATGTTAATGTAGCAATGTTGTGTGAAATGTCTGGAAAAAATCCTGAACTCTGAATGGACTCGGAGACCAATGTTACCATTCACATGCTAACTAACTACTGTTCAGTTTCACCCAGTATTCCATACTAATGGATAGGGTATCGATTATAGCTGTCATGTTAAGAAACATCAAGAGACAGGGTCACTTTTTAAACCATTAAAATTCAATGATGGCTGAAGGGTCTTCCCCTCGTAGCTGTCGGTAATCAAACTCTGTTTGGAAATGGGCCTGTGAAAGACAGAAAGTCAATGGAAAGTACTTTACTGTCAGTTGGTCTATTAGTAGACACGTGCTGAGTGATTTTTTTTCCATTGTTCAAGGAATGCTGAAAACCTTTAATGGTTTGTTTACATTTTGCCCTTTAAGGTTTACAGGATTTAAGGCATTAAAACGGCATTCACAATGCATTTAACTTGTAACTTTCTAAGTGAAACATGCATTTTGGCAGATGCTTTTCATCCAAAGTAGCTTGCAATGCATTCATTCTGTAGAGTTTTGTGCTTTCTTCGAATCTAGGGATGGGCATTCGATAAAATTTTCTTAGTCAATCGTCGTGAGAATTAACGATCGACTATCGATTAATCATTAATTTTTTTATAATAAAATTATTTAACTTTTGTAATTCAAAAATGCAATGAATACAAAAATACAGCGTGTTTTTCCTCGATGACACATTTATTACAAGATCAACTTGTGGCAGACGGTTAAACTACGTTCAGTTAGGCAAACCGAACATATATGCGCGTGCATATGAGGTGCTCTAAAGCAGCGGAACCTGCAGCTGCGAGCCGGCGTTCTTAAACCGAGACCTCATTTGTTCCAAAATAATAATAATAAAAAAGAATCATGTTAAACAATAACTTAAAAAAACACCATAATCCTTAAATCTGACAGGTTTTGTCAACATGTAACTCAAAACTGGCAGGCTTTCTGACAGAAGACGCTATAGTTTCAGCCTTACTCAAAGGCCGCGGAAACAGCCCAGTTACGTTCCCGGCGATCTTGGTTTGCTTCTTATTTATTAAATATACAGGCAAATGGTGTATTAAACATTGATCAAAATTAAATTTATACAAAAAAAATTGTCATTTCAGTCTTCATTTTCAGTCTTCATTTCAAAAATATATTTGTTTATTAAACGCAAAGTTTTTCATTTCAAAAGCATTTCTAAATTCAGTTTATATTTCCAGCAAACGAAATTCCAAGCCAAAATAACGAAGTGGTAAAAAAAACTTTGAGTTATCAACATGAAGATTCAAACTTTTCGCTCGTCTCTGTATGTGGCAATGCGTCAAAGTGGATCATTCTTTACAAATTATGGTATGTTTGGACAGAAGACGAGACAGAGTTCTTTATTAAACTCCATAAAAAACAATAGAATATAAAATGCCACAATTTATCATAACACCTCATATGTGCCGCTCAAGTAGTATAAGGTGCCTTCCTCTCACTCAATGCTTGGATAACACACACGTCTCTTTCCATTAAAAATAATGGTGCGCGGTGGCTGGGATATACATAAACCTAACAACATACGTAGCATAATTTTTGGAATGACTTATCACGAGAAGAAAAAAATTGTTTTAGTCGCATAACATCAGTTAATGGAAACACCGTCATTTTGCAGTATTTTTTTTATCGACCTTTAGAAAATATCGCAAAAGTTTTGGGCAAATCTGTAATGGAAACGCGGCGAATGATGTAGCTGGCAAGTTATGGTGATGTAGCTCTCAGCTGTTAAAGCGGAAAAAAATTATTTTAACAGCTGCTGCTTTCGTTCTTCGTAGTGAGTTTCTACCAGTCTGGTGATGGTACGTTGTGATGGAATTTGATATACTGGTTCCAATAAATGTATCAGTTCTCGAAAACCATTGCCCTCAACAATACTTAAGGGCAGAATATCCAACTCAATGAACTTGCAGATCCCTTGGGTAATTTTCTCTGCTCGTTGTGCACCACAGCTCCGAGTCCGTGCTAACGCCGACTTGATGCACCACCACCGACATTAACCAGGGACGGATGCACTTTAAGTGGTACATTATTTGAGTCGTGGCCATGTTGTAGGCTACTTATACACGGCATCGCAATGTTTGCAGTGAACTTCACCACACAGTGAAATTCATTTAATTGCTTCAAAACTCACACTATGCAACGCAATCTGCATTAGATAAAAAAATGCATTAGATTAATCGATAACAAATTAACGTGATCGACTAAATTCTTAATGATCAATTATCGATCGTCGATTAATAATGCCCATCCCTAAAAAAAAAATATATATAATATATATATATATATATATATAATTTATTTTAGATTCAGAAGCAAAACTGAGATGAAGCTATAATATGTTTGATACATTTTACTGGTGGAGATAATGACATTTTAGATGAAAGATTTAAAAAACAAACTTTTTGTTCTTTTAGAGTAATGTGCATTGATGAATCATGCGCAACAAGACCAGGAACATTTATTTAGAAAGCCGATTTGTTTTCTTGTTGTCCTGTTTCCCTTTCGTCTTTGTTTTTGTAGCAGGGCCTGGCTTGGTTTAACTGCGTCTTATTCTTGGTTTCTCTTAATTACATGCTCGTCATACGCCCCTAACTGTAAGGATGTAATTAACTGGAAAGCGTTTCAGCGAGCAGCTGTTTGTGGTCTGTGGTGTGGGTTGGATACGAAGCATGACAGCCGAGACTCTGGATTAACAAATCACTGTGTCATGATCTGTAGCTGAACATTACGATAACGGTGGTGATGATGACATGATATACAGACATTTATGTTTCTAAAGTCAGGCAGGGCTGGCAGTGGCAGGTGGCACCATGTCCCAGAGAGACTCTTTTGTCCGTTATTACATTTATTCCACTGGTTCTCTCTGTGAGTTCCTACATTAGTTGTTTTAGAGCCATCTGGATCCACTCACTCTTGTGTTAAATCTCTTTTTCTTCTGTTAAAGGTCAGCGGTCAGCAGGAATCTGAACCTGCATGTGAGCTAGAGTGGTTACCACTATTAACATTAGGCGTAGAGGTCAAAGGTCAGACATGGGGTTAGTCCCTATAGGGGGATAAAAGCAGAGGTCTTATTTTATGGCATGCCGCCGCCTTGTCAGAATGATCCCATTGTGATCCCAAAATGCGGCTAATGATCCCAAAAGTATCTTGTTCACCACAAATCTATAGGTACAAAATAATTGATTTTTGGTTCAGGGAGTCCAAAGTGATTCTCGGTGCATCTCAATTTTTCAGCAACATTGAATGTTTCTTACTTAAAGGGGTGGTAAAACACGATTTCACTTTTCTAACTTTAGCTAGTGTGTAATGTTGCTGTTTGAGCATAAACAACATCTGCAAAGTTACAACATTCAAAGTTTAAAGCAAAGAGAGATATTTGCTTTTAAAGAAATTCATTTCTAAGGACTACAGCAAACGGCCGCTAGGGACTACTAGACATTCCTCCAGGGTTGTTGAGTGTTGTTGCCGCAATGCCGACGAAACGCTGTTATTTTCATCCGTATTGCAGGTCCACGTTGTTCAGCCTTCCTAGGGACGGGGGTGCGTTGCAGTGCGTTTAACATACAACGTTATATGCATGTGTGTATGAGACAGAGGGGAACACGGTCGCATTTGCAGCTGATATATGCTGCCCATCATAAATCAAACCACGAGACAGACGGGTCGAAGGAGAAGACCGGAAAATGTGACATAATGGAAAATATTCATCTGTATTTGCAATACCCGAGGCGCGGTTCAGCTGCGCGAGACAAACACTGCCAGTGTGAAGGCACAACGGGCGCGCGCGTGCGGCTCCCGCTGCACATTTAACAGAGGAAAGCTTCCACAATCTTCACGAGTTCAATGTAGGATTCGCACAACGGCTTGTCCTGAAAGATGGATTTAAAAACAGAAGCTGTTTACGGGCCACAACCTGTAAGTATGATTTATTTTTTGTCTATGTGTTTTCCTGTAATAGTTCGTATTGTTAATTGTACGTTGTAGCAAGGAAGTACACAGATGACAACGCTGTTTGGCTCTGCTAACCAGTTTGTTAAATGCTCATTCATACTTAACGTTATCCGACAAACACCTAACGTTACAAACTTTTTAAAATCTCAACAGCGAACTTGGCATTAGTGTAAATTATTCTTTGATTAGAGCTTTTATGTATTGTTTATCTACATGCTTGTTTATCTACGGGCATGCTAAACATGGTTCTGTGTTTGATTTGGTTACTATAGTAAAGCCAATGTTTAGTGTTTGTTTTGGGTTAATAGTTCTTGCAACAGATATTTGGCTATAATCGTTCTAAAAATACAAAAGTGCCATTCAGTAGCGATCACTATAGATCCGCAGCCTTTACTCTTGAGGACTGAACAGCTTCTGCTCGATCATCTTCACCAAAATGTTCTGGGTCTGATTCTGGCTCAAATTGGTATGGTTTTATAGACGCCATTGTTTCTAATACTACCAAAGCACAGTCTACTGGTAAAGGTAAGGGGCGTGACGTTTCCGACAAACGTGCACTAGGCGGTTAGCGAATCACAACACACTGGGCCAGCTAACCAATCTGAGCCCATTGCGTATTTTTGAGGGACCGGCTTCATAGAACCCGGAAACCATCACACCGTTTTTACAAGGAGGGACAGAGCAGTGTAGAATAAAGGTAAAATATATGAAAAATAATGCAATTTTTTAAAAACGAAGCATGAACACGTTACAGTGCACCCCACAAACACAATCAAGCCTTCGAAAGAATGTGTTTTACCACCCCTTTAAAAAACAACATAAGGTCACACCTTAGTTTAGGGTCCAATTCTCACTATTGCTTCTTATTAATAGTTAGTAAGGTAGTTGTTAAGTTTAGGTATTGGGTAGGATTAAGGGATGTAGAATATGGTCATGCAGCAGTGTTTCCCCTACAATGTATTCACAGCGGCGCAGCGCCGCCGCTGGATTTTCAGCGCCACTGCAAAATCTTCACATGATCAGTAATATCACGACATTCACTTACACACTGTAAAGGAGAGAGAGAGAGAGAGAGAGAGAGAGAGAGAGAGAGAGAGAGAGAGAGATTGACGATGGCCAGAGAACTAAACAAAAATGTAGTCTGCTTACACTTTCACAATATCACAGGGCTGTAATATTAATCTTATTTTCGCTTCCAAGGATTAAAAAAAGAAGATATGAGGTAAAACTATTATAAACTATGCTCGCGCATCGTCTAGCACAACTTCCTTCCCTTCACAGCGCGCGCTGTCATTTCTCCACAAACATGTATTTAACGTCAAATTCAGCACAATCCGTGATTGTTGTCAAATGCACACTCCACTTTGGCTAAATTGCAGAACGTGTTTGATTAAATGAAAAGCACAATAATCCGCGCAATAGACGCTGTTTCCAAGTTCAAGGCGGGTGTGTGTGTGTGTGTGTGTGTGTGTGTGTGTGACGTGTACGCACGCTGCGAAACGGACCGACTTGCACATATGCTTTGTGTGCGCGACTAAACCATCAAATACACAACAAAATAGCTTATATCTCAAAATGACAGGCTTGGAGAGTATTCACTTAAACACAGTTTAGCTTAAATGGGCGTAAAGGGGAGAATGATTTTAGATCTGCGTCTTAAAGGGGCAGCATCTAATAAACCTGGTGACGATTGAGCCATAATGTGAATCAAAACAACTATATATATATATATATATATATATTTGATTAATAAAAACGTAAGGTAAAAAAAAACATCATGTAATAATATTTCACAATATTAGGCTACTGTTTTTTCCGGTATTTTTAATTAAATAAATGCAGGCTTGATAAGCATGAGACTTTTTGCAAAAACATAAAATAGTATCCAAATTTTTCCAGTATTTTTTTTTAGATATTGCCCCTTTCTTACATTTGAGCCCTTGCCCCTTAGGAACTTTCTGCACGTCCCTGCAGGTTATTGAAGTAAAATAGGCTATAAGCTAGTCACCTTTTAAACTAATGAAAAGCTTAATTTGGATTTTAATGTTCAAAATGTCTATTTCTATCCACAAAACTTGCCAGAAGTCATGGTTTAAGGGTTTTTTTTATTTTTTTTTATTCCGGAGGTGCATGCCCCCGGACCCCCCGACGAGCGGCTAACCTCCGGCACGTAACAGCACCGCTGCTGGAAAAAATTCTAGGGGAAACACTGTGCAGAATAAGGCATTAATATGTGCTATGAGTACTAATAAACAGCCAACATCTCAGTAATATGCATGCTTATAAGAGAATTGGACACTAAACTAAAGTGTTACCCAAAATTATAATTATGTTGTTCATATATAATTATATATTTTATAATTATAATATATAATAATACAAATTATATTAATTATTTTAAATAAAAATAATTTTGGTTTTGGGAAAAAAAGATTAAAAAATATATATTTTTTTACTGTATAAAACCAGATTTGCTTGATGCATTTGTAAACTGTGTGAATCACTGGTGGGTTAAAAAAAAGTGATTGACTCCTAAAGCCTTGTGCACCGGGACGATTATCGTGTGCGCTTATTGCCAGAGTTTTTCGAGACGTGTCTTTGTGTTCATACCCAAGCGATTTTCACTGGAGGTGCGCGGAGTGAACATGCAAATTCACTCCCTGACAGTAGATGTCGTTTTTAATTTGATTGCAGATCAAATTGGATTCGATGGAAACTCGCCATTGAATCCTTTTTGATCTGCAATTCCTTTCCATAACAACTCCCTCTTATCGAGAGTTTTTGTTATCGCTGTGGCGTTTGTCATAAAGTTCATTGTGTTCAGACACCAATGAGACCAGCAGCTCCACATTCATCTTGCCTTGTAGCATCATCTTCTTCATCTGCTTACTTCCTCTTTGTCATCGTCTTCTTAGGTATCAATGTGTGCTCGGCAAGAACGGTTTGTGCTTGAGCGCCACCAAGTCGTGTTTTCCCAAATCTCATTGATTGGCCTATTTATAACGTGACGTGTCAAACAACAACAAAAAACGAACCTTTTTTTAAATGTATGACGCTTTTATGCCTGCCGTTTTGCGTGTCGATGTGCACACACACATTGGTGTTAAACGTCAGAGATAATCGTGCGGTGTGAACAAGCCTCAAAAGCTGTCATCTATAGTTGCTACAAAGCAAAAATGTTTAGTTGGTTTGCTGCAGTTCTTTGTGGAGATGCGGCTAACACCCGTTTTTTTCTTGTATTCAGCTTTTCTGAGATGAGCTTTGCCATTTAAAGCCCATTAGGTTGATTGATTGCGTCTGTGTTATGGTAAATGGCAGTGTTGGGTTGGTGCCCCTTTTCATAAACTCTGTTTTTAATCTAGCAGAAAGGTTCACACATCTGTTCATTTTTCATCCTGGCGGCTGGCTGAGGTTCGTCGTGGATAGGGGGACCATATGGTTGAATTACCCAAAAGCCACTGGTTCACCACCTGTTTTTTTTTCTTTCTTTTATATATATATTGAAAAACAACACTGGTTGAGAGGGCTTGAGTGGGCAGAGAAGAAAAGGCCAGAAACACAGTCTTGTGAAAAAACAACACTTCCTGAGAATGCCTTCTCTGTCTGAGTGAATGTCATGCGGTTCACAAGGATTTCTACGTGTGTTTGACCCCGAAATGTGTCTGTCACTTTTTTCCTGCTAATAACAGTGAACTCTGTCTGTGTTAAGTTGACATATGTTGCAAGTCTCAACTTCGGATGGCATCCTTACTGACTAGTCAGTAAGTGAATAATTTGATGGGTTATATTCATATTGCACTATTGAAATTTGGTTCATATTCTACTCATAAACCAGTAATTATTTTCATGTTATGTCTGATAACTGATAAGTGGCAGGTATTAAAAATCTTTATTATTTTATCTAAATAAATTCAACAACTATAAAAATATTTTTTATTATTTTTTCCTTTATATATTGTTTTTTATTTGTTTTTTAATGTAAAGTAATACAATGTAGTTATTATTTTTATAATCTAATTCAAGGTTGTTGTTTTTTTATTACACATTTTGCATATTTACAACGGAAGACCGGGAACATACCACGTCCGTAGGCGCACTTATTAACATACCCAAAAAGAGCAAGATTTGAAATGGAATGGACTCACAAGATGTAAATCAGAACAGCATTAAAATAATAAATATTTTGACATAGAGGAGCATAAGATTTCATCAAGCATATCATTTCAAATAATTATCAGAAAATGCATGATGCAAGAAAAAAATCAAATAATAATATTTATTATTGAATAATTTAGGTTATATTTAAAATAATAGCACATTAATTTAGCACATGTCAATGTAGCTTTTATAATGTATTAAGCTTATTATTATTATTATTATTATTATTATTATTATTATTATTATTATAAATTTATGACAAGCAACAGGTAAACCTCTTTTTCACAATACATAAATGTCAAAAAGACATTTCAATAAAAACAAATATTATTGAATAGTAAGTACACTCACCTAAAGGATTATTAGGAACACCATACTAATACTGTGTTTGACCCCCTTTCGCCTTCAGAACTGCCTTAATTCTACGTGGCATTGATTCAACAAGGTGCTGAAAGCATTCTTTAGAAATGTTGGCCCATATTGATAGGATAGCATCTTGCAGTTGATGGAGATTTGTGGGATGCACATCCAGGGCACGAAGGTCCCGTTCCACCACATCCCAAAGATGTTCTATTGGGTTGAGATCTGGTGACTGTGGGGGCCATTTTAGTACAGTGAACTCATTGTCATGTTCAAGAAACCAAATTGAAATGATTCGAGCTTTGTGACATGGTGCATTATCCTGCTGGAAGTAGCCATCAGAGGATGGGTACATGGTGGTCATAAAGGGATGGACATGGTCAGATACAATGCTCAGGTAGGCCGTGGCATTTAAACAATGCCCAACTGGCACTAAGGGTCCTAAAGTGTGCCAAGAAAACATCCCCCACACCATTACACCACCACCACCAGCCGTCACCAACAACCATGCCACACTCAAAATTGCTTAAATCACCTTTCTTTCCCATTCTGACATTCAGTTTGGTGTTCAGGAGATTGACCAGGACCACACCCCTAAATGCATTGAAGCAACTGCCATGTGATTGGTTGATTAGATAATTGCATTAATGAGAAATTGAACAGGTGTTCCAAATAATCCTTTAGGTGAGTGTATATCAGTCATAATAATGTATTAATAATAATAATAATAATAACATTATTTTTGTTTTTAATTTTATTTCAGCACCTTTAAAGGTAGCTTTCATAAGGCGCTAAAATTATGATTATTTTTGTTGTTGTCACTTTTATGGTGGAAGGTAAGGGGAAGGTAAACATCTGATCAGATCTTCATGTCTAAGTGGTTTGTTCTTGCACAGAATAACCTTCATTGTGAACCAAGTAGGCAAAGTCTTGCCGATGCGAGACTAATATGACTGTGATGAATTGGTGAACTTCATACTGCTGGTAATCCAAAGTTCATAGGTCTGTGTGTTTGATGTCCCTCAGTTCTCAGATTATCCCTGTGGATCCTGTTAGTGTGATGTTCACACTGCTAATCTGAGGCAGAAACATGCAGCACACAAACATCTCGTATTCAAATCCACACAGGGCCGCCTGCTCATGAGATCACAGCTGCGATAGAGAGGAGGGAAAAAAGATTTCATTTGACCTCATCAGATGTTATTATTTTTCCGTTGCGAGCGTTTGCTCTCTTGTGTTTTCTCCTTTTGTCTGCGTATTGCTGTTTGTTATCTCCCATATCGGAGAAAAAAAGATGTGAAATGAACCTGTCACTGTTTTGCAACGTTTGCTTGTAAAGGCACAGACTAGCGGAGTTCACAAATTAGAAATGGTACTGATCTTGCTCTACTTTTCTCTTTTTTTATCTCTGTAGAAAAGACCATTTACGTGCTGGTTTAGTGATGATCTACCTTTTATTCAAATCATGTACCTTAAAGGGATAGTTCACTCAAAAATGAAAATTGTCATCATTTACTAACCCTCAAGTTGTTCCAAACCTGTAAGAATTTCTTTCTTCTGCTGAACACAAAAGAAGATATTTTGAAAAATATATATTTGTAACCAGTTTATGGGCCCCCATTGACTTCCATAGTTTTTGCCCCCCCCCCAAATACTACACTCACCTAAAGGATTATTAGGAACACCATACTAATACTGTGTTTGACTCCCTTTCGCCTTCAGAACTGCCTTAATTGTACGTGGCATTGATTCAACAAGGTGCTGAAAGCATTCTTTAGAAATGTTGGCCCATATTGATAGGATAGCATCTTGCAGTTGATGGAGATTTGTGGGATGCACATCCAGGGCACGAAGCTCCCATTCCACCACATCCCAAAGATGCTCTATTGTGTTGAGATCTGGTGACTGTGGGGGCCATTTTAGTACAGTGAACTCATTGCCATGTTCAAGAAACCAATTTGAAATGATTCAAGCTTTGTGACATGGTGCATTATCCTGCTGGAAGTAGCCATCAGAGGATGGGTACATGGTGGTCATAAAGGGATGGACATGGTCAGATACAATGCTCAGGTAGGCCGTGGCATTTAAACGATGCCCAATTGGCACTAAGGGGCCTAAAGTGTGCCAAGAAAACATCCCCCACACCATTACACCACCACCACCAGCCTGCACAGTGGTAACAAGGCATGATGGATCCATGTTCTCATTCTGTTTACGCCAAATTCTGACTCTACCATCTGAATGTCTCTACAGAAATCGAGACTCATCAGACCAGGCAACATTTTTCCAGTCTTCAACTGTCCAGTTTTGGTGAGCTTGTGCAAATTGTAGCCTCTTTTTCCTATTTGCAGTGGAGATGAGTGGTACCCGGTGGGGTCTTCTGCTGTTATAGCCCATCCGCCTCAAGGTTGTGTGTGTTGTGGCTTCACAAATGCTTTGCTGCATACCTCGGTTGTAACGAGTGGTTATTTCAGTCAAAGTTGCTCTTCTATCAGCTTAGATATTTTACTTTATAATGTGTTAAATTTAGATATTTTTCTTACATAAACCCACCAATTCACATCAGAAGGCCTTTATTAACCCCCTGGAGCCGTGTGGAGTACTTTTATAATGGATGGATTCACTTGTTTGGGCTTCACATTTTGGGCCATTATAATCATTACAATGGGTCATTAACATTTTTTAATATAACTCTGATTGTTTTCGTCTGAAAGAAGAATGTCATATACACCTAGGATGGCTAGAGGGTGAATAAATCATTTTCTATCTATCCCTTTAAGTATGAGCAACAGTAAAAGTGTCTGTTTAAGGCTAACTCTATTTCTTTCTCTTTTTGTTTCTCATGCTGACCATCTCTGCATCTCTACTCAAGGTAAGGACATTTTATTTTTCTCACTTTCATTCCCTTTTATAGTGTGGTACCTCAGTGCGAGGTATTTCAGGTATCTCTGATCATGTTCCAATAATGGCGCCTCATGGGATTCAGGGTCCTTCTGTGTCAGTGGTCCTGCCTTGAGACCATCTGGGTCTCTCGTTTACTGCCTGTGCATTTGTCTGTCATCAAAGACTAAGATTATCCAGATCTCTTTGATATGGACGACTGCGGATGAACATGCACAGGGTTATACAAGCTCTGTATTTTTGGTTTTTCCCTTTTCCTTTTTTTCCCCCCAAATAATTTTTATGTACTTTTACCGTTCAAAAGTTTGGGGTCTGTAAGATTTTTATATATTTTGAAATCTATAAAAATCTTTAAAGACAGAAAAAAATGACACCGTAAACTTGTTGTGGTGTTTCTGCCTAGCCCCATTCACACTGAAATTTAATTGGTTAAAAAACTCTGACTGGAGCTTTCGTGATTTTAGTCATGGCACAAATTTATGCTGTTCAAAGACTGCTTAGTTCAGAATATTTACTATTATTAGAGTGGATGATTTCATCGCATATCACGTTTGATCCAAGGGTATATCTGTCATCTGGATGGATATCATCTCCACCCAATGCTTTAAACTCTTCTGTTGCATTCCAGCCCTTCCCTTTACAGTCAGCAAATGGTTGGAGGATTGTGGAAGGGTTTGACTTTCAGCAAAGGTTTCTGTTGCTATGCAAATGCATATTTGGTTCATGCAAAACAAGCCATAAATAAACCAAAAAACAATGGCCTGAGAGTTTGAGTTGCATCCAGTGAAGAAGCTCTGGACAGTGCTGTTGTCCATCATATTATATGAGCGATTGAAATGAGGACCATTTTCTGATTTCCTAGAACAGTTTATGCAAGTAAAAGTTCTGCAAGCGAGGAGGTGCTGCTCTTAGTAGTGGAGTTTATTATTTTACACTCTCTTTCCTTTTCCTGAGTAAAGTTACAGCAGAGTTACAACACCGTATCTCTACCAAGAGACAGCCCTTTCACTGAGGGATCAAAGCGCCAGCACTTTTGTCTCAGAGGCTAAAGATGAGACCCTAAGATGGAAAGTGCTTGAGGAAGAAATTCAGGGGATTCATCTTTGCTGTTGCTCAATTTTCATCTATTCATCCTTTTATCCGACTTGCCATCTGTGTGTCTCTCATACTCTCACTTTCTTTGTTTTATTGTCTTTCTCTTCGCATGAAGATATGAAATCTGGTAATTGCAAAGTGTGAGGCTCCGTGCCAGCTGTACATTTTCACAAAATGAAAATTCTGTCATTATTTACTCACTCTCTTGTTGTTCCAAACCCGTATTAGTTTCTTTATACTAAAGAACACAAAATAAGACAATTTGAAGTTGCTGTTTTCATTCTTTTTTCTATGAAATTGCAATGAACTAAAGCTTTAAAGACATATTACTCACCCTCAATGTCGTTCCAAACCCTTCCTTCGTTCATTTTAGGTATTACATGTAACGAGGGACCAAACAGACCAATTTTGCTCATGAGTCAGATGTATTAAGCATAATTACATAGAACACACAGATTTAACATTATACTAATACTTGCTGGTCAACCAGTTAGAAACAGAGAATAACAAACAGTCCAGCACTCCAAATCACAGCCTTTCCTTAGGATCAGTTAGGCCCATGCGCTTGGCTCAGTCTTTGTTCAGTTGAAGTATAAATTGAGAAAACAGTACTTTAAAGTTCAAGATGGTTCCACAGCCAAATTCAACTGGGAGAGGGCATCAATGTCTGAAATATAGCTTTGGTTTAATGCCAGGTAACAGTCAAACAGTAGATGGAAATCAGTTCTCTTAGTTCCAGTTGAGTTCAGATCTCAGTTGTATAATCCACCAAGTATTCCATACACAAAACCTAGAACACAAACCTTAGATGAGCTTAGAACTGTAAAGTTCCTCAAACAGTGTAAAGACCACAAGGTAAGTGTCTCCATGAAGGTAGAGAATTAACTTCCTATTGTTTCTCCTTCTCGGTTCCCTTAAATAGGTAATCTCAATCATCTTTTAAACAGAAAGCCCTCTAATGCTCAAGTGAATAATAACAATGCTGTACCGAGAAGCTATCAGTAACAGGAAAACTGTTACAACACAAATTAAGATATTTTTGATGAGATCCGAGGGCTTTCTGACCCCTCCATAGACAGCAATTTAATTAACACTTTCAAGGCCCAGAAAGGTAGTAAAGACATAGTTAAAATCAAATAACGTCTTTATTTTGTTTGGGGTTTTTTTGCGCACAAAAAGTATACTATGCGCTTCAAAACATAAAGGTTGAACCACTGGAGTCAAATGGACTATTTTATCAATGTCTTTACCTTTCTGGGCCTTGAAAGTGTTAATTAAATTGCTGTCTATGGAGGGGTCAGAAAGCCATTGGATTTCATCAAAAATATCTTCATTTGTTTTCCGCAGATGAGCGAAGGTCTTACGGGTTTGGAATGACATGAAGGTGAGAGTAATTAATGACATTTTTTGGGGGTGAACTAACCTTTTAATGCTTCCATGATTTAAACAAATCATTTTGACTGGTTTTGTGAACCAGAGATTTTGATTCATTGAAAACATTTGATTCAAAAAAGCGATCAATTCACAAATCTGACATTTCTTCTCTCATATAAGGAGAGTAAGAGCAAAAAGATTTTCAATGTGAAATGCTTAGGTTTTACTCACACAAAACTCTTTTGTTTCAGAAAACTTGGAATATAAGTCATGTTTTTTAGGGGTGAAATATCCCTTTAAGGTTTGTGGGAATCAAATAAGGAATCCTACGCATCAGGCACTTTTTGTGGTCTGATCATCTTTCATCTGAGAAAAGTAATTTTTGGTTCTCTTTTGGTGTAGTATTTGTGTTATTTGAGTGGATGAATTTGTTAGTATTAGGGGTGGGAATCTTTAGTCCCCTCATGATCCGATCCGATTCTGATTCTGGGAGTATCTGATTCCAAAACTATTCTTGAGCTACTTTTTTATTCATACTAATTAATTAGTTTACCGACTTGAAAAACTTTTTTTTTATTTAGTTACAGATGTAGTTATACATACTTATCTTTAAAATAATTAAATAATTACAAATTGAAAAAAATAAATTAAAACAAGTATGTTAACTAATATAGCTTCAAAACATAAAAGCAAGTAGTAAATAATAAAGAGGAACAAAGAAACATATTACAAGCCATAAACAAAGAGTGCTTTCAGTATTTAAGATTATCTGAACGTTTTCCATCCAAGAACTGAGAGTGATTTTTCTTTGATTATTTTGACATAGACAGCGGGAGATCTAATAAGCTGCATTCACGAACAGATCTCTTTTGAAATATAATCAGATGTGTTTTGTCCTGTCCGTTTAATCCTCAAGACATTACTGACTGGGTTTTCATTAATGTTGTGTCATAAACCCATTTTGAGACACAAGTAGGCTACATTAAGCAGAATACGGGTGTTTCTAAAGCACACTCAGCGTCATTGCGCATCTGGTTAAAAACTATGCTCAGAATCGATTCCAAGAGAGAATCACGATGCATCGATGGATCCAGTGTTAATTTTGACAGCATATTTTGGTTTAGTTTTAGTCATAGTCTTTTGACTAAAATGCCATTTAGTTTTAGTCATATTTTAGTCACCTGAATTGTTTTTAGTTTTAGTCTAGTTTTGATCGACTAAATATCATAAGATTTTAGTCGACTAAATCTACAGTAGATTTAGTCTCCTAAAATCTAATGAGTTTAGTTAAATTGTAATACATTAAGCATTTAAGTATTACATAACCGACTGTCACTTGAACTGACATTTTGACATCATTTTGTTTTTGACATTAAAAATACACGAAAGAGAGCTCAATTCACTTTTGTTTGTTTTTAAAAACAACTATATAGTTTTTATAACTTTGTATTTCCGTTTTAGTTAGTATATCATGTTAAGCTAAAGCTTCATATAAGTTTGTTCATTTATTTTTTTTTAATTTCAGTTAACATTTATTTAATTTCAAGTAACGAAGATTTGTTTTAATGGTTTTAGTTAACTATTATAACCCTGATACTTTATTGAATATGTGTCAAATACTGGTCTTTTCTCCTGACTATGAATTAAATGGGAATTAAATGATGATACAGTTTATTGTGTAAGCAAAAACGAATATATAATGCGTGACTTTTAATTATAAACCAGCTGGAAATACACTGGGACTCTTATTTTGAAATCTCACCTTACTATTGCAGTTGCAGCTGCTCATTCAATTTCAGACGAGGAGATAAAATATGCATTGTTACAACCATCTAAAACACATTACTATATAAACATCGTAAAGTAAGCATTGCCATATTCATCAGCATTAGTTCATAAACAATTGCCTGGCATAAATGTGTGTTATTCATTGATTGTGAGCCGCTCTGGAGCGCTGGATTGGGGATGCGTGAGTGAGCCTGTAGAACATGCAATAGCGCCGTGTTTTCCAGCGGTTAGATCAGCACGTTCAACTCAAATGTGCGCATCTGTTACACAGGACATCAATTCTGACTGGATCTCTTCCCTAATCGTCCCTTCCTAACATTTTCGTCTCGTTTTGTTAACGAGATTGATTTTCGTTATAGTTTTTGTTAATCAACACTAGTTTTTATTTAGTTATCGTCTAGTTTTCGTCAGTGAAAAAAGGTTGTTGATGAAAATGATGATGACAAATTATTCGTCAACGAAATTAACACTGGATAGATCAAGGTTTTTTTTTCTCCCACCCCTAGTATGACTAATAACTTTTTTCAATTCTATCTATTTTTACAGAAATTATGCCTCCTCTGTTCTCAGAGAAGCATCAATCTGGAGTAAAGACATGTATAATACTGAGACTGATCGGTGTCTATCATTTCTAAGCATTGAAGGTGTACTTGTTTATTACAATTCAGTCAGTTGACACAGTCCCAGGAAGATGTTTACTCCCGAGTGTTCGCTACCGGTGAAATAGCGTCTCTTTGAACAGATCGTTGGCTCTCATAAGTGCCATGTCCTTCTCCGAGAACTTACTCTGTTTGTGTGGATGCTCTGTTTTTTTTCCTCCGGTGACTTCCCTTTTAATGGCAAGTTTTTTGAGTAGCCCGAAGAGAGCTGTCAATCAATTTGATTGACATTGAGACTGCATTTGCACCTTGCCTTTGTGTAGGGAGTTTTCCCTCTGTCCATTCATGTGTGCCATTATCCGTCCCTGCAGCCCATGGCACTAAGTCTGTCACGGCGGCCTGTGAAAAGTCGCGTTCAACTGCGTGTGTGTGTGTGACCCGAGGGAATGTGGCACCTCATTCCTCAAACAAGACAACAGAAGCGCCGATCTTTGAAGCCCGCGGTGCTGCCGGAATTGAACCCTGTGTGACTCTGTGACCCCAGTATGGAAGCTCGTACACTTCGACACTCCCACACAACTCAAGCAGAGGAACCTCCATCTCTCTCATGTGCTAACTGCTCATAAATGTTTAACATGCGGCATATGCCACACACACATACTGTCGCCCTGCCAAGTTATTGAAAATCTAAAGGCAGTACTGATAAGAAGACATGTTTATTCAACACCAAATCAGAATGTTGTAATCATTTCTGAAAAATCATGTGACCCTGAAGACTGGAGTAAAATCCATATTTTTAATACATTTTTGAAAGCCGAACTTAAACATTCTTTTAAAACCACCTTTTTTGTTTAATTGAAGAAAGTATATAATGACAGTTTTCATTTGTGGGTGAACTATTTCTTTAATTAGTTTTGGCAACAATGAACTCTTCTGTTTGGCAACCTCTCGTGTGTTGCACACAGCAGTGCAGAGCCTGTTAGCTCAGGTGCATGACTGCGTCTGCACATCTGTCCCTGTCATTGTCTCTCTGACTGTCAGCTGTGTGTATTCTCATTCTCTCTCTCTCTCAAGGCCTGTGCACACCAATAAACAGTACAAAATATCACAAAATTAAAGTGATTGTCCTCACCAAAACTAATCCTGTGTGAATTTGCGTCCTTCTCTGAAAGTATTTGTATGCAGTTTAGCTAAGACCCCTGTAAAGTGATTCACAGGGACGCACGGTTTCGTTTTAAAGGCTTGGTGTGAAAGGACCTCAACTCTTTATCTAGGGCACTATGAAATCCATTAAAAATTTTCCCAAATTGTGTTTTTTTCCGTTTTAATTTTTTCTCAATTTCCACATTCTGGAATATGGGCTATGTTTATTTTTCTGGGCTATGGTTAAATTACATTTTATCCAAAAGCAAGTCTAATTATTATATAAGAAACTTATACATTTTAACAGCAATTTATAAAACATTTAGCAAAAATTACATTTCTAGGACCCTATGAAATAATTTTCTGTAAATGTTTCTGGATTCCATTTGAATGGTTTACTTAAATTTGAATAAACAAAAGCATTTCTAATTAATTTAATCAATAAAAACAGCTTGTTTTATCATTTTTCTTCTACAGTAATAAGGCCCTATGAAATGTTGTTTTTTCAGAAAATCTGTGTCGTGTATTTTAATTTATCTTTCAATCAAATTAAAATCAAACCCTTTCATTTTTTAGGCAAACAAAGTACTGCACAACAGAGTTTTACTGTTATGTGATTTATTCCTTAAATTAAGTTTTGTTATGTAAAGTTATGGTGTGCTTCAGACTTATCCCTTAATAAAACATGAACAACTACATACAGTGAACTACTGTATTTATTACAGAATTTGTATTATATGACATGCATTTGACAGTAATATTATTTATTTTTCTTAAGTGAAAAAGAACTGCAGCCACAAATCTAACACCGCAAACTAAAAAAGTTTTTTTAGTTTTATAATATAACTGTATAAAAAACAGTGCAACAAATAAATGTAGGAATATAAAAAATTACATATTAATCAGAAAATAATCTCTTTACAACAAAACAAGTGAAAAATAAGCAACCATCTAGGCATTATTATTATTAGTAGAGACGTAGCTAAATCTACTGTACAACAGTTGCCTAATATTCTGTCAATTTAAAAATTTATTTTGACGGGTTGACGTGAAGATATTTCAGTGTCTGTGTTCATTATATGACAGTTTTCTCAAATGAAACGGTAAATTCTCATGAAGTGACAGTTTATGCGTTCGTGTCCTCATATAGTGACCATAGACTGAATATGGACATAGAGAAACTGGGGGAGGTTGCCGCTTGATAGTGACACACGGCAGAGATTACAAAGATAGCCAGCGTCACACGCGTGTGTCCGCCATCCACACAGAGACAAAATACTGCTAAACAGCGGACATACTGCTAACCACTGCTAACCATAGCTGCTAACCATAGACCGTCGCTGCTCTAAACAGGGGTTGCTTGTGGCAACACAGCACAACTTCCTGTGTTTTCAATGCATTCTGAGCAGCGAAGAAGAACCGTGCAGCAGTTCAGCGAAGCTAGCGGTCATAATATCTAGGTTATTTAAGAAAATGGTATCGGATTGGTACATGGGTTCAAGTACTCGCCGATACCAATGCCAGAATTTGTTGTGGTATCGTTGACATTTCCGATACTAGTATCGGAATCAGAACAACTCTAATAATTTTATACTTCTACTACTACATTTAAGACATACATTCTACTGTACAATGTGTTTATGTCCTCAAATAGTGAAACGGCAGAGGCTGAAAACAGCGAGCATCACACGTGCTTTCTGTGCCATTTATTCACACAGAGACGCAGAATGCAGGTTTCATATTTAAATGCCTTTTTAGCAGCTTAATATTCAAAGACACTAGTCTATATCGTGATTTAATTTAAGTGTACTGACCTATTTTTGATTTATTCATGATAAATTACATGACATTCTGCGTTATACAATTTTTTTTTATTTTTATGACTGAATTCCTTCCATCCGCGTTTTCCACATTGTGGAAATCATAGGGCCCTACTCTTTATCTCGCTAACAAAAGTGTGTTTGAGGAGGAGGGTGTTCCCGCCAGCACAATAATTTGTTGACGTGCCTCATGGGACCTGAAGAAAGTCGAGTTATGTGTGTGTGAGCGGGATTTGAAGGTGTTAATGCACCAGGGCCCTTTATATCTGCTCCAGGCCTGATTGGTGAGCTCTTTTAGTGGAGGCGACGGGCTGACATGAGGTGAGGGGTCTGACTGTGGCAGGATCTCCACCCCAGAGCTGCTCTGTGGCCCCAGCAAATGTTTCTCATTCTCAGCTGTCATCCGCTCCTCACAGACAGACTGGCACGCTGGGATCTCCCCCGCCCAGAGTCCTGGAACGCGACATGCCGTCGTGCTCCACCCCCGTGCCGCCCGTCCAGGTTTTTAGAGACAGAAACAGAGCACCAGCTCCTGAGGAATTCACAAAGTATGCTTGTTAGCCGCCACATAGACGCTGCAGTCTTTTTTAAAAGAATAAAGGACTAAGACCACCCCTTTCTTTCTCTCCCCCACTCTAATGGAGTTGCCGGGGTGGTGTGGTTCAGTCCCAGGATACAGCTCAAGAGGATTTGGGAGAAGTATAGATTTAGGGATGAGTGCTGTTCATTCTTTAATTATCTGATAAAGGAGAACGACTCTCTCAATGTAAACACTGAACGCTTCCTGATTACCCCTATTGAGACCAACTGACACTCAGGTGCTTATGAGTACACGGGTATCTAAACAGAGACATACTATTGCTACTATTGTTTTTAAATGTATCTCTTTTCCCACCAACGTTTTTGAAAAAAAAAATAAAGTTACCAGTCAGTGGCATTTAAAAAAAAAAAAAAATTCCATACAATTTTCATGGCCCACAGATGATTTTGTTGTATAAATATCTGAACATATCTTTCAAAAGAATGAACAGAACCTCTAGACCTTTTTATCAACACTTGATTGTCTGTACGTTTCATAAAAAAGCAACATTTTGAACAAAAATATGAGGGGATCTTATGAGGGGTCTTTTGTTAAAGACTATGTCCGGATCAGATTCAGAATGATGATCAAAACATGTGCTGCCTTCACGTGCTATCGGAATTTCCCTACTTCCCACTTCTGATTACGAGCTCATCATATTCAAATTTTGACTTGAGAGGGCGTTAATGTCCAATTTATTTTAACTAGGAAACTAGAATTTACGATAATTCCGATAGCACATGAAAGCAGCAATAAATCAAGTCGCTCAACACCCCCAAAAAGCTTGCAGAGTCCTATCTATACTATCTTATATCCTGGGTCGACATTTCATTCGGTAACTTTAGGTAGTTTTGATATATATGCTGTTTAAAGTTTGATGATCACATTATTTTACATGTGCATAAGCAATGCTTCTATCGCTTGTTTCTTCTCCTTATTTTCCTGTGTTTTGATCTGGAGATTCTGTACTCTTTCAGAAAGTGTGTGTAATAAATGACAGAAAATTCTGTGGAATGATGTGGAAAGACTTAAACTAATTATAATTCTTACAGACTAAAACTAACCTACTTTAAGGGGTCCTACAATGCCCCTTTTTTTTTTGCATGTTTAAATTGTCACTTTTTGAAGGAGGGCAAAAACATGCCGTTTTTTGTGTCCCTTTAAATGCAAATGAGCTGCTGCTTCCGGACCCTTTCAGGAAGAGGGCGGAGTTTCAAGAGCTCTGTACTGTGAAAAGATGGATGCGACAGCTTGAGCTATGGAAGCAGAATAGTCTCGTTAATAACTCGCGCAAAAAACAAGATGCACACGTGTAGCCAGTTTCACATGCATGAAACCAAATTCACGTGCGCAAAATAAAATTATACATTCATAAAATACATTTCACAAATGCAAAGCACAATTCGTAGGTTTACAACTGTGCACAAAAACTTTCGAATGTTTAAAATTTACAAGTTCATCCTGTAATGTGAATGTGCAAATTGTCATTGCCTTGGATTTGTGTGTGTGTGTTTTTGAGACTTTCCTGGCAGTGCTCTCCTCCCACCCGGATCAGTCGTATGCTTCAGCCAATCAAATTTAATCTTAGCAATCGGCCAATCATAACCGCGTGAGGGCGGGCCCACCTGGCTGTTACGTCATCAGCGTTCGACCGCAGTTAGAGATCATGGCTAAGCAGCAGAGCTATGTGCAGGTTGATCGGTTCATTTCTGTGTTTACTGAAACTAAACAGTTAGAGATCAGTTGAAGTGATAGTTTATTAAATATTAACAGATGTAAACAACTGCTGTGGTAATCAGATGTCCCATATGAAGAGGAAATAATGCTTGTTTGCAAGCAATCATCTGGGTGGCCAATAGCTCCCACTTAGCACTGGCCTCATCGAGATATTTTTATGAGCACTCATTGTTTAGTGATGAAGATATTTAGCCATTTGTGAAACCGTATACAGTGTTAAATTATTATACACACATTATACACACCTTTAGTGTGACCCCTAAATAGCAGTCACAAACATCTAAATTCATGTTTCTTTATTCTCTTTTATACTTTGTATATATCTTAATCTATTCACTACACATGTACTTTCATGTTCTGTGCTGTATTGTGTTTTTTAATGACACGGGACAATGTTGTGAAGCATTAATTTTACTTTGCCTGGCAAAAAAACATACTGATCATAGAGATGTAATTAACATCATGCAACTAAGATTACTCTGTAAACTATATTCAATTATTTTACCATCACTTCATCTCCTGCTTCCTGCTATTCCTCTGTATATAATTTGTCGTCATAATTTTCGTCAACTACATTTTTTCACTGACGAAAACGAGACTATAACTAAATAAAAACTAGTGTTGGATGACTGAAACTATGACGAAAACTTTTTAAACATTTATGCCAGGCAATTGTTTATGAACTAATGCTGATGAATAAGGACCAGTGGTAATTTTGACAGCACATTTTGATTTAGTTTTAGTCATAGTCTTTTGACTAAAATGCCATTTAGTTTTAGTCATATTTTAGTCACCTGAATTGTTTTTAGTTTTAGTCTAGTTTTAGTCGACTAAATCTACTGTAGATTTATAACTTTGTATAACTTTGTATTTCTGTTTTAGTTAGTAGGCCATATTGGGTAAAGCTAAAGCTTCAATTAAGTTTTTTTAATAAATTTTTTTCTTTCAGTTAACATTTATTTAATTTCAAGTAATAATTTTTTTGAATGGTTTTAGTGAACTATTATAACCCTGATACTTTATTGAATATGTGTCAAATACTGGTCTTTTCTCCTGACCAGGAATTAAATGGGAATGAAATTAAATACAGTTTATTGTGTAACCAAAAACGAATATATAATGCGTGACTTTTAAATTATAAACAAGCTCGAAATACACATTGACTCTTATTTTGAAACGTCTGTGCGTTACTATTGCAGTTGCAGGAGCTCATTCAAGTTCAGGAGATAAAATATGCATTGTTACAACCATCTAAAACATATTACTATATAAACATCGTAAAGTAAACATTGTCCTTATTCATCAGCATTAGTTCATAAACAATTGCCTGGCATAAATGTGTGTTATTCATTGATTGTGAGCCGCTCTGGAGCGCTGTTGGGGATGAGCCTGTAGAAGCGCAACAGCGCCGTGTTTTCCAGCGGTTAGATCAGCACGTTCAACTCAAATGTGCGCATCTGTTACACAGGACATCAATTCTGACTGGATCTCTTCCCTAATCGACCCTCCCTAAGATTTTCGTCTCATTTTTATTTGTTGACGAAAATGACAGTAAGTTTTCGTCATAGTTTTAGTCATCCAACACTAGTTTTTATTTAGTTATCGTCTCGTTTTTGTCAGTGAAAAAAGGTTGTTGATGAAAATTATGACGACAAATTATTCGTCAACTAAATTAACACTGATAAGGACAATGTTTACATTACGATGTTTATATAGTAATATGTTTTAGACGGTTGTAACAATGCATATTTTATCTCCTGAACTTGAATGAACTCCTGCAACTGTAAGGCACAGACATTTCAAAATAAGAGTCAATGTGTATTTCGAGCTTGTTTATAATTTAAGTCATGCATTATATATTCGTTTTTGGTTACACAATAAACTGCATTTCATTTCATTCCTATTTAATTCATAGTCAGGAGAAAAGACTAGTTTTTGACACATTCAATAAAGTATCAGGGTTATAATAGTTCACTAAAACCATTTTTTTTTTAATTACTTGAAATTAAATAAATGTTAACTGAAATAAAAAAAAATTTATTTGAAGCTTTAGCTTTACCTGATATGGCCTACTAACTAAAACAGAAATGCAAAGTTATAAAAACTATATAGATGTTTTTAAAAAACTAAAAAAAAAGTGAATTGAGCTCTCTTTCGTGTATTTTTAATGTCAAAAACATGTCAAATGTCAAGATGTCAAAATTAAATGGATCTTAAATGCTTAATGTATTACAATTTAAGTAAACTCTAGATTTTAGGAGACTAAATCTACAGTAGATTTAGTCGACTAAAACTAAAAACAATTCAGGTGACTAAAATATGACTAAAACTAAATGGCATTTTAGTCAAAAGACTATGGCTAAAAGTAAATCAAAATTTGCTGTCAAAATTACCACTGGTGTTCTGACAGAGAGATGTCTAGTGATGGCTAGATTGAACACGTTTCATTTAACTTTCACCTGATGTATTGCACTTAAATGTATCATTTGGCCATAAACATCGATCTACTTTAGAAGAAAACACTGACTGGAACACTACCAACATCCCTGACCAGCCGTGCAATGACATTGTGCTTCCAGTGCCCCGTGACTGAAGAACTTGTAACCCAGCTTCACTGTTAGTCAGCCAGTCTCACAACTATAGAAAATGTATGCATTTCTCTGTACTACATGTTGTGCTTCTTCATACTTGAGATTGTCAGTTTATCATTTAGTCACCCTCGAGTTGTTCCAAACCTGTATGAATGTCTTTGTTCTGCTGAACACAAAGGAAGATATTTGAAAGAACGTTTGTAATAAAGCAGATCTCGGCAGCCATTGACTACCATAGTATTTTTCTCCCTACTATGTTAGTCAATGGGGACTGAGATCTGCTTGGTTACAAACATTCTTTCCAATACCTTCCTTTGTGTTCAGCAGAACAAAGAAATTCATACAGGTTTGGAACAACTTGAGGGTGAGTAAATGATGACAGAATTTTAATTTTTGAGTGAACTATCTCTAATCATGGCCAAGTCATTTCATAGAGGTTTTATTCCCAAAGGATTAATAAACTTTCAAATTAAAAAAACGTATACATCAACTGTAGCAAATGTCTTTGAATCCTATAATTCTGACACAAAACAAGAACGTTTAATAATGCATAGCAGGGCTTTATTCCTTGAGTGTGTACAGTAACAATGCATGACTTTCAACCTCTTGTTGAAACAACAGTCAAAATGGATGGCTTGCAACATGAGTGTTTTGAAAGAATTTCAGTAGGAATGGTAAGGTCAAGGTACTGGTTGTCTCTGCAACTTCATACATCATCTGTCTTGGAAATCTGAAACAATAAAATGGCATATATATATATATATATATATATATATATATATATATATATATATATATATATATATATATATATATATAAAACTAAATTAAAATTAAAACAAAGCATAGATGAAATGTACATGGTCTCCAATGTATGCACTTCATTCCATAAATTATCATCAGTTGAATGTGTGGTGTAGGGATGGGCAACAGTGGTCGAGTAATCGAGTACTCGAACGTGACAGCGATCATCGATCATGAGAACGATGATCGCCCTGAAAAAAAAATATTTGTCTCTTTTTTATTGGTTATTGCATCGTTTTGCGGAGGTCTGATTGGTTAGCGTTTTACAGCACGCCTCCAGACCGCGGCGAAATAAAGGCGTGCACTGCAGTGATGTCTGGAATCATGAGATCATTAAATGGTTAGTGCAAGATGTGCAGCGCCAATCTGTCATAGCCTACATAGCATTATAATGAAAACACGATGGAAATAGAATGCTGTAAATGATCTGTGCTTAGTTCCCCGTGTATCAGCTGATCCACAGAGAAACTAGCGAGAACACTCAGACTAGCGCGTGAAGTTCATGTGAGCATCCACGTCCTTATCTGCAGATGCACGTTGTAAGATACTTTTATGTTGTCTATATCTGATTAATCTAATATAAGAAGCGTTTGGTTGAGCTTAATAAGATAGAAAAGCGCTGCCGTTATACCGGCTGTTGTTCATTCTCTTCAGTTTCAGCTCAAACGCATATTTCATGCTCGACATGATGGTTTTTAGAGACGGTCATATTCTTTTCAGATAGGCTATTTCTTTCTCAGAATCATTGACATTAGTAATGCAGCAGTGCTATACTGTTCTCGTATTTTTTAACAGTAGACCTAGTTTATTTAAAGTTGTTTTTCGCTATGAGTTCGAAAACGCGCAGTATGTCTGTAAACGCTTCGATCATGAATAATAAAATTAAGTGCATGATGTGCCCATACAGAAATGTAATATATGTCAATATATGTAAATTACATATATAATGTCAGTGCCCATGTATGTCTGCTGCCTATATGGGAATATATGCAATATTCATATATATAAAATACATATACATATATGAAACATATATTTCAAAATATAGCAAAAATGGCCGTTTTCATGTAAGTGCCATATATTTTCCCGTATATGCACATAAATGTTTAATATATGTAAGACGCATATATGTATACATGCATATATGTACTTATTTCCATAGTACATACTTTCACTTATATTAGGGATACAAATATGCTTCTAATATGATGATACCATGTACTTTCACTTATATTAGGGATACAAATATGCTTCTAATATGATGATACCATGTACTTTCACTTATATTAGGGATACAAATATGCTTCTAATATGATGATACCATGTACTTTCACTTATATTAGTGACACAACTATGTTTTTATACAGCCTGTACATATATTTGTACTCATTCAACAGAACACACAATTTCAAGTCTTTTCAAGTACAAACTTTACTGATTTTTTTTTCTCCAGAAAATACAATCAGGTAGTACAATCTTTTCAAGTAAAAACTTTATTTCATTTAACATTAGACTTTTTCTTTTTAAAACTCACTCACTTGGGAAATACATTTCCACATTTTAATTTTAATTTCTCATTTTAACAAATTTTTAAGTAAGATTTTTTCTGGATATTGCCAGTCTTAGTTCTGCCATCTTCCCATTCAGGGCTGTTCCAATCTGGCCAGTCGAAACAGCCGAGTGCTTTGACATTACTGCATCTGAAAAGGTAGATTTTAAAGAAAAAAGTTAAGTATAAAGCAGACAAAACACTGGTGGATAAAACTTATCACCAAGATTTAAAAAAAATCTTTATTGCAGTTTCTTCTAGTGCAAGTCAGTAAAATTGATTGACTAAGTGAGTATGCAAGTAAGGCCACACTTACACTGCAATCAGTAAGCATGGCAACCAGTTTTGCACCAATTTAATTTGCAGGCGAGATGGGGTCATAGTGCCAAACACCACCACAACCTCTCATCGAAAGATGCTGAGAGCTGCCTGTGGACGCCTGTCTGTAAATAATGCCGGGGGAAAAATATCGGCGAACGCAGCAGCCTTGTATCGGCCGATACACGTAAAAATCGCAAATATCGGTCTAACACTACTTCAGAGCCCCCAGGAGGAATTGAAAAACTAAAAATTGCATTTATCTTGTAAGTTAGGGTTACTAATATCATGATGAGGTTATGATTTCACCTCATAACAAAATAACAAATTGTGCCATTTACTGTTAGCTTTGTATTTTCCAAATAAGTTTTATATTGTTTTCCTCTATATTCAACTGAGCCCCGAGTGCTCCATATAGCTCTGATAATATATGTGGACAAACATTTACTTTTAATTCAGAATCCAAGCTATATAGTGTAATAAGAAATATAAATCAAAACATACAACAGGTCCATGATTCTGCTCCAGAAGGGACAGACACAGCAGATAAAGAGCAATCCTCTTCCAAATCTCCAATAATCAGCTGGATCTGTAAAAGAAAGAAAGAAAAAGACATTGATTCACTGAAAAGTCCTTAAAAAGGGAGGATTTTGTTTTTGTACCTTTCCTTTAAACAACATTTGACATTGAGATATTCTGGCTATATGAACACAGAGTCCGCTCAGTTTTGAGATGGTTATTGGTGATTATTGTCCATAAAATTTGGTCCAATGTAGCTTGGTTACCAACATTATTCAAAATACTTTGTTTCACAGAGGAAAGTCATACAAGTTTGATAAGACATGAGGGTGAGTTAATGATGAGGGAGTTTTCATTTGGAGTGAGCTATGCTTTTAAACTCAAGGTACGTTTGAACCAGAGTTGTGTCTTGGTGCTGAGTTGCCTGTGTTCACATTTCCACACACATAAGGCTACTTTACAGTATTAATGTTGGATATGACATGAATACTCACTTCCTCTGAAGATCATGTGGCAGATTTCCATTCCCAAAACTTCTGGATCATGAGGGGGGAAGCAACATACACACACACACACACATGAATATTAATTTGTTTGATAAAACATTAATATTAATTTTCAACTTACTGACAGAGACATGGACTTGCAAAATGTACTCACCAGGTCCATAAAAAAACTTCACAGTAGATCCAAAATCCTGGTTTGCCTATAATTCTTCAGAGTCCAAGAATGGCGGTTTCCTGTCCTCTCTGTTGAACGAGTGAACATAACAGTGTTCTCAGATTACTCTTTCCAAAGCTCCTTTACTTTTTATGACAAGCTTGAACTTAAAACTAGCTTAAAACTTGATCTTAAAACTACCAGTAGGGATGGGCATTATGACCATATTATTCTACATACATGAGACATTTTATTTCACAATAACAATATCATAATATTGTTATTTCATTTTATAGATATTTTATTAAGAAATACTACAGAATAAAACAGTTGTCTTCTCTGTATGATATTCTATGCATTAATATCACTTGATTCTTAAAAACGCAGAAGGTCTTCTCTAGTCTTTTGTTGTTTGATTCAAATTGAGACGGCTGTTTATTAATCTGCTGCCCCTTTAAGAACGGATGCACAATGACACGTATCCGGGTTTCCCCACGTTAACTTGAACTGTTTAACTCTAACGTTACTTCAAACATAACTGACTGTTTAAATCAAGTGAATGCCTCACATGACAGGGATTTTGAGATAATTGTGTGCATTTTACCAAAAGGATCATTGATTTCAGGATCACATGCTGTCTGAGAGAGGCGGCTTAACATTACTCTTTATTCTCCATTCATACATTTTTCTTGATCAAAATGTCAATAACTGTAAGTAACGTTAGTACAGTGCTACGCGGATATATTTACATTCCCCGATATAAAAAGGTAACGTTAACATAATTGTAAAATCTCTAATGATAGTCACTATCTTCGTCATAGCGCCCAGTCCTATCTTAACAGTATTACAACATAACAAAACGCAGAAACATAATATTTAAAGTAATCGCAATTAGCAGAAATTATAACTTTAATGCACTATATATTGATGTGACAGTAGAAAAATATAAAGGGATTTATTTACCTTCTGCCGTCTGATGTCCGCCATTGGTACCTTAAATGTCTGTTCATATTCATGTTTTCCGTTCTCAGTCGACATCCCACAATCAAAATTATCCAAAATAAGATTTTAACAGATGTAAAATGATCCATGTAATGCCATTAATGGACCGACGAAGCAGTCCTGTTGCAGATTAGAAGCTGCACCCGAGCAGCCGAGCACTCCAACGCCACGGGTGTATTAAGTTTACAAACTTGATCGGTAGAAGGCGTGCACAGTTGTCATTGACCAATCACGCTCAAGTGAACACGGAAAGACAGCATATAACCTTGCAAATAT
Source organism: Romanogobio albipinnatus (assembly GCA_023566225.1). Taxonomy (NCBI): domain Eukaryota; kingdom Metazoa; phylum Chordata; class Actinopteri; order Cypriniformes; family Gobionidae; genus Romanogobio; species Romanogobio albipinnatus. Next base: position 30,773,415 of record CM042260.1, on the reverse strand, counting down.
AGAAATAACTTGTTTTAAACTACAGTTAGCAAATGTGTATATTTATATTTATTTGCTGTTATATTTAATTAATTGGTCAAGTGGTGTTTTGTGGTGTGGGCAGAGGCTTGAAAGTTTCAACCCTGAGAGCAGTGCAGATTTGTACTCTTTAAAAACAGATTATTGTTTGATATTTAGTTTGATATATAGTTTGTTATATTTGTTTCCAGAATTACAGTTTGAATGTAAAAATACACCTACACTGTAAAAAAAAAAAAAAATAGTTAAAAAAGTCAAATGACTGGCAGTTACGGCTGCCAAACAAAAACATAAAATTAAAGTAAAATATCTTAATTTAAATAAGGAGAAATCTGTAAAATAACAGTTTTCTCTCAAACTTTTAATGTAAATTTACGTAAAGTTTTTGCACTTTATTTGAATTCAGATATTTTACGGTTTTTCATTTGGCAGCCGTAGCTGCCAGTCATTTACCATTTTTTTACGATTTTATTTTTACAGTGAAACTAATAAGATTTACTTTAAAATAACAAAGAATAATGTTAAATTGTTAGTATGGACATAAACCTTTAATATAATGAGCTAAATATTTTATTACAGATTAGTTCTGTAATTTTACATACATTTGTATGTAATTTAAGAAAACAGAAAAATACTGTATAAATAATACAGTAATTTCTCTGTATAAAAAATGAGAATGACTGATTTGTCATTAATGATTTAAATAATGGTCAAGTTGTTAATTTACAGATATTTTTTGTAATTTTACATGAATTTGTATGTAATTTATGAAAACAGAAAAATACTGTATAAATAATACAGTCATTTTCCTGTATAAAAATGAGAATTACTGTAATTTGTCATTAATGATATAATCCTTAAAATAACAGTCAATATATTTACATATATTGTTTGTAATTTTACATAGTTTTAAACATAATTCAAAATTACAGGAAAATACTGTAAACAATTTAGCGTTATTTTCCGTAAAATTAGGATTTTTTTTTACAGTGTTGTAATTAAATGCATATAGTTGGAGATTTTGTCTGTATTGTGTGAATACCAAATATATTTTTAATACAATAATGCAGTGTTTTCTTTGTCATTTTTGACAAATACATCGACAAAGTACCATAACCATCATAACCATATGCCACAGCTTTAAAAATGCATCAGTATGAAATGCATGTATGTTTACATACATTTATTAAATATGTGTAAAACAAATATGTATGTCACATATTTATACTTAATGTTGTCCATATTTGCGAGAAACCAATACTATACTGTAATATATGCAGATATATGGTATCATATATGGATGAACTAAAATATTTTCTTAACATGTTTGGACACATAAATGTTCATATATGTTGCAGGCATATATTGTGTTCTCAGATAAGTCAAATATATGTATAGATATATGTCATGCTATTTGAAATATAAGTACATATATGGCCATATATTACATTTTTGTATGGGTGCAGAGTCAATCTGTCAAAGCATTATAATGAGAACAGGATTTTAATAAAATGTTGTTTCTGTGTGCTTTCGTTGTCCGTGTATGAGCGTTGTTAAGGGAAGAGCGCATTCAAAATGTTCCGTTTCAAACCCGTCGCCTGTAAAATCTAGCACGCTGAAGTTCACGTGCGCATTCACGTCCTTTTGTGTTGATTTATGTCGTAATAGGTTCATAATAATCTTCATATTAATATTGATATATGGTGCGTTTGGTTGAGTTTATTAACCAGCTAGCAAGCTCTGCAGGGTGGTGTTATTTCACACTTTCAGCTCAAAGGCAATGCTCGATATTATTGACTTGGTTATTTGAGACGGTCATTTTATAAAGATGTTTCTTTTTCAAAGACATTTATGCATCATAATCTAGCAGTTATTTTTTGTTTTATATGTTCATGTTTTCATAAACCCGTTTTCATGTCACGTTTGTATTTGTCAACAACCATTTTCATAACAGTATTTTCATTATCTCAATGACGGACATGCCCCGCCCCCTGCACATGCCCCGCCCCCAATTACTCGAGTACTCGTTTTTGAGACCTATCGATGATCGAAATGAGAAATTGACAAAAATGCCCATCCCTAGTGTGGTGCATGACATGCAGGTACAAACACACTGCTGTGACTGCTCTTTCCTAATTAAATAATAGCACAAGACCACATGAAAAGTATCCAAAAACGTTATATTTTTCATAATCGTCTATTTATATACACCATCTCTCATCATTCAAAGCATTGTCATGCTTTCTATGGAGTTTATGAATCTAAAAGCCTGCATGTGTAGGGTATGCATATGCATAATTCTTTATGAAGTAAACATAAGAATCCATCAATACTTAAAATAAATGTTTATTTTCACACAGCAGTTAATAAACTATCACTTCAACTGATCTCTAACTGTTTAGTTTCAGTAAACACAGAAATGAACCGATCAACCTGCACATAGCTCTGCTGCTTAGCCATGATCTCTAACTGCGGTCAAACGCTGATGACGTAACAGCCAGGTGGGCCCGCCCTCACGCGGTTATGATTGGCCGATTGCTAAGATTAAATCTGATTGGCTGAAGCATACGACTGATCTGGGTGGGAGGAGAGCCCTGCCAGGAAAGTCTCAAAAACACACACACACAAATCCAAGGCAATTCACACGTGAATGTTATTCGGAAAAAATTAAAATACCATTCCAATTTTTTTGCTTTGCTGGCCGTAAATGCAGTGAATTCATGATAAATACACGTAAATTAAAAATCACAGTTACAACTAAATGCATTGTAATTTTTGTTAAACAAGATTGCATTCAATCACAGAATTGCCTCTAGTTTGGAATTACTTTAATTCCATTTTGTAAGGTCATTTAGTAAGATCATTTTGATCACCTTTGATTAAACAAATTAGCATGTTGTGTACACATATTTATCATATCACCACAATGAGAAATCACATAAAATCCAAACATCAAACCATCGTTATTGAAGTCGAATGAGGAAAGGCAGCTGTCCATCACTGCATTCACATCCATGAATGCAGCGCAGATGTTCCCTAAAGCAAGGCGAGAAGATAACTTATCTGATTGCAAAATGATGTTGAGACATACGCTTGCTTTAAGTTTAGTCAAGAGAGACTGGTTTGAGAACAGAAGGCGCTTTTTTTTTTCCCCTTGTCTTGTCCCTTCCTCTTCCTACACATACCCATAAATAAAAAAATCAGACAGTCTGAGAATAATTGAGTTGTTAAAGGCCAAGGCTATCTTTTAGAGGATTTCTATTGAATCATTTTCTGAAAGTAGTCCTACAAATGAACGCTGGCGACTGATAGATCGATAGAGTTTGTGTAGTAGTCATACCATCTCTCACGTGTGCCAGAGGGAGAATCATCTCTTTTATATAAACTTTAATACACATTTACTTGGCTGTCTAAATGTAAAAAAAATACACGTGTGTGTGTATGTATGTGTGTGTGTGTCTGTGTATATATATATATATATATATATATATATATATATATATATATATATATATATATATATATATATATATATATATATTAGATATACACATGCATGCAAATTATGACCAAAAAGTTCTATTTTGGTCTCATCTAACCACATGACTCTCCCATGACTCCTCTGGATCATCCAAATGGCAAACTTAAGACGGAGCTTGACATGTGCTGGTTTAAGCAGGGGAACCTTCCGTGCCATGCATGATTTCAAACCATGACGTCTTAGTGTATTACCAACAGTAACCTTGGAAACGCTGGTCCCAGCTCTTTTGACCAGCTCCTCCCGTGTAGTTCTGGGCTGATTTCTCACATTTCTTAGGATCATTGAGACCCCACGAGGTGAGATCTTGCATGGAGCCCCAGTCCAAGGGAGATTGACAGTCATGTTTAGCTTCTTCCATTTTCTAATGATTGCTCCAACAGTGGACCTTTTTTCACCAAGCTGCTTGGCAATTTCCCCGTAGCCCTTTCCAGCCTTGTGGAGGTGTACAATTTTGTCTCTAGTGTCTTTGGACAGCTCTTTGGTCTTGGCCATGTTAGTAGTTGGATTCTTACTGATTGTATGGGGTGGACAGGTGTCTTTATGCAGCTAACAACCTCAAACAGGTGCATCTAATTTAGGATAATAAATGGAGTGGAGGTGGACATTTTAAAGGCAGACTAACAGGTCTTTGAGGGTCAGAATTCTAGCTGATAGACAGGTGTTCAAATACTTATTTGCAGCTGTATCATACAAATAAATAGTTTAAAAATCATATATTGTGATTTCTGGATTTTCTTTTTTTTTAGATTATGTCTCTCACAGTGGACATGCACCTACGATGACAATTTCAGACCCCTCCATGATTTCCAAGTGGGAGAACTTGCAAAATAGCAGGGTGTTCAAATATTTATTTTCCTCACTGTACATACATACATATATGTATGCATGTATGTGTATATATACATACATACATACATACATACATACATACATACATACATACACACGTATATGCACACACGCATTATTTATTATTTTGAAGGGGACATATTATGCCCCTTTTTACAAGATGCAAAACAAGTCTCTGATGTCCCCAGAGTGTGTATGTGAAGTTTTAGTGCAAAATATCCCACAGGTCATGTTTTATAGCATGTTAAAATTGCCACTTTTTGGGGTGAGCAAAAACACAGTTTTTGTGTGTGTCCCTTTAAATGCAAATGAGCTGGTGCTCCCTACCTGTTCTTTCAAGAAGAGGGCGAGCTTCAATAGCCTGTGCAACAAAAACAGAACATGTCAGAAACTTAAAGTGTTCAGTTCGACCCGGACTCAGACAATAATGCATACAGAGCCAGTGAATATATGCCACATGGAGAAAGAACAGGTATAGTTTAGTTTAATTCAATCAAATCAATCAAATCAAATCACTTTATTGTCACTCTACCATATGCACAAGTGCAACAGTAGGTGAAATTCTTAGGTGCAGTCCGAGCAAACATAGTAGTCATGACATGACATGTACAACATTTAAGCAACAACAGATTACATATCTGATGCGCCCACAATTACTCACAGCACAGTATACACTACAATAAACAATAAATAATTCTGGTTTCAACTTGTTGTCTTCTTGCTTTTATCCACTATTAGCACAAACATGTTTTAGCGGACCCTGTCCAAATGATGGCCAGAACTTTACTGATGAGTTTTATGAAGTTTATTGTTCATCACACAAAAGATGAAGCATCTGTTTGAATTCACAAAATCAATGAACAAAACACAGTACAAGAAGTGCACATTAGCGTCTTTTAACACTCTCCATAAACACTCTCTTTCCCTTGCATTATCGTCAGCATACAGCGAATTACACAAAAACGCATATACAGACCTTATGCCTTTTCAGGGGGTGCTTAATTAACTGGTTAACTTTATATACCTAAAACAACTCAGATAAACTATTATGAAGTGCACGCTCTACCTTTCATTACTGCCGTGACCAATATCGCACCAGAGACTATAAGCGGGATCACGAATAGTTGTCTGTCGTTTGTACCTGAATTGCTTACAAAACATTGTTGTCACTATTGCCACTCGAGCAGGGAGAAAATGGCGTCCCGTGTACAACTGGCTGAGGGCGGAAACTATGCTAATATGGAATGTGCAGATTAAGGGACGGTAATATTATAATAGATCCCCTTCCTACGTCAGAAGGGGAGAGAAATCTGAGCATCTCGGTTTTTCACATGCTTGCAGAGAAAGGCTTACCAAAACAAAGTTACTGGCTTTTTTCAAATTTTCTGGGTTGGTAGATGCACCGGGGATCCAATTATAGCACTTAAACACAGAAAAAGTCTGATTTTCTTGTCCCCTTTAATGTATGGCTATCACACATTGCTCTGTTTTTGGAGGTTAAAAACACTCTCAATGTAAAAGGCAAACATGCCAACACAAAAAAATAATAATACAAGGTTTATATAAAGATATTTTGACTAGTTTGCTCTTTTTACATTCCCTTCTCTTTTCCCCATTGTTTCATGTCATGTATACTTCGGCAATGAATAAATTGGCTCAAAAGGCTAAAACCATGCTTTTTAAATAGTAAAGTGACATACCGTTTTATTAACGCAGAAACCGCGATCTTTATTAATATCCTCCACTCGCACTCTGTCTCTCTCTCTCACACACAAAGGCGAGTCTAACATTAGCAAAGGGAGGTAATTGTGTCAGAGCCTTAGAGGGAGGTAAAATGGAATAATGAGACTCATTATCATACTAAAGAAGGAGAGCGAGATGGAAGACGGGAAGAATGAAAGGGAGCGAGGGAAGGAAGGATGAGGAGGTGCTCCCATCAGTTTGCGAGCGAGAGCGTCTGTGCTCTTGTTAGCGAAGTTTTAGCAGCGTCAGTCTGGCTCAATATTCTTTCTTACGCCGCCGAAATGAAACCACTTTTCCTTCTGCTCTGTCGCTTTGATCAGCCCTCTCCAGTCTTCTTCCACAATGGATGAATGGCTGTTAAATAAGACTAGTGGAGCGCGTTACTGCTGTGCAAATGACAGGTGAAGGGCAGTTTCCTCTTGCTCACTGGCAGGGCTGATCCGGTGACAGACTTTGAAGTTTAGAGGAATCGCCTCTTCATGTTAAATCGGGGTGGATAGAAGCACTTCAGACTCAGATGTTTTTGTCTCCGCTCCGAAGTGGGCGAGATTACAGCGTTTTGAGTTTTTGAATCCTCACCGAGCGTGAGATTAGAAACACCAGCATAATGGAGCAGGAAGTAGAGGAGGACAAGGACAGGAGAAGTTTGTGTCTTTGAGGCAAGTGCGACAGGCTTACTGAGATTTGACAGAGACCACGTTTTGCTGCATGACGCTTTAATATCAGAAGCCTAGCTGTAATATCTCTCACATTAAGAGAGGGTGAAGGGGAGAGAGAGAGAAATAAAAGAAAGTGAATGGTATCGTTTGATATGGTGCAATATTTTGTGAAGGAGACTCCTTTTTTTCTTTCTGTAGTCTCTCGTAACCAGACTTGATTTTTAATCATAAAAGAGAAATTTTTAATAGAGCACCAATAATAATTGATAGGAATTGAGCACCAAATCAGCTGCTGAAAATTCAGCTTTGCCATCACAGTAATGAATTCTATTTTAAAATATATTCAAATAGAAAACAGTTCTTTTTAATTGTAATAATATTTTACAGTATTATTGTTTTATTGTAGCCTGACATCGTCATACTCAGATTCTAGTCAGAATATGAGTCTGGTACTTCTCCATTATGCTGTGATTTATGGGGCGTTTCAACTGAACCTAGACTTACAACCAATCAGAGCGACAGAGTAAGTGTGTTGAGCAACACATAGTTGTCAACAGAACTCAACTGCACGCATACTGGAAGAAGTAGAAGAAGATGATGTGTAAATGATCTTTGCTGGTGTTGTAAAAATGATTTAAGGATACACGGAGTACTTACCACACGATCATCATTTTTGAGAGAAATAGTAAAGGTGAATAGAACGAACAAATTCAACCCAAGCGCTCTTTGGTGACGTGGATGGTTACGAAGCCCGCCCTGACAATTTGATTGGTCCAAACAGCTCTGGTTCGAGCATAGTTGCTCCACAACGGATCAAGTCCAGACCAAACTTCCTGACCTCAAATTTTGTGGGCGGGGCTAAGTTTGACTGGCATCCAGGCTAGTTTTATTGCATCTTTGATTAAATAAATGCACTTCTTTCAAAAACGTAAAAAAAATTGTAATTACTCAAACAGGTAGTGCTTAGAGGTGCGCACAAATAGTCGAATATTCGATTTGTATTAGTTATTCGGAAAAAATTAAAATACCATTCCAATTTTTTTGCTTTGCTGGCCGTAAATGCAGTGAATTCATGATAAATACACGTAAATTAAAAGTCACAGTTACAACTAAATGCATTGTAATTTTTGTTGAACAAGATTGCATTCAATCACAGAATTGCCTCTAGTTTGGAATTACTTTAATTCCATTTTGTAAGGTCATTTAGTAAGATCATTTTTATCACCTTTGATTAAACAAATTAGCATGTTGTGTACACATATTGTTGTGAGTTATCATATCACCACAATGAGAAATCACATAAAATCCAAACATCAAACCATCGTTATTGAAGTCGAATGAGGAAAGGCAGCTGTCCATCACTGCATTCACGTCCATGAATGCAGCGCAGATGTTCCCTAAAGCAAGGCGAGAAGATAACTTATCTGATTGCAAAATGATGTTGAGACATACGCTTGCTTTAAGTTTAGTCAAGAGAGACTGGTTTGAGAACAGAAAGCGCTGTAAGAAACTTCGCTTAGCACCCCGGCCTTATTGTTATCAGACTGAAGAGCCAACCTTCACCCGAGCATGTGAATGTTCTTGATTTTCTCCACATGAGCATGTGAAATATTATAAACACGATAATCATATGCCGACTCATATGCACGTTCTGTAAGATAATTGGTGCAGTCTTTTAGTAGCTTTTTTCCCCACTCGCTCTGCTTGTTTTAATGCTTTTGTACTGTATATTTTTTGTTTACACTAGTGCTTTCATTCAATTAAAAAAATTAACTAATTCAACTTTTTAACATATAGAGTTTTAATTTTTTTTTTATATTGTAATTTCACAGTTACTCTCCAAATTAATGTAGAAACAACTTAAAGACAGTATATTTTAAATATTTGTTGTAATGGTATCTTTTTATGAATGAAAGCCAGTATCACTGATGTCTCTGACATTTTTTCAAAAACATTAATTATAGACATTCAACATATCAATTTCAACATTTATTAGACGTTTTAAAAGTAACAACTTTTAAACTCTTGAAACAATCTTCACATAAACCCATTATAACAAATGTAATATTTACCTGTGGCCTCCATAATCAATATACAGAAATTGATAAAAGTTCATAATTTTGTGTGTTGTTCATTCAAGCGCAAAAGAGAACTCATTTCTGGTGTGCTATCTGTGCGCACGATACTGTCTTTCTGTGCGTCGTGTGTGTGTCAGGACACTCACAGACAGTGAATTCTTTTGTCTTGTTACGCTTGAATGATTTAAAAGCATTTGCGTGAATAAGATCGTGATCATATAATGCAACACTAGCCAAAGGACAACAGGAGAAAACAGATGATGCTATAATTGCGTTAGATATTTTTAACGTGCTGATTTTGACTGCACTATTTTACACATTGTGTAAAAGAAAGCTTCAAGATACAGTATAATGTAAGCTTGTTGTGTACATTGTCTAATAACTAATAAATGGTGACAACAACTTTTTAAACTTAAATTAAATAATTGAATATTAATTTTTAACAAGCTCAGCTATTCACACAATATTTTTGAGAAATGCCCATTCTTACTAGTGCTACATTTCAAATTGTATAAATGAACATTAGTTAATGTATTACGAATTACATGAATGAACAATAGCTTATTTATAAATTAACATTAAACTAAGGACATGTTTACACATAGCCGGGTATTTAGAGAACCGAATATTTCCCCGCCTCCGTTTTCAAAAATAACATTGTGCACACAACATCGTTTTCAAAAAAGTTGTCGTTTACATCAACCCGCATAAATACGCCGCCAAGCACCATCATAACTATGCCAAACCTATGGGTGGCAGTGTAGGGAGAAGGATAAAGCCATGCAAGCCAATCAGAATCCTCAAAATCGACAACAACGAATAGCACGATCGACTTCCTGTTCCTTGGAAGGGAAAGCTGCTGTAAAAATGCTGACCTTCGTGTACTCCTTCACCTCTGCTCCTCGATATAGTACAGCAGTTGTGTTTGCAAATGCAAACAGGCCAAAAGTGTTTGCACAAAAGTAAAAATGAGTACCACCTTAACAGCATCCATGATCAAACAAACTGTAAACATAGGGCGCTCACATGACGTAAGCATTTTCTGGCGCATAATGTGACGTTTGAGAACCTAAAACCCTGTTTCTCCCCGTTGACACGGCAACAAATACCCGGCGTTTTCAGAAATCTCCACTTTGGCCGGAGTTTTTAGAAATAATCGTTTTCTGGGATAAAAACAGCGTTTTCGTGTAAATGACAGGCCAAAACGCAGGGAAATATCTGCGTTTTCCCATCGTGTAAACGGGGCATAAATAAAATAAAACAATGCTGTATAAATATGGTCATTGCACAGCAGTGTTGGTTTGCATCAGGCTGTACAGTAAACATCAAAAAATGAGCAAAAAAAACATAGCATGTGTGTTGACTCAAGTTGCGTCAAGCCAGCCGATGAGAAAGGCACTGCAGTTTTTCAGCCAGCACTTGCCATTTTTGTATGCAGTGTGTGAAGAGAGTCATTGAACGGATTGTGGATGGTCTGTGGGTGTGCTGTCTTAAGATTTTTTTTTTATGCTGGTTTGGGGTAATTGTGTTATGATTCGTCTATTTGGAGCAAGACTCACAGTTGTTGGCACTCAAACCTGTGATCACCATGAATCATCACTGTATAAATTTGAATGTCTAGCACTAGATTTCTTGTGACCTTTGTCAAGAGCATAAAATAGATACAACTCAAAAAGCAGATTAACTTTTTAGCCATCTAATCTTTATTTAGTAGATTTGCTGGTAACCTTTTACTTTTGAAAGAGGTCTCTGAAAGGAATAGTTCACCCAAAAATGTTGTATTCACTTACTCTCCCTCAGGTTGTTCCAAACCTGTATGACCCTTTCACACCAACTTGAAATAAAAAGTAAAAAAATGCAAATTCATGCATGTACAGTAGAGGGCGCAGATCTAACAAACCTTCCAGCTGTGCTGCCATTCTGGATAATGGAAGAATAGGATGCAGGAGGAAAAAAAGTTTAGATTTTTAGTTTTTACTGAAGTAAGTTTTAAAGTTGTTTTTTTCTTAAGGTTTATCTGAATCGTTGAATGTCAGCAGCAAGACATTGGTCAATAAATTCAGATTAAAGGCATAAAAAATATATTTGTTTTATATCAAATTTAATTATTGGAGGTTTGCGTAGTATTCTGATTTTGCATTTGACTGATTTTATTCATTTTGAGGAATACTGAATTGTTCTTTGTGCAAGTGAGATGAGTAAATGCATCCTCACATTTAGTCTAGATCTACAATAGCCATCATGTTTGCACACAACGTCTCTGCACTTACTCACGATTTCTCTCAACATGGGGACAGGAGAGCTGCCAGTCAAATACATTTGAAAAAGTAACGTGGATATTTTGTTGTAAATTTGAAAAGTAATGCGTTACTTTACTAGTTAATTGAAAAAGTAATCTGATTACGTAACTCAAGTTACTTGTAATGCATTACCCCCATCACTGTTTATTAGTACTTATATTAATGCCTTATTCTGCATGGCCTTATTCTACATCCCTTAATCCTACCTAATAGCTAAACTTAAACGCTACAAAAACTACCTTACTTACTATTAATACGCAGTAAATGAGTAGTTTATTGAGGCCAAAGTCATAGTTAATAGTGAATATGTGTTCACCATACTAAAGTGTTACCGTGTTTCTTTCTTCGGCTGAACATAAAAGATAATGTAAAGAATGGTAATAAAACAGTTGACGGTAGCCATTGACTTCTATAGTAGTAGGCAGTCAATGGCTACCGTCAACTGTTTGATAACATTCTTTAAAATGTTATTTTTTTTCCCCAAAAATTTTGCAGAGAATATCTCACTTCCTTTTGGGTTTTCAGAGTTTGCTCCCATGCAGGGACTTTTTTTTGGTAGGTATTAGGCTGTTACGTGTCAACCAAATTTTATACTTGTACGTGAAACGTAGCTCAAACGGCACTTTGAGCCATATTGCCACACCTAATTCCGAAACCCATATCAGACGTACATTTTCACCACTTCTGACGCGCGTGCATTTTCATGAGTTTTCGAGCATGTGATTCATTTTGGAGAAGAAGAATAGACCAAGCAATTCCAGTAGCTCACACCATCAGTGTTCAGGCCCTAAATATTATGAAATATTATTGTAATTTAAAGTAACTGGTGTGTATTCCTGTGATGGCGTCTTTTCAGCTGTCCTTTTTTAATATAATAATTTTAAAGTGCATTTATTAATCTTTAATTAGTTAATAATTAAGATGCATGAAATTGTTAATTGCATATTAGTTCATAGTGCATTAACTAATGTTAACAGATACAAACAACTTTATGTATTAGTAAATGTTGAAATTAGCATATAGCTAAGATTAATAAATTATGCAAAGGTTTTGTTTATTGATGGTTCATGTTAACTAATGAAACCTTATTGTAAAGTCTTACAGAGTTTCTATTAGCAAACTTTTTTTAATCTAGAAACTTACGGTTCTAACACTAGGGCTCAATTGTCAGAAAAAGTGATAAACACTAAACACATTTCTGTTTATTATCAGCTAAAGAGAGGCTATTTGTGCTCTTGTGGTGTGCTCTTCTCTAGCGCAGAGCCAATGAGAATATAATTTAATTACCTTTTATCGTGTGATGCCAAGAGCTCTTGTTGAAATTATGACTCAGTTTTAATAGTATCATTACTCTTTTATTTCATGGAAATGAGTCATTAGCTGTGTGATATATCTACCATCTTTGGCTTCATTCTGTTTTGGCTTTTGTTGTTTATCTGTAATGGTTCATAAGAAATCAGCCGAGCTCTTGTGCATACTAGTAAATTTGGTTTATATTTTGTATTTTCCACCAAACCTTTGATTACAGGGTGGGTGGCATGACCTAAATCTTCTATCACGCTATGATTTTTTAATATATTGCATAACTGCGGAGCTGTCTATGTGAGAAATGACTATATTGTTTCTTTTTTAAATTATGCCATGGATTTTTAAACCGTACAGCCATATTATTCAACCGTTTTTCAGCTCTAAAAAGATAACGGTTTATTGAATGTATGCATTAAAGAGATGGTGACCTTCTCCTGTTTGACACTTTTGTTGTATCGACTGTAACCAACAAAGAGCTGTGTTGTGATTTCAGCTTCACTTTTAAGTCCACTGGCTCTTTTGATGGATCACAAGAAGGACCAAACACTTCACATCTCACTTGCTTCTCCAAGGTGTTGTGATTTGAAGAAAACGCTGAGCAGGCCACACATCATCTGTCACTTCACCTGAAAACCCGACTTGCTATCAAACCCACTGAGGCATAGACGGTGTGCACGGTGCCTACCCATGTGTCAAGTGTATCGGTGCATGTCCATGATGTTTCTTGAGTGCTTTGACGATATGTCTTATCTTCGCTGAGTGGCTGCGGGCGTGTCTCGCTGTGGGCCGCTAACAGTGCCGAATTTCTGTTCTCCACTTCTCTTACACTTCCACATTTACGTGCGTTTGACCGCTGTCCGTGGTGCTGAACAACTGTCTGGGTGAAAGCTGGAGTGATTGAATAGTGCACGTGTACTCACACAGGTAGAAGTGACGGGCCTAACTAGTGTGTATGGTGAAGTGATGCAGACGAAACTTGATCTCATTGTTAATTGAGTCCACTTCCTCTCTGTCACCAAAACCTGCTGCTCGTCAACCATGAATGGCTATCATAGTGGATATGGAGTGTATCTTAAACCCAGGAAACACCAAGCCGACAGCAAAGAACTAGAGCTAGACTAGAGCCAACGATGCAGAACATACCAGAAAAAACTAAGCTGGGCGGCGAATGCTCAAAAACGACCCGACGGCCGACTGTCGACTTGGTGTGTCCCAACCTTTAATGTCCTCACTAGGCTTGCTGTGATAGTCCAACATGTCCTCTAACCAATACGCCTATATAGGTTGTTTGTCACTTCCTTGAAATACGACCCATAGGAGTGTTTACTAAAGTTGCGCCCCTATCGACAACTGGACACTTTCATTTGAATTCATGAAATACGACCCATAGGAGTGTTTACTAAAGTTGCGCCCCTATCGACAACAGGACACTTTAATGTTAATGCTTTGTTTTCTTTTATTTGCGTCATATTTCGAGTTTTGCGTAGCTCAATTGATAGAGCATTGCAAAATACAACATCGTGTGATCATGGGTTCGATCCCAGGGAACACATGTGCTCATAAAGTGTATACTATAAATTACTGGGTAGGTTTAGCGGTGGGGTGGGTGTAGTTGTTAATAAAAAATGATTTTTGCTAAATGAAAATATGACAAATGGTGATAAAGTCCTCACATTGCATTTAAATGCACACACATTTTGACTGGTAACAACAGTCATATGTCATTTCATGATGACAGACGTAACACAACCCTGTTTAAAACGTAAATAAAGCTCGTAGTAAGGTGCTTGAAAATGTATTTATTTTTTATTTTTTTGGAGGACAGTCTGGATAGTCTGTGTTGACTTGGGGGGGATTTGGTTTTCAAAGCTAAACGTAAAAGCTACCTATTTAATTGAGTTTGTCATTGTACTGTTTTGTTGTTGTGTTGTTCATTAAGCCAAAAAGGCTAATGAACCCACCATTTAAGCAAATTTGAAAGCGAAAGTAAAATGCGCATGGGCATTCATAACGGTGCGTGTCCACTGGCAAAGAGCAGGCAGATCGAGCGTTTTCAGTACATTCCTGTGGAAGCTCAAATTCTTTAGGAGTTCATTTAAAATGTTCACTCTGCTCCACGACATTATGAAAGCCTGTGCGGACGTGCACATTTTACTTTTTTAAAAGCATTTTAAAAGTCCCCGCTGGTGATACCGGTATTACCCGTGTTGTCACACCTGGCTGGTCTGCGGCTTTGCAGCCCCATACTCAACTGCGATGCACTGTTACCCCTTTTCCACCAGAATGAACCGGGTGCTAGTTCAGAGCTAGTGCTAGTGCCAGTTCGGAGTTGGTTCGACTGACGAGCCTTCTAAGAACCGGTTTGCCTTTCCACATGCTAGAGAGCCACCACAGAGCCATTCTTATGTCACTGTTACCCCTTTTCCACCAAGGTAGTGCTAGAGCTAGATCGGAGCCGGAGCCTAGTTTCAAATCGGTTCTTTGTGTTTCCACACCCAAAGCCCCAGCGCCGAGCCAGGAAAAGTGGTTCTTAAGTAGCACCAAAACATTGCTGGGCTAGAACGCTGGGGGCGGGGTCAACAAGACCAACACAAACTTGAGATCTGCCATTTTTTATAAATAGCAGCGAATGGAGCTAACAGCTGCTGCTCGTTTATAATCTCCGTCTATACAAATTACGGTGAACTGCATGAATGTGTTGGATTCGCAGTGTTTTCGTTGTGTTTCGATGCCGATGTAGGATCGTAAAGCCATGTGAATCAATAGTAACGCAACGTTTGCATTGTTGATGGAAGGCTTGTTTGCAGCGGTGCTGAGCAGAGACCGATCGCTGCATGACAACGAGTCCAGCGAGAGCATACGACTCCTTATGCTTTTGATTCACTCGTGTTTTTTTAATATCATACGCTGATCGTCTGCGCAGCGCCAATGCATCTCGAACAAGCCTGGTGTGTTTGTGTTTCCTGCTGCCCAGGGTGGCCAGGTTTTCACAACAAAACCTGCCCAATTGCTACTCAAAACAAGCCCAATCGCATTTCAGGGGGGCTTCCCCGGTAAAAAACATTTGGGGGTAAAATATGTGTTTTTTTGGCATGGTTGCCTACTAAAATTTGCATTCCCAGGGCTAAATATCACATAATTGTGATCGCTTCAACCAGCGGACATGAAAAACAGCCCGCGGCAACACTGCCGCTGCCTCACTAGCGTTGCTGAGAAAGATGAGATGTATACAGTGACGTAAGACATGGCTCTGTTGTGGCTCTCAGCCTGTGGAAAAGCAAACGGTTCTTAGAAGGCTCCTCAGTCGAACCAACTATGAACTGGGACTAGCACTGGCTCTGAACTAGCTCCCGGTTCATTCTGGTGGAAAAGGGGTATGTATACGTCTCAGCTTTCTCAGCAACGCTAGTGAGGCAGCGGGGAAACAAACACACCAGGCTTGTTCGAGATGCATTGGCGCTGCGCAGACCGATGAGCGTATGATATCAAAATACTGCATTAGCGATTCAAAAGCATAAGGAGTCATATGCTCTCGCTGTACTTTGATGTCATACGGTGATCGGTCTGTACAGCATCTCGAACAAGCCTTCCATCAACAATGGTGAAACAGGGCTCGACATTAACGCTTGTCCGCTTGTCTGGGACAAGTGGATTTTTTGAAGGGGCAAGTGAAGAATTTTACTTGCCCGACGGACAAGTATCCTGGTTAAAACGTCAAAACATAACTAGGGAATCACCAAAGTGTAATAATGATCCTGCATTCAGTTAGTGTAAGTGGAGATCGATAGTGGATAATAATATAAAACGAACTGACGTTAACAAGGTTGTCCTGTTGAGGCTCGCGCAGCCTCTCGAGGAGAAAATCGCAAACTAATGAGCGCCGCTCATACATAGAAACTCCGTTAACATACACGGTTAAAATTGTGTAGTTTTTATATTTATAACATATGATACAGTTAAGCAACATCACACAAACAAGAGTGTTGTTTTCCTGAATACCATCAGGACTGAAAATGCTGATTTCATACGCCAGTTCCATAAACAACTAATTAACATTAAGTCACTTATATTTTAGATGCAATATGGACTGTTTTTGTTCCATTTCAGCAGCGAAAATGGTTCCAAACAAAGATCACAACAGAAACGTGACGCATCTCTCAGCAACAGTGTGTTACTGAATGATTCAGCGTTTGAATGAATTGGTTGAATCAAAGATTCAATGACCTATTCGTGAACGACCGCCTAATTCTTGAATGAATCAGCCGTTTGAGTCGACTCAATGACTCGCTCATTAAGACGGTCACCTGCTGCCACCTACTGGTGGTTTAGTTTCATCTTTCCAACATTTCTTATTTGTGTATTCATAAATATTTAAAGTAATCTCATAACATTATTTAATGCAGTTGTAATTTTCCAGTGTAAATAATTTAATTTGATTGGTAACAGCCTATGTCTTATTCTAATTTAATTTATAGATCAAATTTAAAAATATAAAATGAAAGCTGAAGCATAGCCTATATTTAATAAGATTATGGAAAAATGCCCTTTATAAAAAGGTAAAAATATCACAAACATGCATATTTAAATATGTCAAAGCTGATTAACCACTGGTGAGAATATTGCTTCAGAATAGATTATATTTACAAACAAACAAAAAAAAAGAAAAATACGGACAAGCTATTTTTTTACTCGGACAAGTCAATGACAGATTTACTTGTCCGAAGTACAAGCATGTGGACCGGCTTAATGTTGAGCCTAAGAAGAAATATGTGAATTGGTAAATATGTAATATTTACAGTATTGTATATTATATCCCTTCCAATAATGACGCCTCTGAATGAATTTAAAATGAACACTAGAAAATATATATTAGCATCCAAAGAATGTGATGTGCTTTTTCTGTGGGCAGGTTATATAGTAACGTAGTCGTAGTCGCTCTCAAATCAGTGAAAAGTTGGTTGGTTTACAGGGTCGGTTCCCAACTAATAGAACCAGCAGCGTTATGTGGAGAAGGGGTAGATAATGGAGGGATTTTGGGAAGGAGAAGAGAGACTCGAGATGGAACACAAATTGGACTGAGGTGAAGGTGTCGTCTGGCCTCTGATGACTCTGCTCTTATTCCCATCCACACACACACACACACACACACACACACTCACTCACTGCAGGATCTGGAATCTCAGGTGTTAGATTATGCTCATATTACACAGATTATGCTCATATCAAACAGACTGATTTCTTGGAAAGGTTTGAAATGATTAACTCGGATGAAAAGCAGAACCCAGAGCTTCTCTGATATCTTCATTAAAGAGGGAGTCACTCCTTTATCAGATGAAAATCTAAATAAGTGTTCTATAAAATCCACAGTACTTGAGCCACATAGTTGAATGGTGGGAGGTGGAGCGCTGCAGTTTATGTTAGGATACAACGGAGACAAATTCATTCAAGAGCCATTCCAGTGAGCGAGTTGTTGAATAAATGAAGATGCTTTAGTTTGATTCAGACTATGAATAAATGAAGAATGAATTGTGGTCTGACAGATTCAGTTAACTCAAAAGAACGATTTTATTTTGTGGATTCCATAACATTCAATGCAGTTGTTTTGTTTTTACAGTTTACATTTACATTTATGCATTTGGCAGACGCTTTTATCCAAAGCGACTTACAGTGCCCTTATTACAGGGACAGTCCCCCTGGAGCAACATGGAGTAAAGTGCCTTGCTCAAGGACACACTGGTGGTGACCGCTGGGATCGAACCAGCAACCTTCTGCGTATCAGTTCCATGGTTTAACCCACTGGACCACCATCTCAGTTTTGGCAAATAATAAGCTGAATAAAGCACTCTCAACAGTTAACAAAATGTTTCAGTGGGACTTCTTGTCTTTTGTTAGATAAAATAACAGCATATCTGACACTCTTTCTTTTTTTCTTTTTTTTGAGAAAAGCATTATTGGAATCAGGTGATATGAAGGTGTTGTCATTCCAAGCACCATGTATCACCCCGTCACACACTGTCTGATCCCTGACGAGAGATCCATATTGATCAATGAGGACCGTATCTGTCTAGATCCATCCCTCGGCAGATCAACTGCGCGTCGGTCAGCATGGCGGATCAGTGGGCTGATTAAACTGAGATAATAGGCATTTGTTCTGCTAGAGTTACCAGATGCAAAGTCGAGTTCATTTACTGACCAACAGTCTGAACAACACAGAGACTCTCTGTGAGCGATTCATTTGTGTATGTTACATCCCTATTAGTCTAGGGGTATCGAAAGGACATCAACATAAACTAGAACAGAACCAACTAGAACAACCTTGTTTCTTTTCCGTCTTTCTTTCCCTGCAATTCAGATCAGTGAAAGAATAGAGCGCACTGACCAGTGGCCAGTTGCATAAACAGCCATTATGTTAAGACGGTGTCTTAAGTGCTAGTATGAACCAACTAGCGGTTAGTCAAGAGGCGACCCGTCTTATGTTTTGGTATTAAATTAGACCAATCTACTGTCTACGGTAAATTTATGTAACTGCCTTTTAAAACGTTATGAAAAAATGTGATGACTAACTTGTAAGACTGGTCTTAGCAGTTTATGTGACCGGCTCCAGTTTGACTGATTCATTGAAAAGAACCGAATCAAAATTTGTTTTTGAATCATGCACTTTCATTTTCCCTTTTTCTGTTTCCTCTCCTTGCTTTTTGTCTTCCATCTATTGTCCTTTCTTATACTTTGTTCTTTCTTTCTTTCTTTCTTTCTTTCTTTCTTTCTTTCTTTCTTAGTTTTCCTTCGCAGCTTTCTTTTTTACCTTTGACTTTCCTCCTTTTTAATTTCTTTCTTTTAATTTATTTCTTTCCTTCTTAATTTATTTTCTTTCTTTCTTTCTTTCTTTCTTTTCATTCATTTCTTTTTTCTTTTAAGTTAAAAAAAATTATTTCCCTTTCTTTTCCTTTGCTGCTTTTTAACCTTTTTTATTTTTCCTCCTTTTATACTCCATTCCTTCCTTTTCTTCTTTTCTCCTTTCTCTGTTCTTTTTTTACTGCTTTTTCTTCCATTACTTATTTTTTTTATTTTTTCTTCTTTCTTCTTTCTTTACACCTTCATTCTTTCTTCCTTTTGTTCTTTCTTTCTTTCCTCTCTTCCTTCAACGACATTAACAAAGAATATATTCACTCTCATTGTATAGTTTTAATACACACAATACATACGCTGCAATACACACACACACACACACACACACACACAATAATTTAATTTAATAATTTAATACACACAATACATAGGCTGCAATACACAAACACACACAATAATTTAATTTAATAATTTAATACACACAATACATACGCTGCAATACACACACACACACACACACACACACACAATAATTTAATTTAATAATTTAATACACACAATACGCTGCAATACACACACACACACACACAATAATTTAATTTAATAATTTAATACACACAATACATACGCTGCAATACACACACACACACACACACACACACACATACACAATAATTTAATTTAATAATTTAATACACACAATACATACGCTGCAATACACACACACACACACACACACACACACACACACACACACACACACATACGGGTTTATGTGATTTATGAGGACACTTCAGCCCAAACCAGTTGTTTGGTGTATTATGGGGACACCCCTTTCCACTTGCTCTACAGTGATGTGGAGGGTATCAAAAATTTTGTTCTGAGCCATACAACACAGATTTCACTTCAGAATTTGTATACACACAACACAACTTATAATATAACAACCTGACTATATACTTAATTATGAGGACACCTTAATTAAGTGTCTAAGCCCCGCCTATGACAAAACCAAAATTATAAGGACAGTGGATACACACACACACAAATGACATTAATGTGTATTAGAGGGACAAACATGAATTAATGGGACATGGCAATACACAAACACAAACGTGAAGGCATTGTGCATTATAAGGACACACCTGATTTATGAGGACAAATGAACACAAACACATCCTCACCTGTGGCTCAGACTCCAACACTCAAGGACCGGCTATTTGTGTGGTCACATGACCATATGACATTTGAACAGACATGAGGACATATAACAGTACACACCTTCAGAGAATAAGAAGTTTATTAGTACTTGTTTACAACATTACAGCTGTTGCCCTGACAATATTACATAAATCACAAGATACACTAATGCATGGAGATGAAGAACTTGAAACCTTTCATAAACATAATTATTAACAAAAATTACTGAACATAAATTAATGGTACAGTTGACCCAATAATGAAAAATAATTGTCATACCGTAAAGTTTTTCTAAACCTTTATGAGTTTCTTTGTTCTGCTGAACCCAAAGGAAGATAGTTTGAAGAATGTTGGTGATCAGACGAGTTCCACAGCACAGAAAAAACACTTACATTCTTCAAAATATCTTCTGCTCTGTCAAAAAGATGAAAGAGAATCACAGGTTATGAGTAAATGAGGACAATTTAAATATCCCTTTAAAGCTTTCAACACAAGTTTAAGACATTCCATACATTATATCAAAACTAAATGACCAGCAGCAGCAAAACAAAACAAAACATGGGTAACACTTTATAATAACGTTCAGTTATAAGTTATTAGATAATGAACTAATCATTTACAAAACATGACATTCATACATGATTATTAAGTGATATGCTAACCATTTACAAATGTGCTGTTTATTATCGAACAATTGTAAATCATGAAATAAATCAAAACAGATCAATAGTAGATGTTTGAGTTATTAGTTGATGCACTATTTATCACTTATAAATTAATGGAGTATTTATGTCAAACTTCTTTTAGTGTCGTCTCAATAAACAATGGGTAATCTTGAACAAATGATGAACAGACCATTAGTCAATGATCAGTAATTTATCGATGCATCTTTAAGTTTTCAGCTGTTCTGTGTTCAAAAGCACACACACATTCAGGATGATTGAGAAGATGATTAGTTTTGAAGCTGATAATCATGTGTAAATGCCTGTGAAGCGGTTTGATCAGGTGCTGTAGAGCGGTTAAAGAGGAGACAGTGCTCTAAGCCTCAGCGCTCAACACTTACACTAGTGTTCAACACCTGTGCAACTCATTTACAACACTTTCTGCATCCCCTAAAGTCTACACTACACTTATATATGAATACATGCTATAGCATACCACTAATCATTTATGAATGTATTAACCAATAACTTCTAAATGACTGATAACTGAATTAACAAAACATTCACAAAATGTTAGCATATTACTTAGTCATTTATGAATGTCATGTTTTGTAAATGATTAGATCATCATTATCTAATAACTTATAACTGAACATTATTATAAAGTGTTACCCAAACATTTTGCAACAATTTCCTCTTTAGTGCTAATCCCCGATTCCTGCCAAAGTCTGGTCTGTTTTGCGGAGTGTGAGAAGCTAAAGCAGGACTCCTGCTCCGCAGTTTACCCACTGAAATGTGCTCAGTTCTGCAGAGATTCTCCTGGAGATCATATCTGTGGTTTTCTTCTCACCTCGCCCCTTTCAGAAGATTCAACAATCACTACAAAAGAGGAAATAAGGAGCTTTAAAAAGAATCACATATTAAATTGCAATATTGGAAGAAAAATCCGATTAGATTATTTTCCAAACTCGTTCAGCCCCAATTTAAATGTTATCCAAGGTAATGTTCCTGTTCTTTTATGCATTATAGTATGTCAGGTGTGTGTGGCTTACACCTGGTTTATGAGGACACATGTTTTATGAGGACATCATAAGATGTTCCTGATGTTTTACTTGACTGAAGAATCTCAGTGTGTGTGTGTGTGTGTGTGTGTGTGTGTGTGGCTTACACCTGGTTTATGAGGACATGTGTTTTATGAGGACATGTGTTTTATGAGGACATCATAAGATGTTCCTGATGTTTGACTTGACTGAAGAATCTCAGTGTGTGTGTGTGTGTGTGGCTTACACCTGGTTTATGAGGACATGTG
This sequence comes from Romanogobio albipinnatus, assembly GCA_023566225.1. Taxonomy (NCBI): domain Eukaryota; kingdom Metazoa; phylum Chordata; class Actinopteri; order Cypriniformes; family Gobionidae; genus Romanogobio; species Romanogobio albipinnatus. The sequence goes on along the minus strand of CM042260.1, from coordinate 30,750,902 downwards.
TTTTATGAGGACACGTGTTTTATGAGGACATCATAAGAAGATGTTCCTGATGTTTGACTTGACTGAAGAATCTCAGTGTGTGTGTGTGTGGCTTACACCTGGTTTATGAGGACACGTTACAGGGATATGGAATAACACACTTTAACACAACTCATGGTTGACTCAAAGTGCTGTACAATACACGTGAAGTCAAACATAATAGAAAGACAATACAAACAATACAGTAGATAAGTTATACCTGGTTATAAGCTAACCCTAAAAAACTCTAACCCTAGTAAACGATATAGTAAACCTATAGTCTGGCGGCCCACCAGTTTCATAATGAACCAAACATATTTTTCTGGTGTTTTCAGCGTATCAGTTCACAGTAAGTGCAGTGAACTCCATCTCTGCATGTGCTGTGAGTTTAATGTGCATTTGGGAATGCAACGCCACCAGTTACGCTTTGTCATATGTACATAATTTCCAACACTTTTGTGGACTGATTATTACTGTATTTATTTCCCCAGCTCAAATATGAGTCTTCTATATCGGTAATGGCCACAGTGAGCTGAGAATTATGGGTTATCAGTATCAATTCTAATATTCCTTATCAGTGCACCAGTGTCCTTGTAATAACATGTGTCCTCATAAACCTGGTGTAAGACACACACACACACACACACACAACACTGAGATTCTTCAGTCAAGTCAAACATCAGGAACATCTTATGATGATGTCCTCATAAAACATGTGTAAGCCACACACACCTGACATACTGTGATGCATAAAAAGACAGGAACATTACCTTGGATAACATAAACCGTTAAAATAATCTAACAAATGCTAAATAGGTTATGTAAAGTTTTCCGTACCGTGCATTTCCTTGGCCACTCAGAATCACTGTAATTATATGTGATCTCTTCATCAGGACAGATGCTCCTTACAGCAAATAAGCATAGGTGAAGTTTTTCCTATCCACACGGATCGTCTTCATCCAGCTGTTTGGGTTCATATGGTCAGAGATCATCCAAGGGAACCGCCATCTCGGCTGATTGACACTAAATAAATGACAATTCAACTTTCAATTAAGAATTCTTATTCCTGTTAGACACACAAAAAAGACAATATTAGAGCTGAAAATCTAATAACAAATATTCAAATATATTCTTTGTGATCACCAATTATTTAATAGTTTAATAGCTTTTGGTATTAAGATGTGTTTTGGTCGATCGGATCACAAGTGGATGATGCTAAATACAGGTGTAAATGGAGTCTAAAACATTTTGAGCTCGTCAACTTTCAACCACTTCCAGGAGTTGGAAAATGCATTCAACCGGATTGCTTTCGTAGTGTAAACGTCTGTGGTAGAATGTGTTCGAACAGTCACAAAAGACCGCCTGCTCTCCGCCGACTGACCTAATGTGGAAACTAGAGATGCTCCGATACCAGTATTGATATTCGTGTGTAGTGTTTGCGTCCAGACAAAGAAACACAGACAACAGAGCAAACACAGAGCACAATGTGAATATCAGAGAAAGATGAAGAAAATGTATCTAATAAACAGAATATTAAACAAATGAAATATCCATACTATAGCTGCTGTGCACGAAATTATCGCTGGAAATTATGGCCCATAATTATACAGACTTCTGTTGCATGCTCTTGACTGCTGACCACTCACCAGCACACATTTGGATTAAAAATACACTGTATATGCAAGTAAAAACTTTAACTATTACATGATTTTTGTATAATTAGTGGTTCTTTGTGTTATTACAGGAAGGCGGTACAGTTATCACAAAGTTTTCAAGAAGTTTTCAGTGGGCAAACATCCAAAGCACGCGCCCAAAAAGCTGCCTCTTAGACACTGCGCAAATGTCTTTCATATCTTCTTGCACTTGAACAGACCAAATTATTCAAACAAAATTGTCAAAATAAAACCTAGTCGGTTATGTCTTAAGTGAACGTAAACAACCGAAAGAAAAACACATGTGTAACAGCATGTTGGATATGTGCAGCTCTTAAAGTGATAGCAGCCTAATAAACCTGCTGGTAATCTAATCAATGGTAATCTAACAACAAAAGACAGCTCTACATATTCACTATTAAATTAAAGATAAAATATGATTCAGCAGGCCCAGTGCTCTCTCCCATCTCATGGCCATAGTGTGGCAGAAATGTCACCAGAATGTGTGAAAAACAATCTATTTAATGAGTTCTTGAACCGCTGTGTCTCCGAGCAACACTGTTTTATTTCTCAAAGAATCAACGTATTTGAACGAATCAGATGAGTAAAATTATTTATTTAAGCTACCCATTCATAAATAAAGTTTGCAATTTGAACAAATCGGTTGAATGAAGGATTCAACTCACTCAATACAGCACCATGATGGCCATTTTAATTTCAGATTTAAAAAGTAGCCTATTATTTAATTAATTATTAGCTAGACTAATCAGGCTACATCTTCAAACGTGTAATTAGATTACTTTACCATTTACTCTCTTTCTAAAAACCATTCCATTACTTGTTATTACTAAGTAGCCAACTTTCTAAAGCCCATATCAACCTCGACCAGTTGAACAATATAAATATAGACATGATACTGCTCTTTTAATTCTACCAAATAAATAATATAAAACTGCATAAATTATTATTGAACTGACCAAAGTGTTTAAAGGGTGAAGGTTACATTACATTTTAACAAAAGATGTAAAATTTTGATCTGACATAAGAGGACACAGATATGGCATTTAATGCATTTAAAAATACTGTTCATCTCTGGCTTCATTGCTCAGTGTTATTTCAGGGTTTTGATCTTTCCTCGACTCTGGCGAGGCTAGGCATTAAGGGTGTGAACCTACACTGGTCTCACGGTTCAGTTACGATTATCATGCCATCGATTCGGTTCGGTTCAATATCACGATGCCTCACAATGCATTGACGTTGCACTTTATCCTCATGTATATAATTTTGTCAGTCAGTTAAATGAACTGAACCTTTAATTTTACCTGCTCAAAGAAAACATGCTTCTTGAATGTATCAAACAAAACTCAAGTCTGGGCACAGAAGACAACAGGAGCGTTTAGAACAAATACACAAAACTAAAAGCCACTTCAGGAGGAGGTCTGGGTCGCATTACAGTGAAAGCTAAAGTATAAATGCATCTGGTTGTTGAAACAATTTACTCCTCCCAACAATGTTAAAAAATAAACGTGTGAGAGCGTGTTATGGGCTATATGTTATAGCCAGATATGACAGCGCTACTAAAGCACACATCGCAGCAGACGAGCAGCTGAGTATCTCTTTATCAAGCCAGTGCACACACTACCGCAAATAAAACCGAAAGCAAGTCGCAGGTGCTCAACAACATACAATCATATTCATTAAAAGTAAAGAAACCGAATGATCTCACCAGCGCTGTTGCCGCACTCGCTCATATTGCGGTCTTTGATTGTGAAATTAGCTGATGATTAATAAAATGCAGCTCATATCTGTTGATTTCAGTGACATTAACTACATTAAATCTGCATATTGTGCGGGAATTGGAGATCGGATTAATATCCGTTTTGCGGAGATACAGTTATGTGACCAAGTGTAAATGAAATAATTTTGATAAATCAGATAGATATCTGATCTGTAAAATCGCATGACCAGGTGTAAACAGGCCCTTTAAGAACTCTAACATTGATATAATTTGATCTATTTTGGCAGAGCTGAGTCCGCTTGGCACTGACAGGCGTTAACAGCTCACGATGAAAACGGCTGACGTGGTTTCTCAAGTTAGTGGTATTACCCCATGCACATTTGATTTGTGCGTGACATGATTTACACACAGCGCGTGTCTTCTCCAGGTCATGCTTACCAGGTTGTTCATAAAAGCCGAAATGTGCCCAGATGTCTGCTTTTACAGTAGTTGGAGCATTTTTAACTACTCATACTTGCGTCTCGCCTCCATCTACCATTGTATGCTACCACAACAACACATGTACGTGACAAATGATGGCAGAAAAGCATCAGTACATTATAATCGGTTATGGTCTATTACTGAACCAATACTGAATCGTCCTCATCTGCATCACGATGCATCGAAGAAACGATTAATTCCGACACCCCTACTAGGCATGTTGCATATTAATTGCTCTAGGAACCTCAGAGTTTTTCATTTTTGTGTATTTTGTGCTACTCTATAATGATGTTGTAGTTGAGGTTATTTGTAGCGTATAGGGCCCAAACATAAACTCAAGCCCAGAGCCCCTAGTCCTACCCTGATTCTATTTATTTGTGCTACTGCTTGCATTTAGCCCTGCAAATATAGAGTTCCTTTCAAGTCCTGCCTCTTTTGTTATAAAATGTAGTTGTTATGGGGAAAAATAATGTTAAAAGTCTGGGCCCACCAGGAATTTCAATTGGCCCATCCTGCATCTCAAAGCTGGAGCCGGGCCTGTGATACAGCAATAGAATGAACAGTGGAAGTAACAGTAGCTCCTATAATACAGTTTAACAGGCATAATTAGGCATGAAAATAACTGAAGGATATCTATTTGCTAAGCCAACTCAATTTGATTAATATTCTCTACCCAATATTTTTTTTAATTAAAAGGGCAATGAAAATACAAGGTATTGGTACTATCGGTAAGTCGGTAAGTACTAAAAATGAAAGTATTGTATCGGATTCGTTCTGGAAAAAGTGGTATCGGTTCATCCCTAGCGTAAACATTATGGGAAGTGTGCAAGACAGACGTGATTTAAACTTTGTCAGCTAATTACCCAAGTTTGTTTTGAAGAGGAAAAACGTAAAGTACAATGTTCTCTTTCAGCATTCCTGATTTCTAACACACATTCACCGTGTTTGGCTGGTCTCCGCTCGCATTCATATGTAAATTGTGCGAGTTGTCGTATAACATTATAACAGTATAACAGTATACACACTAATGTAATTAGTTATAAAGTCTTCGGGTTTAGTTGTCGTGTTTCATAGGAAGAGCGCTATTCTGACTACATTAGATTAGATTAAACTTTATTGTCATTACACAAGTACAGGTACAAGGCAACGAAATGCAGTTTAGATCTAACCAGAAGTGCAATAGCAGCAAGTGCAGGATATACAACGGTTGCATAAGTGCAGGACATGGATATGTACTGAATATATATATAAATATGTTCAGTACATATCCATTATGCAACCACTGTATATCCTGCACTTGCTGCTATTGCACTTCTGGTTAGATCTAAACTGCATTTCGTTGCCTTGTACCTGTACTTGTGTAATACCACATAACTTAGATAATAGATTTTGTGCAAATATAAGTTGCAATATCATGTTGATATTTTTTAAATATCTGCATTATCGTATAAAGGATGCGTTCTGTTGAGTTAATAACCTTCTAGCAAAGCGCTTCAGTTTATGGGTCATTCTCTTCAGCAGAGCTCAAACAAGTTATTTAAGTCATATTAAAGAGGTTTACCATCACTGTAATATTAAAATTGTTTCATTTAAAAATATATACAGTATATAAAGCATTGATGCATTATTATTAATAACTGGCACCTTTATTGTTCTCGCATTATTTTAATCAACAATATGGTTTGATTTAAATCATTTTCTTATTCTCCGTGCGGAGACTTATCCATGGCACAGGCATTTTGATTCTTTATATGTAGCCTAAGTCATGTTGGCCAATGACTTGTTTGCATTATTTAGGTATTAGGGCTGGGCGATAAAACGATAACTATATGTATCGCGATAGACACGTAATCGATATCAATAAAAAATGTGTTCGATAATTTTTTTTTCTTCGTTGGAAGAAACCAGAGGTTGCGAAGCAAGTTTGGTTGCATGAACAAAGGCACTCGCTCTATGGTAACCTAGCAACATAGGGAGTGACAGGCTAACAGCCAATCATGTAACAGTATCAGTTTGGTTGACCACCTCCGCTGACAGTGTGTTCGTTTGGGGACGTGTTTATACTCGACGCGCTCGCCGTTGAGCTATTCTTCAGCTGAATCCGAAATCGCACCCTAAACCCTCAAATCACTATTCCCTACTTTAGTCCACTGATACAGTTCACTTGAAGGAGTGAATGAGAACGAGTGAGTGATTTCGGACAGTGTGTACATCGGCTGTACACTCGTTATTGCGGTGCATTGTGGGATAGAATGAGTGCACTCAATAACGTCCACTATGGTTTTGGAAACCACTACAGATGGCTGTCCCTTCAAATACTGCCCTATTTAAGGGTATAGGGGGCGATTTCAGAGTCAGCCTTTGAAACACATGCAGAGGTGATGTTAATCTGCATCACTGCCTTATGACAAAACATCTAAACGCTAACAGTTACAAATAAATAACGGAACCACTGCACCTTAATGTTAAGAGACAACTGTTAAGTGTTCATTGTGATTTTAGACTTGTTTATATTTTAATTATTTGAGTTTTCTATGGTTGTGTTGACATTTCTGCCTTTATAACTGAGGGGATTATAATCAGAGGAAGGTTACGTTTAAAATAAAAATATTTAAATGTATCATATTTTTCTCCTGGTCCTTATTTTAAACAGGTCATAATAAATATAAATAATTATCGATATCGACCGATATGAAACACTTATATCGTGATACAGTTTTCAGCCATATCGCCCAGCCCTATTAGGTTTTTTTTTGTTTTTGTCAGGCAGTGGGTTTTTTGGTAACACTTACAATATGGTCTCATTTGTTGATGCATTTACTAACATGAACCAATATAAAGCAATAACCTTTGTTAATGGTAGTTAATATATCATTTGTGTTCATGTTAGTTCACAGTGCATTGACTAATGTTAACAGATCCGAGGCTGGATATGAAAATGTTGAGATTAAGTGATAATAAGGAAATAATAAGGAAAAGTGATATAAAGAATTATCAGTATCGGGCAAAATGTTAATGTCGGTGCATCCCTACTGTAAACAGGGCCAGAATTATAAACTTGCATACACATCAAACACTTACCAGAGGAGTTTTCCATCATAACGAAACTCAAACATGAACACTTTCAGGGCATCATGAAGATATGTTCTTTGCCTCCACTCTCCTTCTTCTTTGCTTATGAGTCTCCAGCAGGAAATCTCCTTTCTTAAACTCAGCACAACTGAACAACAGAAGAAAAATCATCACTGTAAACAACATATGTACCTGGCACAGCTTTATTAAACAGATTAATTTCACTTAAACTTAGCTCTATCAGACCATTCTTTTTTCTGAAGAGAACTTTACGGCCTCCTCCAGTGGCTTGAGCTTTCTCATTTCAGCCATTATCTGATGTGTCTGCTGTCATAGAGAAAAACATCAATAATTATGAGCATTGCATTTAATTTGACATTCTTCAGCAAGATTGTTTTCATAATAAACATTAATACTTACAGTTCTATTGGTACAGAGTATATTTTATTACATTCAGGGGGAATAAAAGCATATTTTGATCTCTTTGTTTCTTAATAATATAATAATAATACCTTTAAACCAAGCTAACGTTAAACTGCAGTAATATTTAACAGTAGCATGTCAGGATACTGTATGCCCTTCACAGACTGTAACTTAGTCATGACAATGCATTGTTACGATGGCTAGACTGATTTATGTGCTCAAAATAAGTTATTTACAATTATATTGGAATCTAAAACAAGTTAAATCTGACAAGCATCTCTGAATCTCTCCTGACAGTGGGATCAGAATGACTAACGTTATGCTAGCGCCGTTAGCATCAGGCGCTAGCTGCTTTCTGACTGTAAACCGAGCAGAAAAGAGCTTATAAAACACACACAAACAAGCCAAACTTAGCCATAAGTGATTAAACTGCAGATTAACTTACCTTTCTTTTAATAGTTGCTGCAGACAGGTCCAAATCACAGATGTTTTCTCAGGTGCTGTTTCTATCCGGTCCAACGAGGAAATTAACTGATTATATTATATGATATTTAAGGATTACATTTCATTCAAGGATCACTCTACGTTTATAAATATGTTTTACGATTGATCAATTGTAGACAATAATGTTTAAATAACGAGTAAATTGAATAAACCCACTTGTACACAGTGGACCTGACAAAATCTGACATTACGAGGACTTCAGGCGATCAGCCAATCAGAAGCTGCGATTCATACACGGAGCGAATATTCATGAGGGGCGCAGTACCGCGGACCCACGTCCAGGGGCGCTGTGGCGATACACAGCTGATACACAAAATCAGGTCATTGTGTATTATGGAGACTTCGGCTGAAATTCAGGATTTGAGCTCCCCCTATGTATAGAAACACTTCTACACTGTTAGTATTATGAGGACACCGGCCCTGTCCTCATAATTGAAAATGTCCTCATAATGTGGTGTGTATTCAGGTCAAATGTCCCCGTAAATCACATAGACAAACACACTGACTGTGTGTGTGTGTGTGTGTGTGTGTGTGTGTGTGTGTGTGTGTGTGTGTGTGTGTGTGTGTGTGTGTGTGTGTGTGTGTGTGTGTGTGTGTGTGTGTGTGTGTGTGTTTTTGATTTATGAGGACACACATTTGTATAATCACACGGGTATTACACTAGTATTACGACGTAAACATGAAATATGAGGACATTTCATATGTCCTCATATTTAAAATAGCTTTAAAAACATACTAAACAATGTTTTATTAAAAATGTAAAAATACAGATGTTTCCTGTGATGGGTCGGTTTAGAGATAGGGGTAGTGTAGGGGGATGGAATGTACAGATTGTGCAGTATAAAAACCATTACGCCTATGGAATGTCCTCACTTGGATAGCAAAACAAACGTGTGTGCGTGCGCATTTGTGTGTGCGTGTGTGTTCGTTCAAGTTTGGGAGATCGATAGGGCTGTAATCAACCAAAGAAAATCTTAGTCGACTGAAGTCCTGAAATTTTCGACAAAAAATCGACTAAAAATGATGTTAGGAAAACAACGTTAAATTAATTTGCTGCACACTGTGCACAGTACTTGGTAGCCTTGTTGTCTGCCTAAATGAATTATAAATAAACATAAAAAACTAGTAGGCTATTTGTAGTATATTAAATAGGTTTTTGACCTGATTATTTTGCACTGAAATGAGACACGCAAGTCTTTCGGCTCTGACAGCGTTGCATCACGTGAACCATCATAGTACTATATTTTCGGAAATCATAGGCTATGTTGTCAACTAGTGATATCATCACAAGAACTTTTGAGGAATATGCAACATAATTTAGACAATTGATTTTGTCATATGTATTATACTAACTGACAGACACTATCATTTCAGCCGCTCTGTGCAACTCCAACATAGGATCAGCTCAGCTTTGTGGCTGAGACACGAATAGACTATTAACTTAAAGCTTTTACTCTTAAACAGAAAAGGCACGTCCACTTTAATAAAAAAGGAATATTTATTAAACAAGCCAGATCAAGAGCAGAAAAAACGCTCTCACAATTAAATAAATAATATACAGCAAACTAGCCTTCTTCAATCTGTCTCTCTTCTCCAGTGGGTTGGGCTAATCCAACAGAAGCGGAAACAAGGGGGTGTTCTGAAGACAGACTGTTACCTGTGAAACAGGGGTGCTCTGAAAACACCCCCATTAGCAATTAGTGCTCTCCACCTGATGAAATGAACGCGGCGAAACTAACGAAATGAACGCGGCAAAAAATCGACCAGTCAGAATTTTGGTCGAGCCAGAACGTATCGACGACTAATCAACTAATCGACTGGGAGATTACAGCCCTAGAGATCGACAACTGGCCCTGAAGGGTCTCCAAGGCCCGTCTGCTTTTATCAACCTACAGGCATATGAAGGTCTCTGTCTGACCCTCGATGCATTATAGCAAGGCCAATGTTTCATTTGAGCCTTCTCTTTTTTTCCTTTGTTATCTTCATGCTCTATGTGTTCTCTCAGCTTCATCATGATAAAGATGCTCTCTGTGCTTTAAAATGACAGAACTGTTGATAGAATTCACAAATATCTGCATTAGCACGATCTTCATCGAATAAAGAGAAAATAGACTCTGCAATTATCCAGGAGCATCTGATGTGTGACAGGCATCCTGGGGAGGTCAAAAACACTTATTAACATCAAACTGTGTGTGTCATGTCTTCCTTGTGTGCTTGTCTTTGTACACTAAATAAAGACATTATTGGTTTATTTGCACAGAATGTGCACACATGTTAAAATTTTGCTTTTTTCCTATGTTAACTATTGATAGTTACCATATAAAAATGCCAGCATACAGTATATTCTGACTAGTATAAACCAACCCTAACTAGCAACACAATGCATACTTGTCTCAATTTTCAGCATGGCAGTAAAATGAATGCATATTCACGTGTGTGTGTGTGTGTGTGTGTGTGTGTGTGTGTGTGTGTGTGTGTGTGTGTGTGTGTGTGTGTGTGTGTGTGTGTGTGTGTGTGTGTGTGTGTGTGTGTGTGTGTGTGTGTGTGTGTGTGTGTGTGTGTGTGTGTGTGTGTGTGTGTGTGTGTGTGTGTGAATTAATAAATAGTAGTACATGGTACAATAAAGCACAATAAATAGACAGTTTAGTCTGAAAGGAGAGATGTGCAACACCAAGTAGCATTAGGCAGGAAAAACAGGGAAATGCCCCTGGCCTCCTTCCAAACAGCCTGAAAAAGAGGCGCCGGAGAGAGAGGGGGAGGATGAGGAGGGAGCCGAGAGAGGAACGGCATCTGCTTCGCGCCTCAGTAGTTTTAAAAAAACAAGCGGGCGGAAAAAACGCTGGATGCCAGTGACTGTGAGTACACCTGTCTATGTGTCGCCATAGCAACCTAATTAGAAGGCCAATGGGATGAAGGCAGGGGTTGGTTAGAGACGCCAAAGACAGGAGCTCAAAAACAGTTCAACTGGGAAGATTAGAACGAGACTGCAGAAAGAACGCTTCAGGGGTGATTTGAGAAGAGAGAGAGAGATGGTCTGCCTTTACCGGTCAACATCAGAATACACAGCCCTGCACTCTTACAAATAAAGGTTCTTTATTAGCATCATTTGTTCCGTGAAGAACCTTTAACATCCATGGGACCTTTCTATTGCACAAAAGGTTCTTTATAGTGGAAAAAGATTATTAAAATGTTCTTTTAAAAACTGTTTAGGGAACTCTAAATGGATCTTTTGCGGCATCGTTGCGAAAACCTCCTTATGGAACCTTTATTTTTAAGCATTTTTAATCATTTACAATTGCTTTCTTATTTCCTAGTATTGTTTTAGTTTATTTATATATATATATATTTTTTTTTTTTCTTTTTATATATATATATATATATATATATATATATATATATATATATATATATATACTTATTCTTATTCTTGCTTTTATTATTTAGTGCCTTTCTTCTTTTTTTTTACTTTTTAAATTCTATAAATTATCTTTTCATGTATTGTTTTACTGTTAATATAATTTTTGTCTAACCCAAATGTGCTATTGCTTTCTCATTTTTTTTAATGTATATATTTTTAGTTCATATTTTATTTGTTTATTTATTTTGTCTTTAACCCAAATTTACTATTTATTTATATTTTATGTACATTCAAAAAACAAAAAGATTTTATTATGCTGTTCACTTTAAGCAGTTCATCTTGATTTAATACCATTATATCAGGTTTCTGGTTGAAACGTGATTACTTCGTTAAATTGACTTGAAACAGTTACTCTTTGACTTGTTTTCATTTTGAAATAACATGTTTCAATCAAGAAACCCAATCGAACAGGACTTTCGCTTCCCATCATGCTTTGCAAAGGGGCTGAATTCGGAGCGTAAATGTTTAAATAAAGTGGTATTTTATGCATTTTTAACAAGATGAGAAAATGGAGAGACACTTTCATGTTTCATGTTCCGTTATGTTGGCATTTAAATTAGTTCACTTTAAAAGGAAAATGTACTCACCCCCATCTTATCCAAGATGTTCATGTCTTTCGTTCTTCAGTCGAAAAGAAATTACGTTTTTTGAGGAAAACATTCCAGGATTTTTCTTTACACAATGGACCTCAATGGCAACCAAAATGTTGAAGGTCCAAATCAATGTAGTTTCAAAGGGCTTCAGAGGCTCTGCGCGATCCCAGCTGAGGAATAGGGTCTTATCTAGTGAAACGATTTTCAAGAAAAAATAAACATTTATATACTTTTTAACCTAAATTGCTCATCTTGCGCTGCTCTGCGACGTGCCACGGATTGCTCAATCATGTCGGAAAGGTCACGCTAGACGTAGGCGTAAGAACTGCCCCAAGCGAACGTGCGAAGACTAATTCAAACGGCCTTTACCAAAAAAAACAACTCCATCTCCAACCGACATCGTTGTTTAATCTTTTTTTGCTAAAGGATGTTTGTATTAGTCTTCACACGAGTGCTTTGTAAACACGGGGGGGCGGTATGTCTGCTTATGTCTAGCGTGACCTTTCCGATGTGATTACGTAATCCACGGCGTAGGGTTGGGCGATGTCTCCTAAATTGGCAGCTGACGATGTTTACAGTAAAACATTGTGATGGACGATGATATTGTCGTTTTTTTTTTATTAATACAAATATATAATTTACTATATCTGTATTTTACTATCTCTTTACATAAATAGTATTTTCTACTTCAAAACTATAATTTTGTTACTAACCCAGTGTTTTGTATGTTAATGCTGTTTTACGTGAATAATACCGAGTGAAGCACAAAGCTTTGTTTACAAAGGAAATAAATTTGCAGCCATGAATGGATTCATGCCGAATGAGAGAGGTAGGCTGAGCCCAATTTAAGATTTGTCAGCTTTTTTAATTCTGTTTTGCGACTTCCGTGAATTTTAACAATAGGCCTTACGTTAGTCCATTTTATCCCACATGGACATCTCGTTTCTTTTCTCAAATCTTCACTCGCGTCACACCCATTTTCAAAGGGAATTATAAACGTTTCTTCCTTTCGTTTGTTTATAATTAAGTCTATTATACCCATTCACGTCCTTTACTGTGGGAAAGTAGAAAAACACTGTAGGATGAGTAGGCTACCTTTTTACTTAATTTTATTTAACACAGTTTGTGCTTGTTATTAGACTTGGTAAGGCGAGTCAAGTTTATTTGAATGGCGCATTTCACACACACAGGCCATTTTACTTTTGTTTTCTCTGGCAGTGAATAATCAAACATAGCTTAAATGTCATGACCCTGTGGAAGATAAAATGCGCTCTTCAGAACTTTTACAACAAGTACATCAGGAGAACACATGAAGACGAAGATATTTGAGAAGGTGTCTACAGCTCGTGTTTCATCTCGCGCAGAGCGGTATATGACGCATCTTTGAGGGGAAATTAGTTTTTTTTTTATTTAAGGTTACCATTATTTACTGATAATCGTTTAAATGTTTTACAGGCTGTGGTGTGTTGTTTCACTGACGGAAGTGCTGAAATAAACACGCATGCTTATGAAATGGATGTTTGAGCCTCGTTTATTATTTCAAAATGTAGGCTATATCTGGCAAAGACTACAGTATTTAAAATGGAATATATGCATTAGTTATATTTTCAATATAATTTACAGAGCAATCCCTGCAAAGATTTTAGTTTAACTATAGAAGAGGATTAGTGTGCGTCACACTCACAACAAGACTCGCAATGGGGGGCGTGGCATCACGATGTCAATCAGCCATCACGATGGACGATGATATCATCCATCGGCACAACCCTACCACGACATGCCACATAGCAGTGCAAGATGAGCAATTTAGGTAAAAAAGTATATACAATTTTTTTTTTTGAAAATGACTGATGGTTTCACTAGATAAGACCCTATTCCTCAGCTGGGATCGCGCAGAGCCTCTGAAGCTTTCAAAGCCCTTTGAAACTGCATTGATTTGGACCTTCAACATTTTGGTTGCCATTGAAGTCCATTGTGTGAAGAAAAATAAAGTGTTTTTGGGGGGTTACCATTGTGGTGAAGTGTAGAGCATGTGCTTGGGTTGACCTGCTAACAAGAATTCAAATTGCTTTAATAATAAAGAAACCACTATAGGGTTCTGGGTGGAACCAGTAGGCCTATCACTTCTGCACTGCCACCACTGAACATCACATGTAAAGAAGCGTTATTTAATTTGTAGTTATTTAAATCTCAGGACGGACTAAGCATTAGTAGTAGGATTATTTGAAGTTGAATAATTGAATATTGATAATTGAATGAAACCAGTTTATTTAAGTTACATTTTAAAGTCATTCATTCAAGTTAATTGAACACCATTGATTCTAGTTAGTTGTACATGGTTGATTCTTTTAGGTTTTGCTTGCTTCAATCACGTGGAACCACTGTCCATGATTGAATCATGTTCAACCAAAGAGCTATTTTTGGAGTGTATTTTTTGAGTCCCATTTTGGTCACACTTTAGTTTAGGATTCAATTCTCACCATTAACTACGCAGAATAAGGCATTAATATGTGCTTTATTAAGTACTAATAAACATCCTACTAATATGCATGCTAATAAGCAACTAGTTAATTGTGACAGTTGGACCCTAAACTAAAGTGTTACCATTTAACCTAATTTATCATGCAATAAAATCACGCTCAAACTGAAAGTGAGAGGGTTCATTTCAGAGAAATGGATTTGAACAAAGGTCTGGTGTCTTTCACTTCCAAGCCCCTCTGTCTCGCTCTCTCATTCTCTAAGATCTCTTTGTCTGTCTGGTAAGACTAGTGGTCTAAACATGCCTGGGGTTAAACACATTCCGTCCTCATCTTCCAGAGATACTCACTGTTTAAACATGAACCTTGTTAACCCAGGAATCCAACACTAAACAGATACCTTTGTTCTAAATAAATTTAATGGAAGAAAGAAATAAGATTAGTTTGTTAAACAAAACAGACTGGGAAAGCAGAGCTGTCTTTGGTAATGAAAATTGTTATTTTTTAGCCCGGACTGCATGCATTCAATTCCCAGGATCAAGGAGAGACTATGTTTCCATTTTATTCCAAGCAGTTCAGCAGGAATTGTGGGTTCTGTTCAGCAGTGTGTCCGTGAGAAGTCGGTGAAGGTGAAATGGAGGGATCTTCCCCTCTGGCTGTCAGGGGGTCTCTTCTCTATAAACATTGCTCGCATTCCTGCTACTAATTGGATCAGAACCGTAGAGTTCCTGCTGGAGAGCTGTTTTATTGTGTTTTTAGAGTCTTACGTGGGTGGTGGTCTGATTCTTCTTCCCTCTCGCACACTATTATGTGCTCTGTTTTTTTTTTAAGGGCACATGGTGGTTTCATCCGATTTTGGTCACGTGTGGGGTGATGCATTGAATATTTATGATATAATAATATAAAATGATTTGTTGTTATTCTGTTGGTTTAAGTGAAACCTAATACAATTGTATTCACTAAAATCTAAATATTACATTTATTATATAATAATAATTTAGCAATATTTAGGGATGCACCGATTATGAAAATTTTGGTCGAGATAACCGATAATTCTTCATATTTGAAAGCCGATAACTGATATATCGGCCGATTTAAATATAGATGTGTTTAATTTTATGTAGCCAATATGACAGACTTGCATTGTACATGTTGCACTTAACTGTATTTTCCTTTTTAAAGTGATTTCAATATTTCAAGCTATCCAATTATCCAAGAATAACATAAAAAATTAACATATATCGGCCGATACTGATATGGTTGCCAATATATTGTGCATCCATAATAATAATATTAGTTTTTTATGTTATTTATTATATATCTTTATTATTACTAGTAGTAGTGGTAGGAGTAGTATGTTGCCAATATAAATGTAATTTTTTTTTATTATTTGCCACCAGCTTTCTTAAAGGCTGTTAGGCTTTTTTAGTGTATTGTTTTGTTTTCCTATGTTTTGCTATGCTTTTTTCTGTTTTCTGGTTTAGTTTAGTTTGGTTATCACTCAAAAAATGTCATTGAAAACCTGAAAATGAAAAAAGAAAAAAAAAAGCATTTCTTTTCCGGCGGTCGGGTGTTAAAGGCCAGGTCATCCTAGGCTCTCTCAGGAGGGCATCATATTATGAGAAGGATTTATGAAATCCTGCATTATTCCCTCCAGTCTCCAGTCTTGCCTTAGTCCCTCCTGAATCTACAGTCATACATAAACATGAAGAACTGCATGCAACAATAAGCTCTAGCTTTATTAAAGCCTCTGCTCTATCTTTATCGACTGTATTGCTGCTGTCTGTCTCTCCACCCAGAACTCTCTCTTTTATCTAGAGTTCAACTGCAATCTTCAGTATGTTTTCCTTAATTCATGGCTTTTTAAATTACACAGCATATGTTTGGTCCTCACCCTGTATGAGTTGTTACAACTCAGTTGTTCCAAATATGCATGAGCTTCTTTCTTCTGTTGAACACAAAAGAAGATATTTTGAAGAATGTTGGTAACCAGAAAGTCGACGATAGCCAGCGACTTCCGTAGTATGTCAACTACTGTCAACTGTTTGATTTCTGACATTCTTCAAAATATCTTTTTAGTTCAACAGAAGAAAGAAACTCATACAGGTTTGGAACAACATAAGGGTGAGTAACTGATGACTTTGATTTTAGATTCATTGTTGTGAATGGTTGCATTAGCGTGTGATGCTCATTTCGGAGTGTGAGAAAACAGATGTTCTGACTTTTAAAAAAGCTGCACATTGTTCCAGACGAAATCATAGCTCCGTTTCCTCACCGCTCACATAATCTTCAGACTACTGATGCCCCATGATACCCGTCACAATTCACATCATGACAGCTTTTTAATGACACCCGAGAGGTCACGCAGGGTTCCTTCAGTGTGTTGGTTTAGTGCTTGATCTGTCCTTGCACATTTGGCAGATCTTAAACCTGCCAGGAGTCTTTCCGCCTGCTAGCTTCTCAACATGTAATTTATCACCCGCTCTGAAGAGAAACACCTGTGCTGCTTTACGAGACCCCAGGTAGAACCTGCAGGGGGTCGACACATCCCTACTGACTTATTTACCACATTACCAAGATGTTCTGTTTTATTTGTGGTTCCTCTTGCGGTTCATCGTCTATTTGTGGCGCTACATTTTGTTCATAAAAATATAGTTCTTTATACCGCTTCCCTCGTCCTTTTTATCCTTTCTTCCTCTCTCTACCATCTTTATCTTCGTTTCTTCCTCCCACATCCCAAGACGAAAGAATCGCCGCTCTCTTGTTAGTCACGCTCCCTCAGCTGTTACGGCTAGCGTGCGACAGCGAGCACCAGGAATAAGGTTTCATCAGGAATTTACATTTCATCCTGGTGAAAGCAGATGTGGTGCCTTTGATAGTCAGAGAAATCTAGTCGAAATCCACCACCTCATCCGTACTTAAACAGGTTTCATGCCAGCACGGTGAAATTTCCACCTACTGCTCACCTCTGGGCAGAACACTGCCTCCGCTCTTACGGAGACATGGAGACCCTCTTTCTTTCTCTGGTTTCATCTTACTTCTGGTTCCTACACTCCATCATGTTTGTGAATATTCACAGATCAGAGTAAAAATAGCTTGTTTTCTAGTTGCGAAGGATTGTGTAAAGCATCATTTATCAGATGTCTGGCTTTTCATGGAATTTGGCTATATTTTTAATGTGTAAAGTGTTATGTGGAATGAAAGTGAAATTCTACAGACTTCATTGCATATTTAACTTGCTTACTGTTAGCATGATCATTACGTTATATGCTAGTACTACTGCTACTACTGTTCAAAAGTCTGATATTTGTAATTTTTTTAAAATAAGAAATTAATACTTTTTTAGCAAGTATGAATTAAATTGATTGAAAGTGACTGAAATTAATCTTTCTATTGACTTTCTATTAATCTAAGAATCTTGAAATAAGTTAAAATACAGAGTTATTAAAAATTTTAAATATTACTGTTTTGATATAAAAAATAAAAAAATTAACCCTCTGGTGTTGTTCAGTAATTTTAGACTGAAAAAAAGTTCGGAATGGTACATCATTTTTGCGGCAGTGGTTATGTGACCATAAAAACAAAACAAAAATCATGGACTTGATTCAAAAACTAAACAAAATGGTTATTCTTTTTTTTTTTCCCTACAAACCAGCCATGATGCAGAAAAAGTGCAAAGCAATGAAGGGTGACACTAAAATATCAAGAGTGCAAAATTGACCCATGCCAATTCAACCACAATGCAGTAACAAGACAGTAAGGAAGAGGTTACACTAAAACATTGAGTGCAAAATGTATCATATTTATTGCATAAATATTAATTAGTACCATGAAGTAATACTGAACAAAAATATATTACATTGATTTTACTGAAAATAAAAAAGATACATTTTAGGTGTTCGCATGGGTGTCGGAACCGTTATATGTGGGTGGGACAAGACCGACCCACTTTTTTATGGCCAATGATATTGGGACAATGGGTGCTAATTCAGTGCACGTCTGTTTACCTACCCCTAACTGATAAACACATGTTATCAAACACGTTAGACGCTTTATTTCCACTTTTCTAATATTTTTCTTTGTTTTTCTTGAAAATAAATGCCTTTCTGATCTGATATGCGATGGGAAAAGGGAGTAGAGCGAGTTTGGCAAAAGGCGGATTCGAACCTTGGGTAGATATGTGTCACAACTTGATGCCATATGTCTTACCCCTACACTATTGCCATTCTAAAAGATTCAGTGATATCCTTAATTTTGTCTGGCCCAACCAGACGTTTAGTAAACAAGGCGGTATATTTGTACTTAATGTAAATGGAATTTATTCCAGTAAAGATTTTCTGAGAGGGGACCCACCCACATTTTTTTTTTTGCTTCCAACGCCCATGGGTGTTCGGTCACTTTTGACCGTGAACAACACAAGTGTGACTCCCAAATGAACAATACCAGAGGGTTAAATAAATGAAGCGTTCAGCATAAGAGATTACTTTCAAAAATGTTCAAAAACCTTACTTATCCCAAACTTTTGAACAGTAATATAAATTAATGTAATTCATGCAGAACTCCCTATAGTCTATAGTGTTGTTCCAAGACATGAATCCTCCAAAACGAGGTTAAAAACGATCACTGACACCACTGTGTGAAAAATCAGCTTTTCCATTATGAAGGGCCGTGCCGGATGGGAAATAGCATGCTAATTTTGGAATTTTGGCCTATTTCACACCACACCCAAAAGCCCATATTAACAGGTTACACCATTACACTAGTTTGATGAAACAAGGCACATTTTTTATTCAACAAGTCAAACGAGTTAAGCAGTTTATAGCTACACTTTGGGGTTTCGTTCTGTGTAGATTAATTATCTTAACAGGGCTCCAGACTAACTTTTTTCACTAGGAGCAGAGTGGCCCCCAACTGAAAATTTAGGAGCGCACACCGCAAATTAACATGCTAACCAAATCTACTAATTTCCACTGTATTACTAATAGGGATGGGTATCGTTAAGGTTTTAACGGTATTACTACTCTTACCGATACTGCTTATCAATCCAGTACTTTATCATGATTCTTATCGGTTATTTTTATTATACTGTATTTTTCAATGAAAAAAAAAAAACATTATTAAGAACATAATTAATATGGCATTATAATCTGAAAAGTAAAATATCTATAGCAAAAGAAACAGCAATGTTTGAACAAAAATATAAAACATCTAGTTGTAAATGGACCAGTGTGCAGGCATTCAGAAGGTCTGCTAACATTAATATCACTTAGAAAGAACAAACCTACAAAGAAATCTAATAAAGTAATTCAATGTAAAATAACACTGCATAGTTTTCACTGTATAAATTGACAGATTAATGCTTATAAAAGCTAAAAAAAAGTTATTCATTCAAGTGATGTGAATATTTTCTATTTGCCTTTTGTTCGATTCGAATTAATATCTCAATTGTCAGCAGGTTTATTAGACGCTGCCCCTTTAAGACTGAATGCAGAACTAATAATATCATATTCTCCTATTTCTCCAAACTATTTACGCCCATTTAAGATCTAAACTGTTAAAGTAGGCCTACCTACTCTCCAATCAGGTCATTTTGACACAGGCTATTTGTTGTTTATTTGATGGTTTAGGCATGGGCGTCGCAAGCAAAAAAAATGTGGGTGGGTCCTCATAATGTACAAATATACTGTTTTGCTTGCTAAATGTATAGTTTGGAAAGACAAAATGACGGAAATCGCCATGTAATTAAGAGTGGCAGTGGTGTAGGGGTAAGACGCACGGCATCTAGTTTTGATACAAATCGACCTCGGTTCGAGTCCAGCTTTCGCCGAACTTAATCTTCTCTCTTTTCCCATCACATATCAGATCGGAAAGGCATTTATTTTCAATAAAAAATTAAGAAAATATTAGAAAAGTGGAAATAAAGCGTCTAACGTGTTTAATAATAAGTGTTTATCGATTAGGGGTAGGTAAACAGACATGTGCTGAAAGACGATAAAAGTGAGTGGGTCCAATATCATTGATCGTAAAAAGTGGGTGGGTCTTGTCCCACCCACATACAATGGTTCCGACGCCCATGGGTTTATGCGCACACAAAGCCTAAAATATTAAGTGCAAGTCTGTCCATTTCGCAGCACACACACATAAACCGCCTTGAAGTTGGAAACAGCGTCTCTCACGCAGATTATTGTGCATTTAATAGCTCTTTATTATCAAACACATCCCACAGTTTAGCAACAGTAGAGACTGCAGTTTACAACAATCACTGATTCTGACGTTAAGTTTAGGTTTAGGGAGAAATGACAGCGCAAGGCTGTGAAGGGAAGGATGTCGCGCTCGACGGAACACGGCTATAGGAATAGTTTTACCTCATCTTCTTTTTATAATTCTTGGAAGCCGAAATCGAAAATAAAATTAGATTAATATCACAGCACATCCCTAAAGTTTAAGCAGACTAAACTTTTGTGTAGTTCTCTTGGCCATCGTCACTCATTAAGCTGATAGCTCCACGTGAGAGAGCTCGCTCGCTTTCTCTCTCTTCTGGATTGCGAATAGCAAAAATGCATCACAACAAATGGTTTAATATTATCTCATATAGAAACGGCTGGCAAAGATGTAACGTCTATCAATTATAAATAGTAAGTGTATTTTCTTCATTTCTCCAGTACTGACAGCAGGCAAATTTACTGGATGTAAAATTCAGTCGCAAAATACGACCATTTGGTCACAGTCTGGAACCCTTCTTAAGGATGTAAATATAGGATGTTCCTTGTTAATAAGATTTAATGACAAAGTTTCAAATAAGAGTTAATAATAACTCTCAATGGCTTTCACCCTATGGTATAATTTATGTGCATTAGTAAAATAAATGGAATGAATAAACTGGAAAGCAACTTTGTGTCTCGCTGTGAAAGAAACAACCAGGCCCACCAAACCCTGAATAGCATGTCAGTAGAATTGCATCATCTGATGAAAGGTATAATCATACAGTGGGCCAGTTCAAAATGACTTATGTTGTGTAGCCTTGCATCAAAATTTGAAGGATCAAATGCTTGTAACCATCCTGGTGTCATTGATATGTCAGTGTGTAATCATCCTTGTGTAATCAGAAAGAGGTAATGTTCAGTTGTGTGTGAGACGAGAGGTTTTGTGTGTGTACACAAATGCCCACACTGAATTGTCAATGCTTTTCTTTGTCCACGTTTTTTTTATACTCTGCTCTTACAGAGAAATGGATTTTCAAGTGGACCATCTCCAGGATGACAGACTAGAGTCATTTTGCACAGTCTGGTGATTTTTGCTGGCAAAAAAAGAAGAAACTTACATTTCCCAATCTGCACTCAGAAGTAGTGAATACAGAGCTGAAACACCCAGGACAGCACATCACTCCCTGATGAAATGAAACTAGTCTGAAGCGCATTCACCTGGCCTGGCCTGGCCTGGCCTAGTCGTGTCATCTTCAGATGGTTGTCAGGAGTACTTTAACCGGTAGAAGTTGGAGGCTCTGGCGAGGTGAGGGAACCTTGTGGCAAGAGTCAGCGTAGGTACTGCATCAATAATGCAGCAATGCTTCACTTCTCTAGTTTAAACGCACCATTGGGAAGGAGCACTGGGAAGCCAACACATGGAGATGAATGGCTTTCTGGGTGTGCATGTGAGAGAACGAGTACATCTTGGCCCCAACAAACACCATCAGGGTTAACACACTGTTAACTCAAAGCAACCACTTGAAGTTATCTCTTTCTGCCACTTCCGCTGTGTGTTGCGTGTCTGAAAGAGGAAAAAGTGCCCCCACAGCTGTTTTGTGTCGGGTCTGTCAGATTGGGTGACTGGTCTTTGTGCAGTCATCATATGTTTAAGAGGCTGATTTGCATGTGGAGCCGTGTCAGACGGAGAGTTGTGACGGCTCCACTGTGAGCTGTCAGCCTGAGGAGGAGTCTTCCAAGACACTCTGTCTTCAGCTCTGACCTTGAACTCCAGACTCTCCAGCGGGCTGTTCATGCCGTGTCTCTCAAGAGCCACATTTCCTTTCCCATGTCTCAGTGGGAGAGAGCAGGGTTGTAACCTCAATAATGGGATTTTTAATGAAGTTGTTGGTTGTTTTAATGTTTTTGTTAAGTGTGTTTGATTCAACAGTGAAAAAGAGTGGATTGAGATGAATGATTATTTTTGACACCCCTTATTTTTATTATAGTATTATTGGTTTTGCAATCACTATTCTTAAACTATCACACTTTAGGGAGTGGTTACATTCTTAGCACAGAGTTTTTGTTACTCTTTAAACAAGTTGACTGTATGGGTCACTATGGTCAACTAGTCATCCAATAATCGATCAGTTGGTTAACTAGTTTTTCTAGAGCTTTATTATCCATTTTGTTTTTTTGTACTTTTAATGTAATTTGGATGTTTTTTTGTTTGTTTGTTTTTTTTCATTAAATGGGCTGAAAATGTGTACAATTTTCTGTATTTTAGGGTTCAATTCTCGCTATTAACTAGTTGTTTATTAGCCTGTATATTACTAGGATATTGGCTGTTTATTAGTACTTATAAAGCACATATTAATGCCTTGTTCTGCATGACCATATTCTACATCCCTTAATCCTAGCTAATACCTAAACTTAAACGCTACAAAAACTACCTTACTAACTATTAATAAGCAGTAAATTAGGAGTTTGAGGCAAAAGTCATACTTTATAGTGAATATGTGATACGTGTTCCCCATACTGATGTGTAAACCAATTTTCTTAACACCCCCCCCCCCCCTCCAACCGCCATGTTTCTAAAAAAGTTGTTACGTTGCAAGAAACCCTTCCATTGTTAGATAGCAAGCAAGAAAGAAAGTCATCCAATCAAGGTCAGGTCTGTAATTTTACAGGATTAGTCAACTAGTCATTTAGGCAACCCACCAATCAGTTGACTTCAAAACTATGTAGTTTTGCACATTTGTACTCTTGCTGACATTGAGGTTTTGTAGTACAACTTAAAAAACAACAGCCGCCAGATTCCTACACTTCCTGTTGACTTTACCAAAGCAGCCTTGCACACAAGCGGACAGACATGCTGAAACCTTTCCACCTGAGCTGGTCTCAGCTTGGTCTTAATTCAATTATGAAACACTTTTATAAAAGAGACTTGTGTTCAATAGCTTAATTTATGAGTCTGCACACTGCAGCAGTCCTCGCTTGTAGTATGACCCTCAGTTACATTGTGAGGTGCCCCAAGTCTCAGTACTGGGTCCATTCTCATTAATAATGTGGCTGTTTCACTGTGTGTTATTAGTATTGACCGGCCTTGCACAGAGCAGGCAGGCAGTTATTGGCTGGGATTTGGATCTGCCATGTGTGTTGATGGGGCCCTGAGTTTAATCGCTGTGGAAACATGAGAGTTATTAAAACGGGAAGCTTTGGCACTGCAGAGGGATCTCAGATGTCTCTCAGGCTCACTAATGATTATAAGCCTGCAGCCTTGTCCCCAAATAGTGAGAAAGGAAAAGGGAATGAACAAAAAGAGATCTAAAGAGCCTGAAAATACATAAGAGTCAAACAAATTATTATATTGATTTTAGGAGAAAAGAGAAAAAGATCAACAAAAGTCTGAAGAAGTCAGAAAGTCATTTTTTAATAACTCTTGCATGTCTGAGAGTATTGAAGTGTGCATAATTGTCCTTTGCTTTTTGTTAGGGCCTGGTTAATACATACATACTGCCTCCATGTGGTCAGTAAGGGCACAGCATGTACAGTGTAAGAGCATTTGAGTGCACAACGTTGGCTGTATTACAGCCTCCTGGCCAGAGGCGAGATGATTGCTCAGTGTATCTCAGCATGCAGCGATACCTTTAAGTGCCATGTGGGTCATCAGCAATGAATTTCTGCATTGCCCAATGTTCTTGTCTAATCAGAGATTTCATGCTGTTTTCAAATGTGTAACCAGCTCTCGGGCACTTCGGGGGGAAATCTGTTACCTTGGCACATTTGGTCAAAGGGGTGTGAAGAGGTAATGTAGGGTGAAGCACAGCTGGAGCGGGTGGTGACAGGGGGGCGTTGAATCAGTAGCTGAGAGCTAAATCTCTCTGTCGTCAGTTTGGTTGAGATTAATCTGTTGAAACCCACCTGCTAGGTTGTTGGCAGTGCTTGGTCTTCCTCCCACTCAACAAATCCTTTGCGTGGTTCCACCGTTTTTCCCTGTGGCTTGTGTTCCTGTAGCATTCTCAGAGAGGCAGAAAGCTCTGGAAAAAATATTTTTGTATGTTTTTTCAGGAAAGATCCCTATAGTGTAAGCAGTAAGCACTCCTTGAGGTGGTTTCATCACCATCGTTATCTGACCGTTTTCACTTCAAAACGGCCTTTCACTAAAAGACTCTGAGACATGCCTGTTTTTTCACTTAGTTCAGCTCCATATAATGATGGTTAAAGATGTTTGCAGATGTATAAGGATTTTTTCATCTCTTCTTAAGGGAGTGTTCATGGCCATACGTGTGTGTGTGTGTGTGTGTGTGTGTGTGTGTGTGTGTGTGTGTGTGTGTGTGTGTGTGTGTGTGTGTGTGTGTGTGTGTGTGTGTGTGTGTGTGTGTGTGTGTGTGTGTGTGTGTGTGTGTGTGTGTGTGTGTGTCTGTGTGTGTGTGTGTGTGTGTGTCTGTGTGTGTCTGTGTGTGTCTGTGTGTGTGTGTCTGTGTGTGTCTGTGTGTGTCTGTGTGTGTCTGTGTCTGTGTGTCTGTGTCTGTGTCTGTGTGTCTGTGTCTGTGTCTGTGTGTCTGTGTGTGGTGATGTTTTAATTATTTGAAACTGATTCACCTAAATGAAACCCTAATGCCATTTTGCTACTTACATTTATGCATTTAGTAGACACAAAGTAATCATTGAATTTGATTTTAGAATCGGTTCATTAACTGAATAACTGAAATGAATCTCAATTTACCAACTCTAATGTAGGTTTTTGCTGCGTACAATACATTTTAGCAGATGCTTTTATCCAAATTAACTTATTTCCAAGGTAAATGTGTTTTAATAGTCAAACCCATCACTATCTGTTGGTAGCGCCATGCTGTATCAGTAGAGTTTGTATTATAATATTATCATATTAATTTAGCACACCAAAATATATTGTGAAGATGCCATATATCCTCCTCCTCCACTGTATATCAGGTTTCCTTGATCACATCCAGACCAGGAATGTTCCTAGTCCCATTTTTATGCATCTACAATGATGTTTCAAGGTCCATCAATAACAAGAGAATCTAAGCAGGCAGGATGTAAAGTGGTGGGAAAGGATTAAGACATTGGTGCCCCTGGGCATGCTGGGAAGACGTTTGTTGAGTCATGGTTTACACCTGTTACATCCTGTCTTCCAAAACAGTATTCATTTTAGTATAAAGTTATAGGCGTACTACACACCACTGTGCAGGTTGCATTGTGATAATTTTCTTTGTTCTAGTTCCAACTTTGTTTTGTTGATATTATACGCATATTCCTGTAGCTTAAGCGGTAAATCATGGCACTAGCAATGCTAAGGTCACTCAGTTCCAAGGGTATGACTATACTGATCAAATGTCGCTTTGGATACAAGTGTCTTCCAAATTCTTAAATATTTTGTGACTAATGGAGTTCTCTTATCCTGTTTCCTACAGAAAGTTCTACTACATCACTCTACTGAGGGACCCTGTTTCCCGCTATCTTAGTGAATGGAGGCACGTCCAGCGTGGGGCCACATGGAAGACGTCCCTGCACATGTGCGACGGACGGACCCCCACGCCCGAAGAGTTGCCGCCCTGCTATGAGGGCACAGACTGGTCAGGGTGCACTTTGCAGCAGTTCATGGATTGCCCCTACAACCTAGCCAATAACCGCCAAGTGCGCATGCTGGCCGACCTTAGCCTGGTGGGCTGCTACAACCTCTCAACGGTCACTGAGAAGAGGCGCTCGCAGCTTCTGCTCGAATCAGCCAAGAAAAACCTGCGAGACATGGCTTTCTTTGGCCTCACAGAGTTCCAGCGGAAGACGCAGTACCTGTTCGAGCGCACCTTCCACCTCAAGTTCATCCGGCCGTTCATGCAGTACAATAGCACGCGGGCGGCTGGCGTGGACCTGGAAAACGACACGATACAGCGCATTGAGGAGCTCAACGATCTGGACATGAAGCTGTACGACTATGCCAAAGATCTGTTTCAGCAGCGCTACCAGTACAAGCACATGTTGGACCGGCGGGAGCAGAGACTACTGAGAGGACAGGCGTCTTTCCACAGCCCGTTCCGAGAGGATGGGGGAGAGGGTATGGCACGCCTGCCAACAGAGGACTATATGAACCACATAATCAATGGATGGTAACCGCCCACCCCTCTCCAGAGAGACCGAAAAAGAGATACAGTAACGAGGAGAGGGGGAATAAACGGACCCAAGTGGAATACCCATTCCCAGGCTGGAGAGTTCAGTGTTTGGTCGGGAATACAGGACCAGAAAACGTTCTAGAAATGTGCAGCATCTCAAAGGCCTTTTTTAAACACAAGTTTTGGCATAACATTAATATTAAATTATCAATTTCTTTCGTTTGTGCCACAAACTCTTTTTTTTCTGGACCTCAGTGCTGCAGTGTTTCACAGAAAGAGGGCCTGTAATGAACTAGGTATTTAAATACCTGAATAACATGAATATCTAAAAAAAAAAAAACTATTGATTGTTAAAAGATTGTTTTTTATATACATAAATATAAATATGTATAAATCTTAGATTGCCTTTTTTTAAAACCTGGTGTGAAGTGGATGGTGCCAGTCACAAGTGGCGGAGAATTACTAACAGGTGTTGTGAGCGAGTACGATTTTATAGATCTTAATATATATATATAAATATATATATATAACACAGAATATTCCCATGAGTGTTTGTATCATTTTTTCCCCCTTTGAGTGATGAACAGATTCCCATAAGCCCTGGAGTTTGTGTTGAAAAGCCATTCCTGACAGTCAAATGTATCCGAATGCAGTTCTGTCATTTGATACCTAAAAAAAATTATAATAATTACGCCATCATGCACTGTTTTGCTTGGTTTTTTTTTAGCATGTGCTAATTTATACAGTATGCACTGTATGCGTTCTGTGCTGTGATCCTTTTACCCATAATCCAGTGCAGTATGCCCACATTTTACATTGTGAAACATACTTTAAATGAACCAAATCTTTCTCCTCCTTTTCCTATCAGGATTCACATCATCACTTGCCCTTGTTAATTGTTGAGTTCGCACGCATATAAAACATGTTAATTGAACTTGCACTGAGCATGTTGAGGCTTGACATCCCTCACAGATAGTTCTCGTTTGGCTCTGTGTCTACAGAGACTCCTTAACTCCCATCTTTGCACTTCCCTCCCAGCTGAAACTCAAAATAAATATAGACTGCTACTGAAGCCCATTGAAGATCCATGCAAAAATGCTTATGGGAAAAGAGTGACGAAATGGATCATATGTTCTATCTGTGTGTATCATTTTAGAATATGGAGAACAATCCTGAAATGAAAATGTGACCATTGCTTTGAGTGTGTGTATTTGAGTGTGTATGTATGCAGTGTGTGTGGGTGAGAGAGAGAGAGAGAGAGCGCAAGCTAATTTGAGGTGTTTCGAGTTTGCTTTCCAAAATGTTCATTACTGTGAGTATTTCTGTTATTCATGACACCTGGATCTTTAAAGGTACCAATAAAAAGATATTTCCCATTTTTATGACAGTCGTGTTGAGTCCTTTTATACAATGTGTTCTTTTTACTTTTCTCTAAAGAGCACTACAAGACAAAACATGGCCGTCAGTGTCACATGATCCTTCAGAAATCATTCTAATATGCTGATTTTCTGCTCGAGAAACCTTTTTCAACATTGAAAACCGCTGCTTAATATTTATTGTATTTGATTTGAAATAGATTTTTTTACTTTTAACAAATGGATTTACTGTAATTTCTTTAAAAAAATATATTGCATCCTGCCTGAATAACACATTTTTTTTATATTACTGACGCAAACATTAGAACTATAGTGTGTGTTGTGTGTGTGTCATACTGATTCCTAATATTGTGTTGGTCCCTCTTTTGCTGCCCTGACCCGCTTGCCTTCTTCCCATAGTGCATCCTGGTGCCATGTGTCCCCAGGTAAGCGACGCACCCGGCCATCCACGGGATGTAAAAGAAAACATGATTCATCAGACCAGGCCACCTTCTTCCATCGCTCCGTGGTCCAGTTATGATGCTCACGTGCCCACTGTTGGTGGTGGACGGGTCAGCATGGGCACTCTGACTGGTCTGCGGCTATGCAGCCCCATACGCAACAAACTGTGATGCACTGTGTATTCTGACACCTTTCTATCAGAACCAGCATTAACTTCTCGAGCAATTTGAGCTCCAGTAGCTCGTCTGTTTGATCGGACCACACAGGCCAGCTTCGCTCCCCACGTGCATCAATGAGCCTTGGCCGCCCATGACCCTGTCGCCGGTTCACCACTGTTCCTTCCTTGGACCACTTTTGTTAGATACTGACCACTGCAGACCGTGAACACCCAACAAGAGCTGCAGTTTTGGAGATGCTCTGACCCAGTTGTCTAGCCATCACAATTTGGCCCTTGTCAAACTCGCTCAAATCCTTACGCTTGCCTATTTTGCCTGCTTCTAACACATCAACAAAATCTTCACTTGCAGTGGTCAACCGGTGACAGGGTCATGGGCGGCCAAAGCTCATTGATACACATGGGGAGAGAAGGCTGGCCCGTGTGGTGCATACCACAGCACACTGTTTTGACAGCAAAAGGGAGACCAATATATATATATATATATATATATATATATATATATATATATATATATATATATATATATATATATATATATATATATATATATATATAATGTGTGTCTATATATTATATTTATATATATATTATATATTTACACGCATTGTTTTAGCGTACACTGTAGGTATTTTGTCTTTGTGTGGTAATGTGCTTGTTATATACAGTAGCCAAACGTTGTATTACTAGTATTATTAGTTCTGAAATATAAACATTATGTAATTTAATGACATTCAGTTAGAACTACTCCATTTACAACCTGAACACCCTTCAGTGTGTCCCCTAAAACTCTTTTATCTCAGGAAACCCAACAACTCTGTGTGAAAGTGTTGGAACAATCACAGCTTTCCACTCAGTGTCTTAAAAAATGTTTCTTTTGAGTTAATCAGCAGTTCTCTTAAGTGTTAATTATCGTTTGGTGAATGTGTGACTGTGTGCGTTACTGTTCCATGAACTTTATGACTTGCATATTTCCAGTGGAAGACAGTTTTGTGTAAATTTTTGCCTGACAGCGAGATTCTCACGCTAGAGCAGTGAACAAAATCTATATTCATTAAGCGTTATGGTACATTTTCAGTCATGTTACTATATCTATTTGTTTTTAAGTTTGAGAATATCACTTTTGTTCTTTGTCTGTCCAAGCCAAATTTCCCAGAGCAATCTTACCAGGCCAAATAAAACATACTGTCATTCAAATTCAATATAATATATAATTATCTTTATAATTTATCTTTCAAAATCATTGAACAAAATAAAACAAAAAACATGTATTTCAGATGTGTGCTTTTCACAACAACAACAAAGAAAAAAACTAACAAAAAGATATAAATTAATAGACCATTGCAAAGCTCTTTTTCTCTGAGGCCGAACCCTTGTGTCTCTCTTTGCCTCCATGTCACAGTTTCTCTTCCCCTGAGAGTGGAGCTGTTCCTCTGAGAGCTTCAACTCTCGCCTCTGCACTGAGATGCTGATGACACTGCTCTGCTGTAACCACAGTGATCCAGCCCAGCAGATGCCCAGGGACAGCCACTTACCTCACTGTTGTTTATATTGTTCTTTGTGTGAATGGAGGGATTGGCTTTTGTGTTGTGTGGGAAACAAAAGACCAACGTGGACTTCACAGGTTTGTTCTGATTGCAAAGGACACAACAATGTCACAATGTTTCATCACTTCTCTTGCATATATCCATTAAAAGAGAAGTCAGTAGTGGACTAAGTTAAGGGATAGTTCACCCAAAAATGAAAATTAGCCCATGATTTACTCACCCGCAAGTCATCCTAGGTGTATATGACATTCTTCTTTCAGACAAATACAATCAGAGTTATATAAAAAAAAATATCCAAGCTTTATAAATGGCAGTGAATGGCTGATTCTGTCCATAAAAGTGCTCCACACAGCTCTGGGGGGTTAATAAAGGCCTTCTGAAGTGGATTGACGTGTTTGCAGTTTGTAAAGTTTTACATATGGATATTTTTCTTACTTCATGTAATGTAATCTCTAACTTTCGCTAACTGGCAAACACACGTTCAGGGCGCTCCGGCGAGAATATGCTAGTTCTCGCGAGAACTAAGTTTGTTGACATTGAAGGACATCCATGTGAAGAATTTAATTGTTTGAGCTATACTCTAAGTTTTATTTCAATTATCTCGAAATCCTCCAACATTTTTCTTTAAACACCCTCATTTTAAGGCCAGTTCACACCGCACAGACAAAACGCCAACAAACACGTCTGTTGGAGTTTGTTGGATTAGTGTGATACCCCTGTCTGTGTTTGTTGCCGTTGGTCGGGGTATGTTTTCTCCTGACTGAACATTATCAATCTGCATTTATTGGGTCGTGAATGTCTGAGCAGAGTAGTATAATTTTCCAACAAACAACAACAAAATGTATATGACCTGGACACAAATCGTTGCCATGACGATGAGGCAAGTTCCTTGCAAAGATTGCATGTAGGTGCTGGGCGTGTTTAGTAAATTATCCTTGTAGTGAAAATGGCAGGTTTCTGGGCAAATCAGAAGACAATTCTAGAGAAATAGCAAGGAGATATTCGTGAGAAAACACTGGACAAAGTTTGAGCGTGCACACGTAAGATCTGAGCGAGAGCAGAGCCATGTGAAAGAAAGTGCGCGTCCAGTAAGTTTTGTGCTAGAGTGAAAGAAATCTGTCTGTGAGTGGAGGGATTTGTTACGTGGATGCTCTCTTGCATTACAATAATGCACTCTCGACATTTAACGCCATAGAAACGGCCTCAAATGAACTATAAAATGTGTATAAAAAGCTGCAATCTTTTATTTGTATTGGTTAAAATGAATGGAGAATATCTTGTGTTTTTCCGTGGGTGCTCAAGTTTGTCGGTGTCTGTTGGGGCAGTGTGAACATGACATTTATTTTTCATAAAATTCTAAATCCTCCGGCCAACTTGTTTGTTGGCGTTTGTCTGTGCGGTGTGAATTGGCCTTTATAGACGTCTAATTCAAGACCGGTGTTTTGTTTTGCTCTATCCTTCTTCATTTGTCACCAGAACTTTCCGTCATGCGCTGGAAGAATGTCATATACACCTAGGATGGCTTGAGGGTGAGTAAATCATGGGATCATTTTCATTTTTGGGTGAACTATCATCCCTTTAAAAGCAAAATAAAATAAAATAATCAAGCAATTAGTATACAGGGAGTGCAGAATTATTAGGCAAATGAGTATTTTGACCACATCATCCTCGTTATGCATGTTGTCTTACTCCAAGCTGTATAGTCTGGAAAGCCTACTACCAATTAAGCATATTAGGTGATGTGCATCTCTGTAATGAGAAGGGGTGTGGTCTAATGACATCAACACCCTATATCAGGTGTGCATAATTATTAGGCAACTTCCTTTCCTTTGGCAAAATGGGTCAAAAGAAGGACTTGACAGGCTCAGAAAAGTCAAAAATAGTGAGATATATTGCAGAGGGATGCAGCAGTCTTAAAATAGCCAAGCTTCTGAAGCGTGATCATCGAACAATCAAGCGTTTCATTCAAAATAGTCAACAGGGTCGCAAGAAGCGTGTGGAAAAACCAAGGCGCAAAATAACTGCCCGTGAACTGAGAAAAGTCAAGCGTGCAGCTGCCAAGATGCCACTTGCCACCAGTTTGGCCATATTTCAGAGCTGCAACATCACTGGAGTGCCCAAAAGCACAAGGTGTGCAATACTCAGAGACATGGCCAAGGTAAGAAAGGCAGAAAGTCGACCACCACTGAACAAGACACACAAGCTGAAACGTCAAGACTGGGCCAAGAAATATCTCAAGACTGATTTTTCTAAGGTTTTATGGACTGATGAAATGAGAGTGAGTCTTGATGGGCCAGATGGATGGGCCCGTGGCTGGATTGGTAAAGGGCAGAGAGCTCCAGTCCGACTCAGACGCCAGCAAGGTGGAGGTGGAGTACTGGTTTGGGCTGGTATCATCAAAGATGAGCTTGTGGGGCCTTTTCGGGTTGAGGATGGACTCAAGCTCAACTCCCAGTCCTACTGCCAGTTTCTGGAAGACACCTTCTTCAAGCAGTGGTACAGGAAGAAGTCTGCATCCTT
Source organism: Romanogobio albipinnatus (assembly GCA_023566225.1). Lineage (NCBI taxonomy): Eukaryota > Metazoa > Chordata > Actinopteri > Cypriniformes > Gobionidae > Romanogobio > Romanogobio albipinnatus. The sequence continues at coordinate 30,718,152 of CM042260.1, read as the reverse complement.
CAAGAAAAACATGATTTTCATGCAGGACAATGCTCCATCACACGCGTCCAAGTACTCCACAGCGTGGCTGGCAAGAAAGGGTATAAAAGAAGAAAATCTAATGATATGGCCTCCTTGTTCACCTGATCTGAACCCCATTGAGAACCTGTGGTCCATCATCAAATGTGCGATTTACAAGGAGGGAAAACAGTACACCTCTCTGAACTAGGGCTGCTCGATTATGGAAAAAATCATAATCACGATTATTTTGGTCAATATTGAAATCACGATTATGTAACACGATTATTTCACATGACTTTGGGAATGTGTTGTATTTATTAAAAATACACCTTTCAACAATTCAATTGAAATTGTAACATTTGTTGTACTTTTTGAACTATTAAAATAAATAATATAACATATATTCGAATCAAAGTATAAAAGTATTCACGTAGATAACCACAAATAAATAAGATCAACAATATGGTTCGGCTATGCTTTTCATGTACGTCTAACATTAGTTTTCAGGTACAGAAATTTATAAAATGTAAAATAACATTGCATATTTGAGTGCATAAATTAAAGATTAATCCTATTAAACTTACAAAAGCTATTCAATCAAGAGCGGTGAGTGATGTCCTTGTCTTTTGTTGTTTGACATTAAACAGACAACAGTAAAGGCTACTGCCCCTTTAAGACCTCGCGTCTTCTTTATCGACTGTATAAAGTTCACTTAAGGCATATACAGACTATGTCTGCTAAGATACTCATCAAGATGGACATGTTGACATACGTTTTGTGTGAGTTTGTCCGTTTAAGAGCAAGACTTGAAAGAGAACTCAATATTTGCGCGCTGAGAGACGTGTGCGCGCTCTCGGATGAACGCACAGAGACACATTTTCTCACAGCGCGCGCGGCTTCTCATTCTAAACCTAAACCCTAAAGCACTAAACCCGGGTGATGACGGTGAAAACGACTGGTCATATTCGAAAATATGGCAGCACTCGCAATCTCGCATGCATTGAACAAAGTTTACAAAGAGAGAATTATTTGAAAAATATGAAGGAAAAAAAGGACGTTTACACGGCTCCCCTGCTCTCCTCAGTTTTTGTTTCTTTATTAGATTGTCATAGGTCACTCTGTTTAATTTTCAAGTGGTTAAACAAATTCGTGGTGTTCCCTTGCGTTGCAGCCACTACCATGTAGCAAATCTTAGCATGTTTCTGCTCGTCGTCTGATTCCTCGAAGCCAAACTGTTCCCAGACAACGGAGTTGGTTTTGCCTTTTTTGCTCACCAAACGCTGCTGTAACTGCCCTCCTTCTGCCATCTTTACTCGCGCCGAGTTTTTAAATTCCAGCGGATGATATGCACACGAGACTCACGACCTGAGAGAGATTTGTGGGTTCGGGAGGGGCGGATGTGCGCGTGCGCGTTTCATTCAGAACGCAAGGCAAAATAATCGTTTTTTCTCGATTGTACTATTTTGGTGATCGTTGGGAGGCAAAATCGAAATCGAAATCGAAATTCGATTAATTGCACAGCCCTACTCTGAACAGTGTCTGGGAGGCTGTGGTTGCTGCTGCACGCAATGTTGATGGTGAACAGATCAAAACACTGACAGAATCCATGGATGGCAGGCTTTTGAGTGTCCTTGCAAAGAAAGGTGGCTATATTGGTCACTGATTTGTTTTTGTTTGGTTTTTGAATGTCAGAAATGTATATTTGTGAATGTTGAGATGTTATATTGGTTTCACTGGTAAAAATAATGAATTGAAATGGGTATAAATTTGTTTTTTTGTTAAGTTGCCTAATAATTATGCACAGTAATAGTCACCTGCACACACAGATATCCCCCTAAAATAGCTAAAACTAAAAACCACTTCCAAAAATATTCAGCTTTGATATTAATGATTTTTTTGTGTTCATTGACAACATGGTTGTTGTTTAATTATTAATTTTGTAAAATTAATCCTCAAAAATACAACTTGCCTAATAATTCTGCACTCCCTGTAGTAGTAAACAATCTTAACTTTTAAGAGGAAAAGAATACAACCTAGACTACATTACAAAGTTTGGTACTGTGCCGGGTGTCCACATTCTCAAATATTGATGCAAAACTACTGTCTCAGGATATTAAAATAGCTGGAGCTGTGAAACAGTGGGTAGTGTGGCCTACTTGATGTCCCAAAAACATCCTCATCTGTCTGGACAGCAAATTGCAAAAAAACGATTATTCTGATGAGATGGTGGAGCCTGGTAACTGGAAGAATACATTAGATTACATTTGTCCATTATTATGTAGGAATTACTATATTCCCATTACTATATTTTTGCATTTCTTCAGCACCAAGTAACAATGAATTTAACACAATCTATGATTATTCTAACGTTTCCAGGCCGAACGTTAATTTTAACGTTCCCCGTTCCCCATTATTGCATCCTGTTTATGTACAACAATACTGAGGTGCAAATAGTATGCATCTGTCAAAATAAAGTATAAATAGCATCTAATTACTATTTACACATATTGCAAAGAACTACTTTTACGAGTGTAAATAGAATATATTTTCACTTAGTATGCTATTTCACTTGGTAAATATCTTCAGCTATTTGCACTTAGTGTAAATATAATCTAGTTGCTATTTACACATTGTAAATAGTATCTATCGCTATTTGCACTTAGTGTAAATAGGATCTGAACTCCTCTGAAAAGAAAATGGTGTCTGCTGAAGTGTTGTTTCAGTTCCGTTGATAATGATAATCAATAGTGATAAATTAAGTAGAGGGCAGGGACTGATATTAAAGTATATCCAAGGGTTTACAGAAGAACACACGCTCACAGTGGAAGGAATATGGCAGCAGTGTGTGTGTACTTAGCCCCTTAAATCATATTTGCCTTGTTTTCTTCACCAGTGGCGCCCCACAAAAGATTGAATTTTGTTTTAGCTTCAAAACTCCTCAAGAACATAAGACTACAGAACATCTCACTTCTCCATTCAACACAACCGACCAAATGGGCTATCTGTTTCAAGCCATTAGTTTAACTGAATCATATATTTAGGCTTGAGTGGTTCTGTATGCTCTGCACACCTACCGGTGTAATCAAGTCAGGGAAAACTTGCTAAATATGTTTTAGAAACATTAGCAGAATTAAGGGCCTGCATTAATGACTGTGACATAGTCTGACCATCGGAACCACCACCGGTTTTGAATTTAATTTCAACCCAAGACTGAAAAAAGCTGAGCTCTTTGTGGACACTAGAGAGCACTAGAGGACAAATAATGGCATTCATTCTCATGGCATGTTTGGTTTTGCGGTCATTGTTTCAGGTACACGTCTGTATTTGTCAGTTTTGAGTCTGTGTATATATTTGTGTTGCGTATGAAAGACATAGGTAGCATCTGAATTCCTATATTCTCAGAGTTTTTGCCGAATTCGACAAAGAACTTACTTCTCAATTGTTGAAGAAGTGTTCAGGTGTGTAGAATGAATACTGTCCATTTGTTTCCATACTACATCCACCATCTTGGCATTGTCCTTTGATCCAGATGATCTTTGACCTATAACAACAAACACCAAAACATGTGGGTTATAAGTACACTTTAACTATGAGTGTTACCTACAAAGGTGACTCTGATGACTTCTAGCTCCCATAGTCACATGGGACAGCAGAATATCGTGGGAAGTAGTATGGCATATAAATACTGAAACTCCTACTAATTATCTGACGTGTTTTGTGCATACTGTGTAGTATGCAGGGAGTCTGTATGGGTTTGTGTGGTGAAAATTAAGACTTTCATTTTGTCTATTGAAGTGAATGAAGCCTACTTGGCCACAAAACTCTAGCTGGACATTTACATCACATGAGTTCAATATGCCAACTTCCTGCTCATGTAAAGGACCTATGATTGTTTGTGTTGAATGTCCATAAGATGGCGCTGCATGTTCAGTTTTGCCAAGTGCCAATACATAAACATGAGAAAGGTGTTTAGTGCTACCAAAACAGTGATACACAGTGAGACAAAATACAATTACTTTAAAATCAAAGTTAAAAAAAACTTTAAAACTTGTTTTTAAATTAATTTGAGTTCAGTGTCAAATTGGTCAAATTGCACTTTCAACCTTGCATGAGGAAACTACTTTTGTTTGCTTTGTTTTTACGTGAAAAATTCACGATTCACTAAACTGAAGGGTTCTTACGCAACTATTGATCAAAAATCGGTACATTTTTAATCCAAACACATGAATGTAAACATTTCTTCAAACAACAGCGATTAGTTCTGATAATAAGAGAACAAACATGCTAATAATTTGTGCAGTAGCCTAGTTTATGTGAATATCATATATTTCAGTCTCTTAACGTCTACACAAGCATACTGATCCCACTGACCTCATCTCCAAACAGGATCCTCTCCCAAACTTGGTCTTCCAGGCAGAACATCTGGGTTACTTCTGAGCCTTGTTGTAACACACACTTCTAGGATCTTTCCTGTGAGATGTTTTCCTCGCTACACAGAATGTGGCTTTGTTCATTCAACCATGGGTGCTTTTTGTCCTTGCACCTCTTCTGGTAGGTTCTAAATGGTTTCTATGTCTGTATAAGGATATTTATGCAAAAACATAATTTGAGTTTTTGAATCACCTTGGGTGTTTGCGCGACGCAACTAACTTTTGTTCTCTAGTGGTTAAAAACCAAATCTGCATGCATTCTACGGAAGAACAGTGCTACAACAACCATAATGAAATGACCCTTCACAACACATAATGCTTCACAATGAACTCTGTCAGAGAGTTACATGAAGGATTTGAAATGTTGCAAAAGTGCTTGAGTTTTTATTTAAAATTATTACTCAACAGGTGAGTAAGGTATTTTATTGAACAGACCACCATTCACTGTAAACATTAACACCCTAAATAATTCATTGGTTTGAGTATAAATTAAAGTTCAATCAAATTACTTTTTTGAGTAGGCCTATTTAGAACTTTGAGTTCACAAAACCATCATGGTGACGAGTGGAGCATGAGCTTAGTTTGAGAACAGATATACAGTATGTTAAATGTTATTGATGTACTTATTCAGCAAGTGCTATACTATGCTAATTCTATCAAAACATTGTTAACAATTAGCAAGGTAGCATTTATTGAATTGGCTACTTAAAGTATTTAAATTGATCATTTTAATTTAAATGTATGAATTAGCGTACTCAAATATTTTAAGAGCAATTCAAATGTATGAGTACAAAATAAAAATATGCAAGTTCTGCTTACTTAAACTTTACATTTCTAAACTTAAAAAATGTTATGTAACCGATTGCCTCACTTTTTTGAGTTTTGCCAATTTATTCAGTTTACAGTGTTGACTGTTTTGACAAAGGTTGAGTGTTTTGTTGGGGATTTGACATGGAGGTGCTCCATTTCAACCTTTCTCGCTCATTGTGACAAACAACCTATGCCACTCCCACACTGTACACATCAAGTAGCCTAAGTAACTTTTCTCTATATACGTATACGAAGAGACACGCACAGGCGAGTGACTTATGTAAAAAATGTCCCACAAAAACCATTCCTTTAGGTCTAAAATATAAACACTTATAATAGGTCAGGAGAAGACAAAACACATTTTGGAAGAAGGATTGATGTATTGACCACAAACATTTTTTTATGTGTACTATTAAAAGGATAGTTCACCCAAAAATTGACCAAACAGTTGATGGACCCCATTGACTTCCATAGTATTGGGCCCATCAACTGTTTAAACAGGCTTAGAACAACTTGAGGGTATTGACAGAATTAAAACACCCATTAGAATTTTGGTGAACTATCACTAAAATTGTGATTAAATGGTTAAAGGAACACGCCAGCTTTTGGGGACTTTAGCTTATTAACCGTATCCCCCAGAGTTAGATAAATCCATACATGCCATTCTCATCTCCGTTGCGTGCCATAACTCTGTCTGACGCGCACCGCTAGCCTAGCTTAGCACAAAGACTGAAGGTAAACGGCTCCATCTAGCCTACTGCTCAATAAGCAGTAAGCACTAAGACCGACGGAAAATGAAAAGTTACTAACTTCCGTCAACATAACCAACGTGACAACCTGCTTGCACAGGGAGAGTGCTGGGGACTATTTTCAGGCGCTATGTAATATCATTGCGTCTCTGCGCATGGTACGGCAGCAAACCTCCTTGATTATTACGCAGGAATGAGAGAATAGTTCCTAGCCATATCGGTCTAGAATTTTTTTTAATTGCGATTTAATTGCAACTTTTCATTTTCTGTCGGTCTCAGTACACTATATAACTATACACATCACAACATATAAATAGGAAAATGTTGACGTTATTTTGTCACTTATTGAGCAGCAGGCTAGCTGGAGCCATTTACCTCCAGTCTTTGTGCTAAGTTAGGCTAACGGTGGGTGCGTCAGACAGAGTTATGGCACACACGGAGATGAGAATGGTTTGTATGGACTTATCTAACACTGGGGGATACGGTGAAAAAGCTGAAGTCCCAAAAAGTCTGCGTGTTCTTTTAAGCAGACAACAAACTTTTCTACAAGCTTCTTTTTCTAACAGAAGTAGCCTGCAGTGTGACCAAATCATTGTAGTGAATCGTTTAGTGAATCGTTCAATTGCATTCATTATAGTGAATCGGTTCATTTGAAATGGTCAGCATTGGAAATGTCAGATTCATTCTAGTGTTCAAAACTGTACTACATTCTACAGAATCTTTTTTATTATGTGAGTCATGAGTGTTTATAATAGCTCGACTTTTGTACAAATATACCTGCTAGTTTGATAGTCACTGTTCCCTCACTGTTAATTTATTCAAACCCCATCAAAATTATATAATTGGATTGTTATATTTTTATTATTAAAAAACATCTTGCCCCTTAAATAACTTGTAATTAGCTGTAATGTAGCAAGGCTGAAGATTTAATGGATAATCAGCAAACACCTGCCACTGAGGATTTTCCCATGGGTGAATAAATACCCGGTCCATCAGCAAAAATCAAGGACGCTGCGGCTACCACAAATGCATGCTATTACTGTACACCTGCAATTGCATGTTGATCTTAAAAGCTAGTACATAAATGAGCCTGCAGGACTCCAGACTTGAGAGCTGGTGAAAGAAGATGGACAGAGAAATACACTGATACATGTATCTTCTCTCAATGGCTCCACTATCTGTGGTGTCTTCTGTTTGTAAACCTGCTGGGCTAATGGAGAATAAGACACGGTAAGATCCATCAGAGCTGATCGTGCTTATCAAACACTATTGGATTAATGTGGTCCGTTCAGCCATGTCTGTGATCTGCAGTGCCTTATTTAAGAGGAATTTTAAGCCTCAACTGCTATGTTATAGAAAAAGTGACAATGCGTTCATTTTCCGAAACCTTGGATAGTGTTTTAAATGTCATCTGGCCACATCAGGCAACTAATAAATTACTTGGCTTTTACTTAATTGTTAACAAGCACAAAATGTGAGTCAGTGTACGAGCAATTAGAGTATTCTGTAAAAGCTGCAGTGAATAACTTGATTCTTACATTCAATGAAGAAAACATGAGTGACATTTACATTTAAAAATCCATTAGCATGATGCTAGATTTGTATGTGGTTTCCAGGGCATTAGTTCATGGTTACTAATGTGTTTGAGTGTTTTTTTTAGCATGTTGATTTTGAAGTTGCTATGGTGTTATTAACTAGCAAAAGTCTGGTGTGCAATATTGTGAAGTGCCCTTATGTCCCATTTATACACAAGACAAAAATTCATGATCAGGCCAGAGCCTATGTTAACAATTTAAAGGGATAGTTCACCCAAAAACAAATGTTTATGTTTATCTGCTTACCCTCAGGGCATCCAAGATGTAGGTGTCTTTGTTTCTTCAGTAGAACACAAATGAAGATTTTTAACTCCAACCGTTGCAGTGTGATAGTCGTATAATGCATGTAAATGGGGATATTTTAGAGTATGAGAGTAAAAACACATAGACATACGAATCCTTATTAGACCATGCGGCTCGTGGCGACACATTGATGTCTTAAGACACGAAACGATCGGTTTCTATGAGAATCCGAACAGTATTTGTTATTTTTTTACCTCTTATCAGATTAATGTCATCTAGTTTTCCCAGCGCCATAACTTCCGGCGAATAAGGTCAAAATACCGGCGCGATCAAAGATGTATACGTAGATGCCTCATTCGACCGATCCACGCAGGCACTAATGAGGAATCTATGTATTTATCAATGATCGCGCCGGTATTAATATAGGCTTCTCCACTGGCGAACAGGGCTTCACATGTGATAAATGTAAGGAGATAGTTAGGCTGACGGAGAAGATTTCAGAATTAGAAACATGCATCCATACTTTATCTGAGAGTAGTGAGGATGTAACAGCTTTAGACACTGATTTGGATGCGAATAGCTTAGTGAACTCTGTACATTCTTCGGTTCCGACTGCAGGGCCCCCGCAGCAGGGAAACTGGGTGACAGTGAGACGGCATAGTCGCAGACCAAAGAACCACTTTTCCGTTCCGGTTAGAACAGCAAACAGGTTCTCCCCTCTCAGTGAAGCACCCACTGAGTATCCTGTTGAAAGTGCCCTAGTCATTGGCGATTCTATTACACGGAACGTGAAGATAGAGACACCAGCCACCATAGTCACTTGTTTACCGGGAGCCAGAGCGCCTGACATCAAAGCAAATTTAAAAGTGCTGGCTAAAGCTAATCGTAAATTCTCTAAGATTATTATTCACGTCGGCACTAATGATGTTCGACTTCGCCAGTCGGAGATCACCAAAATTAACATTAAAGAGGTGTGTGAACTCGCTAGTACGATGTCAGAGGCTGTTTATTGTTCTGGTCCGCTCCCTGTTAGGCGGAGTGATGAGGTAGTTAGCAGACTATCATCACTCAATGGCTGATTGTCTAAGTGGTGTCTGCAAAATAACCTAGGGTTCATAGACAATTGGAAAAGTTTTTGGGGCAGACCTGACCTGTTGAAGAAGGATGGCATCCATCCCTCCTGGGGTGGTGCCGCTCTTCTCTCTAGTAATTTGGCACATAGTCTTAAAGCTAAACCTTGACTCACTAGGGCCCAGGTCAGGAAGCAGACAAACTGGCTAAACCGACCGTCTGCTACCTGTCTCACGTCACCGGAGTCAGATAAATCCCAGCACATAGAGACTCTTTCACCTAGATATTATCATATAGAGACTGTGTCTGTTCCCCGAATTAGTAAATACAAAAAACACATCAAAACCATTCAACAGTAAAAATTTAATTGATGTCCAACAAATAAACAAAAGATATAACACAGATGAACAATTGATAAAGCTTGGGTTGCTGAATATTAGATCCCTTTCCCCAACAGCACTTATTGTTAATGATATTAACAATATCTTATTGTTAACGCAACACAGCTTCTTGTCCAGGCCCTGGTTATTTCTAGACTTGACTACTGCAATGCGCTTCTGGTTGGACTCCCCTCTTGTGCGATCCAATCACTTCGAATGATACAGAATGCAGCAGCACGTCTTGTCTTCAACGACCCCAAAAGGACCCACGTCACACCTCTCTTCATCTCCCTGCACTGGCTACCACTCGCTGCTCGCATCAAGTTTAAGGCGCTGACGCTTGCATACAGAGCCACCACACGCTCAGCTCCGGCTTACTTTGACCCCATTCTACAAATCCACACCCCCACCAGAAGCCTTCGCTCAGCAAAGGAACGACGGCTTGTGGTACCATCACAGAGGGGGAAAAAATCCCTTTCCAGAACATGTTCATTCAACGTTCACAGCTGGTGGAACGATCTTCCCAACACCATCCGAAACGCAGAATCATTGACATCATTCAAAAGTCAACTTAAAACTCAGCTCTTCCGTGAGCACTTAACCTCATATAAAAAAATTAAAAAAAAACTTTTCCTCTCCTCTACCTCTTTATTCTTCCCTCCCCACTCTAGCCTGTGCTACACTGAGCAATGTACACAGTCTCAGGATTTCAGGCTCTTATTGCGCTTCTCGACTCTTCATGACCTATCGCTTCATGTTCCCCCAAGTTGTAAGTCGCTTTGGATAAAAGCGTCTGCTAAATGCATAAATGTAAATGTAAATGTAAAATATTATTAAAGATAATAATCTAGATGTGCTCTGTTTGACAGAAACCTGGCTAAAACCTGACGACTACATTACCTTAAATGAGTCCACCCCCCACGATTTTTGTTATAAACATGAGCCGCGTCTGAAAGGTAAAGGGGGAGGGGTTCCTATAATTTATAATAATATCTTCAGTATTACTCAGAAGTCTAGTTTCAAATATAATTCCTTCGAAGTTTTGGTGCTTTATTTAACGCTATGTAGTATACATGACAAAACCCGTTCAACATTTGTGTTAGATACTGTATACAGGCCACCAGGGCATAATACAGACTTTATCAAAGAATTTGCTGATTTTCTATCAGAGTTAGTTCTGGCCGTAGATAAAGTACTAATTGTTGGTGATTTTAATATCCATGTAGACAACGAAAAAGACGCATTGGGATTAGCATTTAAAGACATACTAAACTCTATTGGAGTTAGGCAACACGTGTCAGGACCCACTCCGCCATAATCATACTTTAGACCTAATATTGTCACATGGAATAAATGTTGATACCGTTGAAATTCTGCAGCAGAGCGATGACATCTCAGATCATTACTTAGTATCATGTATACTTAATTTAGCTAAGGTTGCAAAGCCGCCCCCTCGCTTCAAAAATGGCAGGACAATCACTGCCGCTACTAAAGATTGCTTTTTAAATAATCTTCCTCATCAGTATCATCTCCTCAGCATCCCAGATAGCTTAGAAGAACTCGATGTTGCAACAGAAACTATTGACTCTCTCTTTTCCAGTACTTTAGACACAGTTGCTCCTCTGCGCTTAAAGAAGATTAAAGAAAATAGTCCAACGCCGTGGTACAACGAGCACACCCAGGCCCTTAAAACAGCAGCCAGAAAAATGGAGCGCAGCTGGAAGAAAACAAACCTAGAGGTATTTCGTAATTCGTGGAAAGAGCACATGATCACATACAGAAAGGCCGTAAGAACTGCTAGATCTGCTTATTTCTCAACTCTCTTGGAAGAAAACAAACACAAACCAAGGTATTTATTCGATACAGTGGCTAAATTAACCAAAAATAAAGCTTCAACTTCTGATGATTGTAAAAAGCACAGCAGTAATGACTTTATGAACTTCTTCACATGTAAGATTGATAATATTAGGAAGAAAATTTTAACCATGCAGCCGTCTACTACAGTATCACATCAGACAGAGCATTGTAGTGTCACTGAGGAAAAATTACAATCATTCACTGCTATAGGAGAAGAAGAATTGGCTAAACTCGTTAAATCATCAAAATCAACAACATGTATGTTTGACCCTGTACCGACTAGGCTATTAAAAGAGATGCTACCAGAGGTCATAGATCCTCTTCTTAATATCATTAATTCATCTTTGTCATTAGGATATGTACCGAAAACTTTTAAGTTGGCTATTATTAAACCACTTATTAAAAAAACACAACTTGATCCTACAGAATTAGTCAATTAAAGACCAATCTCAAATCTACCCTTTCTGTCAAAAATACTTGAAAAGGCAGTGTCTTCACAATTATGTTCCTTTTTTAGAAAGAAATGGTATCTGTGAGGATTTCTAGTCAGGATTTAGACCGTATCATAGCACTGAGACTGCTCTCATCAGAGTTACAAATGATTTACTCTTATCATCCGATCGTGGCTGTATCTCTCTACTAGTGTTACTCGATCTTAGCGCTGCATTTGATACCATCGACCACAACATTCTTTTGAATAGACTCAAAAATTATGTAGGTATTAGTGTAATTGCTTTATCATGGTTTAAATCATTCCTATGCGACCATTATCTGTATGTAGCAGTAAATGAAGAGATGTCACACCGATCGCAAGTTCAGTATGGAGTACCACAAGGCTCAGTGCTAGGACCGCTGCTCTTCACCCTGTACATGCTACCACTGGGAGATATTAGGAAGCATGGCGTTAGTTTTCATTGTTATGCTGACGATACTCAGCTCTATATTTCTTCACGCCCTGAAGAAACTTACCAATTCACAAGATTAACGGAATGCATAGCTGATATAAAACATTGGATGACCGGTAATTTCCTGCAACTTAATTCAGAAAAAACTGAATTTTTAATTATTGGACAAAAAAGCTCCACAAGTAGTAACCTAGAATTCTGTCTAACACTTGATGGCTGTTCTGTCAAGTCCTCGTCGTCAGTGAGGAATCTGGGTGTGCTCTTTGATACCAATCTTTCGTTTGAAAGCCACGTTTCTAGCATCTGTAAAACTGCATTCTACCATCTTAAAAATATATCTAAATTACGGCACATGCTCTCAATGCAAAATGCTGAACAGTTAGTTCATGCGTTCATGACCTCTAGGCTAGATTATTGTAATGCTCTGGGTGGTTGCCCTGCTCGCTTAATAAATAAACTCCAGCTGGTCCAAAACGCAGCAGCTCAAGTACTTACTAGAGCCAGGAAGTATGACCATATTAGCCCAGTTCTGTCAACATTGCACTGGCTGCCTATTAAACATCGCATACATTTTAAAATCTTGCTTATTACTTACAAAGCACTAAATGGTTTAGCACCCCAATACTTGAGCGAGCTCTTAACATATTATACTTCATCACGTCTACTGCGGTCTCAAAATTCTGGCCAATTGATAATACCGAGAATATCCAAATCAACTGCAGGCGGTCGATCCTTTTCCTATTTAGCTCCTAAACTCTGGAACAGTCTTCCTAACATTGTTCGGGAAGCAGACACACTCTGTCAGTTTAAATCTAGATGTACGCTAATGATAGTCTCTCTGTTTTATCCCGAGGTTTACTGCAGTCAGCCGGATCCGGGCCGTATCCAGATCAGATGGTGGACCTGCGCCCAGACAAGACCAACGCATGACCCTGAAGTGTCAGCAGAGACCGTGTCAATTAGCCTCCCCCTGCAACTGCCTCATCGACACGGCATCTCAATAAAACCATCTCCAGCGAGATGACTCCGATTGTTCGAATATTATAATTAAATAATACTTAAATCAATATGTCATCCGCAATAAACCCGTCTCCAGCGTGTTGACTCCGATTGTTCGAATATTACAATTAAATAATACTTAAATCGATATGTCATCCGCAATAAACCCATCTCCAGCGTGTTGCCCCCGATCATTCGAATATTGCACTTTAATAATTATTTAATCAACATCATCCTCAATAAACCCGTCTCCAGCGTGTTGCCTCCGGTCCTTTGAATATTCTGATCTATTATGACCTCTGACCTATAAAGCTGCCAGAATAATAATAATAATAATACGCTGTTTGTTAATTGGCCAGAGGAGAACTGGCACCCCGACTGAGCCTGGTTTCTCCCAAGGTTTATTTTTCTCCATTAGGTCACCTGATGGGGTTTTGGTTTCCTTGCCACTGTTGCCTCTGGCTTGGCGTGCTCAGTTGGGGACACTAAATTTTTCAACTAAACATCGAAATAAATCTAATTAATAAACTAAATTAACCATATAAACTAAATTACTGATCTAATTATTGATCTAAAGCCCACACTGTCACCGTATGGAAATTGAAATGAACTGATGACATCAAATGGCTATACAGCTTAATAAAATTATGTCAATGGAGGTACATAAATTGCTCAGATTTCGTTAAAAAAATCTTTGTTTGTGTTCCGAAGATGAACGGAAGTCTTATGGGTTTGGAACAACTTGAGGGTGAGTAAATAATGACCTTTTTTCTTAGTAGTAGTATTACACATATTTAGCTTTTTTCTCCATTCTATTATGGAATATTGGTATAAACATGTGGCAGGATAATAGTGGCAAAACATTGGTAAAATTTTTCTTTCGGTCTAGACTGGCGGTGTCTGATATATTCTGGTCAAACGTGTAATAGTGCTGTAAGAGCTCGCCTCAGCACTTACATCTGAATTCAGACCTGCATTACTCACATTTCAATTACAGATCACATTACTCCCATCATACCTTGCTAGAATACCAATTCATGGGATGATTACCTTTCTTCCTCCCTATCATCTGGGAAAAAATGAGACTTTCAGAACGAACAGCTACTCGTGGAGTTTCTTGTCTCCTGAGTGCCGAATGGTTTAGCATTTAGATAGCAGCTATGAAAGAAATTAAAGATATGAGAGAGAGAGAGAGAGAGAGAGAGAGAGAGAGAGAGAGAGAGAGAGAGAGAGAGAGAGCGAGAGAGAGAGAGAGAGAGAGAGAGAGAGAGAGAGAGAGAGAGAGAGAGAGAGAGAGAGAGAGAGAGAGAGAGAGAAAGGTTTTATTCCTAATGCTTCATTCTGACTGAGACTGAATCTCCTCAGAGAACAAGAACTGAATTACACTGAAATCCACATAATAAAATTCATGTAGAGTTGTGTAATATTACAGTATAAAGAACAGTATTATGGATTTCAAAGATAAACACATTGTGCTTGGTCAGCCTGTTGAATCTAACCGGATCTTCTAAACCTATAAAACGGCCCAATACATTGTATCATAAAGTGTTTGATTATTTAACGAAAAGGTTTAATTTACATAAAACAATATGCAAACACTGTTCCAGGTCACGTTGTTGTGCCAAATGTATAAAATGTGGTGCATATCTAGTCAAATGCCTAAATATGAAAATCTTCCATTCATCAAAAAATCCAGAAAAAAGTATCATGGTTTCTAGCAAAAAATATTATGCTTATGCTGCTTAAAGGGTTAGTTCATCCAAAAATGAAAATTCTGTCATGAATTACTCACCTTCATGTTGTTCCAAACCCTTAAGATCTTCAGAACACACATTAAGCCATTTTTGATTAAATCCGAGAGCTTTCTGTCCCTCCATAGACAGCAATTTAAATACTATTTTCAAGGTCCAGAAAGGTAGTAAAGACATCATTAGTCCATGTGACTACAATTTTATGAAGTGACGAGAATACTTTGTTTGTGCAAAAAACAAAAACTTTATTCAACAATCTCTTATCATCTGTGCCAGACTCCTACGCTGTTGACGTAGTGTAAACAGTGCAGCACTTCCGAGTTCTACGGCAGAACTGTGGCTTACCATTGGCTAGCTCATGCATCAGCATCACACGCATGTGTCGTGATGCTCATGTGAACAGCGTCGGCCAATGGACAAAAAGTGCACAAAAAGTACTCTCGTCTCTTCATAAATTTAAGGTTGAACCACTGGAGTCACATGGACTATTAACTTTCTGGGTCAGAAGCTCTCGGATTTCATTAAAAATATTGGAACGACATGAGGGTGAGTAATTAATGACAGAATTTTCATTTTTGGGTGAACTAACCCTTTAATATTTTATTGTGGGTTTATTTTCAACATTGATTTGAAAAAATCAAACAATCAATGAAGAAAACATTGAAGAAATGTTTTTTGAGCAGCAAATAAGCATATCAGAATGATTTCTGAAGGATCATGTGACTGGAGTAATGATGCTGAAAAATCAGCTTTACCATCACAGAAATAAATTACATTTTAAAATATACAGTTATTTTACATTTTAATGATATTTCACACAACACTACTGTTTTTACTGTTTTTTAATCTAATGCACAATCTAATGCAAACTTATAATAATATAAAAAATATACTTCAAATGTTTGTGTACGCCTTCATGAAATCAAAAGTTTAATTTCAAGACTCGTCTGCACCAAAAACTCCAAATACTTAAGCAATAGTAGAGGAATAAGTGAGTGACAGCAACATTTTTTAAAGAGATTCTCCTAGAAATTTAGGCACAAAAGAAGCCATTCTTGAATAAAGTGTAAGGGAGGGGGTGTATCCCAGCTAACAGGGAACGTTTCCATAACTTTCACTAACGTTATGTAAAAGTTATTTAAATGTTAGAAGAAAACATTCCTAAAATAATGTTTTAGGAACATTCTTATAATGTTTTCATAGTTCAAAAACATTCTCATAACGTTGAGAGGAAACATTCTTAGAACAACATTGTTGGAACGTTTTTATGATGCTATTTGTGCTTGACTGATGTTCTCATAATGTTGCGCGAAAACGTTCTCATAACAACGTTCTTGCAACGTCTTTATCATGTTATTTGTGCTTGACTGATGTTCTCATAATGTTCAGCGAAAACATTCTCATAACCTTCTTGGAATCCCATAATTTTAGAAGTAATGGGAACAGAAATTATTATATTATAAAATTAACAATTTTACTGATCTTTCTTTAATTAACATGGCTGCAGCTTTTTATTTTTTCTTACCTCTTTAGTTTAACTTAAGAAATAAAATACACTCCTGAACAAGAACCAATAACTTTTATTATATTTGTTTCCCTATATTGTCCTAATGACAAATGTATGATTGTTTTACAAACTACCCACACTCTGCAATAAATCATCATGTAATTTATGATCAAAATGAAATTTCTTAGCACAGAATATAGCAGAACATATCTTATTTTATATTTTCTGTATTTTAAAGGTTATGCCAATAACCACTGCATTACTGGAAAAAAAAATCGTTTTTCAAGCACCTTATTAAGACCTATACAGGTCCTTCTCAAAAAATTAGCATATTGTGATAAAGTTCATTATTTTCCATAATGTAATGATACAAATTAAACTTTCATATATTTTAGATTCATTGCACACCAACTGAAATATTTCAGGTCTTTTATTGTTTTAATACTGATGATTTTGGCATACAGCTAAAAAAATTAGCATATTTCATCCGACCAATAAAAGAAAAGTGTTTTTAATTAAAAAAAAAAGTCAACCTTCAAATAATTATGTTCAGTTATGCACTCAATACTTGGTCGGGAATCCTTTTGCAGAAATGACTGCTTCAATGCGGCGTGGCATGGAGGCAATCAGCCTGTGGCACTGCTGAGGTGTTATGGAGGCCCAGGATGCTTCGATAGCGGCCTTAAGCTCATCCAGAGTGTTGGGTCTTGCGTCTCTCAACTTTCTCTTCACAATATCCCACAGATTCTCTATGGGGTTCAGGTCAGGAGAGTTGGCAGGCCAATTGAGCACAGTAAAACCATGGTCAGTAAACCATTTACCAGTGGTTTTGGCACTGTGAGCAGGTGCCAGGTCGTGCTGAAAAATGAAATCTTCATGTCCATAAAGCTTTTCAGCAGATGGAAGCATGAAGTGCTCCAAAATCTCATAATAGCTAGCTGCATTGACCCTGCCCTTGATAAAACACAGTGGACCAACACCAGCAGCTGACATGGCACCCCAGACCATCACTGAATGTGGGTACTTGACACTGGACTTCAGGCATTTTGGCATTTCCTTCTCCCCAGTCTTCCTCCAGACTCTGACACCTTGATTTCCGAATGACATGCAAAATTTGCTTTCATCCGAAAAAAGTACTTTGGACCACTGAGCAACAGTCCAGTGCTGCTTCTCTGTAGCCCAGGTCAGGCGCTTCTGCCGCTGTTTCTTGGTCAAAAGTGGCTTGACCTGGGGAATGCGGCACCTGTAGCTCATTTCCTTCACACGCCTGTGCACGGTGGCTCTGGATGTTTCTACTCCAGACTCAGTCCACTGCTTCCGCAGGTCCCCCAAGTTCTGGAATCGGTCCACCTCTTCTCGTTGTGCAGCGTTTTTGCCACACTTTTTCCTTCCCACAGACTTCCCACTGAGGTGCCTTGATACAGCACTCTGGGAACAGCCTATTCGTTCAGAAATTTCTTTCTGTGTCTTACCCTCTTGCTTGAGGGTGTCAATGATGGCCTTCTGGACAGCAGTCAGGTCGGCAGTCTTACCCATGATTGCGGTTTTGAGTAATGAACCAGGCTGGGAGTTTTTAAAAGCCTCAGGAATCTTTTGCAGGTGTAATTTTGATTCAGATGATTAGGTTAATAGCTCGTTTAGAGAACATTTTCATGATATGCTAATTTTTTGAGATTTTGGGTTTTCATGAGCTGTATGCCAAAATCATCAGTATTAAAACAATAAAAGACCTGAAATATTTCAGTTGGTGTGCAATGAATCAAAAATATATGAAAGTTTAATTTTTATCATTGCATTATGGAAAATAATGAACTTTATCACAATATGCAAATTTTTTTAGAAGGACATGTATTACACGCGCCCTCTAGCTGGCGTAAAAATAATGACAGTCTGTTGTCATTAAAAATGTTACCAATCAAAATGCGTGTTCATTTAAACGCAATGTGTGGACTTTACGTGAACATTTATAATTTGTATTTATTTATTTTATTAACGACTACACTTTCCCCATCCCTACACCTACCCTTAATGATCTAGTGCATATAATCTTTATGAGCACATGCGTTCCGTTCCCCTGGGATCGAACCCAGGATCGCATGATCACATGATTGTATATTGATATTGCAATGCTCTGCCAACTGAGCTACACGAAACTGTAAATATGACGCAGATAAAATGCATGTGTCCTGTTGTCGATAGGGGCTTACATTTAGGTTCCTATTGGTCCTATTTCAGGGACGTGACAAACGATTTATATAGGCATATTGGTTGGAAAAAATGTTGCGTTGTGAATGGATCGTCGGGTTTTGTTTCCCACAGACTTTTACTTATTCTTGAACACGGGTCGGCAGAATATACATGTCTGTTCGCTAACCACTAGACTACCATAGCCAAGGTAGCGCAAGTGCATCGATCTCGCAGTCATACACCGATTGGTCTGTGCTGTGCACTTCAAATCAAACAAGCCGTCTTCCACGTTCTGACGTCACCTCGGTGTATACGCTCCGTGCAGCGCCATTTTCAAACCAATGGTATCCAAAGTCTGCAGTTCACTGTCTATGAGTTCACCTCTATATATGTCGCTTCTGAGGCCATATCGCAGAACATCTAAAAGGTGAGTCGATTAGACGTTAGTGTTTTTTGTTGTTGTTTTGGTATATATGCAAAATTTGTATGACTGGGTAGTGCGTTAAATCACGCAATCGCATAATCGCGTTTTTCTGGAGGGACTGATTTAAAGAACATTCCGTAATAACGTTTTCAAGATGATAGAATGGAATGTTTCTGTAACGTTCACATAAACCAAGAGAAAATGGTATTAATACATGGAAAAACTGGACATTTTAAACATTTAAAGAACATTCCGTAATAACATTTCATAACGTTTTCAAGATGATAGAATGGAATGTTTCTGCAACGTTCACATAAACCAAGAGAAAATGGTATTAATACATGGAAAAAACTGGACATTTGAAACATTTAAAGAACATTCCGTAATAACGTTTTCATAACGTTTTCAAGATGATAGAATGGAATGTTTCTGTAACGTTCACATAAACCAAGAAAAAAACGTTCTTAATACATTAAAAAAACTGGACATTTTAAACATTTAAAGAACATTCCGTAATAACATTTTCATAACGTTTTCAAGATGATAGAATGGAATGTTTCTGCAACGTTCACATAAACCAAGAAAAAACGTTCTTAATACATGAAGAAAACGCACATTTTAAACATTTAAATAACATTCCGTAATAACGTTTTCGTAATGTTTTCAAAATAATTGAATGGAATGTTCCTGTAACGTTCGCAGAGACCCCACAAAAAACGTTCTTAATACATTAAAAAAACGGGACGTTTTCAACGTGTACAAAACATTCCCAAATAACGTTTTCATAACTTAAAGGGAATGTTAACAAAACGTTCTGACAACAACTTTTTGTTAGTTGGGATGGTGTCAAGAGTGTCGCCTAATACTGCATGCTGATGTTGATGGTGGTGACAGGTCGGAAAATGAACGTCAGTGTGTGTGTTTGAGAACAGCAGGTGGGTTCATGTTGAGGTCAGGGTCAGTTCACTGTCTCAACGGAGAGCTTAAGTTTGCCTTTGGGGACAGCACAAATCTCTCCAGCACCCACTTACATTTTACATAACTCATACATTCTGACATGAAATGCCCTTCTGCGAGACACTGAACACATCTGACACTGCTACAGGTGTGGACTTTGTCTATTTGTAACATGCATGATTTCTTTTCAGTTTAAATTTTCAGAATTGAAAAAACTCAGTTACTTATATTATAATTAAAATATGATTTCACTGCCAAAAAAAAACAGATATATAGACAACCAAATATAAACAAACTACATTTGTTTGGTTTTCTCAAAGTCAACAAAGTCTTGCTGAATCTGTGTTTGCCATGTTTTCTGAAGGTTTTAAATTTGTTCTTTGGACCACTGGGGAATATTTGACCGTTATATAACCTCTGTGGTGAATTATTTACTTAATCTGACTTCACACCAAATTCTGCGCTGCTTGCAGACTGAAAAAGAGTGTGTGTTTTTCCTCTATTTTTGCAGAATGTTGCTTCATGTGTTTCTCTCGTTTTGACATTGATATGCTCAATAATTTAATAAGGTTGGGGAACACACGTTTTGCCTTAATAAACTCTTAATTTACTGGTTATAAATTTAGTAAGGTAGTTGTTGTAGTGGTTTATGTCACTTATGTTAAAGGAGTCATGAATTTTGATATATATAAAAGGTCATCATAATATAAGAATATCCTGTAAGTTTCAGAGCTGAAAACGTCCTTGTTAGCAAAGAAAAGCTTTTATTGCCAGCTGGCTCAGCAAACGATCAATCAGAGAATTTGCCTCCCTGTGACGTCAGAGAGCAGTGAAACGCCGCCTCGACAGAAGAAGAAGAATGCCTGATTCTGTAGCCCCGCCCACCGATTGGTGCATGACATGTAACATAAATAACAGAGGCTTACGTGGAGCTAAACCGATCGAGCTACCAAGCAATAAACATGGCGTTGAAGATTACAAAAGAGAGTGCCTTGTTGTGGAAGAACAGTCACTGCAAAAGCTTCCTTCGGATTCCAGTATTAGGAATGCGGTTTAACTTTTTTTTTTAATGAAGATCCAGCTCATGTGGGTAAGACATTGAGAGTTTGTTCACTTGATTTCACCGGATTCGTTTGTAAACAAGAGACTGGATTTGCAGACAAAATGAGATAAAAAAAAAAATATATATATATATGCTGTGCCTTCTATATTGGAGGAATGACAGGAATGTTTGAGGCATTAACATAAGAGGCCGTGCAGTATTTGATTCAGAATGAAGTGATGTACTGTATGTCTTTTTATTGGATGAACCAGACCTACTAGATGCTCATATATGAGAAATTAAAGCCCTTTGTTCACATTTATGTTCACTTTCAAATGGAAATAACACCAAATCTCAAAACTACTCATAGGACACCCACCTCCTCTCAAAAGTAATTTACCCCCTCTAGACCCTAGACAAAAGCAACTTGACATAATAGCATTACAAATACATCATTTGAAAACTGAAACCTCATCTCATGTATAAAACATTCCGTTAAGGGTAGGGTTGGCAATTTGTTTTATGAACAATTTTTGTAATACTGGTGGAAACTTCACATTCTGAAAGCAATCAATAATAAGTGGTCTAAATATTATAACGTACATGTATCTTTTGTGGAAGTCTCAGGACCAAAACATTGCAATTTTGTACTACCTGCCTGTCAACATGTATTTCCCTGCTCTTGCAGACATCATGCCATCATCGTGTTCAACAAGGCCAGTGTTGGGAAAACTTCCTTTTAAAAATGCATTACAATATTGCGTTACTCCCTAAAAAAGTAACTAATTGTTACTTTTAAAGTAATGTGTTCCATTACTTTTGCGGTACTTTTTCTTGCTTGCTTGTTTGTTTTTAATAACAACAAAAAAATATATTTTCTATTTTTGGCAAATGTAAAGGTCCTTTCACACCAAAAGTGAAATAAGCCTCAGGCTGAAAGAAATGCAGATTTACGCCTGTATAGTAGAGGGCGCTGCTCAAACAAATCTTTCAGCTGTGCTGCCATTCTGGATTTCAGAAGAATAGGATGCTGGGCTGGATTTCCCGAAACCTTCTTAAAACTATGGGTGCATCTCAATCAACACTGATCAGGTTGTCAGCCCATTGACTGATTCCCTGATCAGTGCCCTGACTACTGAACTAGGAATCCCTATGTCATTCTTAAGTTATACCTTAAAGAGCGGGTCTCCAAACTCGGTCCTGGAGGGCCACTGTCCTGCAGAGTTTAGCTCCAACCACAAATAAACACCTGAACCAGCTAATCAGTGTCTTACAAGGCCCTAGTAAAACACTAATTAACTGGTTCAGGTGTGTTTAATTGGGGGTTGGAGCTAAACTCTGCAGGACAGAGTTTGGAGACCCCTGCCTTAAAGGGAACCCCTGGTTTTAAGACTTGTATGGCTTAATATAACTTAAATTATGTCTCTTACTTGTCTGGCTATCACCAGACCAAGCTCAATTTAAGATTGAACATTGGTCTGCGGAGTCTGCTATGTATTTTCGACATAATTCAAATAACTCTGTACGCAATTGGATAGTCCTTCAACCAATCAGACCACAAGAGACGTGATCAAGGGGCAACGACCCATCACTTCTCTATCCATCATCGGGTTAAACCCGCCAATAGTGCGTCAGGTGAATAAGCCCGTCTGTGATTGGTTCCCGCAAAAGTGTAACAGAAGCAGTAGAAATTAATGTACAGGTTTCTAGACTGAGCTACAGGGCGAAATCAAATCGCCGGCAGATCAGGCTGGGTTTACCCAGTCTAATCTCTTACTGAAAAATGTAGTAGAAAACCCATGAAAGATTTACTTATTTAAAAAATCCACATTGTTTTATATATATAATATGCCATTTTGTTTAGGTGTGCAGTCGATGGCGTCAAATGGTTGCACTCGGTGAGCAACTGGCACTACCTGCTGCTATTTTTACCACAACACAACTCGAGTGTCAAGTCTTCACTGCTTTCCTAGTGACAAAGGAAAGCTGTTCTCTCCACTTTAACTGTTTCTGTTCTCTCCACTTTAACCCTGACGACGTCGAGGCTTTCAGTAGACCACAGCTACTGAAAGAGCTTTCAGTTGGTGATGGATATAAGCGTAGGCTTAAACAAAATGTTGTGCCATCAATTTTTCCCCACAGGGAGTCTCAACGCTCCTGGATATCGAGTGAAATCCGCGCTGTGAAACAACAGAGACAAGAAGCACTAGGTGCAATCCGGACAGGATGTAAACATGCCGACGCTTGTAGAGAACACGTGCCTTTAGGAAGTTTTGTTCGTCCACAGGCATCTTCCCATTTGTTTTCTCCTCTTCTTGCCGCTAACCATTAACTCTACATCATGTTAATGTCATGAATGATCAACATTATATTGAAATGAAAGAAATTGGAATTTCCTTGAAAGAAACTGGAAGAAAAAAAAACTAATTAGGGGAATAATGAACAGATTCTCGAATCGTTATTTTAGAAACCCGCATGTGCCGTTTTAAGGCTTGGGCGTCTGCCAACCTTCCTACAAGATGGAATTTCAGCAGCAAGTGGTAACTGTCTATGTTCAGTCATGATCTGACAAGCCCCACGAAAATGGTTTTAAATTACAACATGCACGAACAACCTGTGAAAAAGAGGTGAGCTGGCTGACAGCAATTTTATCAGCATGGTTCCTTTTCCGCGGTTCTTCGCAGAGACCTTATTGCAGTGAAGAGCATGTGGCAGAGAGAGTGGACTCGGCGGGCGGCCCCATTTGAGAGGAGAACGGGTGGCAGGGATGCCCATCCATTGAGATGAAAGCCACTGCTTTACTGATTAAACTTTGCAGGCTCCAGTTCGGTTTCAGTGACGCCATGTCAATTACCTACAACTCTTTCCACCACCTGCTGTCTTCTATCCTCCAATTGCTTGTAATTAATGCAATTTTCCTCGTCTGGCACAATAAGGGGTGAGCTGAGGAAGCCTCACATCATTAGCTCACGCTCAGAGAATTGGGCAGTGGATTTAGGTAGCGTGCCCTTTGTGACTTGATTTGCTATTCAGTCCTGCTGTGTTACCTACGTGTCGAACAAAAGTAATTTAATCAGTCGAACACATCATTGTTTGGTCGTTTTTTTCCACTCTTTGTTGTTAGAAGCTGACCTAAAGCCTGTATTGATTTGTAGGCTGATGACTGTTTATTATGCCACATTGTCTAATGGGCATCACAGCTGTTTGGCGTCTTGCGTTTTAGAATGCCATGTTAAACACATTGATCACAAGCTTATTGATCTTGTTTGATTAGTTTGCCCAACAAAGCAAAGCAAAAAGTAGCACATGGTGTTATATTTAAATGAGAAGCATTGGAATTACAACACCAGGAGAACAGCTTGAGTTTTTCTGCGCCTATAGGATGACCTATGACCCTGGCCTTGCATTGCTGTGTTTCAATGCACTAGCATTTGCATAAGTTGCATATGTCCTTTACAGGCCAATGATCTCAATACTCATCTACTTTGGGTCTGATAAACAACAAACCAGGAGCAAGATTATTAAACAGTTTTGAACTGTTATTAAACTGTATCTGTAGCTAGAAAGTTAGAGTATGCTAGCAATGCCAAGGTCATGAGTTTGATTTCAAGAGAATGCATGAACTCATGAAATGCATTGAATGCAAAATAAGTCACTTTGGATACAATACCGCTGAAAAGTTTAGGCTCAGAAAATTCAAGAAATTAATACTTTTATTCAGCAAGTATGCATTAAATTGATTAAAAAAGTGACAGTAAAGCCATTTATAATGTTACAAAAGAATTCTAGTTCAAACAAATGCTGTTTTTTAGCATATTAATCAAAGAACCTTGAAAAAAGTATCCATAAAAAAGCTCTAGCAAACACTTATAATAAGAAATGTTTCTTCTGCAGCAAAGCAGCGTATTTGGTAACACTTTATTTTGATAGTCCACTTTAGACATTCTACTAACTATAAGTAACTTTGCAACTCCATGTCAACTAACTGTCATTTGAGTATTTGTAGACTGTCTCATTAATATTTACTAAAACTTTATTTTGTTGGTCCCCCAACAGACATTCTATTGACTATAAGTAACTTGGCAACTACAATTCAACTTATTCTACTAACCTGAACCCTAACACCTAACTATAACCTACCAGTCTACTGACAGTCAACTAATTCTCTAATGACAGTTAGTTGAAATGTAGTTGCAAAGTTACTTATAGTTAGTAGAATGTTTAAAGTGGACTATCGAAATAAAGTGTAACCGCATATTTGAATGATTTCTGAACGATCATGTGACACTGAAGACTAGAGTAATGATGCTGAAAATTCAGCATTGCCATCACAGGAATAAATTACATTTTAAAATTAATTAAAATAGAAAACAGTTACTTTACTGTTTTTATTGTATTTATGATAAAAAATAAATGCAGCCTTGGTGAGCATAAGAGATTTTCAGAACACAAAAAAAATCTTACTGCACCCAAACTTTGGAACGGTAGCGTTAATAATATGCAAATAAATAGAACAGCAATTAACAAAGGGGTTCCTCAAGGCTCCGTTTTGGGCTCTTTAAAATTGCTGGTTAGCAGTTTTTATTTTCTTATTCACAGCATAAATAAATGATTAAGATAATATGCTTACTGCAGAGACCGTATTAATTGCAACTTAATCAGTGGAGGGTATTTTCACAAACCGCCTCTCTTAAGATCTGCAGAGACAATGAGCACATTTACTAGAATGAGATGGAGGATTCCCTCTGAGCTGTCTCAGATGACAAATTTTAGGTTTTAGACAGGTTTAGACATACTCCACAGGGCCAGACATGAAGCACTTCATCATGCCAAGGATTACAGAACATAAAAAAACTAGAAGAAAAAAGCAGAGAGCGGAAGGACAATAGCATAATCAAAATCAAATATAAATTGAGTTGTTAAAACACTTTAGGCTGAACCATCCATAAAATTATGTCTCACAATGCGACATTCTTCTTCAGATGTGTAAGCTCTCGTTTTTAACATCAAAAAGAACAAATAGAGAATCTTAATTGCTTGCAGTCCCCTTTCTAGACTTCCTAAAATGTTGGATTAATAGTGCGCATAACCCTTTTCATCTTTCATTTTATACATGTTTTATAGGAGCAAAACTGCAGGGATCATTTTGAGATGATTATGTTAATTTGGGCTCAGACCAATTGAAGATTGTCTTTCATCAGTGTAAAGAACTGAGGTGTCATTAATGTGTTTCTGCACTCAAATACATATGAACGGAGCACAACTGAATCGAATGGGTCAAGACACATTTTTAAGGTAACTTAACGCAGGTAACACTTTAGTTTCAGGAACACATATTCACTATTAACTACGACTTTTGCCACAATACACTCCCAATTTACTGCTTATTAAAGGTCCCGTTCTTCGTGATCCCATTGTTCAAACTTTAGTTAGTGTGTAATGTTGCTGTTAGAGCATAAATAATACCTGTAAAATTATAAAGCTCAAAGTTCAATGCCAAGCGAGATATTTTATTTAACAGAAGTTCCCTTTCAAAGCCTACAGCGAACGGCTGGCTTGGACTACATCCTGGTACTTCCTTCATAAATGACGTCGATAGAACAGTAGAACAGACTAACCTCCGCCCACAAGACTACGCGGAAAAAGGGGGCGTGGTCTTGTTGCTGTCCCACGTGGAGAAGAGGACGTGTCGCGTGGAGAAAAGGAAGTGTTGCGTTTGACTGTGTTTTTCGCCATGTCGTCGAGACGCTGTTATTTTCATCCCGGAGTCAAATCACCTTTGTTTGGCTTTCCCAGGGACGCTGTAGAGATCATTGAGCGCATACATCTCCCGTTAAGAGGCGTGACCTTTCCGTGCGCTAAGCTGCTGTCGAATCACAACACAGGACCGTGCTACGTCCGCTAAGCTGCTGTCAAATCACAACACGGGAACCGCTGGCACAATCAGAACTCGTTACGTATTTCTGAAGGAGGGACTTCATAGAATAAAGGAAGTCATCAGCCGTTTTCAGGACAGTGAAAACAGCGGTATACAGATAAGTAAATTGTGTTAAAAATACAGGGTTTTTTTACACGCGAAACATGAACACATGTTATATTGTACACTGTAAACACAATCAAAGCTTCAAAAAGACACGAAGAACGGGACCTTTAAAGCCCCAATATTTAATTTTCGCCACTAGAGGTCGCTTATTCATAATGCCACATAATTTGTATTATGCCACAGACGACAGCTTCCGCTTCTTCTGCTCATGCGGATGTGGAGTAACAGTGCTACTGTTTTATCATATTAGATATATTTGAGTGTGTTGAAAGTTACAGTGGGGAGAACAAGTATTTGATACACTGCCGATTTTGCCCACTTACAAAGCCTGTGTAATTTTGATCATAGATACACTTCAACTGTGAAAGACGGAATCTAAAACAAAAATCCAGAAAATCACATTGTATGATTTTTAAATAATTAATTTGCATTTTATTGCATGACATACTGTAAGTATTTGATAACCTACCAACCATTAAGAATTTCGGCTCTCACAGACCTGTTAGTTTCTAGCCCTCCTGTTCTCCACTCATTACCTGTATTAACTGCACCTGTTTGAACTCGTTATCTGTATAAAAGACACCTGTCCACACACTCAATCAAACAGACTCCAACCTCTCCACAATGGCCAAGACCAGAGAGCTGTGTAAGGACATCAGGGATAAACTTGTAGACCTGCACACGGCTGGGATGGGCTACAGGACAATAGGCAAGCAGCTTGGTGAGAAGGCAACAACTATTGGCGCAATTATTAGAAAATGGAAGAAGTTCAAGATGACGGTTAATCTCCCTCGGTCTGGGGCACCATGCAAGATCTCACCTCATGGGCATCAATGATCTTTGGGAAGGTGAGGGATCAGCCCAGAACTACATGGCAGGACCTGGTCAATGACCTGAAGAGAGCTGGGACCACAGTCTCAAAGAAAACCATTAGTAACACACTACGCCGTCATGGATTAAAATCCTGCAGCGCACACAAGGTCCCCCTGCTCAAGCCAGCGCATGTCCAGGCCCGTCTGAAGTGTGCAAATGACTATCTGGATGATCCAGAGGAGGAATGGGAGAAGGTCATGTGGTCTGATGAGACAAAAATAGAGCTTTTTGTTCTAAACTCCACTCGCTGTGTTTGGAGGAAGAAGAAAGATAAGTACAACCCCAAGAACACCATCCCAACCGTGAAGCATGGAGGTGGAAACATCATTCTTTGGGGATGCTTTTCTGCAAAGGGGACAGGACGACTGCACCGTATTGATGGGAGGATGGATGGGGCCATGTATCGCGAGATCTTGGCCAACAACCTCCTTCCCTCAGTAAGAGCATTGAAGATGGGTTGTGGCTGGGTCTTCCAGCATGACAACGACCCAAAACACACAGTCAGGGCAATGAAGGAGTGGCTTCGTAAGAAGAATCTCAAGGTCCTGGAGTGGCCTAGCCAGTCTCTAGACCTGAACCCAATAGAAAATCTTTGGAGGGAGCTGAAAGTCCGTATTGCCCAGCGACAGCCCAAAAACCTGAAGGATCTGGAGAAGGTCTGTATGGAGGAGTGGGCCAAAATCCCTGCTGCAGTGTGTGCAAACCTGGTCAAGAACTACAGGAAACGTGTGATCTCGGAAATTGCAAACAAAGGTTTCTGTACCAAATATAACTTCTGCTTTTCTGATGTATCAAATACTTACGTCATGCAATAAAATGCAAATTTATTACTTAAAAATCATACAATGTGATTTTCTGGATTTTTGTTTTAGATTCTGTCACTAAACAGATGAAGAGTACCTATGATAAAAATTACAGACTTCTACATGCTTTGTAAGTGTCAAACCTGCAAAATCAGCAGTGTATCAAATACTTGTTCTCCCCACTGTATGTTATAATGCTACTCTGTGCGTTTACTTGGCGGCTACTACGAGGCACTTGTTGCACACTGCAGTAACCTAGATCAATATTAGGCATGGTAAAACATGGTACTCGCAGTAAATCAAGAAAACTAGATTTAAACAATAAGACTAACTGTGTTGAGCTATATAACAAGGATTCGTTTTCTGTCGATGAATGTATTTAAACAGTTGCTCACCTGTCTTATAAAACACATAATATATTAAAGCATTTCTGGTGTTTCCTGCTAAACAAAACTGGAAATCGAGGGTAACGTGATGTCCTGTTTAAAATTGCTTATTTCTCTGGATGGAAACATTTTTGTAAACATTTGGGATAATGTAAGTACACAAGTCAACAAAATATATAATATATAAATATATCAAATTATATTTGAATCTAAAAGTCTTACATATTGTGCCTTTAATAGTTAGTAAGGTAGTTTTTGTAGCATTTAAGTTTAGGTATCGGGTAGGATTAAGGGATGTAGAATATGTTCATGCAGAATAAAGCATTAATATGTGCTTTAGAAGTACTAATAAACAGCCAATAACCTAGTAAATATGCATGCTAATAAGCAACTAGTTAATAGCGAGAACGGAACCCTAAAATAAAGTGTTACCAAATCACATTAACAAAGGTTTATATATCTTCAAGATTAAGTTCAGAAAAAAACAATAGACCAATAATGTACAAAAAGCAGCCTACAAATGAACGCTGCAACAATATTACAGTAATGAGTCCTCAGAGGTCATTTTCATAACAATCGATGAAGCAATCTGCGTTTGTATAAAACAATAGAGAGCGAGTCCTTATTTATTTATCTTGATTTCCCTTACTCCAAACATACACACACCTATTCCTCTTAAACACATCCTCATTCGCATTCATGACATTAGAGCAACTGATAACCATCTGTATCAGTGTCGGAGGGAAAGTTATTGCATTTTACCTCTTGATAAATGCAGCCCTGCATTACATTGCTTTGCTTATTTCTCAAAAAGACAGAAAACTATTACACATCAGCACAAATCATAAAGGCATCAAGGGATGAGAATGTAATTTCGGAAGGGGTAAATGTCTGGCATTATCTAGCTTATCCAAAGGGATTCATCTACAGAGGGAATAGAAGCCCTTCTAAAATAGAAAGCAAATATTGACATTTTCAAGGGAAAACGCTGATGGTTGTCCAGGTGTTTGATTTATGCTTGACTTGCCTCTGATCAATGTGAGATGTCCCCTGCGTCTCTGTGCTTTTATTCCTGATATATGCCATTGTGACTTCCAGCACCAATCACAATTTTTTTATTTATTGTGTTTTCAGAATCAGCTAGAACATTTTTAAAGCGGACCTATTATGCTTTTTTAAATTTTTCCAAAGGGAGTTATTTTCTATATAGTGCACACCGTTTCTGAACTCCCTGAAACACCTCAATTGTAGTCTTGTGTTTTCTTCCAGGAACATACACGTCAAAATAATTTAAATAATTCCTGCCCTAGGCATATGCAAATAAAGGGGGCGAGGCCTGGTTGAGTTGCGTTAATAAAGTGTTGTCGCCCTTTCCAAGAGACGCAGTTTTTTTCACCCCTGATTTAACTCAATTATGGTAAGGGGCTTGAAATTTCCAAAACACACTCAAATGGGTTGACCAATCATAACACTCTAGTCCAACCGACCAATCAGAGCACAAGGAAGGTCTTTATAGAGATAGGAACTAAACAAGCTGCGTCCGAAATGTCGTACTGTCCGAGTAGGTACTACAATTAAAATTTTAACTTACTTTGCAACTGTTAAAAAAGTATGTTCTATATAGTATGAATGCGTGTAGTAATCCGAACGTACTACATCCGCCATGTTGTCATTACCATGTGACCAGCGTCAGTTGCATCCCTTCACCTCCATTCATAAATCCTCTCCCGCGGCCTCATGGGATAGTAAAGTGTCCATCGAATGCGCATTTTAGAGTCTCGCCGGAAGTAGTAGTTCATCCTGGGAACTTTTCGCCTAGTGTTTTTCAAATAGAGTTAGCAAGATGATTACAGATGCATTGCAGATAAAGAATATAAAAATTACATCTCTCAAAATCTGTAAAAATAGGGAACAATGTATTAATTTGACGTAATTTCACCTGTATTTTTTAAATTCATTACGTTGTGTTTTAGAGTTAGCAGAAATAAAATTACTGGATGTGTCCGGGTAATAAGCTGGCAGTACCTTTTCTGTTCTATCAGGGAATAGGTGTCTGAGCAACATAACATTTTTCTGTCAGGGTTTTAAGATTACCTGTCAATTCCACGGCTTCTAAACCTAGCTGGAACATATTATGGACAATGTTGTGTCCTGCCTACAGACAAAGCTTGATGAAAAAGCCAATCCAGGACAACAGAGTGATGAGGTTCCTCCCACAGGTTCCCATTAGCTCCCTGAAAACGCTTTTATCAGACAGTGCACCGGTGGTCTGACAGGGACAGACAGCACTCCGGCAGTCAGCCTGGGAGGCTGATGAAAAGGTTTGCGAGATGACAAAGGCAGTGGAACGATATTTGATGTGCTAGTGACAGTCCACAGTGTGTCCTGGTGAGATTTCACAGTGATTTCTGCAAATGAGGACTGACCGAGAATTTCTCCATCTTAAAATAGCTCGGAGACCAAGCCTGTGGCTGTTAGCTAGCCAGTTAGCCGAGCACCTGACACTCACTTGAAATACATGAATACAAATTGACCAGCTTTCTTGTTTTATTGCATCTTGTATACAAATGGCATTTGCATACACATGACAAACTTGCTAACTCTCTGTCTTGTGTGTCTACAGGTGGTGATGTATCAGTCTGTCTGCAGTAATGTAGTTCACCCATCGAGGCCACATACAGCAGTCTGAGACAGAGATGTAATCAGATACCTTCCATGTGCACTGATGGACTGAATAAGCAGAATGGATCTGCTCCAAATGGAAAGCACAGCGATGGAATAAACCTGCCAGCCCTGCGCCCATCAGATCTGGAGCCAGGACATTAGTTTGATAAGGCTTGGACATACTGTAGACACATATAGATAGAATGGCAAGGCCTACAAAATGAGTCCTTCGGTGATGGACTCAAGAGATAGTAATAAAACATTTCCTGCATTGTATTTATACCTCTCTGTGCACGTAGCTAGACCTGGTCATTTTAAATACATATAATTAGCAACAAAATGTTCAAAATATGGTGAGAAACAAATCCCTTGACTCTACAAATCCCTTGAAACATAAAAACTAAGCATTTTCCATAACCACATTTTTGAGTTTGAATTTGCTATTCGTTTGTAGTGATTTTTAAATGATTTTGTTTTCTGTAGTTTAGCGTGCAAAGTCTGACAAGTGTTAAAAGGCTAAACAAAATAAGAAAATAATAATAGAAATACATAAACACAATTTTTGTTATTGGTGTTAGCAAGGTTAAAAAAAGAACATGAAAAATGTTTCTGGTGTTATGCTGTTAAATGTTCATGTAAAAGATTTCTGTTGAAAAAAAAAAAAACATAATTTATTGAATATAATCTGATCAGTATGGTAAGCTTGTTTCCGCCAAGGAATAAAACAATTTAAAAGATAATTGCAACTTCTTATCTCACATTAACAACAATTTATAGCCTGATGTCGTCATACTCAGATTCTAGTCAGAATATGAGTCTGATACTGCTCCATTGGGCTGTGATTATGGGGCGTTTCAACTGAACCAGGAAAGAAAATGCCTCTGCACTCAATTGGATAGACCTACAACCAATCAGAGCAACGGAGCTACGCATAGTTGTCAACAGAACTCAACTGCACGTACTCTGGAAGAAGTAGAAGAAGAAGATGAGTGTAAACGATCTTTGCAGGTGTTGTAAAAAATAATTTAAAGATACACGGAGTACTTACCACATGATCATCATTAGTAAAATAGTAAAACAGCTGACAGGTCTGAACAGCTCTAGTTCGAGCATAGTTGCTCCACAACGGATCAAGTCCAGACCAAACTTCCCGACCTCAAATGTTGTGGGCGGGGCTAAGTTTGGCTGGCATCCAGGCTAGCGAATTTATAGCTTGCAATTCTGACTTCTGACAACACGCAATGGCGACTTTATTTCACACAATTCTGACTTTATTTCTCGCAATTGCATATTATGAAGTCAGTATTGCGAGATATAAACTAATTTTTAAGAAATAAAGTCAGAATTGCATGATATAAATTCGCAATTCGCAAAAAATCGCAATTACCTTTTTTATTTTTTATTCTGTGGCGGAAACAAGCTTCCATAGTACGGAGCACCTAAAGGGTTTTGGGTTCTTTTGGGTTCTCTCGCAAAAACTATTGCAATTCCCCCATTAAACTTTGCGTTCACTCTCAAACAGTGTGAGCGAACACAAAGATTCTCGGGAAAACGCAAATATTTTGTGAGCGAACGCAAAGTTTCTCGGGGGAATGCAAAACATTCGCAAGAGAACACAAAAGCATTGAAATATATTTTTTCCTCCAATCTCATATTTTCTCAACTTCATGACCATTTAAGGGCTCCACAGATCAGTGATACAGTAAGTGTTTTATTCAAATAAAATAATAAAGACCAAACATGTTCTTTTATGATTGGTAATAATGTCAACTGTTAAATAGTATTAAATAAAATTTAAACAAAGGTATAACCATATATATAAAATAAGAAGGAAAAGATTAGTTGTCTCCAGAACTTCCACATTGTGTTGGAAAATTAATGACCCTTATATTACTAGTCAGAGCTTGGACACCGACTCATTGTTTATTTGTACTATTATCCCATTTTGAAATACAGCAGCCAACGTAAACCCTTTTCATTAGATACAGACAGAAGTGATGCATATCCCATTCGAATTAAGATTCCATCTCAAGCTAACGATTTTAATATAAACCCTGGCAGAGGAACGATCTGTGTGTGAAAGCCCTGAGCTCTGCGCTGGACCAGGCCGAAGGCCTCCCATCTCGCCCCTCTATAATTGCCGTCAGTTTTTATAATCACGTTTAATGGGCTGTAGATAGAGTCCTGTCACTGACCTTTCTCAGACCTCCCTTTTCTCATTAAAACAGACAGAGGAAGAATAGTCAAGTCTCTCCTCTTATCCAACACACTCTGCCAACAGCTAAATTTAGCAGAATGTTATTAAATCCTGTCATTCGTGTTCTCTGTTTGTTTTTAGAACTGCATTCCCATCAATACTGCTGACATGATTATGTTATATTATCACTGAGGTAACAAAATTGTTGTAGACTTTATCATGTTTATAATCCAAACAAGAGGACACATGTCTTGAGAATCAGGCTAATTGTGAATAGCAGCTGCTGAAACAGTGATTTATTGCCAACCGTGGACGACCGCAAAACAATAACCACCGTAACCACGGCTCCTGCAGATTTTATGGAAGACACAAAACATGTTCTCTACATTTATATGGATCTTGTAAAAACGCATTCACCTTCAGAACACGTATTATTCACACAGAAGCAATATTCTGATTTTATATGCTTACTTTTACAAGTTCTGTTAGCAAAACTTAGGGCTAGCTGTCACATTTTTAATCCATTGAATTACACACGTGTGTTCAGGTTTTTCAATCCCGTTGGGGACTTCAAACTGAATACACACTGACTCATGGGGACTCGTGTCACCGTGAGGAACTAAATTGAGGTCCCCATGAGGAAACAATTTGTTTTTTGTTTTTGGAAATGAAAAAATGCTAAAAGTTTTCTGTGATGGGTAGGTTTAGGGGTAGGCAGGGGCGTCGCTAGCAATTTTGGGCCCTATGAAAGAATATGATGTTGGGCCCCCTACCACACCAAACTAGCTATCCAAAATCTTTGTCTGCAATTTAATAATACTGACCAATTAAGCTACGCTCGCTCAACCCAGAATGCCCCAATTGGCTGATGAAACATTGATTCAATTTAAGATACAACGTATACAAAACGAAAGTTACTTTCAAGAAAGGCTTTCTACAAAACAAAACTTAATGAAGTGGTCACAATCATGTCTGACCCACTCCATATCTCCTGGCATTGCGCATCTTATGACGTGTCCTTTCTTACACATGCTGTTCACTTTTCATAATCAACATAGATTGACAGATTGACAACATAGACAGACATACAAAATAACATCATATTTAAACATAAATATAAAACTAAATACCATTTCTTAATGGCTATAACAAGTATAGTAGCCTCCAGTACAGAGAAATTTAATGTCGGAGTGGGATTTGAGCAAATGTTGTTTTACCCATGAGCGGTTTGTGAGTGGACTGTTTTGCTGTATTTTGCCGGAAATGCAGAAATAAACCACAATTCATTCTATTACATTAATATTAGAACTGTTACTACTAATAAAACCGATCTCTGGGGGCCCCAAAACTGTGTGGGCCCTTAGAATCGTCCTAACTTTCCTCCCCTAGCGGCACCCCTGGGGGTAGGGTTAGTGTAAGGAGATAGAATATACAGTGTGTGTGTGTGTGTGTGTGTGTGTGTGCGTGCGTGCGTGCGTGCGTGCGTGCGTGCGTGCGTGCGTGCGTGCGTGCGTGCGTGCGTGTGTGTATGTTGTTTTTGATATATAAATATATAAAATATTCCCGCAGAGAACAGAACCTACTACTAAACATTTTAGGCTTTTCTGCTAAATTAAATAGCACTATATATAATATTCAAATGAATAATAATAATAATAATAAAAAAAGTTTAACTAATAATGTAATTTCTAAGCAAAATTAAAGCAGGGCCTATATTAAAATATACAATTTCTGCATTTGGCAAACACTTTCATCCAAAGTGACTTTTTTTGTGTTCCCTTCCTTGTCGTTTTAAGTGCCATGCTCTACTATTTGAGCTAGAGGAATGAATATATGGCATGACAACATGCTATAAAAATACATTTTTACAGACGTTTGACTCAAAACGACCTATAATTACTAAAATATACCCCTTCCAAATGTGACAACTAGCCCCAGTCTCCAACTGGTAGAGCATAGCGCTAACAACGGCAAGGTCATGGGTTTATCATGTGATTAATCAAAATTATATCACCCTGCGCAACTAATTGAGGGCCAACTTGCTTGAGTACCTAACTAATACTCAGACACCATGTTTTTTTTTGAAGACACATTAGCTCAAATGGACCTTTTTTATGGGTAATTGCTTTCTGGCAAGCTCTGTGGGCCGATCTACTAAATACCCACACACTTTCATCCATCACATATCACAGTCAAGATCCCAGTTTATTATTCCCCCTTTTCTAATTTTCCCAACACCTGAGGGGTTAATCTCTTTCTGTAGTCCTAATGGAATCCTAACAATTACACAGTCGGCCCCCTACCGACAGCCACCTCTGTGTTTAACACTTCATGGCTTCAAGGTGACTGTTGATTATTTTCTGTATTTTCCCCCCTTCCAGCGTTTTCTTTATGTGTGCGTCAGGGCGAGGAGAGAAAAGTGTCTATCATACGAAATCAGTTTTCCTCCTCCCAGCTTGCGGGTCAGCAGTCCCACCGGAGCGAGCGTATAACATAAATTAAGTTTAGGCTCAATTTTCTTTGCCCTACAAAGAATAGGTCACCTTGAACAAATTCAGCTCAAACTAGCATGCAAGCTAATAATCGGCGTGTCTTACTAAGAAAAATGGAACGCCAGTAAACTCGACTTTATCCATTTCACCGCCGGTCATAATTCCTTAGCCAGGGTTTACCACCCGAGATCCTGTCTGACATTATCTTCCTTTTATGATGACTGATTATTCAGGTTGTGAGCTACACCGACGTAGGAAGGATGAGATTTCCAGATGTGTCATATATTTGTGCTGTTTTCTCATGGGTCTTGGAAACCTGAGACCTTCTCATTAATTTTGGAAATACCAAATAAATCAGCTGGGCAGCCCGGAAGTTGCAGTAGGGGACAGAGAAATCCAACTGACCTTTATAGTCACCATGCTTCACTGCTGTGAATGACTTGTGACATTAATCTGCCCAAAGTCTGCTAGGAAAAAATTGGATGAGGTAAATCATTAAAAGCTTAAGGTGATGGATTTCTGAAGGGGCTTAACTCTGATTCGTCACACTAGTAGAGCATCCTCGCCTTGGTAAACACGGTGAGAGAGAAACAGAGCGATGGACAACAGGAGGAGATGAAAGCTTGTTTATGCATCTCTCTCTTTTTTTACTTAAACAGTCATCATAGAGCTAAAACATAATATAATATTATCTATTAATATTATATGATCTGCCGTCAGTCTGAAGGTTTGGCTATTCGCGTCTACGTGCGTCAGGTCTCAGTGACAGCAGCCTAATAAACCTGCTGCTGTCTGTCATTAAGGCGAGACACGGCAGGTGAAAACATTGTTTTTTCATGCAGTGGTCAATTTCGAGATTTTGGGTCAGTTTGCTCCCTTAACATGTAAGCTTTCATGTCAAAATAAAAAAAATGTCAACATTACACATTAAGGTGGTTATTTCATTATATTTTGTCAACGCGCGCCTTTAGATTTCTACCCAAAATCATCACAAGTTATTCTAGCGCGAGCTCTCCTGCCGTCTCCATTCACCAAATATGGGCATTTCCTTTGTAGAACTAACCAACCGCGAAAGTTTGCAACCGAAAATCTGATTGGTCAATGTGTATTTCTCACTACGTGATACGCTCTGCCGCTTCCTTGTGTATTCTCCGTCTGAGAGAAAGTGCAGACAACGCTGAAATCAGCTCATAAATGCTCACAGAAAAGACCAAGTAGCAAGAGGTAGTAAAAAGAAAGTAAACAACAACAGATTAGACGATGAAAACCCGTCAGAATTAGATTCAAATAGTTATAGATGGACATATGCAACAAACAGGGACAGTTGGTCTGCAGTTTTTGTGGCTGTTTTGTGGCAGTTTTTATGTGTGTTTGTTAAGTTCTCTTCAGCTTAAGGCTATTGCTTTTAATAATTTATTCATTTATCAATTTCCATGTGTTTTAAATATTATACACTACTGATATTAGTGAACTGAATATATATATATTTTGTTTGTAGGTTGGGGGTTTCATAGAAATGTATGCAATTATACAATATAAAACTTTAAAGGCCATTTTCTCAAAATGAGTTTTTCCTCACACTCAGAGTCAGATATATCCACTTCAGTAGCACCTGCAAGCACCAACTCTTCCAGTCTTATACTAAACTATATTATGAAGGCTTTTACAGAGGGATTTGTTGATATATCAATCCTATCCTGAGTTATAGGTCCTTTTACTCCAAAAAGCATGGCGAAAATTGATTTTTTAAGGCTATTGTCAGTATTCTCTAATTTACTAAAGCACAAAATAAGATATCCAGAATCCCCTCTGTAAAAGCCCTCTCAGCGTATATTTAAGTATATAAGCCCTCATTTGCATATTAAAACATTAATTTACACAAAACTTGTAATACATTTTTTTCTTATGTTTATGCCTGTAATAAACTGGAGAAGTTTCACAGTGATATCTTGTAATTAAAAAAAAATCCCTATTCACCTGTAGTGTCTCGCCTTATGAATAAAGAACAAAAGAGAGAAAATCTCTTAGGCTACGTTCACACTGGCAGTCAAAATCCGATTATTTGTGTATCCAATTGGAATCTGAAAAGTCTAAAATTATTGACGTCCACATTGTGTATCGCAACTTTTCAGATCTGATTTGTGTGTCCATGCCGCTCTTTCGTTTTCTGGGATATCTGCATTCGTTTCTATGGCAATGACATTGAGTTGGTAGGTATTCGGCAAAAAAAACAACATGACATCCAAAATGGATTTCCAGAAATAGTTTTTCAAACCACATATGAATGTAGCTCGAAACAGATTTGTAAAAATTGCATGTTGTGATTTTTTTTGCCGTTCAGACTTGCTAAATCTGATCGGATTTCAATCAAAATAATGCACGGCCCCATGTTGCAAGGATCTGTACACAATTCCTGGAAGCTGAAAACATCCCAGTTCTTGCATGGCTAACGGTGAGTATCACCCATGACATGTCACCCATTGAGCATGTTTGGGATGCTCTGGATTGGCATATACAACAGCGTGTTCCAGTTCCTGCCAATATCCAGCAACTTCGCCCAGCCATTGAGAAGAGGAGTGGACCAACATTCCACAGGCCACAATCAACAAACGAATCAACTCTATGCAAAGGAGATGTGTTGCACTGCGTGAGACAAATATTGGTCGCACCAGATATTGACTTTTTTTTTTTGGACCCCCCAGGACGCCTCTGGCCAGGACGCCCCAGTCCTGGACGCCCCTGCCCCATAATTCATGCTGCAGAGGATGTAAGAATCTCCCTCAATAAAGTGAACATCCCTACTTTATTACATCCATCCTCAAAAGGCAAACAGTCTGCCTCACACCTGAAAAGAGTCTGAAAATTTATGAGAAAAATATTATTTATTTGTTTTGATATAACTATAAGTGCACAGCGAGTACAATAAACCTGATACGGCCACAAACACACACAAACAAATCCAAGACAATAATATCACAAAGCAGCGACTAAATCCCCACAGTCGTTCAGAAGGCTCGTACAATGACATTTCAGAAGTGCTGTCAGTGGATTCAGAAGAACAGATATTGCATTTTACAGCGGTTACAAGAGGACAGTGCTGTCTATGATTTCCATAAATATATCTCAAAGGTCATATTGAATGAGGTGAAATGTTTTGAAATGTGTTTTAGAATGTACAGCTGCCTCTGGGCAGCACATGTAACACTCCGCAACAAGTTGTGATCAACAAGTCATTTGTCCATACTGAAAGTTAAAATGCTGCAAGGTGCATCACAGTCACAGCCAATCAGCAATAGTCAACAAAATAAACTTTGTTGTGTTCTTGTGTGAATGTGGCTATAAAAAAAGTCTATACTCAAGGGCCGATAGAGTAACCTTCAGTCTTCAGGCATGACCGCCAGGCTGCCTTCCATATTCTTACGGAAAAAGCGTAACCAATGTGATGTATGATGTAGGACGTAGCATAAGCGTTTTGACCTGTGAGAGGTGTTACACTTTCTTCGTGAGTTGAATATGGAAGGTGGTCTAGCAAAAGCTAGATATTTTGCTTTATAACGTTTTAAATATGGATATTTTTCTTAGGTAAAAACACATCAAGGCGCTTCAGAAGGCCTTTTTTAACCCCCTGGAGCCACCCAAAGCACTTTACATTTGCCTCACATTCACCCATTCATACACTCATTCACACACCGACAGTGGTGTCAGCCATGCAAGGCGCCATCCAGCTCGTCGGGAGCAGATGGGGTTAGGTGTCTTACTCATGGACACCTCGGCACTTGGTCAGGTGGAACGGGGGATCGAACCACCAACCTTCCAGTTTGTAGATATGAACCACTGAGCCACTGCCACCCATGAAGTGGGGTCTATGTTTTTTATCTGTTTTATTTTGATAAACATGACAATATAATAGGGCTGCAACAAACGATTATTAGAACAATTAATCGACTAATCATTGATTATTGTTATTGACATCGACGACTAATCAGTACATTTTGAACGATTATTCAGCTTTCCCAATTAGTTAAAACATTGAGTTATACATATTCTAACTATAATATATAAAAGAGAAAATCACTTCAACTTTTGAAATGGATGTTTTAATGAACTTTGAGCCAAGTTCTCAGAACTCAAATCACACACAAATGCTCTCTAAGCACTGTTTAAATATTCTGTTCTCTTTCAATTGAAAAAATAAATAAATAAACAAAAATTAGCTGCATTACAGACAAAAACTATATATTTTTTAATGTAAACATCTCTTGGCAGCAGTATTAAAGGCATAGTTCACCCAAAAATGAAAATTCTGAAAATGAATAATTTACTCGCCCTCAAGTTGTTCCAAACTTGTATGTGTTCTGCTGAACACAAAGGAAGGTATTTTGAAGAATGTCTGTAACCAAGCAGATTACCATAGTAGGGGAAATACTATGGTACTCAATTGTTACTCTATCTGCTTTGTTAAAAACATTCTTCAAAATATCTTCCTTTGTGTTCAGCAGAACAAAGAAACTCATACAGGTTTGGAACAACTTGACGGTGAGTAAATGATGACAGAATTTTCATTTTTGGGTGAACTATCACTTTAAGAGCTTCATTTGAAAAACAATTATAGGCCCACTGCTTTTCTTAGAATTGAAAAAGAAAAAGAGGACATTTACTTCAGGACACAAAGAATGGTAAATTATTAATCTGCAAATAACATTGCAGACAAAATGACATATTAATCTCTTACATGACAATTGAGCTGACAGATTCTCATTCACCTTTTAATTAACAGTATGAAAAAGTAACTGACATGATATTCTTCCTAACATCGCCTCTTGTAAGTCTTCATGCATATGGAACAAAATACAGGCAAGTGATGAGACTATAATACTTAATAGTGTTATAATAATAAAAACAGTCCTGACTCCAAGCTTGATCAAACTTTATTCTATGCTAAATAAATCATCACATTACTGTAATTATATTATTATTGTTAATATCATTACAATTATTATTAGTATTGCATTCTCTAATAAAGAGATGTACCGCTAGTTAGTTGTTTCCTCTTTAAGTGCTCCAACATGCACGTTGTGCTCCCATGAAAAGTTTCGCCTTCACTTCTCAATCAGCTCCTGGTTCAGTAGTCAGGGCACTGATCAGGACAAGAGTCAATGGGCTGATCCCTGATCAGTGCCCTGACTACTGAAATAGGGAGCTGATTGAGACGCAGCCTTAGTTTGAAGTTTTGTGAAACTTTCCCAAATTGCTAGTTGGGATTTGTTTGCACTCCGTCATTCGCGCTGTTTTCTTCTACCGCAACATTTGTAAGGGCTGCATTACACTCTAGCGCTACAGCACCGTAGCGGTCAAATCTCGATATTGCAGGCCCTTACATTAGGTCACGTGAGATCCAACGACTACTCGACAACAAAGATATTTGTCGACAATTTTTTATTGTCGACTAAGCGTTTCAGCCCTACAATATAACATCGCGACTACATGAAAAAAGGTTTTACTGTTATAAAAAACTGATTTGTTAGCATTAGTGGCACGAAGGTTTTAGAATAGACACGAAACCCACACGATCGCTGTCATGCGGTGAATCCAAACAATTGTGGAATAGCTGTGTCGTCATCAGAGCAGTCGCTCTGGAGAAGATGCGCAAAATGCACCAGACGGCTGCGCTCGAATCGCTCTCGCGGCACTTTGATGGCATACGTCACAGTCATGTGGCAGTAGTCGGACAAAATTTCTAACCGCCATGCACTGCTTCAAGTCAGCCGCCAATCGGTCTGCGCATCGCTGCATCAAGTCGTACAAGCCTAAAAAACAAGTAGTGCTAGCTGCAGAGCATCTGGAGCTCAAGGGTGGGGCTTAACCTGTTTAATGGGTGGAGAGATAGGGTTATGGGCAGGGTTAGGGGATGCAGCTCCACCCATCATACTCACAGTAGGTCAAGAGAGGGGGAGCTGGAACTATACTATAGAAAAAGACAATTAGAGTGCTCGCTAAAGTGGCCCTTGCAACAACACTGAGAAAGTGAGCCTTCCACTCTTCCTTTATTAATGGGGGTTTTGATTGCAAACAAATCAGTATTTGAATTAATCAAGTTAATTAATCATTTTTGTTCTCTTGAAGTCATAGTATTAGTTCAGTAAAGCCAAAATGGATGAACAGCAACATCTAATTTGTCATAAAAACTGGGAAATATTGTGATTCATTCACCAATAATTGCATGGATTACTCCATATTTCTATGCGCAGGATAACATCTTCACAACACATGCGTACACTGTTAATGAATTCTAAATGAGCGACTGTGTGGTCGAGGTTGTCATCTACATAAAACATGCCCAAATAATCTCCACCTTTCCTAAATTTAGAATAAAGTTTAGTTCGAAAGTACACACAGTACGCATGCTTAGTGAATAACACCCATTGAATGTGAATGAACGGGATGAACTGCGGTTTAGTGCATCTTGTTTATGGACAAACATCATAAAACGTTTTTTTCTCAGTGCATTCACACAGAAAAAACACCAGTTCTAGTGCACTGAACAGCCATGGTACACCTCTATCGACCTGTGAGAACTGACATTTGACGGACAGGTAAAGATGTAAACAGGCTTGATATTTGCTCATGATTCATCCTTCAATGCCGATACCAACAGCGTGTGATTTTTAGCAAGCCACCAGTCGCCTTGGACACAATCATTACCTTGCACATATACGGACCCCAGATCATGAAAGCGCCATGCCATGTCATATCCGAAGCAAAGGCAGCTACACAGACGCAGCCGCATGCCTCAGTGGCGTATGAAAAGGGTGTTTAAAATGCAAACTTTAAAAAGGGCAGCACAGTAAATATCCTCTGCGGAGCGCTGATAAGGTCAACTGTCAGTCTTCAGGCACCATGAGGCAGAGAATGTGAAAATGGGACAATTCATATCCCCTCTTTAAGCTGTCATAGCAGGGCTTGTCATGCATGCCATTACATGGGGCCGGACTGTAACAAGCTCCCTGGGATGTAAAAAGATATGCACATAATAAAAGCGCCCTCGCCAGTCTGCC
Source organism: Romanogobio albipinnatus (assembly GCA_023566225.1). Lineage (NCBI taxonomy): Eukaryota > Metazoa > Chordata > Actinopteri > Cypriniformes > Gobionidae > Romanogobio > Romanogobio albipinnatus. The sequence continues at coordinate 30,674,732 of CM042260.1, read as the reverse complement.
AGTGATTGACTGTGAGTGCAGCCGTGGGCGACACAGGGCTGTGCCCACCTATGGCTTGTGAATAGTTTTTCTATTTATAAAGATATGGAGCCTGCTGTTTTATGGCTGTGTAAAGATGAGATTTAGGGCAGGATAGCACACAAACACTCTCAAGAACGTCTTGCAGGAGCCGTGAGAGAGATTTTGATCCACAGAGGGAGAAGGGGCAAGTTCTCACTTCAAAACTTTTAAACACGCGCTCTCAACGTGAGAGTGTTTGAGCTCTGAAAAGTGAAGACGCTAGATTTCCACAGATCATGCCTGCTGAAGCTAATTTGTCCAACTGTGGATATGAGGAACACAGATCTGGGATTTCCAACAGTGCAAACTGCCTGGCCAAACTAAAGCTGTTTTAGGCATCGCTGATTCTGTCTTTACTCCTGCCCTCTCACAACGTCCAGCCGAGGCCCCTTGACAGCATTTTCTTTGAAAACAGCACAACAGCATTGTAAAGAAAATGTTTTAGAAGGTGTAAATACAACTAAGACTATATCTTACAAGAAAATACTATTTCAGTCTTTCTTTGTAATTATTTGTGAAATGTACTGGTATTTTACAAAGTGAAATACACCATTATTTTCAGTGAACAGTAACTCATTGCTTCTTTTGTAAACTGATATCCAAACATATCCATTGTATTTCATATGTATATTTATCACCAATATTCTAATAATAATTGCAAATATTAATTTATTAATAATAGACCATGGTGGGGTAAAAGAAACTCAAATGTGTCAGAAACCGGACTGTCTACTGACGCCCAGGAAGTTACATGAAGCCAGCCAATCACAGTAGAGTTTGAGAAAGTGCATAGCTGCATCTGAATATGCATAAATCCCTACAATAACAGTATGTGAAAAAAAAGCAGTATGTCCAAATTTATGAAACTATAGGTGAAAAGTAGCCAGACGATCTGCTACTTTTGGTGATATTCTGAAGTTCGCACACACACTCACCTAAAGGATTATTAGGAACACCTGTTCAATTTCTCATTAATGCAATTATCTAATCAACCAATCACATGACAGTTGCTTCAATGCATTTAGGGGTGTGGTCCTGGTCAAGACAATCTCTTGAACTCCAAACTGAATGTCAGAATGGGAAAAGCAATTTTGAGCGTGGCATGGTTGTTGGTGCCAGACAGGCCGGTCTGAGTATTTCACAATCTGCTCAGTTACTGGGATTTTCACGCACAACCTTTTCTAGGGTTTACAAAGAATGGTGTGAAAAGGGAAAAACATCCAGTATGCGGCAGTCCTGTGGGCGAAAATGCCTTGTTGATGCTAGAGGTCAGAGGAGAATGGGCCGACTGGTTCAAGCTGATAGAAGAGCAACTTTGACTGAAATAGCCACTCGTTACAACCAAGGTATTCAGCAAAGCATTTGTGAAGCCACAACACGCACAACATTGAGGCGGATGGGCTACAACAGCAGAAGACCCCACCGGGTACCACTCATCTCCACTACAAATAGGAAAAAGAGGCTACAATTTGCACGAGCTCACCAAAATTGGACAGTTGAAGACTGGAAAAATGTTGCCTGGTATGATGAGTCTCGATTTCTGTAGAGACATTCAGATGGTAGAGTCAGAATTTGGCGTAAACAGAATGAGAACATGGATCCATCATGCCTTGTTACCACTGTGCAGGCTGGTGGTGGTGGTGGTGTAATGGTGTGGGGGATGTTTTCTTGGCACACTTTAGGCCCCTTAGTGCCAATTGGGCATCGTTTAAATGCCACGACCTACCTGAGCATTGTTTCTGACCATGTCCATCCCTTTATGACCACCATGTACCCATCCTCTGATGGCTACTTCCAGCAGGATAATGCACCATGTCACAAAGCTTGAATCATTTCAAATTGGTTTCTTGAACATGACAATGAGTTCACTGAACTAAAATGGCCCCCACAGTCACCAGATCTCAACCCAATAGAGCATCTTTGGGATGTGGTGGAACGGGAGCTTTGTGCCCTGGATGTGCATCCCACAAATTTCCATCAATATGGGCCAACATTTCTAAAGAATGCTTTCAGCACCTTGTTCAATCAATGCCACGTAGAATTAAGGCAGTTCTGAAGGCGAAAGGGGGTCAAACACAGTATTAGTATGGTGTTCCTAATAATCCTTTAGGTGAGTGTAGAACGTACTGTACTTTTTAATGGTCGCAAAGTAATTACTTTTTTCAAAAGAAGTAAGATTTCGGATGCAGCTCTTCCTAGTTGTCAATGCAGTATCCATCAGAAGATTAGTGAATGGACTGTGGGGGTTAAAGTTTAGCTGGTTAGTATGGCCTTGTTAACGCACCCTAATATTAAAAGCTAAAACTATACCCAGCAAGAAATGTTGCTGTTCAAACACAACCCTGACATCTAGGTTAAAACAAGGCAAAATGTGGGCTGTCAGTGAAAGTTGAATAGCCCAAGAATAGACTAGTACTCTAGAACATGAACATGTCAAAATGAAACCAAACACCTTGTAATAGCTGTTGCTTACATGATAGAATATCATACATCTCGCAAGTTATTTTGGCAAAAACCACATGTAACCAAATTCAAGAATAAGAAGGTGGATATCTAGGAATCAAGCCATGAGAAAAAAATGTTTCTCGTCGAATAATTGCATCTCTATTGCTATCATTTCATTATATTATAGTAGAGGCTCCTAAACATGAGAAATTATATAGCCATCCGGCATTTTCATGACACTATATATAGTTTTCACATCTTGATGGCTATGAAAATAGCATATTTCGAATATGCTTTATTGTTCACAACAGCATGCATTAATGAACTGTGCACAACGAGATGAGGGACATAAGTTCAAGTAAATAGGGTCACAACTGTTATGCAGAGGCACAATCTGTTAATTCCTCTGTAATGTGAAAACAGCTCCTGTGCGGCATCAGACCCCATATATTTCATTAAACTGTCATCAGGCTTGAAACACAAGCCTGAATCGCAAGGCGCCACAGTCTAATTCTGCCCCCCTCCTGTCTCCACTGTCTACACTCACTGTCACTGATATTAAACAAATATTTTCACACTGGTAGGGGGAAATCTAGCAGCAGACGGGAGAATTCAATGTGGCTTTGTGTTGGATGAACGAAAGCCAAAAGAAGGGAAATTAGTTTTTAGTTGTAATAACAAGACGGAGTGAATTGGCTTCCAAGGATCACTGTTTTAGTTTGTGCAACGTTTTTTATATTGCATTTTTATCAGATGTATCCCAATGGACCATGGATTGATAGTAAGAAAAACGTGCTCTCTTTTAATTACATGATCTGCAAATTAATAAATGATGCCTGCTCGAGATATTTATCGATCAGGCATAACATTATGCCAAAACATGCCTGACCCGTCGAGACATGGACTCCACTAGACCCTTGAAGGTGTGCTGTGGTATCTGGCACCAAGATGTTAGCAGCAGATCCTTTAAAGGCCCCCTGAAATCAAAATTGAATTTTTTTTTAGCTTTTAGTATGACTATGTTAGCCTTAAGGTTAGGAATAAACTGGTGTGTTCCAAAACAATGACAAAATTCACATTTAGGAGATTTAAGCATTCAAAACTTACAGTCTCACACTTCCATTAAAATGGATCACAGATTTTTATGACATCATCGCAGACTTCACCTTCTCATCACATCTTCTGTCCAATCAAATGCGCTCTAGAATCTGAACCCCTGTCCACCGTCGAAAGCTCCAACTGTGGGTACATGAGCATCAGAACTGGACCACGGAGCAATGGAAGAAGGTGGCCTGGTCTCTGATGAATCACATTTTCTTTTACATCACATGGATGGTGGGTGCGTGTGCGTCGCTTACCTGGGGAAAACATGGCACTAGGATGCACTATGGGAAGGCAAGCCGGCGGAGGCAGTGTGATGCTTTGGGCAATGTTCTGCTGGGAAAACCTTGAGTCCTGCCATCCACGTGGATGTTACTTTGACACGTACCACCTACCTAAGCATTGTTGCAGACCATGTACACTCTTTCATGGAAACGGTATTCCCTGGTGGCTGTGGCCTCTTTCAGCAGGATAATGCGCCCTGCCACAAACAAAAAAAAAGGTTCAGGAATGGTTTGAGGAGCTCATCCATGAGTTTGAGGTCTTGACTTGGCTTCCAAATTCCCAAAATCTCAATCCAATCGAGTATCGGTGGGATGTGCTGAACAAACAAGTCCGATCCATGGAGGCCCCACCTTGCAACTTACAAGACTTAAAGGATCTGCTGCTAACATCCTGGTGCCAGATACCACAGCACACCTTCAGGGGTCTAGTGGAGTCGATGCCTCGACGGGTCAGGGCTGTTCTGACAGCAAAAGAGGGACTAATATTAGGAAGGTGGTCATAATAACCACCTTTCTTTCTTTCTTTCTTTCTTTCTTTCTTTCTTTCTTTCTTTCTTTCTTTCTTTCTAAGGTCTGATACATTTTATTATATATATATATATATATATATATATATATATATATATATATATATATATATATATATATATATATATATATATATACACACACACACACATACACTCACCTAAAGGATTATTAGGAACACCATACTAATACTGTGTTTGACTCCCTTTCGCCTTCAGAACTGCCTTAATTCTACGTGGCATTGATTCAACAAGGTGCTGAAAGCTTTCTTTAGAAATGTTGGCCCATATTGATAGGATAGAATCTTGCTGTTGATGGAGATTTGTGGGATGCACATCCAGGGCACGAAGCTCCCGTTCCACCACATCCCAAAGATGCTCTATTGGGTTGAGATCTGGTGACTGTGGGGGCCATTTTAGTACAGTGAACTCATTGTCATGTTCAAGAAACCAAATTGAAATGATTCGAGCTTTGTGACATGGTGCATTATCCTGCTGGAAGTAGCCATCAGAGGATGGGTACATGGTGGTCATAAAGGGATGGACATGGTCAGAAACAATGCTCAGGTAGGCCGTGGCATTCAAACAATGCCCAATTGGCACTAAGGGGCCTAAAGTGTGCCAAGAAAACATCCCCCACACCATTACATCACCACCAGATGTATTCCTGCACAGTGGTAACAAGTAGGGATGGCCCGATACCATTTTTTTCCAAACCGATACGAGTACGAGTATTTACATTTGTGTACTTGCCGATACCGAGTACCGATACCGATATTTCTACCGCGAAAGTAATTACAGGCTACCAGAAAAGAAGACAGAAGACTATTTTAGAACACAGGTTAGAAGACTGTTTTTATTTTCTCTGCTTGTTTTAACAAGTCTAAAATAAATAATGAGTAAAATAATAAATGTAGGCAATTTCAAATAAAAAATAAATTATATATATTTCTGTGTAAACAAAAAGCCTCAATACTGGCACTGTCTTCACAACTGAGGGTCTTCACAATTGTGGTCTCCCCTAGGTATGTCTCTAATTGTGCAGTAGAACCTACTTGAGCTCTGTTTAGAGAGACTGGTGCTTGCTCGTCTGCTATTTCATCAAATATACTGTCCAGGCTGCTGCTTGCCTGGTCCCTGCGTGGTTTTCTGGCAGGAGGTTCATACAGGTCATGATTCTCCTCTTCTCTAGACGATCTCAACAGCTCACGCATCAGCATCTCCTTAGTATTACTAAATACTAAAATGTACTTTTCAGCAAGACATTGGCAACTTTTAACTCGCTATCTAGCACACACACGCACACAGACACAGATACACACACAGACACACGCGCACACACACACAGATAGACACACGCACACAGACAGACAGATACACATGAATACACACACACACATAGATACATTACAGACCCACACGCACACAGACAGACACACACACACACGCGCGCGCGCGCGCACACACACACACACACACACACACACACACACACCTGGGGTCGAGTAGAGCGATGCTGTAGAGGGGTTCTTCCACATCAGAAAATCGCCTGCTGACAGCTGCAGCTAAAGTCCCTTTCATAGCTTTGATGCCATGGTCATCGTCGGTCTCTCTAGACAGAAATCGCTGCAATACAGTGACAGCAGGAATCACATCTGCTGCCATAGCTTCAGAAGAGCTAACTTTTCGTGCTCCTCAAACGGACCCAGAACAGTTACAACCTTCTCCAGCAGGACCCACTGGTGAGCCGTGAGATTATCAGGAAGTTCATGTTGATGCGTCTTCAGATGTTTAATTAGATTGCTGGTGTTAAACGATGTACTTTCTTTTCCTCCTCTCGACACCTTAGCTGAACATAACTTACTTATCTTGAAATGAGCCCAAACCGCGGACATTTTACGTTCATATGACGCTCACCTAGACAAAGCGGCGGCTCGCGGCGGCCAGTTTCGTTTCACAAAACGCATGTGGTATCGGTGCGTGGTATCGGCTCATTTTTATGAGTACGAGTATGAGTATATGAGGACAGTATCGACCCGATACCCGATGCCAGTATCGGTATCGGGCCATCCCTAGTAACAAGGCATGATGGATCCATGTTCTCATTCTGTTTACGCCAAATTCTGACTACCATCTGAATGTCTCAACAGAAATCGAGACTCATCAGACCAGGCAACATTTTTCCAGTCTTCAACTGTCCAATTTTGATGAGCTTGTGCAAATTGTAGCCTCTTTTTCCTATTTGTAGTGGAGATGAGTGATACCTGGTGGGGTCTTCTGCTGTTGTAGCCCATCCGCCTCAAGGTTGTGCGTGTTGTGGCTTCACAAATGCTTTGCTGAATACCTTGGTTGTAACGAGTGGTTATTTCAGTCAAAGTTGCTCTTCTATCAGCTTGAATCAGTCGGCCCATTCTCCTCTGACCTCTAACATCAACAAGGCATTTTCGCCCACAGGACTGCCGCATACTGGATGTTTTTCCCTTTTCACACCATTCTTTGTAAACCCTAGAAATGGTTGTGCTTGAAAATCCCAATAACTGAGCAGATCGTGAAATACTCAGACCGGCCCGTCTGGCACCAACAACCATGCCACGCTCAAAATTGCTTAAATCACCTTTCTTTCCCATTCTGACATTCAGTTTGGAGTTCAGGAGATTGTCTTGACCAGGACCACACCCCTAAATGCATTGAAGCAACTGCCATGTGATTTGTTTGATTAGATAATTGCATTAATGAGAAATTGAACAGGTGTTCCTATTAATCCTTTAGGTGAGTGTATTGCCACCAAATCAAGCAAATCAGACATTCCCTTACTGTGGAAGACAAAAGCATTGACCAGCAACTCACCAAAAGCATACAACATTAACAAACCATCACAGTTACAAACACTGATACATTTTATTGAAATATATATCTTTTTATTTTTATTTTATTTAATTATAAATTATTTTGAAATAAATGTAAATAATAGTGTAAATAATTTTACACAATTATTTTATAGCAAATGTTTTAATTAATACTTCTAAGTATTACATTCAAGTGTCAGCCCTAGAATATATATCTGCATTCTGCATCATTATTGATGCGTAACTTAATCCAGCATCCGTCTTGAGACGCCCTCCAGCAGTCTTCCTCACGCTGTGCATCACAAGCAGACAATTGTGGCCCGTTCTTTATTTGTTTAAGCCTCATAATGAATTCTCGGATGGAAGAGACACAAATGATGATAAATTCCTGTCTCTGACTTTGTGGTAATGCCGCATTTACCAGAAGTCAATCAATTTGCCATAGCAGCACGTCGCGGAGGGAATGCTTTGTGGGAGAAGGAGCAGAAATGGAGATTGATTCTTAAAGGGTGACGCTCTCTCAATCACCCAGCTGTTGCAGATACAGACTAAAGGATGATGGATGATGCTGCATCGTTGGCTGGCCGGTGTGTCCAGTTAGGGCAAAAAAAGCACACCTGTTCTAATTTTAATCCTTCCTGTCCAAGGAAATTGATTGTGAGGTTTTCTGTTAATAGTAGACCATGAGCACAAATGGGACAGACCTCAAAACGGTGGTCAGCCTCCATACCCAGTAGGTCTAGCTAGGATTTCTGACCTTTTGTTTTCATAAAGAAACTAAATGGCAATGGCAGCATTTGTATTGCAGGTTTACAGTTAATATGGAAGATAATTTGCATGTCTCTGCAAATGTTTAATAAACATTTGTTTTCAATGACACAAAGTTTGATTAAACCATTAAAAAAATTAGGAAAATATTTTAAAAATTGTATATATATTTTAGAAATTAGGCAAGAACAAAACTCTATGATAAAGGTATTTATCTGACAAAATTACTTGGCAAAAAGGCAAAAAGGCACAAAAAAAAAACAACCTCCCAAGACACAGCATACACTGTCTACAACACTTATTAAAAGGTCCCGTTCTTCGTGATCCCATTGTTCAAACTTTGATTAGTGTGTAATGTTGCTGTTAGAGCATAAATAATACCTTGTCTTGACCAGGACCACACCCCTAAATGCATTGAAGCAACTGTCATGTGATTGGTTGATTAGATAATTGCATTAATGAGAAATTGAACAGGTGTTCCTAATAATCCTTTAGGTGAGTGTATTGCCACCAAATCAAGCAAATCGGCCGGCTTGGACTACATCCTGGTACAGCCTGCTTTAATTACGTCAGTAGAACAGTAGAACAGACTAACCTCCGCCCACAAGAATACGCGAAAAAGGGGGCGTGGTCTTGTTGCTCTCCCACGTGGAGAAGAGGACGTGTTGCGTGGAGAAGACGAGGAAGTGTTGCGTTTGTCGCCATGTCGTCAAGACGCTGTTATTTTTATCCCGGAGTCAAATCACCTTTGTTTGGCTTTCACAGGGACGCTGTACTTAGAGATCATTGAGCGCATACATCTCCCCGTTAAGAGGCGTGACCTTTCCGTGCAACGTGCGCTAAGCTGCGGTCGAATCACAACACAGGAACCGTGCAACGTGCGCTAAGCTGAGGTAAAATCACAACACGGAAACCGCTGGCACAATCAGAACTCGTTACGTATTTCTGAAGGAGGGACTTCATAGAACAAGGAAGTCATCAGCCCGTTTTTAGGACAGTGAAAACAGCGGTATACAGATATGTAAATTGTGTGAAAAATACTGTTTTTTTTACACGCGAAACATGAACACATGCTATATTGCACACTGTAAACACAATCAAAGCTTCAAAAAAACACGAAGAATGGGACCTTTAATATGTCATTGGTTCTCTTGTTTTTGCATGTGTTCATAATTTTTTTTTTTTTGTATGACAGCCTGGCCACAAATTATATCCACACAATTTGGCATGTTTCACTGAGTTATCATAAATTCTTATTTCCTACTAATTATTTATTTCTTCTTTAGAACACAAAATATATATTTGAAGAAAAAAGAGGCCCAAACAACATTGGTCCCCAATGAGATAAACAAACATACAAAAAAAGTTTTTTTGTGTTACACACACTCTCAGAAAAAAAATGGTACAAAAGCTGTCACTGGGGTGGTCACAACTTTGTATCTAAAGAGTTTTATATTAGTCTCTCAAAGGTAAATATTGGTACCAAAAGTGTACATATTAGTACTTAAATGGTCCATAATAGAACCTTTTATTGAAGAGTACCATCCCAGTGACCAGGGCCGTGCACAGGCGTTTTGAGGGGCAGTGGCCCAAACCAAAAAAGGGGCACTATAACGGGGTTGAGTATCACCTTAATATATAGAATGAATAACAAACCTTTTACAATCATATTGTAAATACATAATGCTAATTCAATTTATGTTGTTAATTATGCTTCTAAAAAGTTGATTCTGTGCTAATGATTATTGATGATAATTAATGATAATTTGATGATCTCATATTTAATGCTACTTAAAATGTTGTAGATCACTAAGGTTATTGAATATATTTTGAGACAAATGTCTTGTTAATGATTTTCCGTTTTGTTCAAGGCAACTAAAGCAACAGTTTTTCAATAACAGAAGAATACGTAAAATATGGTATTTGGGGTAAAAGTCACCATATTTAACATGATAATAAATCTCATATTTAACTCATCTTAGCCTAACATATTATTGTATACCTCTATCTGTAAAATTCTGTTTATAGTAATATCCATCTGTATATTATATTCATAGTATATATTCACCTGTAAATTCTGTTCTGTTTATAGTAATAACGATCTCTCTATTTATAAATATTTATATATATTCAGTATATCCATGTCCTGCACTTATGCAACCATTGTATATCCTGCACTTGCTGCTATTGCACTTCTGGTTAGACCTAAACTGCATTTCGTTGCCTTGTACTTGTACTTGTGTAATGACAATTTAGTTGAATCTAATCTAATCTAATAATAAACAGCGTCTTAATTAAACATCTGTTGACATGACATGGTGAGATTCAGATGGGACATATCATATATCAAGATGGGTGTCCACCTTAGAGATCACCATATTTATAATGAAACCATCAGATTTAAAAATATGATAATAATAATCATATTTTCACAAATATGTGTATTTGTTAGTATGGTAAAACTTTATTAAATTATTATTGGATCTCATGCAATGCTTTCAGAATTTTTACTTTTAAAAAACATTTGTATTTTTTAAATATATTTGTATATTAACATATTTTAATATTTATGAACAATAATTAATTATTTTATTTATCAAAATAAGTATAGTTCATAATACAAACTTTTCTAAAGAGATTTTTTTTAACAAGTATTAACTTAGACATTATTAAAAAGCATTTTTTCTTAGGGTGTGCCTTTAGCCCCAGCATTGTACCCTATGATACAACTCATTTACAAGTATGTTGCCTTTTTAAATTGTGTATCCTATTAACATATTCTTCATAAAATATCATAAATATGATGCATGTTATATATACTAGTAGCCTATTAACTCAGACAATTGATTATAATGGGAAATATACTTTATAGGAGTTAAAGTGTGACAAACTGTCTACTAAATATTCTATGATGATTTACCCGCTGACTTGCTGGGGAATCCATTGAATCCATATTTGCAAAGTTGATTGGGCTTTAGCCTCCATTTTTGAGTCCATTGGTCTTTTTTGTGACGTCATTGTTTTTTGTCTACAAAGTGTGCTGATAACAGCACATTTGGTGTTGTTTATATTAGATCAGAACAGAGGGCCTACAGTAATTTGATTAGACAATTAATTATCTTCCAAGAACGTGAATATTTTGCACAAGTTGTCAGCACTAATAGAATACCAGGAGCAAAACATTACCGACAGAAATATAAAAACAAGCTACCAAAGTACTAATTCCACGGATAAACCACTGTCTGTAGTTTGTAATTTACCTGTTAATGGGACGACAACATTACGGAACTGTCGTCCCCCCACAGAGAGCGGGCACAGACTGTGAACGATTCTGCGGAGCAAGCGGGAAAACATGGAGCGGATTGGCGGATTTTTAGCGGAACAGATCGCTTTTATGGCAATACTCTGGGAGTGAGGGAGGGAAGGGGGGCAAGAGGGGCACCTCAGCTGATGAGGGCAGAGGGGCAGTGGCTCTGTCCACCGGCCCACTCCCCTGTGCATGGACCTGCCAGTGACGGTATTTGTACCTGAGAGTGTAGAAGAAAGGTGGTTACACTTTACTTCGATGATCCATTTTAGACATAAGTAACTTTGAAACATGTCAACTAACTCTCAAAATATTAGTAGACTGTTAGGTGTTAAGGTTAGAGTAAGTAAAATGAGTTAACATGTACTTGCAGAGTTACTTATAGTCAGTAAAATGTCTAAAGTGGACCATCAAAATAAAGTGTTATCAGAAAGTCATGGTTTTTGGAAGGACATGAGGGTGAGTAAAATATGGGGGAACTATCCTTTCAAGTCAAAATGAGCAGAAAATATCACATGGCAGAGAAAGACAGACTCTAATGAGAGAAAATATGATCAATATTTCCGACCTCCTGGCCTCGCGTCAATTCTAAAAGGTCAGAGATCAAGTAGGCTTGAGTTCTCTCGTTAAGACGTCATTAGCACTTTAAGTGGAGCATCATTGTCTTGTGTCTCTCTATTTCTTTAAGGTTAATTGAGTGAGGGCATGTCCTGTCACTGAGCTCAACATTAATATATTCTTTTCTTAGCACCGCAAATCTCTCGAGGGAGAGAGCCGGCCCCCCAGCACACATTTTAATTATATCAGAATAACTGTGATTGATGCTTTTTTTTTTTTTTTTTAATCAAGATCCGTGGCGAGACTTAACGTCAACATTCATTAAGCAGCCTTGCATTTCAATGAGCAAATATTTAACCTGGGCTACGTTTTCATTATTAACTCATCCTGCCAGATCTTATGAGACTTGTTCTTATACCTCCTTTTCTTTTTCCTTCCTTCTCCTTTGTAAATTTTTTATGTTTTCAGGACACTGAAGCATCTACCCCTCCAAGTTCTTCAGTTGTACAGCCTGAATTTGTGGTGTAGTTCTGCTTTTAATGGCTGCAGTAACAGAGGCAGCCTAAGGCATCACAGATGCATTATAAGTGGCTCCAGAGTCAGACCACTGTCACAGCCCACCCAGCCCGCAGGTGCACATCCACATCCACAGACATACAGCTGCCAGAGAGAGCTATCTTCATGAGAGAAAAGAGAAAGCAAGAGAGAGGCAGACAAAGAGACAGAGAGACAGATGGAGAGAGAGAGAGATAGGAAAAAGGTTTATGTTCACAATGGTATGCTTAGAAAAGCACCAATAAAACTATTATATCGTATGTACATACATGTACCTAGAAAAGAGACATTTACATTTATAAATACATTTAAAAAAGGACATTATTTCTTACTAAACTTACAGGGAGTGCAGAATTATTAGGCAAATGAGTATTTTGACCACATCATCCTCGTTATGCATGTTGTCTTACTCCAAGCTGTATAGGCTGGAAAGCCTACTACCAATTAAGCATATTAGGTGATGTGCATCTCTGTAATGAGAAGGGGTGTGGTCTAATGACATCAACACCCTATATCAGGTGTGCATAATTATTAGGCAACTTCCTTTCCTTTGGCAAAATGGGTCAAAAGAAGGACTTGACAGGCTCAGAAAAGTCAAAAATAGTGAGATATATTGCAGAGGGATGCAGCAGTCTTAAAATAGCCAAGCTTCTGAAGCGTGATCATCGAACAATCAAGCGTTTCATTCAAAATAGTCAACAGGGTCGCAAGAAGCGTGTGGAAAAACCAAGGCGCAAAATAACTGCCCGTGAACTGAGAAAAGTCAAGCGTGCAGCTGCCAAGATGCCACTTGCCACCAGTTTGGCCATATTTCAGAGCTGCAACATCACTGGAGTGCCCAAAAGCACAAGATGTGCAATACTCAGAGACATGGCCAAGGTAAGAAAGGCAGAAAGTCGACCACCACTGAACAAGACACACAAGCTGAAACGTCAAGACTGGGCCAAGAAATATCTCAAGACTGATTTTTCTAAGGTTTTATGGACTGATGAAATGAGAGTGAGTCTTGATGGGCCAGATGGATGGGCCCGTGGCTGGATTGGTAAAGGGCAGAGAGCTCCAGTCCGACTCAGACACCAGCAAGGTGGAGGTGGAGTACTGGTTTGGGCTGGTATCATCAAAGATGAGCTTGTGGGGCCTTTTCGGGTTGAGGATGGAGTCAAGCTCAACTCCCAGTCCTACTGCCAGTTTCTGGAAGACACCTTCTTCAAGCAGTGGTACAGGAAGAAGTCTGCATCCTTCAAGAAAAAAAGGATTTTCATGCAGGACAATGCTCCATCACACGCGTCCAAGTACTCCACAGCGTGGCTGGCAAGAAAGGGTATAAAAGAAGAAAATCTAATGATATGGCCTCCTTGTTCACCTGATCTGAACCCCATTGAGAACCTGTGGTCCATCATCAAATGTGCGATTTACAAGGAGGGAAAACAGTACACCTCTCTGAACAGTGTCTGGGAGGCTGTGGTTGCTGCTGCACGCAATGTTGATGGTGAACAGATCAAAACACTGACAGAATCCATGGATGGCAGGCTTTTGAGTGTCCTTGCAAAGAAAGGTGGCTATATTGGTCACTGATTTGTTTTTGTTTGGTTTTTGAATGTCAGAAATGTATATTTGTGAATGTTGAGATGTTATATTGGTTTCACTGGTAAAAATAAATAATTGAAATGGGTATAAATTTGTTTTTTGTTAAGTTGCCTAATAATTATGCACAGTAATAGTCACCTGCACACACAGATATCCCCCTAAAATAGCTAAAACTGAAAACCACTTCCAAAAATATTCAGCTTTGATATTAATGAGTTTTTTGTGTTCATTGACAACATGGTTGTTGTTTAATTATTAATGTTGTAAAATTAATCCTCAAAAATACAACTTGCCTAATAATTCTGCACTCCCTGTATAGTTGAAGTGAATAACACTCATTATCTCTTCATCACAGCACCTGTTAGTGGGTGGGATACATTAGGCAGCAAGTGAACATTTTGTCCTCAAAGTTGATGTGTTAGAAATAGGAAAATGGGCAAGCGTAAGGATTTGAGTGAGTTTGACAAGGGCCAAATTGTGATGGCTAGATGACTGGCTCAGAGCATCTCCAAAACTGCAGCTCTTGTGGGGTGTTCCCGGTCTGGAGTGGTCAGTATCTATCAAAAGTGGTTCAAGGAAGGAACAGTGGTGAACCGGCGACGACGAAGGCTTGTCCGATCAAACAGACGAGCTACTGTAGCTCAAATTGCTCAAGAAGTTAATGCTAGTTCTGATAGCAAGGTGTCAGAATACACAGTGCATCACAGTTTGTTGACAATGGGGCTGCATAGCCGAAGACCAATTAGAGTGTCCAAGCTGACCCCTGTCCACTGCCGAAAGTGCCAACAGTGGCTACATGAGGATCAGAACTGGACCATGGAGCAATGGAAGAAGGTGGCCTGGTCTGTTAAATCACGTTTTCTTTTACATCATGTGGATGGCCGGGTGCGTCGCTTACCTGGGGAACACATGGCACCAGGATGCACTATGGGAAGAAGGCAAATCCTAGGGAGGCAGTGTGATGCTTTGGGCAATGTTCCGCTGGGAAACCTTGGGTCCTGCCATCCACATGGATGTTACTTTGACACGTACCACCTGTTAGGGTGGGTTAGGGGTTAGCATTGTTGCAGACCTTGTACACCTTTTCATGGAAATGGTATTCCCAGGTGGGTGTGGCCTCTTTCAGAAGGATAATGCACCCTGCCACAAAGCAAATATGGTTCAGGAATGGTTTGAGGAGCACAACAATGAGTTTGAGGAGTTAACTTGGCCTTCAAATTCCCCAGATCTCAATCCAATCGAGCATCTGTGGGATGTGCTGAACAAACAAATCCGATCCATGGCGGTCCCACCTTGCAACTTACAGGACTTAAAGGAGCCGCTGCTAACATCTTGGTGCCAGATACCACAGCACACCTTCAGGAGTCTAGTGGAGTCCATGCCTCGACGGGTTAGGCCTGTTTTGGCAGCAAAAGGGGGACCAAAACAATATCATAATGTTATGCCTGATCGGTAATATATATATATATATATATATATATATATATATATATATATATATATATATATATATATATATATATATATATATATATATATATATATATAATGTTCTATTTTAACATCTAAAAACATCTAAAATGTTCTATTTTTAACATTTCTACTTTATTTATGCATATGCTTATTTTATTTAATCATCACTGTAACCTACTTTGTACATTTTAAAGCAGTTAAAAAGTGCACTTACTACTGAAATAACTGATATACCCATTGAAAACAATAAACATGGTTATTGAGGGTCCGATGGTGCAAATACCCTATTGGAATTGCTCTATTTATTTGCACTTTAAATTTACTTTTTTGTAAAAAAAAATAATTAATAAATAAATAATAACTTTTGGCAATTTAATCAATCAAAGGTTTTGAAAATTTAATCAAATGCAGATCATATTGCTGTATTCTGAGCAGTGTTCCGTAGTGTATAGTATATACAGTATTCATAGTAGCTATTCTATTAAAAAAAATGCATAGTATATGCCAACTGCAGATATAGTTCTAGTTTGTTATTTTGACCATAGGTAAGACAGAAGGTTTAGTAATCTATGAAAACACTGTTCACTCCAGTTCTAAATTAAACAGGAATTTGTGTTTTCTAACAGAATACAAATCATTACCAGATATGTCAGTCTGATGCAATTTTATGCAATGTGTGTATGTGTGTACTCAGCAGTCTTGGAGAGATTTTTGTGTCACCTGTGAGGACAAAGAGTGGACTGCTTAGTTCACGCTTCGCAGAAAAATAATATTGGTTTTAATCCCCACGACTGGAAGGACACTGCGAGATGAAGGCAACTCTCACGTACACAAGAACACCACTGGATACAAAACATGCCCTCATAAAATCACATTTTTCAGCTAATCCTAGCCTATTCTCACATTTGTATTCCCTTGCAGTCACACAAACTGAATTTATTCGATTGGTTCTTGCCATACATGGAGTTGCTACGGATTGAAAAATGAGAGTCTAGGGTGTCTTTGTTGTAACCATGGTAACATGTACATGTCCATGCTGTTAACATGTAGACGGCCTTCTTGTGCTTGTTATAGATCAAACAACCATGTCTTCTTTTCAACGTAACTCTCTCTCAAATTTCTACTCACAAAAGGCTATTTGCAGATTTTATCCTGTACCAAAGTTTTCTTATCATGACTGCTACTTCAACTAGGCCTACCTGCGTACAAAAACACAAGTTTTCAGGCTCAATTACATACAGGTCACAAATTATGTACAGAAGTACATATAAAGTATATGCCACAACATGATAAAAAGTAGTACTCTGACTGACTAGGCATCATTGTAAGGCATCATAAGCATACTTCTAATGCAAAGGCTGTTCCAAGCACTTGTTTTGAATTGGATTGCAGCACCACATGTGTCCTTTGTGGGTAAAGCAATCCCAGAATGCACCGCTTTCAAGCTCAGTAAAAAGGTTAACTTTCAATTATAAATATAACTGTTTAATTCAGTACAACAAAGTATGAGTAAATTATCTGTATCTAATCACAAAGTGGTCTATTTCACGTTTTATGTGTACTTTGTATTTTTGTGCTAACTAGAATGTGTTGTTGTTAGCTTAGCAACATGCTAACAGTAGCCACTTCAACGGTTTTGTTTGTAGTCCTAAAACTAGGAAGACAACCAGCACTTTCAAGCCTGGATCCTCTGGGTTTTCAGTTGTTTATAATTGGCTAATGTTAGCATGCTGCACACCTTGAATTTTGAAGCTGTTGTAATAATAAAAAATAAAAAAAATTACAAGCTGCTATAAAAAGGACTACAATTACCACAACATATAGCCTATGTTTACATGCTGGGTGAATCAAACAAGCGTTGCAGTCAGTGTTTATAGCAGTAACCTACACATCGCATTCAGTTAGCCTATAAGTTATTAGGATGCTGCCTTACAAGGTCGCTGACTAGATCTAGGTTTTGGAACGGAGACATAGCTGCTGGTTTTATTCTGCAGCATTAATTAAACACGCCGCTGTAATCAAATGAAAGGTTGAATTCATTGGCTGCAGTACAGAATGACACTGTTGGCCTGCCTCCATGACTTTCTGTCCTTGA
The DNA here is from genome assembly GCA_023566225.1 of Romanogobio albipinnatus. Taxonomy (NCBI): domain Eukaryota; kingdom Metazoa; phylum Chordata; class Actinopteri; order Cypriniformes; family Gobionidae; genus Romanogobio; species Romanogobio albipinnatus. The sequence goes on along the minus strand of CM042260.1, from coordinate 30,657,126 downwards.
AACATCTTTAAAGAGGATAAATAATAGCCCAACATTTTTTTCATTAATTTCAACTAAAGTAGGTAAGAAGCAGATGCTTGGATTACTAAAGACTGGTCACGAGGCTAAATAATGCAATATTCTCCAATAATACAACCTGGTTTTCCTTTGACATTTGATAAAGCTGCTGCTTTTCTGCTGATGTCATAACACTGTTGATTAAGATGTTTCATATGCTTGATGTCTTTCAAACATACAGTACACACCCACACATATCATTTCTATTCCATTCATACATTCAACAAAACCTGAATCAATCTGCTTGAGTTTAATTATGAAGCCATGAATGTATAACTAGCTGAATTTAGAGAACAAGCTCTAATGAAACAGCTGCGGAGGAGCTTAAACTGGGAGAAGTTTTTTAAGGAGACAAAACCCTCACTGCCATTCAACAAAGCCCCTCCAGATGGTGGCCCACTGTTTGAGCAGAACATGATGGGAATAGCAAAGACCTCTGCTGTGTTTGCTTTCGGTTAGCATGGATCTCACGAGCATCTACTGGAAGAGGTAAGGGAAGGGAGAGAGACAAGCGTCTGACAGTCTGTTTACCTGTGTGTTGATTCACTATCGCTCTGGGGAGTCTAAGTTCAGGAACCATTTTCTGGTGACAGATGTTCAATGTTTTCTTTGGAACTGACCTTTTGTTCCTGATATCTTTGGATTGGTGATACTTTAAATGAAACTTAAAGCACATATTATTGCATAAAATAGTAATGCTCTACTCGATCTCACACCCCTTAAATATGAAATTCTCTCTCTCTCTCTCTCTCTCTCTCTCTCTCTCATTATATTATTAAGGAGATCAGTGAAAAGCAAGTCTGTAGTGAATTATAAGGAATGATTTTGCAAGATATTTAATTTTTACGTTTCTATAATGTTAAATCACGTGACCTTCACGGTTTGCTTTATGTAATTAAAAAAATTGCAATTTTAATTTTTAACAACAACTTATGTATCATTTTATAATTTAAAACATGTTTTAAAAATTGTAAGTGCTTGTGTAGAATTTCCGTAAAATAATTGGCACTTGGTTTGATATTTTGTTAAATAATACGAAAGACATTATACTTTTCATTAATATATATATACACAGTACTGTGCAAAAGTCTTAGGCACGTTAGTATTTTCACCCCCAAAAATGGTTTTAAGCCAGTTATTTATAACTTTTGTAATAGTGTGTCAGTAGGTTATATCAGTTTACATTTTCAAACATTAATTTAGCCATTATTTGTAATAATCCATTCCAGTGAGATTTTTGTATGCAGAAGGAGTCTGACAACAGAGCTATGATCCACACAGAGATCTGATCTCACCATCATCGAGTCCGTCTGGGATTACATGAAGAAACAGAAAAAACTGCTTGAAGAAACCTTCCTGCAAAGCTACTGTACTTAGACACTTGTGTAAAAATGCTGTAAAGTCAGGAAGCTTTCAAAAAATAATGTCATAAGTAGACTGTTAATTTTTTTGATCAATTAACTTCTATTAACTAAATCAAATCAGTGTTTGTGTGACCACCCTTTGCGTTGAAAACAGCTTTTGTTTTGGGACACTTGCTCATAGTTTTTTTAGGGAGCTTTGCAGGAAGGTTTCTTCAAGCGTCTTGGAGACGCTGCCACAGTTCTTCTGGATTTAGTCTCAGTTTTTTCTGTTTCTTCATGTAATCCCAGACGGACTCGATGATGGTGAGATCAGATCTCTGTGTGGATCATAGCTCTGTTGTCAGACTCCTTCTGCATACAAAAATCTCACTGGAATGGATTATTACAATTAATGGCAAAATTAATGTTTGAAAATGTAAACTGATATAACCTACAGACACACTATTACAAAAGTTATAAATAACTGGCTTAAAACCATTTTTGGGGGTGAAAATACTAACGTGCCTAAGACTTTTGCACAGTACTGTATATATATATATATATATATATATATATATATATATATATATATATATATATATATATATATATATATATATATATATATATATATATATATATACACACATACATACATATATATATATACACACATACATACATAGATTTATGCAGTGGAGTAAAGCACGCCGCACTGGACGGCACCGACGAATCACGCTTCTCTGTCTGGCAATCCGATGGACAAGTCTGGCTTTGGCTGTTGCCAGGAGAATGGTACTTGCCTGACTGTATTGTGCCAAGTGTAAAGTTTGGTGGAGGGGGGATTATGGTGTGGGGGGGTTTTCAGGGGTTGGGCTTGGCCCCTTAGTTCCAGTGAAAGGAACTCTTAATGCTTCAGCATACCAAGACATTTTGGACAATTTCATGCTCCCAACTTTGTGGGAGCAGTTTGGGGATGGCCCCTTCCTGTAAACATGACTGCGCGCCAGTGCACAAAGACATGGATGACTGAGTTTGATATGGAAGAACTTGACAGGCCTGCACAGAGTCCTGACCTCAACCCGATATAACAACTTTGGGATGAATTAGAGCAGAGACTGTGAGCCAGACCTTCTCGTCCAACATCAGTGCCTGACCTCACAAATGTGCTTCTAGAAGAATGGTCAAAAAATCCCATAAACACACTCCTAAACCTTGTGGAAAGCCTTCCCAGAAGAGTTGAAGCTGTTGTAGCTGCCTGCAAAAGGTGGGCCAACTCCATATTAAACCCTACAGACACAGAATATAATGTCATTAAATTGCATGTGCATGTAAAGGCAGGCGTCCCAAAACGTTTGGCAATATAATGTATCTATATAATTTCATAAATAAATAACTAATAAATAAATACATTCACATAAAATGTTTTTATAGACACAAAAGGCTAAAAATATTAACATATTTATTGGACACAATGTTCAAAATGCATACAATTGAACAAGAGCTTTATGAAATAATAACCAAACCGATACACAAATCATCACAATGTTGAAAATTCAAAACAAAAGATACACAGAAAATTAGAGGTAACATCTTCAGGTACTGACTGAGGACCTGGTTTGCTAAAGTCAATGACTCAGTGACCCTTCATCGAGTTATCTGATCATGTATCCATTATTGACCTTGTACAAGCCAGAGAAGCTTTTTACACTCAGGGCTGAAGTACTCCAGTTACGAAGTGGGTGGATTAGAAGTGCATCACATGTGTACACCTCAACGTAAGTATACCAGATATGATTTAATTATGTAATGCATGGTGCGGTTACCCTTACATCAAAACAACAGTACTGACTGGCTAAGTACAGACTGAGTTACAGAGGCCGACTGCAAAACCATCCAATGATTTTGTAATACTGATGCTTTCGGCCACAAGAGAGTGGCCTCTTACAGTTTAATTCTCGACTTCCAGACACATCATTAATATTTTTCAAACAGCGCTACACGCCTTGACCGCTGAGTGACATGTTTATTATTCTCAGTGCTAATCCTGGCTGGTTTTCAAACCTGGCAATCAAAGTTTAACAAGTTGTGTGTTCGCTGTTGGTGATGTATCTTGGCTAAAAATGTCCAACCACGGTCCTGATGCAATGTGCAGGTAACTCACTAACAGGTAGTGTAGACTGTGTAAACCGCCAGACCAAAGTTTGCATGATAATAACAGTACTTCACAAAATGGAACACAAACAACTGCACTTACGATTTCTAAAAAATCGGAAGGAATGTCAAAAGACAATGTTTACTGCATTAAACTGCGGGTGTTTGTTTTGTGTAAATAGTGGGCTATAAACTAAAAACATGAAAAATGAGAACTCTGAAATCACTCAGGATTCCCAGGATTCAAAGTGTATTGTTTCGGGTTGGAAGATGCTTTTTTGCAATGCTTCATTAAATTATTCGCTGTTATTGTTGCCGCATGGGAAATTACAAATCTGAATAGGCACATATGTTTCAGTAATCTGACAATTAGGAATAGCTCCTAATTAAAAATTACTAAAAGCACAGAGCAGATGCGCCCATTATTACAACTATAACCTTCCTTGACTTTCATCAATAAATATTCGGAAGAAATAAACATTCTTCGTTATCGTTTCAATTAAATTTAACTCAATGAGCTGAAGGAACACTTTTGCAGAGAGGTCCCAGAATAAGGGGAGAAATGTTTTGTTGCTTCTGCATCATTTCGAATGTCTGCCTACATTATAAACACTGTATGAAAAAAAAAAAAAACGTGTTTGATCAATGCATGAATGCTCAAGTTGTGCTTATTAAATCAATACCGTTTCACCTAAATAGTTAGCAAAAAAAGAAAAATCATTAGTCTTGTTTTCCAATAAATTGTCTTTTCTAACCATCCTTATTACTGATTGGGGTCAGTAACATGTTTTTTTTTTTTTTAAGAAAAAAAAACAGTCTCATACTCACTAGGGCTGCATTTACTTCGAACATTAACATTGAACAAAAACAGTAACATTGTATAGTGAATACAATTAAAAATATCGGTTTTCTGTTTTAATACATGTTAAGATGTAGTTTTGTTCAATTTAACACAACCTTGCTGAATATAAGTATTAATTTCTTACTGACCAGTAGTGTAGAGTGTAGAAAATATTACTTGTTTCAAAGAATATATTATCAATTAAACATTTCGTTATCCAACTGGCAAAGTTTAAACATAGAACCATTAAAGCTTCTTGGAATCGTAAGGGTGAAAAAAAAAGTATTAGCCTATATGTCTTATGTTTAGATATTTTTATGTTCATGTGTTTAGATTTTTACTGGAAAACAAGACATAATACTGAGAGAAAATTATTGCAGCGTGAAAATGAAGGACTTGTGATGACAAAGCATAAATAAGAACACTGAAACTGAAAGGCATCTAACAGGAAGTGACAAAACTGAGTAGGCAATTCTGTCTGATCTGCTGCCATTTTGAATCGTGACAAAAATAAAACAATCCTGAGAATGCTTAGCTTTCCCCAAACACCATAAAGCTAAATTATCCATTACATTCTACAGCCTCACAATCCTTGTCTGTTCAAAGCTAGAGTTGAAGGTTAAAATTAAAGTTACCACCTTGCCTTAATTTACAACTGACAAAAACCTTCAAAACACTAAGTCATTACTGTACAAATACAATAACCAACACTGTACAATGTCTCAATTTCTACTGCAATACAATCGTTTCATTCTCAATCACACCATTTCCAAGTGCAAAACAAAGCACTGCCAAGAAACATGGGGTGAGAAAACCAGAAAATGGAGGACAAACCTATTTTTAAAGCACCAGCATCTGTTGTGGACAACTTTTTACACGTTATTATGAACATGGTGCATGAAATGACATGGAAATTGTATGCTAAAATTTTTAAGCCCCACCATTTTGTTATCAGATCATATGGAAATGTAACCGTAAGGTACCAAGTGCTCAGTAACCATCAGAGCGCTATGCTAAAAGGGGTCCAACACAAACACAGGTTCAACAGTCCACCGAGCGCAGCTCCATCAACACCAGGATGATTTAGGGATGAAATCTCCCTCGTTTTAAATCTCAACACATATCCCGTCTCCTTCCAAAAAAGACGTCCATAACGGCTCACGTTCGTGATGAAACGCATGTAATGAGGCAAAATACTTTAAATATGCAATGAAATTAGAAGAAAAGCCACATCAAACAGAGTGGCTCCACATAAACGTGTTGAAAACGTCAAAAAGCTGCTGCCAGTGTGAAGGAAGGACATCATCTGCCCTCTTCATGACATCGTCACGCTGTCCTGTCTCTGAAGCAACGATACTTTTCATTCCTTAAACGTCTCATGTTTCTCTGTTACTGCACATCGGATGTCAGAACTTGTCAAAAGTGACAAGTGTGGGCTCTCCAAACTCTGGGATCTCCACGGTGGAATTGACATATTCCAAAGACGCTGCCGAGGGCTTGACGGGAACAGGCCGGAGTGGCATTCGGGGGCAAGGAGCAGCACTTCCATGTACCTTTAAATGTGTGTGTATGTGTGAAAGAGACATCAGTGCTTCATTGCTTTCTAAAGGCGAGCTGTCTTTCACTGAACGTTTCTAAACTATTTCCACATACACAAGTTTTCAAGGACATCTCACTTAAGGTTTCCTCATCCTCGCGGTTCACATTAAGTGTCTCAATGGAGAAAATCGAACTGGAATTGCTCGCAAAACAGTTAAAAGATTCACAAGACACAATCGGTGTTTCTTCTCAAGGTCTTTCTTCTGTACAATGAGGAGTGGAGCGTGATGTTCACAGTGCTGTGATGTCACATGGTGTTGATTCTTGTCCTTACTTCACTTGGATCAATAAATATCCACTGTTAAAGTCCACAATTTTTAAACATCCAAAGCGATCTACTGCCTGGATGCTGATCACAAAAGGGAAGGTACCAGCCCATTCTCCTGTAGGGCTGAGGAACTTCAGTGCTGGTAGAGAGATAAAACAGAGTCATTTTGCAGCGAGACGCTTCCATGTGGCAAGGACGCTCCCAATTTCCTCTTCGTTGGAAGCAGAACAGGTCGAGGGCGTTGATGAGATGTGCTATACCTGAACCTGAGTCCCATGCTGTGCCTGAAGACACTGGATACTGGACAGGATCTTTTTCTGATGGCCGGCCAGTGCTACACCCATCTTATCCAGTTCACTGTGAGAGAAACAAAAAGACAGAAGAAAATGCCTTAGCTAAGGGTGGCTAAGTTTTTAACAGCATGCTAGCATACTAACCAAACTATTTGTATAGTATTCGGTTTGTTAACTGAGTAAAGTATGCAGATGTTCTGAATAAACTCTTAAAAATACAATAAAGGATCTTTATTGGCATCTATGGTTCCATGAAGAACCTTTATCATCTATGGAAACTTTCCATTTCACAAAAGGTTCTTTACAGTGGAAAAAGGTTCTTTAGATTTTTTAAATGTTCTTTACACTAAGAAAAAAATGGTTCAGTAACACTTTATTTAGGTTTCAGCTCTCACTATTATCTAGTTGCTTATTAGCATGCATATGACTAGGATATTTGCTGTTTATTAGTACTTATAAAGCACATATTAATGCCTTATCCTGCATGACCATATTCTACATCCCTCAATCCTACCCAATACCTAAACTTAAATGCTACAAAAACTACCTTACTAACTATTAATAAGCAGTAAATGATGAGCTTATTGAGGCAAAAGTCATAGTTAATAGTGAATATGCTTTTTCCAAACTAAAGGGTTGCCAATGGTTCTTTTAAGAACTGCTCGCTGAGGTTCTTTGAGGAACCAAAAATGGTTCCTCTATGGCATCGCTGGCAAAACCCCATTTTGAAACTTTAATTTTTTGAGAGCACGCATATTGTCCTGAACAATACAATGCACTCCACTCAACCTTCCATTTCCAGTGAGATTAATTATTACTACAGCAATTTTAAACATTTATTGTTGAACTCAAATTGCCAAAATGTAAATTTTTACATAAAATGGATAATAACTTCCAAGTTCCTAGTCGATAACTCGTAATGAGGTCAGCATACTGCTGCCGCATACTTATTTTGATCGTAAATAATTTTACACAAAAATGCGAAACAATTATATTTATTTCTGAGATGGATGCCACTTGCTGAAATAAGCATGCAACCCAATGAGGCCATATCACAACATCCCAGAAAACAATAGCTGCCATTTCACCACCTAGGTTAGCTATAGACCCGATATAGTCTGGCTATGAGTAACCCACTTCTAGCCAAAATAACCTTGAATTTGGTTATACATGGTTTTAGCCAAAACAACATGCAAGATGTATGATATTTCATCACGTAAGCAAAGTCAACAGTGATTACAAGGTGTTTGGTTTCATTTCTTTGACATGTTGATGTTCTAGATGACTAGTCTATTCTTGGGCTATGGTGACAGCCCAAATTTTGCTTTGTTTTAGCCTAGACGTCAGGGCTGCATATAGATGGCTATTAGACGTCTTTTAAACGCAACATTGCTTGCTGGGTATAGCAAGCTATTGTTTGAAGCGTTTAACATTACATATTGCATACTCCTTTACTTTTTAGAAAATAGTAGGCAGAATACAGTGTATAATGAGAAGCAAGTAATCTAGTCTTCAATTTCAAATATAGCAATATTTTCGGAACGCCATACTACCATACTATTTTTTGCAGTATGTATACTGTGCACAGTTTGTAAATGCTCAGTTTGATTCTCAGTATGCAGTAAGCTAATATGCCATTGTGAACAGTCTCTTCAACTCATAATTGTGAGGTCTGTGTGTAGCTGTTGTTTACCTGGCGCTGACGTACATAACAGAGTCCAGGGTGACATAGCCGGCGCCAGAGAAGTGTTCCTTGTACTGACCCATTTTAATCAAGTCCAGCCAGTCTTCCACTGTGCTGACCCCCGCGTCAGGAGTCACTGGGTCCTCCCTGTGGATGCAGGAGGAAGTGCAGTTAGAGTAACAGCCTTACATACCCATGACATTTCACATCTAGTATGACATATGCCAGAATTGTCTTGAAGAAAGCATTCTATATTGGTCTGTAGGGTCCGATATACACTACCAGTTTAATGCTTTTAAAATGCTCAGTCACCAAGGCTGCATTTATTTGATCAAAAAAATACAGGAAAAACTGTAATATTGTGAAATATATTACTACCGTATTATATATTAATGATAATATATTACTACAGTAATAAAATATAATTAGTATAACTTAAATTAATTTAAAATAAAATATAATTAATATAATTTAAAATGTAATTTATTCCTGTGAATGCAAAGCTGAATTTTCAGCATCATTACTCCAGTCTTTAGTGTCACATGATCCTTCAGAAATCATTCTAAAATGCTGATTGGTGAGCATTTCAACAACATTGACCAACCGGTAGTTGTATTTTTTGTGTGTGTGTTTTTGGTTCAATTCCATGTAGATTGATTTAAAATCCATGCATTTTTAATAGCTTATAACTTTAACATAAGGTTGCCATGATATAAGCATTTTGAAAAAAACACAAGTAACAGTTTCATGAGTAATAAACCAGCTTCTTTTATTTGTTCGAGTGTGTATTTATCAAGCTTATCAGAAGCTTATCATTGCCTAGACATGTAAGGATTTCCAGATCCAGAAGGGAAGTAGATTGCACCAAACCATATCTCTTTCACTCTCTCCCTCTGCTGCATAGCGTCCATTATAGCACACACAATCCTGAGTAATTTAGATCTAAACCCATTTTATTTAATGGCAGGGACATGGGGCAGGAGCTCCCCACTGGTTTGTGGGAAAATTCAGTTTGCACAATCGGCTTTAATTGTGGCAAGCAGTCTAAACCATCCAGCGCCCATCTGCCTTCTATTTGGCAGCACTCAAAATGCGGCAGAGGGATAGACAAGCAATCAGATATCAGCCAATATCACCTCAAACCCCCCTCTCGACTGAGAGGAACATGCACTGGAAGTAAGAAGTTTGTACAGATGTACATCTGGCTTCAATCTAGATTAGCCGGATATCTGTTTCATTTATTTAAAATTTATTGGATTACTGCAAAAAAACACCTCCGATTTTAATCACACACCTGAGAAACATCATAACGTTCATGGGTTATATATTACACGCCGTTCGTGCCGAACAAACCGCCGCACACATCCCAACGGATCGCCTCTATTAAATTCAGATCTAATCCGCGGAGGGCATTTGGCTCACCAGACTGCAGTGTTGGCCAGCTGCTTCAGGCTGCTTGGGTTCCGGATCAGCCTGTCCAGGGTGTTGACAATATGCCCGAATTTGGGCCGATCGCTGCGGTTCTTTTCCCAGCAGTCTAGCATGAGCTGGTGAAGCACCACCGGACAGTCCATTGGAGCCGGTAGCCTGTAGCCTTCATCTATAGCTTTTATCACCTGGAGGGAAGAAGATTCCACATTAAAAATCATAAAATTTTTAGAAGCGTATATGCTTCATGAATACTGAGCAGATTTATTCATTCGCTTAATGCATTTAGCTTTTGTGTGGGGTTAGATTAATTCATTTTTTTTACCCATCTGTGACTGAAGTGAGAATGAGATTTCGAGAGAGTCTTTGTTAGCGCAAAGGAGAGCTGTTTAATTTTGTCCCTTTTATGAAATGATACCGCCGTAAGGGAAAGAATAAACTAGCCTGATGCAAACATTCATATTATCTTAACTCTTGCCTGGAAGACTGTAAACCGTTGAAACGCACCATTGCCTGTTACCATGGCAAAGGAAGGAAGACAGATGGATTTTGTGTTATATGCCATGAATGGAACTTTCAAGTTCCGTTCCCTCGACACAATAAAAGTGCATCCGCTAACAAGCATGCAAATGTTTTTGTGCTCCAGTTTAACATGACGCATATACAGTCTCGAATCATTCCCAAATGTCTCAATCTCTCTCCCGAGCAGACTCTTTTCAAATCCCAAGCAAAGATCTCTTCCCATGGTGAAGATAAATAAATGAAAATGGTTTCTGGTGTGGAAAATCTGCCAGGAACCCACTGACACGGATTCAAATTCCCTCTTTTAAAGCGGCTTGTGAATTGAAATCTGGAAATGTTCACCCTCCAGATGCATTTAATCTTTTACCTTTGTAAGCCTGGGAGTTTTTTTAAAATTCCAGGTCCACTGAAGTTCTCTGGCAAAGGTTTTATATCACAAATTGATGAGGATTCGCACATTTAAAAACAAAATGCTGGTCAATGGCATGGTTACCAGTATTGTTATTGTTAACTTTAAAAAAACGATTAAAAAGAAAAGAAAAGCTGAAGGAAAGCTGGAATAAAATAGTACAATAAAAAAATGAAAAACAAATGTTGCCTTTGCAACTAACTGAAATAAGTAACAAAATTACTAAACTGAAAAATATATATATATTAAAGTACAAAAAAGTCCATAGCAAAATTGCTATAATGTAAATTAAACCTAAATTGAAGAAAAAGCTTATTCCAAATGATAATAAATATTATAAAGGTATACAAATAATATTAAGATAACACTGCTAGTTATAACTCCTGGTGTTCCTATTTACTGTAATTCCTTTGTGCAATGCAACTGTGGTAACATTTAAATGAAGAATTTACTCACATCCTGATTGGACATTTCCCAGTACGGTCGTTCCCCATAGGATATCACCTCCCACATGACAATGCCGTAACTCCACACGTCACTGGCTGATGTGAACTTCCTGTAGGTGATGGCCTCAGGGGCTGTCCATCGAATGGGAATCTTACCCCCCTAAAAATAAATGGACAAAATCAGGTTAGCAGTTGTAGTTTTGCTACAAATTGCAAAACTAAGTGATCACCAGCGATTGCTACTTTTAAAACCACCCAGTTTACAGTAGTAAAGCTATTTTTAAGTTGAGGCGGCTTAACATAAGCTATTTTAAACATAAGCTATTTTTTAAATGTAAATATGCAATATGGCAGCTGTGGTAAATGAAGTATTTCTATTAAAGGGGTCTTTTCCATGCTCAAAAAGCAACATTACACACTAAAGAAAGTAAAAAATGTAAATAAAAAAATTAATAAAATAATAATAAATAAATAAAAAGCCACATTATGTTGAGTTGCGATAGTAGTGTGTTGTAACTCGTGGTTATGGTCAGGGGAGTGACATTTCTGAAACACACTTAAAGTGTTTGACCAATTACAACACACTGGTCCAGGCGACCGATATTGCGTTTGGGAACTGGGAAGAGAGGTGCTGTAACAATGTAAAATGAGTGAAAAATAAGGTGTTTTTTGATTATTCAAGCATGAAAACCTATTCTAGTAGACCTCATAGACTTTGAAAAAGGGTATACTAGGTCCTCTTTAAAAGATCCATTGATTGGTAATTTTGCTCTAGAATGCTGAACCGAACTTTATTTTATACTGATCTTTCAAAAAAAACATGTACAAATGCTTTCATAAGCAGGGAGTGAGTAACACACACACACACACACACACACACACACACACACACACACACGCACACACACACACTGAGTGGATGTTTAGCCATCCATCAGTCTGGATAGCTGCTATGACAGTCCTCATGAGTCATGACCTCATTTCCAGACTACAGGTCAGCAAGAATATATCTCGCCATGTCGGATTTTTTTGTCTTCACAATCACATTATATGTCTTTTTTTTAACATTAATATATCACAACAACAACAAAAAATGTTGCATTGTAAATCCAGAGACCCAGAGAAGCAAACATCCAGAGCAGAAGCATGATCTCTCACCCGTGTAGTATACGCCGCCTCTGGATCGTCCTCTAGCACACGCGACAGCCCGAAGTCAGACACTTTACACACCAGGTTTCCGTTCACCAGAATGTTCCGTGCTGCCAAATCCCGGTGCACGTAGTTCATCTCTGAGAGGTACTGCATCCCCGCGGCTATCCCACGCATCATCCCCACCAGCTGGATCCCCGCAAACTGCCCGTCGCGTTTCTAAACAAAATGAAGAGTTCTCATGTCAAAATCTCATCCCTGTGGCCTTATTGTCTGCCATGTTCAACCTCTGTGGATCCTGGCACAGTCGGTCAGGTTTGAATGGGTCTCGTGAGTAATTCATAATTCATTGGCTCCCTAATTAAAAAAAGTGTTGCTCACATGTTGCAGGGCACGAGCTATTAACTGCAATGACTGTATAATCATTCAGGCTTTTTATGCGGGTAATGCCAAGTAAGTAACCAACTAACCTAATTATGATGTTTCATTATACCCTCTGGCAAGAAAACAAGATGTTTTGATTGTTAACTGTATGGTAATATTGGGGCAATACCGAGATGCTGGTGTGTTAGTGCAAGAGTCATCAAACCGGGGTCCACAGAAAAAAGTACTGGGATGGTAAATATGACCAAAGGCGGCTGTGAAAATAAATCTGCATTGTTAATCCTTTTGATCTTTTATTTTTAAAATGTACAAAAATCTAATCTTTCATCGGCGAATAAAAAAATGATCATAAAATAAATGTTTTTCTCTAATACACATTGCTCATAATTAATCATACCCTTTTATTCAATACTTTTTGCAACCTGCTTTTCCCGAGATAACAGTTCTGAGTCGACTTCTACATATAATGCCTGATTGGAGAACACTTCAGAGACAATTCCTCTATACAAAATCTTTCCAGATCTTTCAGATTCCCAGATCCATGTTGGTGCTTCTTCTTTTCAGTTCACCCCAATCATTTTATTGTGTTCAGGTCAGGGAACTGGAATGGTCATGGTAAAAGCTTAATTTTGTGCTCAGTGCCCAATTTTTGATCATTTATGTAAGTGAGGATAGCAAAATAAAGTAAACTGTGAAATATTATACCATAACATATACCGCATACCAGCAAAATGTATAAAAATTTGGGACCAAAATTATTCAGACACTTTGACCTGACCATGTTTTGCTTAAGCGTTTTTTCAGCTGACAGATGATTGGTTGATCTTAATCCATTACATACCTTTCTATTAAAGTTACTGACATTATCAAAATTAATTTGTTCTGACACAGTTTAACTCTGAATTCGTCATATTTTATTACCATTTTCTAAACTAAATAGCGAATAAACTGTGATCATGTGAGAAGACGTTGAAGGTGCCTGAATACATTTTGGTTCGACTGTATGTATGTATGTATGTATGTATGTATGTATGTATGTATGTATCTATTAAAGAGAAAGTGAATATTTTTTATGTAAAAGAAATTTGAAATAAAAAAATATTTTTGTATCAAATTTGAAATTTTGGCTTAATTTATTTTAATTTAAATCTAACATTAATAGTTGGTGGAAGAAAATATACTCTGTCAACATAATACAAATTAAATTCTTTCAAAATAATATTTCAATAATTTGCTTTGTATAAAGCAAATTATTTAATTTCAGAAATAATGTTGCCTTTATAATATAATTCTTTAAAATTTTCCCATAATATAAAAGGGTTCATATAAAAGGAAAACATATAGCTGCTTTAATATTTTAGGAAGGGATATTTTAATACAGTATTTGGCATCAAAAAGTTTAAAAGCCCCTGTGTCTAGTGTCTCCATCAATCTTCTAAGCTAGCTGGACCAGCTTTATCAGAAACACCATGCTGGTCGACTATCTCCACAAGATAAGATTTTCTCATGAACATCATGGAACACCAAACTAGCATAAATAATGGTGGTCTGAGCTGGGTTTGGAGAACACAAGCTGAGGGACACAAAGAAAAAAAAAACAGGCATAGAGAGGTGTGAACACGCGAGTTGTCAAGCCCGATCTGGAAGAGCCAGAAGATTGCTTTGTGTTCCTGTGATATTTCACAGCATTTCCTTTGGTGCAAATAGGCCTTCGTCATTCACAGCAAAATAGAGCATGCTCACCTTCAAAAAACTGTCCAAAGATCCATTTTCCATGTACTCTGTCACTATCATCACAGGCTTACCTAAGGGACAGAAAACAAGGAGACAAAATGGGAAGTGTGAAATATTGCTGAAAATAGAGAGAGAGAGAGAGAGAGAGAGAGAGAGAGAGAGAGAGAGAGAGAGAGAGAGAGAGAGAGAGAGAGAGAGAGAGAGAGAGAGAGAGAGAGAGAGAGAGAGAGAGAGAGAGAGAGAGAGAGACGTTCCATTTTTTTCACAAGCAAATAAGAAAAGACACAGCGGAGAGGCAGGAAGAGGCTGGCGCTTTGTGTCCTATATTTAATTCATTTACAAGTTGACAGAAAAACACGCAGATAAAGAGAACGGACACCTCCCCCACTTCCTGCGACTTCACAGACCCTTGTCCCGGCTTTCCTTCGCCTCTACCTGCTGCCTGTTACTCATAGTGACAGCCCCTAATCAAAGCTCTCAATAACAGTCAGGCAGATAATTAGAGCGAGCTGTCCACTGAGAATATCTTTGTCCAGAAATACCTAAAATGGTAATGAGTTCCTTTAGGAGGAAGGATGATGAAGGGGGTGTGGGGGGGATGCTTCTAGGGGGTGCTGTGATTAATTGCCCTGGGGGGTGCTGGGTGGGGGGGTTGACGAAGAAGTAGAAGAAGGGGTTTAAAGATCTGCTAATGGGAAAAGTGTTTAACTCTCCGCTATGTTGCAGACACAGCTGCAAGAGGCACATATGGGGAGCTCGCACCTGCGTTCCTCAAAGTGATTAAAAATTCTCCCCTGATTCCACCCAAATTACATACTGTCAATCAGAGAGACCCCCTTCTCACCTCGCAAGTGACAGGGAAGAGTACATGCTAATCCGTCCTGATTATCAGAGATGCTTGATGGATGTACCGTACGGCAGAAGCGTTCACCTCGGGGCACCAGACACACGTCGACATGAGAGGACGTTTACCCTTTGAGATGTTCACCATTTCTTTGAGGAGCCCTTTATGTTGTGCCTAGCGGCTAATAATCTGGACTGGTGACAAAAAGGATATACAGTAGGTTTGAATGCTGCAAAAAGATGATCCTTGAGGTATCATCATTGTGTTATTGAACGAACAATGTAACCTCAATTTGCTACATGGGGATTGTTTCTGTAAAATAATATTATATTTATATATATATATATATATATATACACAGTGAGGAAAATAAGTATTTGAACACCTTGCTATTTTGCAAGTTCTCCCACTTAGAAATCATGGAGGGGTCTGAAATTGTCATCGTAGGTGCATGTCCACTGTGAGAGACATAATCTAAAAAAAAAATCCAGAAATCACAATGTATTTTTTTTACTATTTATTTGTATGATACAGCTGAAAATAAGTATTTGAACACCTGAGAAAATCAATGTTATTATTGGTACAGTAGCCTTTGTTTGCAATTACAGAGGTCAAACGTTTCCTGTAGTTTTTCAGCAGGTTTGCACACACTGCAGGAGGGATTTTGGCCCACTCCTCCACACAGATCTTCTCTAGATCAGTCAGGTTTCTGGCCTGTCGCTGAGAAACACAGAGTTTGAGCTCCCTCCAAAGATTCTCTATTGGGTTTAGGTCTGGAGACTGGCTAGGCCACGCCAGAACCTTGATATGCTTCTTACAGAGCCACTCCTTGGTTATCCTGGCTGTGTGCTTTGGATCATTGTCATGTTGGAAGACCCAGCCTCGACCCTTCAATGATCTTCAATGCTCTAAATGAGTGAAGGAGGTTGTTCCCCAAAATCTCGCAATACATGGCCCGGTCATCCTCTCCTTAATACAGTGCAGTCGCCCTGTCCCATGTTCAGAAAAACACCCCCAAAGCATGATGCTACCACCCCCATGCTTCACAGTAGGGATGGTGTTCTTGGGATGGTACTCATCCTTCTTCTTCCTCCAAACACGTTTAATCGAATTATGACCAAAAAGTTATATTTTGGTCTCATCTGATCACATGACTTTCTCCCATGACTCATCCAAATGGTCATTGGCAAACTTGACATGTGCTGGTTTAAGCAGGGGAACCTTCCGTGCCATGCATGATTTCAAACCATGACGTCTTAGTGTATTACCAACAGTAACCTTGGAAACAGTGGTCCCAGCTCTTTTCAGGTCATTGATCAGCTCCTTCCGTGTAGTTCTGGGCTGATTTCTCACCTTTCTTAGGATCATTGAGACCCCGCGAGGTGAGATCTTGCATGGAGCCCCAGTCAGAGGGAGATTGACTTGTTGTCATGTTTAGCTTCTTCCATTTTTTTGCTCCAACAGTGGACCTTTTTTCACCAAGCTGCTTGGCAATTTCCCCGTAGTCCTTTCCAGCCTTGTAGAGGTGTACATTTTTGTCTCTAGTGTCTTTGAACAGCTCTTTGGTCTTGGCCATGTTAGTAGTTGGATTCTTACTGATTGTATGGGGTGGACCGGTGTCTTTATGCAGCTAACGACCTCAAACAGGTGCATCTAATTTAGGAAAATAAATGGAGTGGAGGTGGACATTTTAAAAGCAGACTAACAGGTCTTTGAGGGTCAGAATTCTAGCTGATAGTCAGGTGTTCAAATACTTATTTGCAGCTGTATCATACAAATAAATAGTTAAAAGAGCATACATTGTGATTTCTGGATTTTTTGTTTTAGATTATGTCTCTCACAGTGGACATGCACCTACGATGACAATTTCAGACCCCTCCATGATTTCCAAGTGGGAGAACTTGCAAAATAGCAGGGTGTTCAAATACTTATTTTCCTCATTGTATATATAGCCCAGTCAATATGCATGCGTTTTCTGGATAAAACCAACTAAACAAACAGATAAGTAAATCATTACCAATTTTTCCATTTTACTATTTTGTTATTGGAGGTCAATTGCATTTTATATGTGAAATATATTAATATATATTATATTGTTCCTGTAAATTTACATTTTTGTTTTCATTCTTTTTTCCTTTAAGGAACGCTCCACTATTTTTGAAAATAGGCTAATTTTCCAACTCCCCTAGAGTTAAACAGTTGAGTTTTACCGTTTTCGAATCCATTCAGCCGACCTCTGGGTCTGGCGGTAGCACTTTTAGCATAGCTTAGCATAGATCATATTATCAGATTAGACCGTTAGCATCTCGCTCAAAAATGACCAAAGAGTTTAGTTTTTTTTTTTTTAACTAGACTTTTCTGTAGTTACATCGTGTAGTAAGACCGACAGAAAATGAAAAGTTGCAATCCTCTCATTATACTCTCATTCCTGCGTAATAATCAAGGAACTTTTCTGCCGTACCATGGGTGCAGCAGGCGCAATGATATTACGCAGCGCCTGATAATTAATTCCTTAATTATTACGCAGGAATGAGAGTATATATTCTAGCCATATCGACCTAGAAAATCACAACTTTTCATTTTTCAACTACAGAAGAGGCAAGTTTTAAATAGGAAAAATATCAAAACTCTTTGGTCATTTTTGAGCGAGATGCTAATGGTCTAATCAGATTCTATGATCTATGCTAAGCTATGCTAAAAGTGCTACCGCCAGACCCGGAGATCGGCTGAATGGATTCAAAAAACGGTACAACTCAACTGTTTAACTCTAGGGCAGTTGGAAAATTAGCCTTTTTTAAAAATAGTGGAGCGTTCCTTTAAAATAACAAATTAAATAGAAGGAAAATGAAAAGAAAAGAAAATCAGGAAGGTCCGGTTAATATGCATGCATTTTCTTATTAAATAAATAAATTCTTATTTTATATATTATAATACTTTGATATTTTAGCAGCTGTGCTTTAATCATTATATGCTTTAGCTATTAGACAGTTTTAGTTTTGCATGGCAAAATCTTGGAAATGTTGCATCCCCTTTAAAGCAGTTACCGCCATTGCGTTGTGACTTTTGCCCATTTCTAGCTGCAATACACAAAGTAAAAAGAAAATGCGAGTAGACGACCTCGAGGACAAAGTTAACAAGACATCTGCCCTGTCAATTTCAAGATACAGTTTAAGCCTGCAGACTGGAGATTTGCGGGTGAGGCTAGAAGCGAAGAGTCAATGGTTTCATTATGGTTTTGTAATCTCCACTTCAGCAAAGCACAAAGAGATTGAATCCAATAAAACCCCATTCAGCCTAACAAGCTATTTATAGCACCAAGGCCTAAGATGTTACTGTTTGTGGTTTCAAACCAACGGGGGTTGCACTGTATGTCCTAGCGGTCACTGTAAGTACATCACACATGTATTGGTCACGCCCTTTAGGGATGATGTCACACGACAAGCGTGGTGAAGGATATCCGAACAGATCGCGCATTAGCTTATCAACGTGGGCCAAATGACTTTGACAGTGAGCTAGGTGGGTAACGTGGCCTCCCTGCCTCAACCTACAAACCTTTGGCCACCAGAAAGGAAATACAGAGCGCATTCAAACATAAACCACAACATCTCTCTGACATGGCTGATGTTCACACTATCAAACTGCCGTATATTTCCGTACTCTAGCCCATCAGCTTCTTAAGAAATGGCTGATGGTTCTACTGATAAGTTTGTTAATTAAATTACCTAGCTACCTATACATGCGTTCACGTTTAAGGGTGATTGATGCCGCAGCGGTTTTAGGAGCGGTCCAATCAAACAGCATTCTCACACACACACACACACACAAACGGCCATGATTAAAACAAGGCAATGAGCATGTTGCGTCCTGCGGTGGGCCGTTCTACTCCAAGCGCCTAACTGCTGATGAAAGGTTGTAATTATTGTCATTATCCCAGAAGCAAGGAATGCATTCATGTATTTAAGGCAATCTGAAAAAGGTGATTTACATTAAACCTGCAACTTCAGTATGTACTATGTACTTCATCTGCAATCCCATGCTGTGGGGGCTTTTGATGAAATGACAGCAATTTTTCGTAAAATATCAGAGGATAAAGGAATGCTCCGGTTCAAAAAAAGTTAAGCTCTAGCTTAAAAGCACACATTACTCCGAACAAAGCAATACTTTCAATGATTTAGAAATGACATTCTCTTATCTATTGTTCCCGCTGTTGACGGCACAAAAAACTTTTCTTGAGGACTCAGCTGGAATGAACCTTAAAATACAACCGTGGATAGCGAACGGTATCAGATAGTAGACTGGAGTCCGCTAATCTGATGGTTAGATGCACAATGGGTTTATAATAGAGACGATGACAGCTCTGTGTTTTTGTAAAGATGGGGGATAAAGAACTGAATGGGGCATTAAGGTCTATTCTGATTTCATTCTCTGAGCTGCTGACACATTTGCATTACAAAAAGCTCAATCACGGTCTAATTTTTTCCGTCTGAGGTGGTAATGATAGAGCGCCTCTCCGAAAAGCTATGTTACATGACAGATGCTTTTCATATTACAGCGCAAAAAACTCTTTGTCTATCTCGCCGTTGCTCCATCAGGCAGCATAAACACTCTTCAGCCTCTTTAATGCATCTCCGCTCGGCTCCATCAGCGCCGTGATTAGTCTGTGCGTACGAGGAGGGGGCTGGATTGACAGCTGCTTCTGTAATGCAGTGCGAGGGGTCGCTGACCTCTCCTATCCCCATCCCCTACGCCATCAGGCTGATCTGTGACCTGTGAAATTACTCCGGCTATCAAATCTCACCCAATCAGTGGTGGAAGAGGACACGCTCACAAACCGACACACGCACACACGTGTGTTATATTAGTTTAGTGGCAGAAAGAGCAAGATGGAAGATACGTAATCTGATAGTTTCATTGAGCCTCGTTTGCTAATAATTACATACAAGTGTTTACATATGCGCAAAGAAAGGGTTCTCATGCAACTCTCCACGGGTAAATTCAAACATAATTATGTTCTTATTGTTATTCGATTTGTTTTTAAATCAGGAGTGTTCTAAATGAGGGAATGCATGCCTTGCGTGTATTAGCATAATACATGGCGTTTCGAACAACTTTACCTGTTCAGCCATTTTGTAACCATCCTATGTATTTATAATATAATAATATATAAAATTGTATGTGTATATAAATGTGTATACATAGAGGGTTGCATCTGGACTGGCCAATATATAATTGTATTTTTTTATTGGCCACTCCAGTTGCAACCTAGCCTGGCTCCACCCTCCTACGCACTTCCGCTCAATTTACATTTTCCTTCAGTACTCCGTCTGGGATTGCGGTATATTCTCTGGTTTTCTCCGGTCAAAATTTAACCGGTCCAGCGAACAGAGGGAGTGGCTGAGAACGATGACGTTGATGTTGTGCGCTAGTTTGAGATGACATACGTCACGACCAAACGTTACCGATTGGTTATGGCAGATCAAGAGTGGCCCTGGGCAGATTCAATAGTTTTAAACTTCAACAGAGTACCCGCCTTCAAGGAAGTTAATGCTTGTCAATGGAGAGTCTGTACGAGAGTTTGGTAGGACCAGGCTAGTTGCAATCCTCCTACAGAAGAAAAAAATGAAAACGGAACAAAACTCACTGTGCACCTTTGGACATTCCAAGCCTACAATAAGTATTTTACTGACATTTCTGTTGAATGAAGACTTTCATAACCTCATAATTATGTTCTAACAGCACAGAATTAAAAAGGAGAAAATTACTGTATTTTTACTTAATCATAGGGGAAAAGCTGCTCTCTGCCGCCAACATTAATATTAACTATTTGAACCGAATCAAACTAAAGGCCACCATTAGCATTTTGCCCATGTAAGAGGAACTGGGAGGAAACGTCGAGAGGATTAATGTTAATATTTGTGACATTGAATATTCATGATCCATCCCAAAACTCACATCCAATTACAGGTTTGTATTATCGATATTCATGCAGCTGGCATGAATATGGATGGTCCTTTTGTTACAGCGCCTGCCAGTCTAATCTACAGAGGCTTGAAAGAGGAAAGAGATCTGTAGAGGAAATTACCACTCAATAGTGACCCAAACACCTGTTGCAAGACACTGCTTTTTCAAACACAGACAATAGGAGCCCTGAAACACACACAATGGCGACAGCATTCTCAATAAATTGGCAAATTATAATGAGCACACTCATTATCATCCGGGAGCAGTGAGCGAGCATCAATTTCAGGTTCTCCGTAGTGGCGATATAAGCAATCAGAGGTAATACAGACCCAATATGCCTTCATGAAACAGACAAAACAGTGAGGTTTATTTTCCTTTCAAACTATTTAAGCTTACTCTCGCCATGATGATGTGTTATCTATGACTTTTTTTTGAAGACATTATCTCACCAGCTAGTGTGATAATTAATTGCGATAAAAACAATTTCAAAGGCATATTGTCGTAGCACATTTGTATTCAGAAGAAGTAGGGCAGAAAAGCACAGATATAAACATTGTCACACATATTTATTCGAATGAATATTCATGACCCATGCTATTTTGTTTTTGTAGAAGATAAGATTGTAAGGTCAATTATCTCGTGTGGAAAACACAGGGGGTACAAACTATTCCCAACAATAGACTTTGCGTGTTTTGGATGTTATGCTTACATCTGGTGACGACGCCCTCCAGTCGAATGATGTTGGGATGGTCGAACTGGCCCATGATGCTGGCCTCACTCAGAAAGTCACGCCTCTGCTGCTCCGAGTATCCGGCTTTCAGACTCTTGATGGCCACCTGGATCTCCCTTTTACTGGGCAGCCTCAGACGCCCACTGCAAACCTCTCCAAACTCACCTGGGAGTCAAACAAGAGCCTGTCAACTAATTGAATTTACACTAAATCCCTTATTTTATTTCATTACATTCCCCTGCTGAGCTGTTCAGGTGGTTTACACAAGTAGGGCATGTTCTTGAGTCATTCATTTGACTTACCAGCCCCAATAACTCTCTCAATCCGGATGTTGGAAACTTCGATTTCTTTGGCGAAGTCTCGCACCGCTTGATTCGGGTCCTCGTACGTGTGTGGGTGAATGTACGTGCGGGTTTCGGGAAGTTTGACTGCAATGCAAAATGGCAGGAGTGAGGATAAGAGTTGGGTTGGTTTACAGTCACTTTAGTTACCTAGACTGAACCATCCATTTTCCTAAAAGGATGGGAGTGCCACATTTTCAACCTCATTAAACATCGTCTTTGACAGGCAGGGAAAGTGTTGTTAGAGAAAACACACATTAGGCAACTAGAGCGATCAGAGACATAATTTCTCGGCAGATGCATCAGAGACTCTGTTCACTAACCAACAATTTGCTAGAAAAACATGCACTTTCTTTATCCATCCACCTAGACCAAATTATGTTAGCCGTCTGACTGGCTAAAAAAAAATATATCACCCTTATTTCAGGGGTTCTCATCTCTGGCCCTCGAGGTCCATTGTCCTGCAGTTTAACTTCAACCTTAATCAAACTCATTAGCTTGTTTAGGTGTGTTTTATTAGGGTTGGAGAAAAACTCTGCAGGAACATGGACCTCGAGGGCCAGAGTTTAGAACAATATTCTTGCACTATTTTCTTCAAATTAACTACATTATACATCTTAAAATAGTTCCGGTTGTTAACATATGTCTGATATTTTGCTGAATACTCTTAAAAAAGATTTTAGTTCTTTTCCCAGACCAAAAAAACCTGCATGCATTACCTCGTCCATGCTGAAACTGCATTTTCTCTTCCTCAGGGTCTTGCTTTGCTTTAATATATCCACAGCGCCTGGAACAATAGGATAGATATAGGATAAGCACAATTAAAACAGACCGACACAATGGAGTAGATGCTTTCTCTCACATTAATTCCACCAACCGATTCCCCAAGACAAAGAAAATCTTATTAACTGTACAATCAAATCTACAGCGGCCTGGTACGGTCACATATATCATCTTTTTACAGTGCAGTATAACAATAACGTGTCTTTAGAGTCCGGTTTTCCCACCTAGTAAAGATTTCACTGCTCTAATGTACTCTTTAGCACTGTGAAAATGCAATCCTGTCACCTCTGACTTTATCATTAACTACATCATTCCATCATTCACACAGTGGGATCATGAATAAGGAAATGCCCCAGATAATGAATATTCCAATACACTGGGGAGGAAAGGTGGCCAACGTAGGGCTTATAATTATGTTCATTATTCATTTAATCCTCTTAGTGACACACGCTCACACATTCCTTTTTCCCGTCATGTCTTTAACAAGAACGTATTGGCAAAAATGTAATGTTATAGGCTGTCTAGCCATAGTAATTATACATGCTGATATGTGGAGAATGGCTGCAGAATGTCTAAAGATTGGAACATCTGATGGGGGCCAGGTGGAAAAAGCTTTCTTAAATGGGTTTCTAGGGGACATAGGCGTAGTAATATAGGTGAATATCTACTTATGAATAGAAATACATGCTGGAGTCTCTATTGTGCTATAGCTGATGAAAAATGCAAGGCATTTCTTCTAACTGCAGGAAAAGAAAGCTAAGAGGTCCGCTGCAGAGAGATAGTGTTATGAATGATCACATCAACAGTATAATCCAGCTAGAGTTGAAAGCCTTTGGGGAGATGCACACAGGATTCTTTCTTGCATTCAAAACCAGCTAGAGCGCAACAGAACTGAACAGATCGCAGGAGTCTTGAGGTGCATTTTTATAAGTTAACGTTTTAATAGTTAGACAGTTTAACTTGACACACCTCTTTAAAAAAAACACAACAAGCAGCAAGGCATGACTCAGTGGATAAAAGTGCAATGATTGTGTACATAAATCACCAGAATAAAATGTGTGTGAATTCCCCTTTATGAAGATTATAACTCAGGGATTAGCACTATTCAGAACTGAATTGAGAATGCTTTAAAAATTCCAATTAAATTGCTGAATTCTGCAGTAAGCTGAATGGCAATTGAATTTTGGATTTAAAGAAATATACTCAAAAGCAAGAAAGAACGATAGATAGACGGACGGACGGATGCTCAGACAGACAGACATACAGACAGACATACAGACATACAGACAGACAGACAGATAGATAGATAGATAGATAGATAGATAGATGGACGGACGGACGGACGGATGGATGCTCAGAATTATAGAAAGACATGATAGAATGATAGTCAGTTAGACAGATAGATGGACAGGCAGAGAGATAGACAGACAGAACAATAGATTGATCAAACCATAGAATGATAGAAAGACTGATAGAACGACAGACAGACATACAGAGACTGATTGATAGAATGACAAAACAATGGGTGGATGGATGGATAAAACCTCAGAATTATAGAAAGACAGATAGAATGATAGACAGGTAGATGGATAGATAGACAGACAGAACAATAGATAGATCAAACCATAGAAAGATCGAAAAACTGATAGGACGACAGACAGACAGACAGAATGATAGAATGACAAAATCAGAATTATAGAAAGAGATAGATAGATAGATAGATAGATAGATAGATAGATAGATAGATAGATAGATAGATAGATAGATAGATAGATAGATAGATAGATAGATAGATAGATAGATAGATAGATAGATAGATAGATAGATAGATAGATAGATAGATAGATAGATAGATAGATAGATAGATAGATAGATAGATAGATAGATAGATAGATAGATAGATAGATAGATAGATAGATAGATAGATAGATAGAGAATGATGGAATTATAGAATGACAGACATTACAGCGGTCATTACAGCTTAACTTCCAGTGGGATGTGGCCTAATTTTGCACTGCAAACAGACCACAATGACAAATCTTCAAAACTGCAATCAAACCGCTAAACTAGTAATACTTCTGTAGCAGCTGTGAGGAGACGATCATGCATCAGGGTTACCACTATTTTGGTTCTGTACTGGTATTGACTTTATACACAGTTAACAATTCTAATCAATACAGGATACAGAGTCCCCCTCTTTCAAGAGTCAGAGCGTGCTCAGCTGCCCCAGAGCAGTCAAAGCATTGGGGCCTGAGGCCAGGGTTGGGGCAAGAGCAGACCTGGGGGTCTATTACATAATGGGAAGACTGCTGGGTTCATTCATGCCCCCTCTAATCCAGTATGTTGCATCTCCCTGTGGAGCTGCGGGGGGTAAATCTTTCCCTTTCAGCTGTTGTACATCCCCGTCTGGTGGGGGGTTCAGAGGTACATGTGTGTTGTTTCCTCTCTGCTGCTTTTAATGAGACAGGGGGTCTCAAGAGAGACCCCACCTGTTCATCAGCCACACATACCCACCCCCCTAAATAAATGCTATGGGCCTAGTGTGCATCTGCGAACAGGTACAACCCCCTCAACCCCTTCGATCTTTATCCGTCCCGTGTGCAAAACACAGTTTATGAAGCGGAAACATGCTTGCGGAGCTGGAGGGGTTCGCAGAGGTGGGCCGCCCGAGTGAAGCATGTGGTAATCAGGGAGAGTAAATCGACTCTTCCAAAAACGACCTCACTTGCTCTCTAACCTGCCCTGCCATCCCTCGAGGTCCCACAGACGGATCCCTCCCCCTTGCACCTGCTGCAGCGGCACTCAACACGTTGATGAAACGCTTCCAGTGCCGCTGCGGGACACCCAGGAGCTTCTAAAGTGAAGCGTGATCCCACCCTTCAACCTTCCTGTCGCTCATTTAAATGCAATATGCACATTGCGCCGCTATTTGCATATTCTGTTATAACAGCGTATAAAAAGGGGGAAAAAACGTGACAGACTAGTGTCTAGGACTCTGCAATTAACGCATTTTTCAACTCCGAAGCATTCCTCAAATCCCTTTTGTGCGGTGATAAAGACGTTTAGCAGCCCTACACCGCTGGAAGCCCTTTTGTCTATGACCCAGTTTCTTTTTTCCTTTCTTCTTCCTCTCTTTTGTCTTTCTCCCGCTCTCACAGTGCGACACTTGTATCTGCAGGTGACAGTGCAGCGGTGCAGCTTTGTATCTGCTGACAGGGCTCACATCTTTCTGTACCTTTGAGAGAGGGACATTGAGACCATGTGGAGAATGGTGCAAAATTAGAGGGATTCTTAAACTGTCTAGACTGCTTGAGGGAACTATGAGTGAGAGCTGACTCAGATAGTCTGCCATAAGCATTAGGAGTAAGATAAAATGGAGAGACTGAGGAAATGGACATATTTAGTGCTTGTCAAAACAATATTATTGCTCAAGCCTTAAAGGTCCCGTTCTTCGTGTCTTTTTGAAGCTTTGATTGTGTTTACAGTGTGCAATATAACATGTGTTCATGTTTCGCGTGTAAAAAAAAAAAAACAGTATTTTTAACACAATTTACTTATCTGTATACCGCTGTTTTCACTGTCCTGAAAACGGCTGATGACTTCCTTTATTCTATGAAGTCCCTCCTTCAGAAATACGTAACGAGTTCTGATTGTGCCAGCGGTTCCCGTGTTTTGATTTGACAGCAGCTTAGCGGACGTAGCACGGTCCTGTGTTGTGATTCGACAGCAGCTTAGCGCACGTGGAAAGGTCACGCCTCTTAACGGGAGATATATGCGCGCTTAATGATCTCTACAGCGTCCCTGGGAAAGCCAAACAAAGGTGATTTGGCTCCGGGATGAAAATAACAGCGTCTCGACGACATGGCGACAAACACAGTCAAACGCAACACTTCCTTTTCTCCACGCGACACGTCCTCTTCTCCACGTGGGACAGCAACAAGACCACACCCCCTTTTTTCGCGTAGTCTTGTGGGCGGAGGTTAGTCTGTTCTACTGTTGTAATTAATGAAGGAAGTACCAGGATGTAGTCCAAGCCAGCCGTTCGCTGTAGGCTTTGAAAGGGAACTTCTGTTAAATAAAATATCTCGCTTGGCATTGAACTTTGAGCTTTATAATTTTACAGGTATTATTTATGCTCTAACAGCAACATTACACACTAACTAAAGTTTGAACAATGGGATCACGAAGAACGGGACCTTTAAGTATTAAAACCTTAAGTATTAAACATTGGTATGTAACATATAGTGTTTATGCTACAAACATCAATGACACCTCAAATCTACCTCGTTGAGAATATAAGGAACGAAAAAGCAGCATAAATATCCCTATAAAATAGAGGTTCCACTACTTAATAAATATTATTTCTATGGATACACTCTCAGAAATAAAGTGCAATTACAACGTTATGGGTACAGCAGCTTGTTAGTGGGGTAGTACTGTCACACACATATTTGGGACATATTTGTACCTTATTTAACCCTATAAAAAGGTTCATAGTAGTACCTTAAACTAACATATTGCTCTAAGTTATAATATGCCCTTTTTAGGGGTAGATAAGGTACAAAGTTGCCCCTTTAAGGGTACTGCCCTAGTGGCAAGCTTTT
Source organism: Romanogobio albipinnatus (assembly GCA_023566225.1). NCBI lineage: Eukaryota > Metazoa > Chordata > Actinopteri > Cypriniformes > Gobionidae > Romanogobio > Romanogobio albipinnatus. Next base: position 30,629,552 of record CM042260.1, on the reverse strand, counting down.
GTATAAGCAAAAATAAAAGCTATAAGCACAATTTTTGCACATTTGTTTCTGACAGTGCATCATTTGCACAAGATATTGTGAAAAAGAAGCAAGTGGTTTCCTAAAACAATCTCAGCATGAGTTAAAGTGGATGGATGGATGGATGGATGGATGGATGGATGGATGGATGGATGGATGGATGGATGGATGGATGGATGGATGGATGGATGGATGGATGGATGGATGGATGGATGGATGGATGGATGGATGGATGGATGGATGGATGGATGGATGGATGGATGGATGGATGGATGGATGGATGGATGGATGGATGGATGGATGGATGGATGGATGGATGGATGGATGGATGGATGGATGGATGGATGGATGGATGGATGGATGGATGGATGGATGGATGGATGGATGGATGGATGGATGGATGGATGGATGGATGGATGGATGGATGGATGGATGGATGGATGGATGGATGGATGGATGGATGGATGGATGGATGGATGGATGGATGGATGGATGGATGGATGGATGGATGGATGGATGGATGGATGGATGGATGGATGGATGGATGGATGGATGGATGGATGGATGGATGGATGGATGGATGGATGGATGGATGGATGGATGGATGGATGGATGGATGGATGGATGGATGGATGGATGGATGGATGGATGGATGGATGGATGGATGGGTGGGTGGGTGGGTGGGTGGGTGGGTGGGTGGGTGGGTGGGTGGGTGGATGGATGCTCAGAATTATAGAAAGACATGATAGAATGATAGACAGGTAGACAGACAGGCAGAGAGATAGACAGACAGAACAATAGATTGATCAAACCATAGAATGATAGAAAGACTAATAAAATGACAGACAGACATACAGAGACTGATTGATAGAATGACAAAACAATGGATGGATGGATTGATTGATTGATGGATGATAAAACCTCAGTATTATAGAAAGACAGATAGAATGATAGACAGGTAGACAGATAGATAGACAGGCAGAGAGATAGGCAGAACAATAGATAGATCAAAAAATAGAATGATATAAAGACTGATAGAACGACAGACAGACATACAGATAGACTGATCGATAGAATGGCAAAACAATGGGTGGATGGATTGATGGATGGATAAAACCTCAGAATTATAGAAAGACAGATAGATAGACAGGCAGAGAGATAGACAGGCAGAACAATAGATAGATTGTTTACTAAAACAATCTCAGCATGAGTTAAAGAGGTACACTGTAAAATCTAATAGTTATCCTGACTTCAAACTCTTTCCATGTTTTGTACCGGTTTTGCTTGGTGACCCCAGTAACTTCTACAACACCTGCTTTGTAAGCTCTCATAGTTTCACCCTAAAGTAGCACACTGAGTAGTGGGAAAATTTGCTTTGTACTTGCTGGCATATTCCTGAGAGACTGATATAAAGATTAATGCTGATTATATCCATGTGATTGCAGTACAAAATGTGGCTGTTCAGTGTAAGCCAGCAGGGTAAAGCTACCAGCCTAGCTCTTGTGATGTGATCCCCAAAAAAAGAAATTTAATTACTAGACCTTTCATATGATAGGTCAAAATGGAAAAAAAAAAAAAACATGAACAAGGTGTTAATTTTAAATATGACATGCATAAACTTTAAAGGCCAACTGAAGTGCCTTGAAATGCGCAGTGTGTTGACGTAATTTCCACTGAAACGGGAAGACAGGGTGGGACATATCGAACAGCTCCTCCCCTTTTCTAAAATGGCCAATAGCGTTTTGTTTGTATCAGAACCATTCAGCTCGGTAAAGGTTTCCCCTCCTAATCTCCTCCATATCATTTGAAATTATAGCATTCTGTGTAGATCTCAAATGGGTCCAATACGTTTTGGTATGCGCCGACTCACGCATATGATCCGCTCTGTGCTATCGTGTCTCTGGACCGGAGCAGACTGTGTGCGCCCTGTGGCAGTTTGCATGACACTAACATGAAACCAGACTTTATTCGTCCCAATGGAAAGCATATTTACACTGTCAGAATCGTTCCCTATCCCCTATATAGTGCACTATGTGCCATTCACCATGTAGAAAATAGTACATTTTAAGGGAACTAACCTGTGACAACTGATCATGTCTATCCACATTTCCCTGTTGTAATATTGTTATTATTTGGTTTTATATAGGCATCTTATGTTGATGAAGTTATTCTGGCAGGGCACTTTAGTCAAGCTCGCATCAGGTCTACCTATAGGAATACAATGCTTAACACAGCATGCATATAAGCTCCTTCAGTATTATCAGCTGCTATCGCATTTCTCCGGAGGTAATTACCCTCCTCTATCCCCAGCTCCTCCACTCGTCAGTCAGGATTTGGCATTCTGATTCCCCCTGAATTAGACTGAATTCCCGAATTAGGTTGTACATTTTAATATTGACAATGCAATACATCGTTGCTTCTGTTCTGTTTACCCTTAGGGGGTTTATCACTGCTCTCCCTGCACTTATCCATGCTAGGCTGCATGGATGCACAGAGAGTTCTTGCCCAGAACAGAACCATACCGCCAATCTAAACTATATGCTAACTGTCTATCACTTTGACGATAGTGATTCTGACAGAAGTATCTGTTGAGGTGCTGACTGTCATAGATGAAGATGTACCTCTCTCTCCAAATCCTCTCTACTTTGACCCAGTGTCTACTGCCATCATTGTTGAGGAAAGTATTGCAATGGACAATCTCCAGAGCCTACCTCAAGCAATTGAGGCTGTCATATGCTATATTTGGATTGCCACTACATTTGGATTACCCTAAAGCCATGAAAAACACTTTCAAGTTCATACAAAGAGTGAAGCCTGACTTGGGGCTGAAAAAACTAAAACCAATGCCAATTGTGCTGACCAACCCTGTGCCATACTTAAGCTAATCCTACTGATACCTCTGTTCACAAGAAGCACAACCTACATTTTTTGCTTTGTTTCTAAGATAAAACTGTATTGCAAATCACTACAGCAAATGTGCTATGTCAGTTGTTGTAGAATAACAATAAAAAACATGAAATATAAACTGTGTATAATTGTGATGAATGGAACCTTTTTCATTGATTTATAATGGATGTTTGAAGCACTAGAGTTACTGGAGTAACACTAGTTTTTTTTGAGTAGGGTTAACTAATTGGAATTTACAGTGTACGAGCATGAAACACTGTTGTGTTAACTTTCTCCTCTGACCCTCAAACTAGTTCATTACATAATGATACTCCAGTTCACTGAGCTAATGAGGTAAAGCAGCTTCCAGCTGGGTCTTGAGATCTGTTCAGCATGCAGGCAGGCCAGCTCCGGCTTTCACCTGCCACAAGGACATGCCAAGCCACTGGCACGGACAATACATCCCAGTAGGGTGGCATGCACAACAGAACAAAATTCAACTGATGTCCTTGCGTGTTGCCATGAGCCTGTTCTCCCAAAGTAAACTTCTAATTTGGCATGGTTCACTGAAGAATGTATTTTATCTAGAAAAACGGATGTATACGTGAGCCTGACGCTTGCCGTAAATATCATAGAAAATCAATGATTTCTCTCCAGAAGTTTACATTTTTCCAAGCCTTTCCAGAGAAGCACAAGGACATATTGACACACATGATGATTAACAACCAAACAGACAAATACAAATCTAATAATTAACAATAAACAGTTGAATTATATCTGTTATAATTTGATAAAACCATCCCAATATGTGATGAAGGTCATATCTACAACTCTTATAATGTAACCTATTGGAATTCCTTCTAAATGTACAGCAAATAGAGGTGATAAAGTTAATAATTTCACATTGAGAGACATGTCTCAATTCACAACTACTTGAGGAAAATGGCAATTAAAAAAATAAAAAACCTGACGTTAATCTTAAGGTAATAAAAAAGTAAATGTTCGATATTAAATGTTATTTGAAATGTTAAATGCCACATGTGATAATTCGTGATGTGTAGAAGAAAATGGAAAGTAATTTAATTCTGAAGAATCTTTGTTTCCTTTGTCCCACTTTACCAGAGGCATATTGGCAAAATGGGACGGGGTGATACTGGTAAAGCATTTAAAGTGATCTAAAGAGGAATCAAGAGTTTATTATTAACTTATACAGCAATAAGAATGATTATGAAAATAAATCCCTTTGTTTATAAATGTTGTAAACAAATGTTTAAAAAATACTAATATTATATATAGTAGGGGTGTAACAATATATTGTGTCACAATATTTCGCAATACAAAAATATGTAAATAGTTCACCCAAAATAAAAATTACTATGTGAGGAAAACATTCAAGTTTACAGAGCTTTAAGTGTCAGTACTACATTAAACTACCATATATATAATGATGAATATGTATATTGTATAATAATGCAGTGGGTGCATAATTGTGGGTCCTGATGCCAAATGGCTTATGTTACCAGTAAAATATATATCTAGTCAATATTCAGTATTTTCTGCTTCATATCATGAATATTTTTATTCTGGTGTCACCATTGTCCTGTGCATTGTGTTACCAGCATCATTTCCACCCCCAATGTAATACCAAATTTAGCATTTTAATCAACAGTAAATTTTTTGTTCACTTTTTACCAAATGTCTTAACTAAACCCCTGCTCAGAGCTTAACTCCACCCACTGGCAATTTTCAAAAAATGCTGGAAAAGTGGGCAGAGCCCGGCGGACACAGAGGGGACGAACCGAGGGCGGGGCTGAGCGGAGGGCGTGCACCTGAGACCCGCAGGGACGGGTTGATTGACAGCTGTCAGACTCGCGAGTCGCAAAAATGGAGAATGACTGGAGTGACGCCAGCTTTGCAACAGAGCGGTCATTTCTCCTACCTTCACCTGAAGTGGAGGAGGGTGGATTGTCTGTAGACATAAACCCGGAGCCTTATCAATGCGAGCCGCTGCTCAAACTGCGTTAACTGCCGATGCCGACGATGCTAGTGAAGCAGCCGCGCAAGAGAACCGACCTAATCTATCTGCGTTCGCGGCAACCACTTGCGTGTCAGGGTTTGAAAGCGCGTCTCATGAATGAAAATTATCTGTACACATGACGGGCGGCAATAAAATCGCAAGAAAAGCCTGACGTGTACTGACAACGTCATTATTTAACCGTATTTTCTTCAATACAATGTTAAAGCATGTGTCAAGTGAGTTTCATTCATAATGTTTCCACTTCATGTAATATGACAGTTCATACTGGAGTAAAGCCGTTCTCATCATGTGATTGGGGGAAACATTTCTGAGGGCGTGGTGAGCTCGTGCCAGGGGCGCGGATAGTGAGCCGTTGGAGGTACCATCCTACGTCACGATGTACCACAACGTCCAATAGGAAAATTCAACTGCAGTAGCCACCGTTCAACCTTAAGAGGGCAGCACTTTGGCGGTTTTACACCATATTTTATAGAATTAAAACACTTTATACTCAAATGTCAAAACATTTACTCGAATCAATGAACAGCATTAATAAAGCCCCAGTATTACAGATCATTAACTAAAAAAAGTTGGTTTAGGGTTTAGTTACCCTTTAAGTGTATCGCAATAACATCGTATCGTGAGTTCAGTATCATGACATGTATCGAATTGTGACATGAGGGTATCGTTACACCCTTAGTATATAGCAATTTTTTTTTAAATGTTATATATATTATCCACAAAGGTATAGCTCACCAAAAAAATGAAAATTCTGTCATCATTTACTTACATGTTTCTTTATTATGCCGGAAGATATTTTGAAGAATGTCGGTAACCAAACAGTTGATGGGCCCCATTGACTTCCATAGTATTTTTTTAATACTATGTCAATGGGGTTAACTGGTTGGTTACCCGTATTCTTTAAAATATCTTCTTTTGTGTTCAGCAGAAGAAATAAAGGTTTGGAACAACTTAAAGGAATAGTTCACTCAAAAATGAAGATTCTATCATCATTTACTCACCCTCAAGTTGCTATATCTGCTTGGTTACAAACATTCTTCAAAATATCTTCAGCAGAACAAAGAAACTCATACAGGTTTTGAACAACTTGAGGGTGAGTAAATGATGACAGGATTTTCATTTTTGGGTGAACTATCCCTTTAAGGGGGAGTACATTATTACAGATTTTCATTTCGGGGTGAACTATTCCTTTCAAAACAAATGACAATGTGGTCCCTAGAGACATATCTGTAAACCTTTCCTCCTACCTGAGGAAGAAAAAAAAAGATTTACAATCAAGCTAATTATAAAAAGAGGAAATGATTGTATGTTTGGAGGAAATGGACAGTCATAAATTCTGAGCTCCTATGGCAGGTGTTTTAAAAACACTGACTCCATCAGTTGAGAAGGGTTCATTACGCTAATTGAAATCCAGAAGAAAATCGAGCTGATTGATGGCGCATCCTGGTCTCATCTCCATCCATTGCACATGCATCCAACACATCATCCACCTCTATATACCGGAATGTTCCGCTGACACGTCCAGACACATCTACAGCTGGCCAGCCATCAAACGAATGGAAATTAAATACTAAGTGAAGTTGCATGCTGAGAGCGAGCGAGTCATGATGTGCTCAGGGGCTACACGGGCAGCGATTTCTGCTCTGAAAGGCCTTGGAATAGCCAGATGGGAAAAAATGCTTGAACATACTCATGCAACCATTTCAGAATGGCACAGTAATTCCATTTTGTGTGTGGACTATATCTCTCTGTTAACCCACATGCAAATGGACTGACTAAACAGTCACGGTACGGTATCAAACCCAAGGGCGAGATACAGGTAATGTCTGCACTAAATCAACCAAACAAGACCCATTAAGCCCTCGGCTGTGCCTCGAAAGCATGATCTACACTACTCAAACACAGCCTACAGTACATTCACTCGTGTTGGTACATTGATGACATTCACTGGAAGTAGATTTCATTCCCAATTACACCACACTGTGGGTTTTACTACACAGAGAGAAATGTGGCCGTGAAACCTCTGAGTGGTAAACCTCTTTCTGAATGCGTTTTTCTGTTTTCAGCTCCTTTATCACAATGGTTGCAAAACGATTTCACACACATGAAAATGTTTTTTTCTCATTGATGGTTTGAGACCCTTTCAAAACTAGTCAAAATTTCAACCAAATATTCAATATTCTAATAGTCCAATATTCAACACTCTTAAAAATAAAAGGTTCTTTGGCAGGGTGTATGGTTCCATGAAGAACCTTTAATATCCAAAGAACCCTTCCATTGCACAAAAGGTTCTTTAGACTATAAAATGCTTAGAAAAAAATGGTTCTTTAAAGAACCCTTCACAAAACAGTTCTTCGGGGAACCAAAAATGGTTCTTCTATGGCATCGCAGTGAAAACCCCTTTTTTTGGTTCTTCCTGACACCTTTATTTTTAAAGGTGAACCATCAGAGAGTAGCTGTTAAATTGTGTGCATTTATTTTGTTATGTAATATATACATATTTTTACCTTATTTCATGCGTTAGCACACCACAAATCTGCCAAATCCTAATGTTATTGAGTAAGAGATACAGGAAAAAAAAAATAAAACATCATCCTGGCTAATCCAAGCACTATAATGGCAGTGAATTGTTGCCTCGTTTATGAAGTCCATAAAAGTGCATCTATTGTAGAAGATTTTATTATTTTAAAATTAGCAGTTTAAGACTAATCGTCGCTGTCCGATGAAACTCACGTATGTCCAAAACGCTTACTTTTCAGGAAGTGAAAAAAACACTGTATTTCAAAAGCAGTTGAATGTAGCGTTGTCATACTTGGTACGGCATCTTTACATGTAACCATATTCTTGCCAGTGTAATGATATAATCCACATTTGACCAAAATTGAGTTTAAATGGACATACGTGCATATTTTACAGTAACGGTGGTCGATACGCGTTCTTCCGATCATTAATTAGAATGGCAAAGTCGCGTTTCAGCAGAGGAATACGTGAGGAATACAGAGGAATACATGCTGGATATTCTCAGCCTCTGGCAAGCGGTGATAGCAGTATGAGTGAGGCATGTTCTAGTGACAATCATGACAGTAGCATTACAGGCTATAATTTGATCAGTTTGACTGAGAAAAAAAGGCTGAATCTTATCAAAGAGACCGAGTTTATTTACATACTAGCAAGCAAACTAATCTGTGAAGAACTAGATTAGAACTAAACTGCGGAGAGCTTCAATGTCGTACTATCGGCTATCCAGTGCTGAGCTTCGATGAAACAACTTCACGATACCAGCGAGACCGGCGAGATGCTTCCACAGGGCGGGAGATACGCGGCGTGATTGACAGCTTTGACACCAAATGGATATACATGAAAATCAGATGACATGATTTCACAACTTTTCATTGGCCATTTAGATATGTGACGCATACTGTATACGGAAATGAACCTGGACATTCAATCCGTCGAAAAATCTCAAAATCGGCAAAATGGACATACGTGGTTTTCATCGGACAGCGACGTAATGTAAAGACACTATTATGTTCAAATGAATGCTGACGTTTCAAGTGTGTAGTCTATCTATAATTGTCTTTCAGAATGACAAGTCAGGAAGAGAACTTGGAATCTTCTGATATGTGAGCCATGGGTTTGAAGAGTGATACCATAATAGGAAGACAACTATGGTATATATATGACAGAAAATCTGTGTGACGAGAGGGCCGGTGGCCAACGGCCCTCAGGCTTTGTTGTGGTGGTTGGTATGAATAAAGCCTCTTCTGAAACCAATGATCCTTTGAGAAGAAATTGTTATAGAAAGAGAATTCTTCAACACTATCTATCATAAAACTGCTCCAAACGGCCAAGCCACTGGTACACGGCCAAGCCAAATAAAGGCCTTCTGAAGCAAAGTGGTGCGTTTGTGTTAGAAAAATATCCATATTTAAAACTTTATAGACTAAAATACCTAACTTCCGGCAGAAAGCCGTACGCAATTCGACTTTTGTTTTGCTCTATCCTCTGCATGTCTGTGTTCGTCAATACGCATGTGTCATGGGTTCAAGGGTTACTTTTCCGCCGTTAATCGATGCGTACGGCAATCCGCCGGAAGTTAGTTATTTTAGTCTATAAAGTTTTAAATATGGATATTTTTCTGAAAGAAAATGTCATATACACCTATGATGACTTGAGGGCGAGGAAATCATGGGATAATTTTCATTTTTTGGTGAACTAACCCTTTAAGCTGCAATAATTTCATGTCACATAAGCATTATTGAATGGTTTGGTGGCAGTCCAACAGGAAGTCAAGGGAACTGCTTTAAATCTCAGAAGCCTGAAGTTTTCAGCTCATTTTTATGGCTGGCATACAATGCTCCTCAGACTTGCAAATTTGCACTTATTTGGTTAGTAGGCACCTGCTAGATAATCTGCGGCATCTGTCATTGTGCTGAAATATGGAGGATCATGCTGATCTTTAAAGTCTTTAAATTGTGTCCACCATTTTTAATTGCTTTTCTGGATAGAAGCAGAAAATAGGGGGGAACGAAAGACAAAGGAAGACCATCAGCCAGCATCATCACCAGCCAATCAGAGCTGTTTTTTTCCCCATCAAACACTAGAACACTGGCCAACTCCAAATAACTGTCAGCCCAATTCGTTGCAAAAACAAAGTTGAGCACACTAAACATGCCTGAACTCTTCATATTTCTCAGAACAACCTAAACTTTGGTGTGCAAACAGAAGACAAACACACGGGCCAGAGTTCCCATCGCTTCCAAACAAAGCATTTCTAGTTTTTCAAGTTCTTTATAATTAAAAGATACATAATATACAAATAAAAAAACTAGACTAGAACTAGATATGCTGAATAGAAATTTGACTTTTCTTTAATGGTTTCCAAATTTCTAAGCCTGAAAATCACAAATGTAAAATTCCTTGACTTTTTCATTTTCCAAGACTGTGAAAACCCTGATTGGTCACAGTTGCTGTATAATTTTTGTCAATAAAAGAATCTCTTCAGACTCTCCCATGACCCTGCTCATTCTAAGCATTTGAAACCTTAACATCTTGCTTAAGATTCCCGCTAGAGTTCAACTTGGCAAGTATGTTTTCATCTCAGCGAGAGAATCAGAAATCAATGACCTCAAACTGTCAATAATGAAGAGTTCTCCCTCGCAAAGCTCAGGTGAGGTTCTGAAAGCAGTTAAAAGAACCGACGGTAAACCTTGTTAAGTCCAGAATATATAGCACAATATAATCCAATGCCAAGAGACTGAATGCAATTAGAGAGTTTAGCTTCACTCACCATTACGATTCACACACTCACCACACTAGAAGCACGTCATTCAAGATCAGCATCAAAACTGTTTTTATTGCTTCCATGAGGGTCTTCCCACAAGCAGTCACACATGCATTGAGATGGGGGTTTTGGAAACCATGAATAAGAGGTGGCAGCACCAAGGTTTTGGCTTACAGGCATAAACTTGGCCGACATAACACATCCTACGGGACCTTTCTGTCACAGTGCATTATGGGTTACAAATTGCAAAGCAGACGGAAATCTCATTCTGCGTTATAACATACTGGATCATATAGCATCCAACAGTCAAAAAAATCCCCACTAAATCAGCCTTTGAAATAGGAACGTATCAAATTTCAAAGGATTTTTAAAAATAATATTATATTATATAAATATTTATATATACAATAAAAGTATATGTAAACAATAAAAATGATTTACTTAAAGCCTTAACATATATAATAAAGTTTAAATATATTCTAAATGCATTAATTATGCCTTGTAAGGCACCTTAAAATGAATTTTATGGTCTAATGAATAATTGTAACCACAGTCATAATACATTATAACACATATCTATTCATTGAACGCACCTTTAGAAAGCATAATGCATTAAAACACAAGACAAACAACCAATTTCAGATGTAAAAAGGACTCTGCAAATATTATAATGCATTTTAACTAATGAAAAGCACATTATGAATACCGTTATAATGCATTATACTTAAAGGCTTTAAGTAAAGCCGTAAAAAATGTATTTTAAATCATTGTAATTATGTATATTATTTCTAATATTTATTTAATAATATCATTTTCATTTTTGCTGTGGTACTGAAACCCTCTACATGAATACCAAAGGGGCAAACCCCTTCACAAAGATCAGCTCATGACTCATTCTGACCATTTCATGTCATCGAGAGCGGTTTTATTTTCTGCTTTCTGTTCCTTGTGTCCTCTGATCCACCCATTTCTTTCATTTCCATTTCATTAGCTCCCTTACTCTCAGCCGTACAGCACGTCTACTCTTGCTTTTCTCCCTCATGTCTGTCTCTTCAATTGTTCTCTCAAGTGTTTGCTTTCATCTCTACAGATCACGCTATGCAATCAGAGGGCTAAACAATTTTGTGTCCTTTTGATTTTGTGTAAATGCACATGCACACATACAAAGGCATACACACAGTGACAGACGGACAACAACATCTCATTTGCTCGATTCTGTCTTTCTATATTTACGGTTCCCTTTTGATTAAATGAAACATGGTTTCTTCATCCTTCGTATGGATTTGTTGACGGTTAAACAATCCAGATTAGCTCTGCCAATGTAGAAATCGCTAATTGCCTGCTTTTTCATCATACAGAAAATTCCATACTTTGGGTCTGGATATTTATAAAGAATATGGTTTGGTATAAATCTATAAAGATAAGAAAGATTAAAGAATAGTACATTGTTCTTACCGTCCGCTCACAACAAAACAGGCCACCAACAAGACCAGAAGCACTGCACCTCCAGCCACCGAGATGGCCAGTATGGTTTGCTGGTTGGGATCTCCAACTGCCAGCATATCTAAGAGGAAAAGATAGAAAACCAACGTTAGAGCCGATATTATCTTCAGTTGTTCAATTTTGCACAGTGCATAATAATATCCATATTTATTTTCACAGTTGTTCAATCAATGTATCTGTGTTTAACATCAATTTTAGGTTAAAATGCGTATGAATGCATAGGACAGTGTACAGTTGTGGTTGTAATTATTGGCACCCCTGGTAAATATGAACAAAGATGGCTGTAAAAAATAAATCTGCCTTGTTTATCCTTTTGATCTTTCATTCAAAAAATTAGCAAAAACTTATCATTGAAGTAAATTAATTGAAAGTGGGGTAAATCACATTATCAAATAAATGCTGACCACAAATGTATATTGTAGGTGCTGCTGGTCACCATCTCTTTCAACAATTTTTTTAATTATTTTAATTCATTTTTTCTTTCTTGAATTTTTTTTGTGCTAATTTCAAATGTAGTACAAATAGTACACATGCAGTTTTAAAATTAATTAATATATCATATTTCCAGTCTATCAATCTATGTCCTTAACCAACAATACTATTTAAGAAAATAGTAGCACATTTTAAACAAATTTCATAACCTTTTTCAACTATTCTGACATAATTAACTCTTTCGCCATTAGCCAAATTTTCTGTCTTTCCGTGTTTTTACTGTTATACGATAGGGGGCGCTAATACTGAATCTGTTATGGGAAAAAAGTACAATCAACTTGAATGTTTAAGTTATTTCAACTTAAATGACATTAAACTGACTGAAAAACATTAACTGAATCTTATATAACATAAAAAAGTAAAAAAAAAAAAAATGCTTATTTTAATGAGCTAAAGCAATGTAAAAACATATGTTGTGATAACTTATTGATCATATAATTTTTTACAATGTAGAGAATCTCCAGATCAAAACAGACAAAAAGGAGCAGAAACAAGCAATAAAAGCATTGATTATGTACGTTGTAGTCTTTCAAAAAACATGATTGTCTCGGCTTTTTGTTCAAAATGTTGCTTTTTTTAATTAAACTTACCCACATTCAAGTGTTGATTAAAAAAAATGAATTAAGCTAGAATCATATACAACCAGCTTCATACAACTAAATATTCTAAAGGCCATGACATTTTTGTGAAAAAGATAAAAAAAATGATGATGGTTGCTGGCAATAAAAAAAAAAAAAAAAAAAACGCTAGCAGGGAAAGAGTTAACGTGCGTTATCACATCGCAACGAAAAACCTTTATTAATATTTTAGTACAAAAACAAAAAAATAAGCTGAATTTCTTCAGATAATGTTACAATAAAAAGATTTAAGAAAGCGTCTCCCTCTAATTATGTGCACTGAACGGTGGCGTGTACCATATGGTACACAAACTATGAGACAAAAACAGCGGGACATCTGCCTACTCTGAGCTGAAGCTGCTCACACTTCAGAGGAACACTGACAGAAAATCTACATGCTCAGACTTCAAACACCGCAGCAAGAGAGCAAACTGCAGTGCGCGAGGAGCCTCGTCTATCTCAGGGGACTAATTGAACGTGTTCACATGTATGAATATTTCACAACCTCTTTCTACGCGCGCAGCGGATCGGAAATTCAATCAGCGGCATGTGATGGAGAAATACATGTGTGTGACACAGGTTACAGTTTCGCCAAAGCAAAGTCCATTCCCAGAATGTCCTTGCAAAATGTGAAAATATTCTGCTTTGAATGAAAAATGATGGGTTTTGGTGGCACTTGCACAGTTAGAAATTAAAGAGGGATCTAAAATCAAGAACATTGTGAATGGGGTTCAATAAAGCAATAAGACACAAAGCAATGTGCATAAAACTCACTTAACTATGGTAAAATTGTAATGCACAGCCTTGAGTGGGTTATTATTTTACAAAATATCAAAATATAATAAAAATGCAAATGTTCAACAAATAATTATATGTATTAATAATAATCACAACAAACAATAGAGTTCTGTAGAGTTCAACTGATGTGTCTTGATTTTATAAAATAGTTACTCGTATAAATATTAAGCACACAAAATTTCATTACAACGTCATTTATTAAGCAATATTCTTTCGCTACTGGATATTGTCTCTCATGTTTCAGCTGTACAGTGATATGAGAACAACTGCTTTCGTGTGTCGTGAAATTATATTATTCATTTGTGACCCGTGCTGGCCAAATGAGTCGCAATGAGCAAGTTTTCAAAAATGAGTTAATGTTATTTTCACATTCTCTATTAAAAACCCTTTAAAATTATGTATGATTTGCCTGAAGCAGACAAAAAAAATAGCTACACACCTGTTTGAAGTTGATATAATTAGCAAAGTCAATTTTGAGAAAAATCGAGTTAAAGTTTTCTGAAGGTTCCAGAACAAAATCACCCATACCTTAACCATACCTTAAAATCCCTGGTAATAACACCAAATATCTATAGGAAAAATATATACTCAACTGTTTTATATAATACCACAATTGTTTGATTAACATTAATGAAACAGACAACCTATATATTAAGACCTACTGTACTGCATGGATCCAATATAATGTCAAACATTTTTGTTAACCCAATCAAAAAACGTTCACTTGTTTTGCTTGTAGCTTGAAATTATCCTGTGCGCATTCTGACTCATTTTGCCAGAACTGGTCGCATTTTAACATTGATGATATTGATCAATCATCTTTTGCAGGATCAGAAATGTCCATTTCACAATGAGAAATTTAGGGTCAGATTTTACAGTTAGTTCTCTGAGACTAGAGAAGAATATTGTGGCTAATCGGCAGGAACTCTTCACTGCACTGTTAGATGCAAGAGATCTTAAACAGGTAAAACATTTCTGGACGGTTCATGGAAGATGGGTTTTCACTCACCCTCATGGCTTGTCTCCAACTCAATCTCTCCCCTGTAGTTCCCATAGCCACCATCCGTACGTGCTCGAACCCGGAAGATGTATGTGGTTCCCGGCTTGAGTCCATCCACCGTCATGCTGTTGGATTTGGTCTTCAGGACAGTGTAGTTCTGATCCTGCTGGTTCTATAGTGGGAAAGAATAGAATTATAATTGAACAAGGCAGCTTTCTATAAAGACGGATGTCTCGATTCATCACAATGATACCTGAATCCTTTCCTGTCTTGCAAAACCCAGGAGGCCGCGTGAACTTTGTTGAATCATCCATAATGGATCGACTCACATTCACAGAAACAAACGAAGAACAAGAGAACAAAGCATACAGATCGGATTCGAATCAGTCAATTGGCAATTAGCGATTAGCTCAGATGGAATTTAGTGCTCATTCAAGCAACTCCTGCCAACGGCTAACACAATGCTTTTCACGTAGATGGATTGAACTGAAAAGAAACAGCAGATTTCTCCATTTTTTTTTAAGGGCCTAACAGCTTTTCGGCTTCCAATAACTGTAATTTATCCAGATAAATGACATCAATCCTACTGACGCCTCATTGTCCAATTCTCACTGTCCAATCCTAAGGAGAATTCCATGCAGTGTGCTCATGTTAATATTTCACAGCTTATCGATATCCATTCATCTTCCTTCATGTAAACCCTTCACTAAAGTGGCATGTGGCGTCTCGCTTAGGGAAATCTAACGTTCCAGACAGGAACGCCACGCCCTGCGAGAGAGGGACTGCCATATTTCCTATGGTGCTATTAAATCTAAGATGGGCCAAACAGGCGGCATCAAACGGATGGCGGACACAGCGGCAGCCAAGCCTGTCCATCTGTGCGCTCCATCTAAAAGCCACATAGTCCATAATCACCTGAATAAATCATAATAATTACCCATCACCCTGTCTTTATGCCACACAGCCAAATACTACGGTACAGGAGGGTGTCACCGAGGGATCTAAACAACTATCTGAACGAAATCACTTACCCTGTGTACAGAAATGTTACTGTTGAGTCACACTTAAGATAGGCGACACATCTGTACCATATCAGCTAATGGCCGATAATAGAGCTATTTGAATTGTTTATTTTTACATTCATATAATGCTCATTTCAAGTTCATCTTTAAAAAGAGTAATACATGTAATTTTTGGCAAACCTTGTGGGCTCGACATTAAGCCTGTTCACATGCTTGTCCTCCTCTGTCATTCACTTGTCCGAGTAAAAAATTAGCTTGTCCGGATTTTTTGTAAATATAATTTATTCTGAAGCAATATTCTCACCAGTGTTCAATCAGCTTTGACATATTTAAATATGCATATTTGTGATATTTTTACCTTTTTAAAAAGGGAATTTTTCCATAATCTTATTAAATATAGGCTATGCTTCAGCTTTCATTTTATATTTTAAAATTTGATCAATAAATTAAATTAGAATAAGACACTATAGGCTGTTACCAATCAAATTAAATGTACACTGAAAAATTACAACTGCATTAAATGTTATTAATGTTATGAGAAATGAAATGAAATAATGTTATTTTTAAATATTTTTGAATATACAAATAAAAAACTAAACCACCAGTAGGTGGCGGCAGGTGACCGTCTTAATGAGTGAGTCATTGAGTCGATTCGTTCAAACGGCTGATTCATTCAAGAATTAGGCGATCGTTCACGAATAGGTCATTGAATCTTTGATTTAACCAATTCATTCAAACGCGGAATCATTCAGTAACACACTGTTGCTGAGAGATGCGTCACGTTTCTGTTGTGATTTTCGCTGCTGAAATGGAACAAAAACAGTCCATATTGCATCTAAAATGTAAGTGACTTAATGTTACTTAGTTGTTTATGGAACTGGCATATGAAATCAGCATTTTCAGTCGTGATGGTATTCAGGAAAACAACACTCTTGTTTGTGTGATGTTGCTTAACTGTATCATATGTTATAAATATAAAAACTACACAATTTTAACCGTGTATTTTAACTGAGTTTCTATGTATGAGCGGCGCTCATTAGTTTGCGATTTTCTCCTCGAGAGGCTGCGCGAGCCTCAACAGGACAACCTTGTTAACGTCAGTTCGTTTTATATTATTATCCACTATCAATCTCCACTTACACTAACTGAATGCAGGATCATTATTACACTTTGATGATTCTCTAATTATTTTTTGTTTTGACGTTTTAACCAGGATACTTGTCCGTCGGGCAAGTAGAATTCTTTTTCATTTGCCACTTCAAAAAATCCACTTGTCCCAGACAAGCGGACAAGAGTTAATGTCGAGCCCTGAAAATGAAAGTACATTATAATATTGTATTAACTTTTTTGGCATTTAAAATGTAATATTTTTAAATGTATTTATACACAATAGTATAAACTAGTATTTTAATAGAATATTATATATATATGCATGCATGTATGTATGTATATGCATGTATGTATGTATGTATGTATGTATGTATGTATGTATGTATATGCATGTATGTATGTATATGCATGCATGCATGTATGTATGTATGTATGTATGTATGTATGTATGTATGTATGTATGTATATGCATGCATGCATGTATGTATGTATGCATGTATGTATGTATGTATATACACACACACACACACACACACACACACACACACACACACACACAGTGAGGAAAATAAGTATTTGAACACCCTGCTATTTTGCAAGTTCTTCCACTTGGAAATCATGGAGGGGTCTGAAATTGTCATCGTAGGTGCATGTCCACTGTGAGAGACATAATCAAAAAAAAAATCCAGAAATCACAATGTATATATCTGCCAAAGTAGCTGCCAGTGCAGAAAAAAAAAAAATTAAACTTGCCTTATTATATAGTACATGTCACACACAATATTGTACATTTCATGACATTACATAATCATCACGTCTCAAATGACAAAAAAATAAATAAATACTTGAAATCAGATTTCACAGACTCATAAAAAAAAAACATTTAATCAGATTTTGAACTGCATATGAATGAGGTTTTAATTAGATTTCAAACATAATCGCACATGGCTTTCATGTGTTTCTTAGCTGTTCAGACTACAAAATCTAAATCGATTTGAATTGGATGCTGTAAAAAAAAAAAAATGATTTTGTCTGCCCGTCTGAACAAACCCTAGGTGATTTGTTCAGGACAATAATGTCATCAAGTCGAAAATGGGACAACCTTGAAGGTTTTTGGCAAGCGGGACATCTATGAATGTTAATTGAGACCGAATGAAGCATGTCTGTGTTAACATTACAGCCTCTCCCCAGGGTACGATAAAAGTGAACTGCCATATGCCCAATCAAGAAGGACTCACATCGGGCCAAAAGGTCATGGAGATTTGGGTGTGTTGAAGAAAAATCTAAGCGTTTAACCTTTTCATAATAGGTGACTTCATATTCCACCACGGTCCCGTCGGCAGGTTCTGGACCCTGCCATGCCAGCGTTACACTGTCGGTGCCCTTCCTTTCCTTTAAGATGACGCTCACTGAAAAAGAAAGAGAGAGAGATGAATTGAGATTGATTTTCATGCAAAAGAGGAGGATTAATTACACTTCTAATTAAAGAGTATGAGAGGGCTGGCAGAGCGCTCCTTGTCTTTTTTGGGAGTGATAAATTATTCTGTGTGTGTAGTGAGTCATTTTCGCCCGTACTATATTGCTGGCACGCAGCCAGAGCACCTCAGCCCTCTATTCACACAACAGCAGCGTTCACGAGCCGCCCTGAGCTAAGAGAGACAGAGGTGCTAATGATGGTGTCAGATTGAAAGTACAAACGAGGGCCTCCCGTTTTGGGCTCCGGGAGCTAGTGATGAATGAAGGAGCTGACGTTTCGATCTTTAATGAGCTGTGTGAGTCTAAACTCGGCGTACACGCAACGCTGACACAGTGACATTGCTAACTGCCGTACGCACACAAACACTCTTAAGCTGATAAACAAACAGCTCCGCTCATATCTCAACATGTGTTTGGTTCACAGATAAAGAACAGATAGGCTTCAGTTCAGAATAATGCAAAGAAAGGTGTCTAAAAATATCACAGGAGAAGACGTAGCAGGTGGGTTAAACGATTAAAAGATCTGACCATCATGTGGAATAATAAACTTTCCATTGATGTATGGTTTGTTAGGGATAAAACCATTTGAAAATCTGGAATCTGAGGGTACAAAAAAATTTAAATATTGAGAATATCCTTAGCAAGGCATATTCCTACTAAGAATAATTTTTATATTTAAAGTAGGAACATTTCTAAATATCTTCATGGAACATGATCTTTACTTAATATCCTAATGACATTTTGGCATAAAAGAAAAATCAATAATTTTGACCCATACAATGTATTGTTGGTTATTGCCACAAATATACCCGTGCGACTTATGACTGGTTTTGTTGTCCAGGGTCACATTTATTATTATAATCATCAATTTGGAAAAAACTTGTGCCGCTTAATATGTTTGAGGAAACTGCATTTTCAGGATTATTTGATGATTAGAACGTTTTTTGGTAGCATTATCTCTTTTCCCGCCCAACACAGAATTTTCCGTTGTTTGTGAGAAAACGCTTCCCTGCCAAACACAGAATTTTCCAGGTTTCCGTGTTTTCACTGTAAGATGCTAGGGGGGTGCTATTAGGCTTCTTCTGAATGAGTACATAATCTCCTGATCAAAACACAGATGAAGAATGATCCGTATGTAAGCAGATGCATATGTAAAATTATGCTATCATCAACATTAAACATCATATAAATCAAAACTATTCAATTATACTGAATGAAATGTTGACCCAGGATGAGCTTTATGACTGTGAAGCTTTAGGGGTGTTGATGAACTCGATCTTCTCCATCTGTGTTAGATCATTGTTCTGAATCTGATCTGGATGTAGTCTTTGACAAAAACGTGATTTTCTCAGCTTTTTGTTCAAAATGTTGCTTTTTTTTATGAAACTTACCCATATTCAAGTGTTGATAAAAAAAGGAAGGCATGAAGCTACCATAAAACAGTTTATTTTGTTTAAAAGCAGAGGGTCTTTCTTTTGATATATTGCATGTTCAGTTATTCAAAACCCTGGCGGTGGCTGGCAAATTTTTCTTTTTAAACGCTCGCGGGGAAAGAGTTAAAAATGTTTTTACTGGCCCTGTTGATCAATTTAATGTGTCCTTGCTGAATAAAAGTATTCATAAAAATAAAAAAACTTACTGAGTCAAACTTTTGAACGGTAGTGTAAAAAGTGCAAATTTCACATTTTATTAAGAAATGAATAGGGTCAATTGTCAATAGAGGAGATTAACGTAAATACCAGCATTATGCATTCATATAGCAACACCTTGCATTCAGTTCTTATGAAGTCATGAATCTGTCAGCTAAATTTGATGTTTTTGTCATGTTATGTTTCCTTACAATTTGCATTTATAAATATTCAGTTTGCTTTCACTCGCACACCTGCCGATGAAAGATGTGCGCTGAAACATCAGTCAATATCCTCAATTTCCGCATCATGCAAAACATGCAAATACAGGCACTACATCATCCCAGAAGCCTCCTCTCGACACGTGGATTGTCTCTTGAATATTTCAGGCGGTGTGGACCAGAGGGCAAGTACTCGATATATAGACCAATCACAGTTAGGTATAACTCAATCCTTCCCTGCCCACAGTGGCGTTTCCACGGTTACAGGCATGTCAGCTCTCATAAGAGCGAAGGGCTCTTGATCTGGGCATCCTGGGTGACTCTCCTCTCAGGCTTCTCATTACGCTGCTTCACGCTCCTGTCTGTCTCTCTCTCGCTCTTGTTCTCTGAGGGGCTGAATCATACTTAACCACAGGATCAGGAGAGCTCGTCCCTCCTCTCGACCAATGACGGGCTTCGAGCCGCACACAGAGTGCGGGTTTAAAGGTCAGACGAGATATAAGAGGACCCATTGAAACAGCATACCAGTGTAAAATTCAAAAGCAGGAAGCAAGAAACACAAATTGTGGATAAAGCTGCAGCGATTTAATCACACAAGGAGAAAAAAGTGCAATGGAGGACGTTTAAAGCTGTTGAAGGACTACATATCCCTGACCTATTCTGACAGAGAGTGATAGAATAAATCTACATCACATATCATACCATATTTTTAGTATGAATTAATGTAAAAGGCCAAAAGGAAAAAAAATGGTATGTGTTCATTACATTTAACCATCCCCCTGCAAGGAACCCCTTCATAAAAATATATATATTCATATTTTCATGTGTTAAGAACTAATTTATACTGTATATGAAAAATATAAATTGTGATATTATATACCAACATTTATATTATATAGTATTGTTATATTTATGTTTTGTATTATACTTATACAATAATATTTTATACATTCATCAATGATTACATTCATATTTTAGATTGTGCATAGTTTTATAGATATTATATAACAACTGTTTTGACGCCAAAGCAAATTAATCCTTTGTATTATTAGTTATTATATTCACATTACAATACAATTAATATAATATATAACACTTTAGTTTAGGGTTCAATTCTCACTATTAACTAGTTGCTTATTATCATGCATATTACTAGGATATTGGATGTTTATAAAGCACATATTACTGCCTTATTCTGCCTGACCATATTCTACATATCCTACCCAATACCTAAACTTAACAACTACCTTATTAACTATTAAAAAGCAGTAATTAGTTTATTGATGCAAATGTTGTAGTTAAGAGTTAGTTAATAGTGAGAATTGGACCCTAATCTAAAGTGAGACCATATTTATATTTATACAAAACTATATAAAGATTTGGTTTCTGTCTTAATGTTAAAATTCAATAGTCAACAGAATAAAACAACTGCATTTAATCTTATTTCTAAAAAAACAAACAAAACAAAAAAAACAGATAAAAACACAGAATTAGTGTTCCTGGACAAGAGGCTTCTAAGCAGTCTTTTACTGTAAAATAAAACACATGGAAAAACCCTTTTTGAAGAAACACTGAATGTAGATGTGTGACATCTCACCTGTCTGGCTGGTGGTGACGTTGACAGACATTAGTTGACGTGGACTGGGGCTGAGATCTGAAACTCCGTTCAGGGCTTCTATGCTGAAGGTGTAATTGGTGTGAGGCTGCAGTTCTGTGACCAGAACCCTGGGGTGCGTCAAGCCAAACTGCCTGGGGTTGAAGTGTGGACCGCTGCCGCAGGGAACGCACTTCTCGCTGTCTCCTGCTGCCCCCGTTTCTCCCGAACACTTCCTGCAGTGGACACTATACGTAACATCTCCACGTCCGCCACTGTCACGAGGGGGACTCCATTCTAGAGTGACTGCCGTCTCGTTCACCATTAAAATAGGGTTGCCGGGTGCAGAGGGGGGTCCTGATGAATGTACACACAAGTAAAACACATTAACTGTACAGTTATCCAAATAAAATCTTTAAAACACAACAACAAACTTCATTGATTTATTTTTGTGAACATTTAGAAAGCCACAGAGACCCTCAGCTTACTTGTGCACGCCATAGAGCGAGGGTCCGATTCGGCCCTGTAGAAGCCTCTCTCACACACACATTCGGAGGCTTTGTCCTGGTGGGAGTAGCTGTGTGGGGGGCACTTCACACAGTACGCATCCATGGCAGAGGCTTTGTAAAAGCCTGACCGACATGCTATTGAAGAAGAAAAAAATATTTTAACAATGATTTTATTTATTTTCAGAAAGATTAATATCATTATAATAAATTCATTGAATTATACGACAAATGTTGTCTATCTATCTATCTATCTATCTATCTATCTATCTATCTATCTATCTATCTATCTATCTATCTATCTATCTATCTATCTATCTATCTATCTATCTATCTATCTATCTATCTATCTATCTATCTATCTATCTATCTATCCCACCCACACATCCATCCATCCTTCCATCCTTCCATCCATCCATCCATCCAGCCAGCCAGCCAGCCATCCAGTCAGCTGAAGTTTATCAACTAAAAAAATGTAAATGTACATATATAATTATAAATAAAAAAAATTAAAGGTACGGTAGCAAAAATAGACTGTTGTATTATTATACAACAAAGAGGATGAAAAAAAGTTCAAGTAAAATTGCATTGTGAGATTTTAAACCATGAAACCTTCTACTTGACTTTAGTTTTTACTTTTCATTTATGAAAAACTATTGAAGAAGCAATGCGAAGAGAGTTTTATGAGGTTATGAGGGAGATTTCCTCTCAGCTCTCGTCACCTTCTTCAGCGAGGCATATCTAACATCCCACTGCAGCATTAGCCTGACTGGAGGCACGTGGCGGCCGTGTTTGTGCGTGGGGGGGAGGGGGTCGGTTAAGTTAGAGCCGAGTAAGTCAGTGATTCGTGTGTGCGCGTGTGTGTGTGTGTGTGTGTGTGTGTGTGTGTGTGTGTGTGTGTGTGTGTGTGTGTGTGTGTGTGTGTGTGTGTGTGTGTGTGTGTGTGTGTGTGTGTGTGTGTGTATGCGAGCATTAGAGCACTTCCCCTCAGGGAAGCCGTGCCAGACTCCCATGTTGCCCCTGAACTAAAAGCAAACCCTATATTTCTGCAAACACATCCCAAACATGTCAGTTCTTATCAGCCACAGCACAATGCCTCCAACATATTTCTCTTTTCAGAGCGACTAATACTGAACTTTGGAGCGTGCTAATGGAGTGTAAAGTGACGGCAGCTTTGAGAAGCAGTTAAAGGGTGATGTAGTTTTGAGAGGTGTTTCTTGTAAATTTATCCACGGTAAGTGACTCAACCTGTGCTGTAATTAATAACTCAAACACTGAGAATGTCTTGGGCTCCAAGTCATGCTGTAATTCCTATATGCGCCATACCAGAAAAATACATCTACTCAATTTTTTACTAAACTATTCAAAAAGGATTTATACTGTAAAGTGGTAAATGTGAAAGGCTAACCTGCAACATTTCCTGCTTCCATTTCCTATATCCATATCAATAAAAGTGGCATAAAAGCATTATATTGTAATGGTTACACTCTAAAAAAGGCTGGGTTAAAAATAACCCAAGTTGGGTTGAAAATGGACTAACCCAGGGATTGGGCTGTTTTAACCCATCAATTGGGTTGTTTTAAGCAAACATTTAACCCAACCGCTGGGTTAAAACAACCCAAATGCTGGGTTAGTCCATTTTCAACCCAACTTGGGTTATTTTTAACCCAGCATTTTTTAGAGTGTATAATCATATTATATTGTATTTAATTGTTGTATATGTGCTGTGTATTGTATGGTTAATATAATGGTTAATTCAGGATAATTGGGACATTTCAATAGTAAAAAAGTGTTATACTCCACCTAAATTCACCCTAATAATATTTAATTACAATATAATGCATGTAGGGTTTAGGAATATGCAATGCACGTGCCAGAAGCATCACATTAATATCAATATGAGTAGAATATGCATTACATTGCATGCTTTATAATTTACACTCACAAGCATATCATCCTCCTCAATCCATTAATTGACGCTCTGATTTACCACCACATTAACATTAATTAATGGCCGGAGATGTATCATGATCAATAAGACAGCTGTCCCTCTTAATTAATTAATCAACAACTTTCAGTTCCCCACCAACCAATCAACTGGCGTTTATTGCACTGTTATGAAGCTTAAAAGGTCAAATGGGTCAAAACATTAGTGGAGGAGTCGTTTAATGTGAGATAAAACCATGCAAAATGCTGTTTTCTTTCTTGTTTCTACTTGCTATTATTTTTTGGTCCAAACAAAAATGTACCTTTCACATCTAAACTTAAAATGTTGTGCCTTTATAAGCCTTTTGGGTACATATTTGTACCCTAAGGACCAATTGTGGACCTTTTAAATGTGTTTTGTACCCCTAGGAACAAAATTGTACCTGCACTATACATTTTTTTCTGACAGTGTACCACAGGTAGCCTTTCTACAAAGCAAATGACAAAGATTTCTCCACCTATCTCAATCGAACGCCATTGACACAGCCACACACACATAGAGTAAGAAAACATGAAACCGACAATGCTTTAGTAAAGATAAAATCCTCTCAGCGGGAGATCTTTCTGAGAGATTAAAGGAACAAGAATTTGCTCTAAATGCTTTTACTTCAATCTGCCGAGAGGCAGTCGAGACCAGCCGAATTAATACTGCTCTTAACAGGAAAACGTCGTTTTTTTTTTTCATTCTTCCATAGTGTGAAATTACTAAATCCTTCCTTTATCGGTGTCACACTGACTGCGTTTTGTTATCTAGCCATGTTCTCCTTTTATTTACAGCGATGTCATAATCCACATGACCACAAACACATTAAAAGTCATCATTGTTTTTTAATGCCAGAGCTCAAAGCGTTGCATAGTTCCTGTTTTTCTGCTGAACAACAATACAAAAGGAGTAGATACACAGATGTGCACACAAAAAAAGCCATTTTCCCAAATGGATACACTGCTGTAATAACTAAAGCTTTATGCTAACAGGCTTACTGAATTCTGGCACAAATCCGGGAGTATTCACTGACCTAAATAATTCTGGAGCTAAAACGTACAGTTTTCAGGGTTATTAGGTGAAGTTCTGCTGCATGGAGCGTAAAGACACCCCGTGATTCCAGCGTATTAAGCTAAGACCCACAGAAGGAGCAATTGTTGAATGTGTAACCTCTGGTGGTCAGAGTGAGGCAAG
Source organism: Romanogobio albipinnatus (assembly GCA_023566225.1). Lineage (NCBI taxonomy): Eukaryota > Metazoa > Chordata > Actinopteri > Cypriniformes > Gobionidae > Romanogobio > Romanogobio albipinnatus. The sequence goes on along the minus strand of CM042260.1, from coordinate 30,604,196 downwards.
AGGTGTAAAGTCCCTGTGGTGGTTTGGAACGAGGCCTGAAATGAAATAGCATGTGTGTATTGTGGTTTTGCAACTTCTCGGTGTCCAATTCCAAACCAGAGAGCCATAGGAAAGCCCGGCCTTTTGTGGAACCCAACTGGTCTAGTGTCTCATAGCCAGCACATTGGCAACAAGGCAGATTTCAACTATGCCTGCTAACCACAAAAGTGTGTTAGAGGATATGGAAATGCAGTGAAGGTCAGATCCAGGAGAAGCAATTTGCCCCTGAGTGGAGAGCTGAAACGTTTCAGATTAATTGGTCTATCTGAGATCACGCGAGTCTGAAAACATCCGCCAGCAAGGTGAGTCTACCATAATGAAATCTTAATTTAGTCAAACAACATGAGTGAACATTTGATGGTAAATGCTGATATAGCCATGCTATTCATCAGTGCCACATTTTCTTTTTGCAATATCTGAATGATTTGAATAGGCTACTTCAACATCAATAACTCAAACTCAATAACTTGCGAAAAACAACTCCTTGCAGTCTTGCGCTATCTGACACACACACACCAAAACGTGCGCACAAGCCGTTCTTTTTTTGTGTCTTGTTACACACTCTAACTGTCAAATACACACACAGTTATGTCAAAATGGCTGTCTTGAGAAGTATTCATGTAAACACAGTCGGCTACTTTAAGTGAACAATATCAGTTGGGGAACCGAATGAGTGTCAATAGGATCCGTGCATTAGGTCTTAAAGTGACAGCCTGCTAATACAGTAAACCTGAGAAAAATCACTGTGCTCTTGGCTGAATAACCTTTGTAGCTTTATTTTATATCAGTGTATATTTAATTTATGTGAAGACTACTGTTTTTAGTTCTTATTTTTAATAACAAAGATAAATTAAAATAACAAAAATAATCGCCCACCCCTGGTTCAGGTGTCTTTGTTTACCTGGATGTTCTTAAGGTTAAGTATTAGGTTGATACAACTATATATTACCAAGTCAAGCAAAGCGTTTTTGGTATTTAAATATTGGCATTACATTTTTTTGTTTGTTTACATTGATGTTAAAATTATATTGTCAGATTTGTGACATTAATTTGTGCTAAAACACTTCTGGTCACTTTCAGAAGTTGTAGCGATGCTTTCTTTTCCCAGAAAGAATGTGAAAGTTTTTCAGTTTTTCATTCTCAGTTAAATTTTTTTTTAAAACATAATTTAAATAGATTTCACACACTTATAGCAATATCGTATCACATATCAAATATCGCATTATTTAACAAGGATATCGCATATCGCATATTTCTTCAATAATCGCACAGCCCTAATATATATTATATATATATATATATATATAAAATCAGTATGGTATTCTGATATCATAATGAAGAAAAATTGACAAATTAAATTAAACTCGGCATAATCTTCGGATTTCTTAGAAGATTTTCTTATTTTTTTTATTTTAATACAATTGCTTCACTGTTTATTAGTATTTGAAAGTGTTTTGCCAATCAAATCCATTAAACATGAAAGCAAATTTGCAGAAAACAACATAAAACAGGAAATGACAAAATGTCAACACAAATTATTGATGGACGAAGAAAATAATCAATGTAAAACAAAACATATTACGATTGTACCTTGGCTCATGAGCCAAAGACACAGAAAAGTGGAACATCTCAGAGAGATCTAAAATGGCTCCCTTATCAAATATTTACATTGGTGTGATTGGTGTCCCCTTGGCTCTGGATAATCAATAGCTTTTATATATGATACCTTTAGACAGAAAGACAGAAAGAGCAGCACCATCATGGGAATAAAGAGAGAGAAAGCAAGCGAGAGAAAAATGAACAGCAGAGATCTTGAATTTTTTTTTTTCTTCCTCCGAGGCGGAGGATGAGAGACATGTTTGGAGAGTGTGTTTAATGCACTGGTCCATAGGGACGAATGGTTGCTATTAGTGTATTTCTCATTCTGTCTGCAGTCTCTGGTTCATACTGAATGAGGCAGATCAATAGACATCAACCCACCACCTGAATAGCTAACAGAGACCCTTCTTCATCACATCAGGGACAGCGCCTTACTATGGTAATAAAGTTAAAATGAAAAAACACACAACTGGGATAACTCAAACTAAACTAAAAACCAGTTCAAGGCTATCTAAAATAAAATAAAATTTGGCAGCCCTAGAATACTAAAACTAGAAAAGAAAAAAAATAATAGATGAAACTAGAAAACTCTTTAAAAAAAACTAAACTAACTCTCTAAAACTAACAATGAAATTAGAAAGTGAAAAGTTATGAAACATAAACCAAACTAATGTATATATTTGAAAAAAATATATGCAAATCAAGTCACATTTTACTATAAAGTCTGAGAAAAAGTTAGGTTAAATCCAACATAAATCAATTAATGATATAAAAAATACCATGGTATCAAATATATATATATATATATATATATATATATATATATATATATATTAACATAACTATAATTTAACATGACATCCGTGTATATTCAATCCAGTTAGGCGACTATGCACTCTAGTCTTCAATAAGTTTTTCTCAGATATGAGAGACAGACAGACAGACCAGACCGACTTTCTTCTCGCCAAGAGAGCGGATAAGATAGTGAGAGCATCCCTTCTTCCAGCGCTTCAGGTGACCTTTTCAATTTAACAGCACTGTGGACCTACTCAGAAAAGAAGAACAGCGTAGCAAAGGTAGGGTCAAACAGTCTCCGTACCCACAGAAACTGGGCTTTCTATTACCTAGGGAGAGAGGCTTATGTACTAGTTTCCATGGCAACATAATTCCAAAATGCTCCCTTCATTGAGTGCAAATCAAGACTTAAATAGTAGAACTCCAGAGAGAATTGAAGAGTGAAGTTTGATCCACACATAGTGAAGGAAAAGCAAAGAAAAGAGCTTGAAATCGATAACACATCTCAAACTCTTTCAATGAACTCTCTTTTAACTCTATGTAGCCAAACTTCGGAGGCATGTTTCATGTGCTTGGCCTTCAAATGAACAAATATGGGCTCCTCTAGACTAGTGTACATTTGAAGTATAATCATAAGGCATTCTCTTTTATGCATTTACAACATAAAAACTGATGACCAAATGGCGCTAAAAACGTTGGCGTTAGTGATCAGTGAAGCTTAGTTTTTCACAACTAGACTTTGATCTTTGCTCACATTGAAGTGATGCTAAACAGCCAAAATCCATCAATGTCAAAACGTAATTTTCCCTATGACATGCTAACTGAGGCTAAAAGTTAGCTTCTAAGGTATTTCAACATATTTGTCTTTGGGTATCCATGTTCGCATTTCTGTTGTTAAGCAAATGACCTGCTGAGCCCTTTGACATACAAGAATAAACAAGGTTCTTCACATTAGCAGAACTCGATCTCACCTACAGGAATGGAAGTGTTCTGGTGATTATAGCGCTCTATTGATTTAGCGTCCAGTTGCACAGCAGAGACTTTTTAAAGTCTTTTCAGCCATTTTTACCCTGGCCATTAGGCAATGTAGCATTGATTTTTGAAGAAGGAAAAATATCCAACCAATCCAGGCTGACGACAGAGCCACTGGACAATGGTAGAGCCAGACTTTCCTGCCTGAGTGCCAAAAGGTTGTTCGCAATATTCACACAGAAACATCATTTTTTGGGCCTAAAACACTTCTTTAACCCCTTTAACAAGAATGGAGTGAGTTGATCCCAGATATCAGACTGCTTTTCATGGGTCAAACCCTTTACCTTTTCCAATAACCATGGAAAAAGTTGGACAAATGGCCTCGCATAACACAGCTTCTACCTGGCCTTCAACATCCGAAAAACCTGTCCAATTACCTCGGAGGAGTCAGGAGAGGGTTTAAACATCTCTACTGCTGGATTTCTCCTTTGTCTCAATCTTCTCTCAATCTCCCTGGAGTGCCCTTTCTTTCCAAAGGCTATTTCCCGCTTTCCATCCATCATGCACAGCGTGACAGAGCCAATCTCCCAGGCTTTGCTGGTACGCCTAGTTGGAGCATCCTATCAACCTAGTGGCATATAATGTTCACTTGAGCCAGAGACAAAATGTCTACTTAATCCCATGAAACAACTGAAAGAAACAAGGTGGACAACTTTATCACGACCTGAAAGCGGATGGTTCCTCAACCATCAATTCCGCCAACAGCACATTTTAGAAAATAGAAGCACTTGCGAATGATATGACTGTGCAGCCTACGAATAAATGTCCACTTATGGGATAACCAGTAAGGAATAACTGAGTGGTACTTGTCCATACAAAATGTCCCAGGTGGCTGCTTACCGAGTTAAATCTGCTCTATCTGGTCCTTAGATATGGTTCCTTCAATGGTTCCTCCAATTAAGGGTGCTTTCACACTAGCAGTTTGGATGATGTGAACGTGGTCTTCCGAACTCGGATGCGCACCCACGAACCATACCAGAGTCCGCTTAAAAAAGGTGGTCTGGGGTACAGTTCGTGTGAACTCCAGTAAGGTTCGCTGCTGATGTGAATGCAATCGTACTAAATCGCGGAAGTGAACCGCTATTATTGATGTATGATTTGATAAAAATGTGTGTTTGTGTGTGTTTCACTCATTTTCCTGGCGAGCGTGACTGATGTACTGCAAGCAGAGAGCTGTAGATCCCATTTCTTCTCGCCTTCAGCGTTCTTTATAGCATTTGCAGTACATTCGCGACAGATAGAGGCAAGTGCCAATACGTACTGAAGCTTTGGAAACAAAACCAACAGTTCAAAACCAAAATTATAAAAGTGAGGTGGAGCAACGCTATGCATTTTGCCGCCTTCACGCTCGCTGTCGTTACTAAGCAACCGGGTAAACAGCTGCTGCTTTGATGACGCAAACGCAGCCGGTTCGGACCCAAATAATATAATATGGCAGGGGGAGGGGGGAGCAATCGAACTCAGGTTCGGTCCAGGCAATTGAACCAAGTGTGAAAGCACCTCAAGTCTATTCAATTAAAAAAAGCATCAGTACTTGAGGACCAACATATTTGGATGGGCTTTGCATCCAAGCCGTCTACTCAAAATTACAGCATACTGAATAGTTCAGTTTTCCTGCAGACTTTGTAATCAGTGGGAATGAAATGAAAAGCAGGTGTGTTTGGAGACCGGCGGTCTTGCTGTTATTTCAGTGGGGTGAGATACAGAGGGAGCAAGGGGAGCCTCTGACCGCAGCTCTTGGGTGGAGAGCTATAAAAAAGAGATTATCCATACATGCGAGAAAAGTAGCAATAAAAAACGAATTCTTCTCCGCTTACTCGTGCCTTTTTTCTTGCTGTCTGTTCTAGCATACAAAGCTATAGTCTCACTATATCAATTTAAAATCATAGGAACATAAAACTTTAAGCTGAGTCTCCAAAGGAAATGCATTATTTCTGAACATAGAGTGGCCATTAAAATAGCTGCTCTTACTATTGTTTTCTTTCCACATTCCTTGTCATGAAAAATCACAAAGATTTATTCATATTGATCTATTTAAAAAGCAGTGCCTTGTGGAATTTTGAGAGAAAACTGTTGTTGCCTATAATCATACAGTTTGATAGTAAAAATCCAGATTTGCATGGGAGATGTGAGGTTGTGCAGATCTGTAATCATGAACTGTAGATCAGGTCTGTAAACCAGCCAGCGGCAGACTCAGAGTCAGCGCTGGAAACTGGCTCCTCTTAAAAGACAGACTCTCATTTTATTTGCTCCATTTCATTACACATGTGCAAATGCTATTGGGTATCTCATTCCTGTCTCTCCTGCGGCTCCACCTGTTTTTTTTAAATGTGGGAATAACTTTTAAATGTCCGACATAATTGTGCTCTAACAGAGAGGTTTTTGTCCCCTAAAATTCCATGTGAAAAACCATTTTAGCATCAAAAAGTGGTGTATTTCCACAAGAAATAGGTCATAAAAAAGTAGCATTGGGCTTAATTTTATCTATTGGGAATTGACTGGATCATGAAAAGTGAGCTTTCCAAAATGAAGTCAGACCTGAATTAGATTTATGATATATTTTTATACAAATATTTAACTTGTCATTTGACTAAAAATAACTTTTTAAAATGTGTAATAATGTTGACTAATAAGTCATTGACAGTAAGGCCAGGAAAAAGCATTCAAGTAAAGAGGGCCCATTCTGATTCATGTTGACTTCAAGTCTGAGCCAGCCAGCCCAGCAGACTGTTTCTCCTGGTCGTAAGGCCCTCTTGTCATCTGCAGCCTGACAGATGAATTATTAAGAGATTTTGGGAAAAAATAAAATAATGCAAGACGGCTGCTGGATGCACGTGTCGGTGCCTCCACGTGCCTTCTTCCTCTTCAAAACACACACAGAAAAAAATATGTCTGAGTGCCATTAAGAAACAGAACAGGTGTAGAAACAAATCCCATTACAACGTCACTGTAAGGTAGCATCAGCTAAGGACACATCCCTCAAGATAAACACTCTAGAAGTGTAGACTGTCCATAGTGAACAGAAAAAAACATTTAAGACATTTCTTTCCCCATATTAATTGTCATTTTGACCAAAATTTGTGAAAAATTGCACAACTATTAAGCGTCATAATGTGAGTTGCGGACATCTTTATAAAAATAATTATGATAATATTTCAAATGGGAATGATAAGCCTTATTTTAAACTGCGGGTGAAAGGAAGAAAATACACAAAACAAATGTTAAGCCGTTTTTTCAATTAATAGAAAAATTCCATCAAATTCAATCATCCTTACATATTTTAATTGAATAATTGAACAACCCTTAATCAATTATTCAATTAAAATATGTAAGGATTATTCCGTTCAATTTGATGGAATTTTACTATTAAAGGTCCACTGTGTAATATTTAGGTGGATCTATTGACAGAAATGCAATATAATATAAATAACTATGTTTTCAGTGGTGTATAAAGACCTTACATAATGAACAGTTATGTTTTTATTACCTTAGAATGAGCCATTTCTATCTACATATCTACTCCCCTTACAGTGAAATCGCCATTTTGTGCCACCATGTTTCTACAGTAGCCCTAAACGGACAAACTCTACAGAACTCTAGTCACTCTCTGCTGTCTCAGACGACGACATCTTTGTCCTGTGTCGGCCACCGTAGCTTCTCTATGTGCTTTGAAAGATAGGGGTGAGGAGTGGACGGTTGCAATTTGAAACCTCATTGCTAGATGCCGCTAAAAATTACACACTGAACCTTTGATTTAAATGTGTAACAGTTTTGGTGACATTTTTCCTTTTCAATAGAGAAAAACTGTGAAGCCAGCCTGTCAGTTTTACAGACTGTGAAATACAACTTCTACTAAACGCATGCAAAAACATTCATAAATTCATCCTGTAGACAGAAAAGGAACATTCAATGATGTGCTAAACTCCCTGGATGAAATTTTAGAGTTCTGTAAGCTGTCAATGTCCCTGTATAATTGATGGTGTTCCGAGTCTTTGATGATTTGGCTGTGGAGACTCTATTCTTGCTCATGTCTTTCAGACAGAGGTCCACACCCAAGACCCAGCAGCAACAGAAAAAAAAAAAACAACCGGCTACATCTGGTAGCCATCCTGATGTTCTCCAGCAGAGCTCACAATGGTCTTGGTTTAACTACTTTCTGAGAAAGAAGTGTGCAAATCATAAAGACTAAGACTAGCTACACACCATGTAGGCCTAATTATCAAATGATACTATCACAGTGTTTGATTTGGGTGTCATTTATATTTTACTCTGCCCAGATCTCAGCATGCCAGCCATCTGAAAAAATGTAACATGTTCTTCAGTTTCCTAAGAGACAACTGCACAGCAAAAGAAAACAAGTATCATGAATCGTCTGTGTTATGACAGTTGGATCGTGTGCCTAAATTGCAGATTGGCACTTTGCCATCCACTGACAGGTTATACCATGTTGTTTACTATCGGCTACTAAAGTGTTATTGATCCGAACAGCAGCTGGAGGTACAGAAATGGGCAGATGACATGTGATGGAGAGATGTTTTAGTCGGAAACTGATTAACTAGATGTCACTGATAAAAGCAGCATTGTTTATTATAAAAAATGTTTTATACATTTTAAAGTAATTGTTAAAACAAAATGATTCTTTAAATCAATAAAACAAATATGGTAAATATGTAGTGACCCCCAAAAAAACATATCCTAAAAAAAAAAAAATCCAGCTCTGTACACATTAAATAATACAGGCACAATTTATATTTGTCCACAAAACTAATTTCAAGCATTTAAGCATAATGTTTTAAAGAAACCATGGCAGTGTGCGCATATGAGCAAACATCTTTTTCTCCTTGAAAATTTTGTTCCAGAAATAATGTTATTATCTAGGGTAAGTGAAATGGCTATTGCAGATGTCTTACCCTGTCTTCGCCAATAAAAGCTTCTCGGTTGGAAGAAAACCTTGCACTTGATGCAGCTCATACGCATACACCCCCAAACTGGCAAAGAGTAGCTAGCAGAGAGCTAGAAATATGCTAAGGAGATGCTCAAAAGCATATGAAGAAGAAAAAACAGCTCAGGTCATTGAGTTGGGCTGAATGTTGAACATTCAGCTTCATGGTTCACTGAGCTGCATGTAGGGGCTATCAGCAGGTACCAGTGATGCTTAAATGATTCAGTATATGTATGTCCACAGCGCAGAAACGGTATATCACGCTTGATGTGTTATGGGACCTAAATATCCACAGGCATGTTTTGTGGTTGGACTCACTGGAAGTACAAGCTAAGCAGTTTCTTTTCACCAAATGTTGTTAAACATGATCTATACATGTAAATGTCTCAAGGGTCCCTCCAGTATATATATATAACATAATATGTAATACACATATACATACATAATTTATATGATGAACATATTTAATTTAAGCTTTTTCACATTTAAACATAACATGAGCATGAACCTCATTGGTTCTCGCACAAAGTGAACATGCTTGAGTTTCCGTTAACCACAACTGATGTGTGAGTTGATGAATGCTTATATGTGAATAAATTCAATCTGTTCATTATATAAAGCAATCTATATACAGAGCTCTATGATTGTTTATCAGGTAGAAATTGCGAGATTTAGAAAAAAGATATATGTATGGGGAACACATTCACTAATAGCTATGACTTTTGCCTCAATAAACTCCTAACTTACTGCTTATTAATAGTTAGTAAGGTAGTTTTTGTAGCGTTTAAGTTTAGTTATTAGCCAGGATTAAAGGATGTAGAATATGTCCATGCAGAATAAGGCATTAATATGTACTTTATAAGTACTAAAAAACAGCAAATATCATAGTACTATGCATGCTAATAAGCAACTAGTTAATAGAGACAATTGAACCATAAAATAAAGTATTACCAAAAAATAACCTTATCCAATAAATCACAAACAACTGGAAAAGTAATGGGCTTTCAAATATTGTTGTGGACAATGGCAGGCATTGGAGTCAAAAAGATAGAGAACCACTGCTCTAAACTGTCGTCAACAAAAGGCAAAATTACTCCTAGATTTCCCAATTTCATAATGCTCATTCACGGTATAGCCAACAAAAACAGCAGAGAAGGTTTATGTGGGTGAGCTGAATGGTAACTGTGTCCGTGGTACCTTTAACAAAATCACTGGCCGAAGATAAACTCTTGCAATTCCAAAGTCATGCTGTCACCCAGCAGGCGAGCATCACGTGGCGGGGATTACAGATGTGAAAATCAAACTAAACGTCTAAGTACGTGATTACTAGAGCCCCTATAAAGATGAACAGCAGCAATGTGTGGAAAGCTCAGGTCTCTTAACCGTGTTAACCTCTCCTATCTGCACTCCAAAATTCGGTTTTGGAGCACACATACAAGCTCATCTCTTAAAGCCGCCTCCACTGTGAATCTCCATTGGGGTGCTGACAATCCCATGACCCAGTTTCTCAGCTCAAATCCTATGGAGAAAGACACTCCAGAGCTCCTCACGGCAAGATTACCGTCACAAAGAGCTCATTTCTGCCATTCCTGCCCCAATGAAAAGCACTCCATTCAGCCACAACCGTGTGAGCTTAGCGCTGTAGAAAATACGCCCCAGGAGACAGAGGAGAGTGCCCATCTTCAGCTGGCATGCTAACAGTTGAGGGACCATCGGGTCAGACCTTATGCCAGACCCAAACTCAGAGTCTGGTGTGCACCACCAACCACTCAAAAACCATTTACATCCAACAAAAGGGCCGTGATTGTAAGCCGAAGTGCTCTATGCTGAGAGATACGGATAAGAATGAACAACCCCGGTGAAAGGACATGATACAAGAGGGTTTATTATCAGAGTTTACAACACAGTATAAAAGGTTAAGAGAGGATATAGAGAAGAAACGGAAGAGGGAAAAAAAAGGATGAACCTACGGACGGCAGGACAAAGTGTGGGAGTGGGAGGGGGTTTCTGTTGGAGAGCGTTCGAGAGCTGCCACAATAAGACGAAAGGAAAAGAATAGAAGAGATAAATATAAGAGGCAGTTCACTGAGCCGAGGTTGTGGGAGAAGACGTCCGTCTCTTTCTATCTTTTTATTTTTTTTACTCTCTTCTATCATGGCGTTGTGTGCCGACAGTAAACAGTAAGTGGGCTAAACTGAGGCGCTGTTGGGAGATTTATAATGATTCCAAGAGAGATGAAAAAAATGGATAGAATAGAAAAATAAAAAGGACCAAAAGACAAGAAAACAAGAAAAGAAAAGGAAAAGCAATTCCAAGTGGGTCCTCGCACCATTGGTACTCGGGCCCAAAAAAAGGGGGTGGGGAGAAAAAAGCCCTAAATTTAGCTGTAAGACTTTTGTCCTTCTACTAATGCTATTTTTCAGTGAATATAAAAGCCTTCGCAGCATGAAAAGTGGTGAAAGCCAGCATCAGCGAGCACTTCCAGAACCCACAGTGAGACCGCAAGGTGAAAACAGACCACGAGCTGTTTCGCGTTGAGTCATTTCGCATGGCAATGCCCTGTTTCTCAGGGAGCTGTCGGAGCTACAGAGCAATGAATGTTTTGTCAGCTGACCGGGCTCGTATGAATTAACCAATCTCTTATTGCAGTCGGAGTAAATCTTATATTTTGAGGTTATTTTTGAGCTTCAGCCCAGTCTCCATCACTCACAATAATGAATAGCTGTTAAAATGTTAACCTTTTTCCAGTGGTGCTGAATGTTTCTTGCGGCAGTGAGCTGTGCCACAGCAAATTATATTTTTCCTGAGTGAGTTTAAAATGGAGTAATCTGAATTGAAAGTAATGAGAGAAACTAAGTAATATGACATAATATAAAGACAATTAACTCTGTACCACCCTGATTCTGACTAGCAATAGCAATTAGTAAATAAACGAATTCCAAGAGGGTCCTTGCACCATCGGTGCTCAGGCCCTAATTAGGGTTCCCATGCATCATTTACTGTGATGTAAACTAAAGGCCATTGGCAAATTTAAAAAAAGCCCTTCAATATATCCCAACCCAACTTCCTGTTTTAACAGGAAACAGTCAAAAAATCTCTTTCCCGCCAACATCATATCCACACACAGTTAAGAAGGATTATCAAACCTATAACTAACAACCTAATTACCAGATCCAAACATTGGCATGAGCTGTAGGACTCTATTAGCTGCGGTCCAAACCAAAAAGCACTGAATTGGATGTGATGGATATCCCACCCCCATCTCTCTAGCCTACTTCCTAGTCACTCAAATGTTCCTTATAACCCTGTCCAACCCCCCTCCTTCCTGAGCTACACTTCCACCCACAAGAAAACAGTCCAGAATGGCTAAATGAATATTTAAAAGCTGCAGCCTTCTCAGTCCTGGGGTGGTGTACAGACAAATTCCTCTAACGTGGGCTGAGGAATGACAGGGCTTTGAATAACCAAAGGCGAAGAGAGAAACAAAAGCAAAAAAAAAATAATTACAGTGTAGCCCTCGTCTTGGCTAGAAAGCAAGCTACATTAATGAAGCCATTAGCACCTTCTGAGATGAAAACAGCCGTGTAAAGACCGAGTCTAACCCTGTTACCATGAACATGTGATAATAAAGTGTGCTGTCTACCTCAACCTCAAGTGGGATAACTTAATTTGTCAGGTTTTATTTAGCATTTTCTCCATTTAATGGATCTTTTGTTAAGAACTAGGAAAGTGACCAAAGTGCAAAACACTCCCAAAAGGATGGCTGATTTTTGATTGAGGTGTGTGGTTTACACAACGGTTATTGCTTCATTAAACAATAATTGTGGCAAAATAATTACCCACTCATCTACTGTAGCGATCTTTCTATACATCTAGCCATCTATCTCTGTAATCCTATATCTATAGCTCAACTATATATTAACCCTATTATCCATATACCCATTTATCTATCCATCTATCTACCTATCTATTTCTATTCATCTACCCCTCTAAAGCTAAACTAGAGGATCTGGCCCATGCTGTCATATTTCAATAATAAACTAATAATAATCGTTCTTAATCTCTTCCATTCAAACATCAGATTGCTCGTAAGAGTCAAACAAGTCAAGACAAAACCTTCAACCAATAGCTAAGACAGCTGAAAGAACCTCTGAATTTGCCATTTAAAGCCACTATTGTGGTCGCAATATTTGTTTCAAAGAGCACATTTGCCAGTTAGCCACAAAAATAAGGCAATCATTTGAGACGGTAAAAGTAATACTTACGTTGGCAGTGTCCATCTACCTCCTCGAAGCCTGGCCGGCACACACAGCGGCCGATGGGCACCAGCCAACCTCCGTCAGCACTGCAAAACATCCGTGGTGCTTCCAGCTCTTCCGCATCCTCCACACAAGTGCCACGCACCTCCACCAGCGCTGAATCACCGCCCGTCACTGTGTCTGGGAACCGGGCCAGATTGAGCACCGCCAGCGGACATCGCTTATAAAAGACTCTCACCGACACCAAAGCAATGCAAGCACCCAGGTCCTGAAACGCCAGGTACAAGCCTCTCTTACTGAGACCACTGATGTCTCGCACTTCCGTATTTAGCTTCATAACACGATCCCCGACGTCCGTCTGCGTGAAGCTCTCATCGGCCGCTATAGTGTCGATCTTGACATACTGGCTCTCGCGAATGTGGCGCAAAGGCGCTGCGACTGCATTGTTGGATTCATGGTAGTACACGTTAAATGTCTCCTTACAGGTTCCAGGAACGCCCGGCAGGCTGTTGCAGTCACGCAGAGTGAATTTGATCTCCACATAGACACGTTGAGCGCCCTCTCGCTGGATCAGTCCAGTGCGCAACCAGTTGTTCTGATTGGCTTCCATTACGTTGCACACCTGGTACGTCCTCATAGGTATGTTCCTCTCGTCCATAACACTGATCTCCTCCCACTGACAAACAGACAAAAAGTTGATCAATTCAAAGAGACAGACATCCTTCAATGCTTTGGTAATTATCCTGTGTACTTTGGCTCTGAACTCACTAAGTTCTTACAGTGGGATCTGAAAGATTTTGACAGATTTCTCAGGGCGCATTACAAGAAAACACTTCATTTAACTTTCATCAAGAGGAAAGTGCATCTGACAGGCAATCAGCTCAAAGTTACGAACTGAATGGTCTCAGTTGTTTTGTTCGTGCATAATTCAACTCATTGTTGATGCAGAGAAAAATCACATAATTGTGCCTTGGAAACTTCAATTGTTAATATGTAAAAATCAACAAAGGCTAACAAAAACCATGAAAAATAACATGGTTTGTTGGTTTGGCATTAACGTCAGGAAGTTTGTGGGTTAAAAATAATGGCACAAAAAGTAGCAACGTTCAAACGGTCTTAATGTTTTTTTATGTAACACAAATCTTTCATTTCAGAATTGTAGTATGCATACTGCTGGAAATGCCAAACCTTGAACTCTTTCCCCTGCTTTATCAGCACCACACAAAAACAGAAGATATTTCTCTTTACAGGCACTCATGAATCTGAGCGTGACTACTTGTGCCAAGGCCACTATTACAATCCGTCTTCATCTTGTGAAAATGGATTTGAATGAATGACACGAAAGCGTGGGATGAGAACCAACTCCCACAGAGGAGATCGTTACTCAGCGGGTTGGCAAGGTTGTTCAAAATACTCTCCTACGACCCCCCACAGGAAAATCTAAAGAGTCAGGCTGTATGTTCACAGAGGGGAGCTGTGGACCATTCAGGGTTAAGAAGATCAAGCACTACACTTTAAATCAGGGGTGTAACAGCACTAGTTGGGGATGAAGTAGCAGTTGAAGACCTGGGCTGGTAATTGAAAGATTTTACCCCACAAGGGACAATCATGTCACAAAGATTATGTGCCATTCAGAATTCAATTGAGAATGCTTTTTAAAATCCAAATCAATTCCTGAATTTGAATTGAGATAAAGACTTGAATTTGAATGTACAGAAATGTGACAAGTTTTAGGGTTTGATGGTTTATAGGCCTTACGGAGAACTAGAACGATAGCTAAGGCAATAGCTAGATACATATCCCGATATCTAGAGCAAACACTTCATTTTCCTGAATGCATTGACTATGTTGAATTTAGTTTAATTGTAACTCTGTTAATTACTTTTATTGGGAAAGGCTGAAACTTTAAAAAGAAAATGAATGAAATTTGGATAAAACAAAAATGATCCCAAAACCTGGAGCAATTGCTCACATATTGAACTGATTCCTGGTAAAAAAAATATTTGATCAAAGATACTGTGAGAAAGGCACCGGGTGACTGGCACAAGAATAGAGGTCTTAATCATAGGTTTTTTTTTTTTTTTTTTTTTTTTCACAGGTACTCACCCCCTCTGGTGGATACGCTTCCCAACCCAGATCACCTGGGGCAGACATAGAGTCGAGCAGAGTAACTGTAAAAAAATGAAAAGAACAAAGATATAGAGTTATTTAAAGCCACAGTGCAAGTATACTTCAGAATCAGAATCAGAATCAGAAAGAGCTTTATTGCCAAGTGTGCTTGCACACACAAGGAATTTTTCTTGGTGTTGAAGCTTCCAGTGCACATATACAATACAAACACAACAAGAACATAGTAATACAAATTCTAAGAATAAAAATATGAAAAGTAGTATAAAAAAAAGATAAGGTCACAGTTACGTTTAGTCAGAATAAACATTTACAGATTATGAACATATTTACAGTATTTGAGTAGTATTAATATATAAACATAAATAATCACAACAGTACTTGGGACAGAACATCATATTTTATCATTTGTTCATATTTTTCGCAAACAACAATGGGGTTTTTACACAGCATGATGTCATGTAAATCATGAATCATTCAAGACTGCAGTCTCGCTGAATAACATATCAGAGCTTTAAAAATGTCAGAACCACTTGTAACAGCCTAATCAACACTTTGCATTTGCGGTCATTGTAGTTTGATTAATATGTCCCAGGCATAGTGACCCAAACCTCAACAATTTCTAAGACTAGACCCAATAATCTAAAGTTAGGTGGGGTTACATCAGTTGTGACCATTACGAAACACGTGATTCGCAGCTCCTCACGCAGTCTTTTTGAAATCTGTTCTCACATCAATATTTTCAGAGGTTGATGGTGCTATTTATAACAGTCTTTCAATCTCCCAATGGTCGGCGCCCTGAACTTCCCACTTTGAGCTCCGTTCCAAACCAATTACATCCCTGGCAACCGGGGTGATTAATTCTTAATCACATCCAAACCTCAGATGTTCCTCCTCTTTCACGCTGAATATCAACCTCTCCCGCTTCTGGCACATGTGTGTGTGCCCTTTTGTGACGATTTCAAAAAAAAAAAAGGAAGAAGGAAAATAGGAAAAATCAAAGACCATCTGGATCCAAATTCTAATTAACACTGACTGCCAATGGGTTTGTGTGACATGCAAACAGTGTGCATTTTTAAATCGCGCTTTGATGGTTGGTTGATGTGGAAACAGTGATTATGTCTGGTTTTATGGGTCATATATAGAGCAATTGGGCAAATTTGATGACTTGACACTCGAAGAGAAAACCATATGTAGAGTCAAAGCAGGATATTACTTCTTAACCGAATACAGATTACGATGCCATTAACCGCTGATGTGTGGCTGTTTTCTGATGAAGGGGTAAAACCAGACAGGCCAATATATCAGTCCAAACGAGCTGGAAATCATTCTGCTCAGCCTTTTAAAGACATTTAATAAAACAAACAAATGAATACAGCCACAGGCCTCGCACAGCCCAATAATACAAGCAGCATGTAACATTTAACTCACAGCGAGGCAAAATTTATTCCACCTGAGACATCAGTTCTGGCTCAGAGAACATTCTTTAAACAACTGCCGCACAGGCCTTGGTGAAAAGACTAGCGGGTTTTGTTTTGGACACCAGGCTGCTTAAATCACAAAAAAACTGATCTGCTCAAACTTCTAAACCAGCAAGATAGTGCAAGTTTATTCTTGAACAACCTAGAACTTTGTTTCATAAGCTTAACCAACAAGACTACTTGGTCAACCAGTCGCACCTGAAAGATCAGGTGCAACCAACTTAACTGACAAGGTTTTACAGGTAAACATGGTCGTCTTTCAGCAAGACAAGTACCAAAAACAAGCACTTACTAGAATGAAAATGAAACCTTTACAGATCTAGCCTGGGCTCAACAGTAATTATTTTTCTAATTTCTCAGTTGAGATGGTAGCTTTAGATGATGATAGATTTATGATAGATGATAGATTTATTTAAATCTATAATACATGGCAAACCATAATTGCCAATAACCCATTCTAACTGAGTCTACCAGGATTATCACAAGCCATTTTAGCAACTTCAACATTCAAGGTTAATCTTACCAAGTTGACAAGAAGAGTACACAAACAAATATCACAGAAAACTAAGCATTTAAAGGTCCCATGGCATGAAATTTTCATTTTATGAGGTTTTTCAACATTAATATGAGTTCCCCTAGCCTGAATATTGTCCCCAAGTGGATAGAAATGTTGATCGGTGTAAACCCGAGTTCTGGCTGTCTCTCTCTGCCTTTGAGAAAATGACAGGCCAGACGAGCCAATCCTGAAGTCTCCTGGTTTGACGTCCAAGCAGGAACGGTTACCTCCCTTTCCTCCGCCCAGAGAATCTGGCACGCCCATGCAAACGCTCGAGAGATCATTCCTTGTGAACGAGTGAATGCTGGCAGTTTCTCAGTGTTTGGATGTACAAATGAAAACAGAAGTCTTTTTTCAGTTCCTTCTGATCTGTGATCAGTAATTTCTGATGTGTAGCTAATTATTTATTATTCGTGCACACAATGCGGCTTCTCTCTCTCCAGACAGAACGGTGTTTTCGTGTTTTCTATCTTGTGAGTCAGTGTTTTTGTACGTCCTCGTCGCGTCTACCGGTTCTAAAATGTGCATACAGTCGTGAGTTTCTGCTCAACATCGGCCTCACACACGCCGAAGCTCGGGCTGCACTGGCCGTTGGCCTTCAACATCCCCGACCCCCAGTACTGCATCTGGCCCACAGCGGAGGCACCAAACGCGGCGTGAGATTAAGCAGACGGGGGGTAAGCATGAGCGTTTCCGGGCTAGCCAGCCTAGCCCCACAATAAACTGGATTACATTCGATTACTGCTGTTGTCTTTGTTTGCGCTGTGTACTCAACGCGTGTCACTGACGCTTTTATTTTATTTTATAAATAATGCTATTATCAAAACTTTTCCTTTTAACTCGTTCATCTCGACAGCTGTAATGGTACTTTGCATGTGTTACAAAGTTGGTAATAATGATGAAGACGGACTCGGTGTGACTGGGACTCGTGTTTATTCAGAACTCTCAGATACAAACACAATAAACTCGCGCTGACTGACAGCGCTCTCATAACTCAGTAGGTACTATAAATAACTTTGTTAGCGATCGCTGAGCTCCGTCTCTGGTACGTTAGTGATGTCCGGTTCGCGAACGATCTTTCTTTTGAACCTGTTCTTTTTAGTGAACCGAATCAGTTCACCAAATCGGACTGAATCGTTCTAAACGGTTCGCGTCTCCAGTCAGCGCTGATCCATAATTTACTAAAGTTACTAACTTTCTGACATGAGTGACAGTCCCTCCGACTAGAAATAGACTAATAACCTGAAGTATATGCTGTAACTACAACAGTTCAGACATGCTGAGAACTGATGTGAAGTGAACTCAGGTCCATCCGTCTCTCTCGTAGACCAAGTGTGTCTAAATTATGACATTTTATGATGTAAAAGTCATACTAACAATATAAGTACACCTCAGGAAACATTATAAAATAATAGAAAAATGCCATGCCATGGGACCTTTAAGGAGTACATTTCTCTTTCCCACTTCCTAGTTCAGAGATTCTTTCAATTCTTTGTCATCCAAGAGGTGAAAGATCCCTTTAATCTACCTGTCAAAGAAAAAGAGAGCGTAGTGCTTCACAAAGTTGGTTTTCCTGCCACCCCAAGGAAGGATATAATCAGGCTTACTAAAAGACATGACACTACTCCCTCACAAAAAGTTACAAGATTTCATAACTAAAACCCTTTTAGCTACAAAAACAGTCATAATGATGCCAAAATATATCACTATTCAGTCACTATTACAGGACCAGGGATGTAACCACCAGAAACACTGAGGGAGAAGTGCCCCCTCCAATATTCAGATTAGTGGTTGAATGATATGTTTCCTATTCACTGGGCAACTATATTTAGACCCCATTATCCTGAAAATGGTTACAATCTTGAACAGGATCAGGCCAATACATGTATTTACTATAACAGCTGGTTAGATAGAGAATGGGGCTTTTCTTCATCATTAGCTCTCAGCCGGCAACACTGGATGTGGCAAATGCTGGAATCCCCTCGGGGTGGCCAAGAGATCTCAGCACCTCAGGGCAATAGATGAGATCAACCATTAGGCCTAACACGGAAAAGACTGCAGTGGTCAGCAATCACCTCCAATGTAAACAGGCAAGGGAAGCAAAAACTGAAAAATGGAAAAAGGAGAAGCGTAGGTCAAAAAGGAAAGGATAGATAAGCAGCTGGATAGATGCCTTCAGGGAATTGAAAAGGACAATGGGGTCACTCTCACTCATGCATAGCCAGTCAGGTACTTCTCAAGTATCCAACTTAAAAGGTAAATCAATCTGTGAGGATGCTATTCTTAACTCCTTAATATTCTTAATGTTTCCTTAATGTAATGTATATGTGATGAGATTCAGGGCTATTGGGCATTTAAAAAGTTTAATATCTGCTACAAATCAACTTATAGGCAAACATATTTTATTTGTATCTATTAAGTGTATTGTCACCAGTGTTAGAATTCTGAAAGTATGTCGTTTCTGTGCAACACCAATTGAAAAAAAGGGTATTGCAAAAAGTATGATAGTTTAAAAGTACAGGGTTCCTGACCTGAAGTCTTCCGCTCTTGCCATTGGTCAGACAAATAGATAGCCCTGCCCCAAACGTACACCATTGTTTGAGTCTTTTGCTATGTCAGGTTGATCACTATTCTCAAACAAACAAAGCAACATTTTGACACCCCCATATGCACCTAAATGGTAAATGGACTGCATTTATATACCGCTTTCAACAGACCCATGGTCATCCAAAGCACTTTACATTTTGCCTCACATTCATACACAGATGGCGGTGTCAGCCATGCAAGGCACCATCCAGCTCGTCGGGAGCAGCTGGGGTTAGGTGTCTTGCTCATGGACACCTCGACACTTGGTCAGGTGGAACAGGGGATTGAACCACCAACCTTCCGGTTTGTAGACCACTGAGCCACTGCCGCCCCTACTATAAGCTATGTTTCCATCACCCTGTTTTTATGCGCATTTTGAAATATTGCATCAGAAACGAGTGATGAAATGCCTAATTTTGAGCAAAAAGGTACATGAAAGTAGTAGTTTGTCCGAATTTTCAGTATTCATAAAACAGTAGGTGAAAAGTACTTAGATAGATAACCTACTACTGGCAGGGAAAGCATGCAACTGCTGCAGTTAGTCATTTGACAATGACAACATGGCGGATGTAGGATATAATCAGGCTTACTAAAAGACATGACACTACCACCTCATAAAATAAAATAAAAAAGATTTTATAACTAAAACCCTTTTAGCTACAAAAGCAGTCATAATGAAGCCAAAAGAGATCTCTATTAAATTCACTTTTCATTCACTATTACAGAACCAGGGTTGTAACCACCAGAGACATTGATTAAAAAAAAAAAGAGATTAAAAGTAGATAAAAATCTATTGCCTTAGATTTCAGTCTTACTATAGAAACTCAGTTATAATATATAAAACATACGTTTTTCTAATGTTCGCAAAGTAGTCAATCAACAAATGTAGTCCGATTTCAGATAGTGTTTACACTTTTCACTGAAATCAAAAAAATAAATGTTTTTAGATGGAAAAGTATTTTGACCAACAAAATTACACACTTTACCTTTAAGTCTAATCTTCCACATTTGTAATGTGGTTCATGGAGAAAAAAAAGGACTCTGGGGTTACTGAAGCACAAAGCACAGGGCTTCCAAAGGCCGATATCTCGGTTTCCACAGCATCCACTCTAAGCACGGAAAGCATATCTATAGTAAGAGATTGGTATCGTACAGCTGTCTTGACAGAAGTGGTGGAGTGTATTTGAAATGCAGTCAGCAGTTCCTGTCAGTCACTGCTCATGTGGAGTCAGAGGTCTGCTCTACAGGGAGGTGGTAAAAGAGCCTCCATTCTGCCTCAGCTGACTGATGAGACCGGCCACAGAGATCCAGCCTGTCCGGCACAACCATCACACTCATCTGACTCAATGCCCAAAAGAACAGCCATCCAGTTACAGCCTGACACGTGACACCCATGAGTGATCTCATAATGTCCACTGACAAACCTGTTTAACACGTGTGAATGAAGATGTTTTGGTATTTTCTAAGCAGGCATGTTTATGTGCACCCAAACTTAGGTTATGTGGATGGGTTTGAACAAGTTGATGGAGTTTTCTGTTTTTATCCTGCCTTCACATGCTATCGAAATTATCGTAAATACAAGTTTCACAGTTGGATATTGGACATGAATGGTCTCTCAAGTCGTATTTATATTAAAGAGATAATTTTGATACCCCAGTTTCTGAGTTGGACTTTAAACCTGGCGGAAGAGAAAACATCACCTTTAGACAGGAAGCACATCAGCTTGTGAATTACAATGAAGGGCCATTTCCCAATCTAATAACGTGTGTAATGCATGTCAGGCACGAATGACTGGCCATGCCAAGGTCTATTTAATGATGAGAGGTGTAAACAGAGTGCTGCCAGACATGGCATGAAATGGTGACCCGTGTGTGTTAGTTAGTGGAAGACAGCAGGGAAGACACTCTTGGGATGCCTCATTAGAAGCACAGACATGGCCCGGACCACACCTGCCGCATCGGTGAGTGTGGATGTGTGTGCGCGGAATCGCACAAAAGGATTAAACTGCACCCATGCTGGACATCAAATCCTAAGAGGGCATGAAACAGGTTACAACAACACAACAGCACAAGTCATAATTAAAGAGATTAAACCAAGCCGCACCCGAAGAGGATGACATCACCTTTGAGCTTGCGGTTCATAACAACCCTTTATAATTAAGACTGATTAAAAGAGACTATTTTCTCAGAGCACTGCTTATGAGAAAGATGCTAGCTGGAGCTAAAACCTACAGTTTGTCAACCAAAAACATTAAATATTAAAATGCAATTCACAAACTAGATTTTTCAGAGGTTTTTGCCCACTGTCATGATGCTAGGGGTGGTTTTGGATGCTTGCTAAGTGATTTCTTACTAGCCCAAGTCCAACCTTAAAAGGAAAGTTCACCAATAATCAAAATTAATGTATTCACCCTCATGTTGTTCTAAACTTGACTAGGACTTTCTTTCTTCTGCAGAACACAAAATAAGTCAAATGCATAAAATGCTGTTGGGTCATTCTGTGTCAAATCAATCAAATTTCAGTAACTTCCCCTACTCAAATTTTTGATTTTGTAAAAAAATGTCTGTAGAAAGACAAACAAAAATAGTGATGAACTCCAAAATATGAAATGTCACAGATTTACTGAGTAATCCACTATTTTGTAGAAGGGGGTTAAAAATGACAATTTCCACCTGAGATTTGGAGCCAATTTGCTGGGGAATAAAAATGACTTTAGAAAGATGGCAGCATCATTATTTTATTTTTTACACAGAGATTGGTAGGTCTATTAGTCAAATCTGTTGACTTTAGCTATTTTTGTTTTATTATATGCCAACGGTGACCGTTCAAAAAAGGCAAAAAGCACTTCTTGTGTTTTACATTGGGGTCTCAATATATATGGCACTGAACTATATAGGGCCTTAAGAATTAAGTTTTCAAAAAGAAAAAAAAAGTTTATTAAGAAAATTTCTCATAAGAATGAGAATCTAGAAGGATATTAAGATATTTTGTATACTTTTAAAGTTACAGGGATGATAACTTTAGAAAAAGAATATTTATGGCACTCAGACAGATATGATAGAAAAACAAGAGATACAACGAGATACATTTCTAGTTTCACCATTACTTGTTCTTCAAATATTCCTCTTTACAAGAAAAAAGGTATCAGGTTTATGCAAAGAGACCCACATTTGGTTTTTGACCATTAAAAATGTGTACAATTGACCAATTTACTCATGGAGCCGCATTAAGATCTCCATATCTCTGGGAGTGAACCATGGAGGACCTTTAAAATGAAAACACCAAAAGACTTTAGCTTATTCACCATATCACCCAGAGTTATACATACATGCATACCATTCTCATCTCCGTGCGTGCCATAACTCTGTCTGACGCACCCACCGCTAGCCTAGCTTAGCAGAAATACTGGGGGTAAACGGCTCCAGCTGGCCTGCTCAATAAGTAACAAAATGACGCCAACATTTTCCTATTTACAGGTTGTGTAAGACTAATGGAAAATGAAAAGTTGCGATTTTCTAGACCGATATGGCTTGGAACCATACTCTCATTCCCGCGTAGTAATCATGGAACTTTGCTGCCGTACCATGGGTGCAGCGGCGCAATGACATTACAAAATGTTGGTGTTATTTAGCCACTTATTGAGCAGTAGGCTAGCTGGAGCCATTTACTTCCAGTCTTTGTGCAAAGCTAGGCTAGCAGTGGGTGTGTCAGACAGAGTTATGGCACGCACGTAAATAAACTTGCTGCCATCTTTCTAAAGTCATTTTTACACCCCTCTAATTTGGCTACAAATCTCAGGTGAAAATTGTAATTTTGACCCCCCTACTGATTACTCAGTAAATACATATAGCTGTGACATTTAATATTTTGGCTTTCCTCACTATTTATTTTTGTCTTTTTACAGAACTTTTTTTGTACAAAATCTAAAATTTGAGCCGGGGACCTCTGGTTGAGTTGACACTGAATGACCCTGTTTTGTTGCGTAGACACACAATTGGAGGCATCATTCATGTCCATAGGGTAAATAGTTCAAGTTAGGCATCAAAGTTTAATACTTAGGGTTCGGGTTCGGCTTGAATCCCAAAAGAGCAAATTTCATAAAACAAATGTAATCTATTTTAACATACTTATTTAACTTCAATCAAAGGAAAAAAGCTTGACGTAATATGCATGCAACAGCCGTTTTCAAATTCAGAATGAGTCTCTGAGCAATTAAACCCTGCATTAACGAAATGTAGGGGTCCAATCTAATAAAACCTCCCAGGAATCATAGCGCACGAGCTTCAAACCCCCTGGAGAGCAGACCATCAGTGATAAGCGTAGTACTGTTAATGAGATACGCACAACAGAATTTACACCCTCTCAGACATTAAAAAACATTAAGGCCGAGTATTGGGAACAGAGAGTAGAGAGCATGTTAATGAAGGTGAAGGAGTGGGCCGCACAATAAGGACAGATCAAAGCTGTTGTCGGCTAAAAGGGTCTCGTGCACGTGAACACACAAGGGATCAATCAAGGGTTTTAATCAAGACTCACTACTTCACGACAACCAAAGTCCTAAATGCAAACACGCAAAACCTTCATACAAAAGGGCGGATGATAAAACACAATGACCTTTGACCCATGAAGGAAAGGTGGCATGCAAGTTGATGTTCTGCCTCTGATTGACAAGGGAAAGTTTCATATTAGATTGAAATGGAACACAGAACTATATTCTAGAGATTATTATAAATATCTCAGTGTTTGTTTGTCCATACGCTGAAAGTTGCAAAGACAAAACCAGTTATGACCGGATTATCTATAGAATTACCCCTTTAACAAAATGAGGAAGAATACATTAGGATTGCATTTGTCCTTTCCACCAGCTCTGCGATAAACACAGTGAGATGCAATATGACACTGATACGCTCAAGTCAAGGTAAATAGAGCAATAATGAATCGTTTCATTCAGGAGATTCACATGGTGTATTACCCAGCAGAACGCACCCAGTTCTCGAGCCCAATTCAAAGCACTCATGTGCCTTCATCCTGAAATGCCAATGGCATTGAGACTCGTTCTACCACATGAGCCGTCTGGTCTGCAGGAGTTCGGATGCAGCCAGGGGTGATAAAGGTCTAAGGTGTGCCATTCAGAGCAGCAGGAGACAGAAATAGTAATTGCTCTTATTTTAATGGCTTTGACTAAAAAAAAAAAGGGAATTTGAGTTAATCTAGGCTCATTGGAAATACGTGCCTCTATCAACATTTTTACAAACCTGCAAAACTATACCTATACAGTACAATTCGCTGCAGTTTCCAGCTGAAATGAAGACTGGAGGAGTAAAATGGAAACTTTCATTCCTTTTCAAAATAATTATGATTACACGGCCAGATTATTGATTAATAAATACTTCTTTTAGTGCAGTTCCCAACACAATACTATGGTATGACCTCAAAACACTTCTACCATAGTGCATTATTTGTAAACTAACACATTTTATGTTTGCATCACATAACCAGCTCCGTTTGTATGGCTTTTCTGGCATAGTAAACTTGCTCGGTACTACACCTGGTACAGCATTGCACTTGCAATGAGGAGTGCTGGGTTACAAGTCCCGTGAAACAAAAAGTCATGAAAAAAAGAGCTTGAAGACTTAATGTAAAGCTAAAAATGTCATGGTGCAAATGTGTTTTTATCCCAGCTTTGCTTTTGTTAAAACTATCGGTTAGGTTTAGGGTAGGGTTTAGTGTAGGTGGAACGTAATTTTTAAATACAGAGAGCATTAAAGGGATAATCAATCATAATTTACTCACCCTCAAGCCATCCTAGGTGTACATGACATTCTTCTTTCAGACGATTACAATCGGAGTTATATTTAAAAACGTCCTGGCTCTTCCAAGCTTTATAATAGCAGTGAATGGCAGCCCCAAAAAAGTGTATCCACCCATTATAAAAGTAATCCACACGGCTCCAGGGGTTAATAATGGCCTTCTGAAGCGAATCGATGGGTTTTTGTAAGAAAAATATCCATATTAAACACCTTATAAAGTAAAATATCTAGCTTCCACCAGACCGCCTTCCGTTTTCAACTTACGAAGAAAGTGTAGCGCCTCTTGCAGTTCAAAATGCTTACGCTATTTTACGTTTTTTTACGCTACGTCTGACGTCATCGTCGTGCCAGTTACGCTTTTTCCACAGATTGAATACGGAAGGCGGTCCACCTGACTTGAAGGCGAGTAAATCATGGGGTAGTTTTCATTTTTGGATGAACTATCCCTTTAACCTTTTAGCACCACTTACGAGACATTACATTTCCACACAACAATCGACGTAATAAAGTTTCACATTTATCTGTTTTGGATAAAATTGAACGATCTTTTAGCGCCACTCACTGGACATTTCTCTTTGAAAGCGACGTGAAACATGCAAGACATTTTCTCACATGCACATATTTCCAATGAGACTGGGTTGGAATCAATACAGCTAATATATTAGCTTTCAGTCATATGACCATGCAAATTTAGTTTTTGTAATGCTAACTCTAAGTTTCCAACCCAACATCTTAAACCGAGATGTTCTATAATATTTTAGACAGCATGGCAGGTACAGAATGGCAGCACTGCTGCAACCAATTAAGATCATTAAATGTATCTTAAGTAAAGTGAATACCAGTCGACCACTTGAAGTATTCCTTCAACCCACTAGAGGGGAAAAATAACCAATATCCCTGGAAAACAAAAAGGAGGCCACAGGTTATACTAATCAACAGACTTCCTCAGACAACCCTCAAACAAGAGAGATGCAAATTCAAGCTCCTCAGTAGCTAAGAGATGGTGAGAGGGAGAGTGAAAGAACGAGAGCAAAACAGAGACTCTGAGCACAGCTGAATTGGACATGTTTTCTCATGCTAATTTTCCTGCCGGAGTGCCGGGGAGGGAAACAAAAGCAGACGAGAAACCGTCACTAAATGCTGTAAGAACGTGCACAAAGGACGAGCTAATGAGGGGGACCTTAGCGCTAACTAGAAAAACAAGAGGGCAGCAGAAGGCACTTATTAAAAATGAAAAGATCTTTATACAGTGTAAAAGGTTGTCACTGGTTCCTATGCTTTAAATTTACAAATAGTTAAACAACCCTAGATCAGTGGTTCTTAACTAATTTGGATCAGGCATTCAGATTTTACAATTAGCCAATCAAGACTTCACCAGAAGTGTTTCTCATACAGAATGTATTAATATTACCATAAACTGCTCACGCCCAACATTATGCAAAATTATTAACATTTGGTTTCCAAAAGTCTGTATTTTGATGGTTCCATGCTCATGCCAATAATTCTGATGTTATGCAATTTGGCTGGCATCTACCAAGAACCCATTTATTTATCTTTATATATGCAAAATATTCTGTTATATATAATTGGTTTATTCGTTGTTAGTATATAACTCATTATTTTTTGTACCGTTGTTTCAGAACAGAACTGCGGCCTATTTTTTTTCCGACCAGCCTGTTGGGAAACACTGTTACGGATAAACAGTTTTACTACGGTTTTTTTATTTGAGATATTTTAAAAATGTTTCTGCAACATCTTGGTATTTTATTATCTCCAGGGGGGTGTTAATATCCAAGAGCTGCAGTAATGTCTTCCAAAAACAGAAAATGTGCTGAGGAAGTCAGTCATTTGGACCCTGAATGGAAAACCAATGTAGTCATTAACATTAAATATGTGCTGATGTGTTTTAGTTTGGCCAGAAGACAGATATCAAGCATATGTCGATATGGGACGTGTCTACCATCCTTAATGTAGAAAATGCTTACTAGACACAAAAAACAGCAGAACAAGACGTTTAATGAACAGTTCATCAACACTCGAAAACAGATGTAGATCTGCTAACACCACAAACATTCACAGACAGAACCCCGTTCGTTGTAAAATCACCTCAGGGATACCACCAGCTGGTGGTTAGAGGAAGTGCACATCTCTATAACATAACTGCAATTTACAACCGCACAAATGACACCCCTGAAAGATTGTGCTAATAGACAAACTGATGTAGCACCACAAGAAAACATCGCACAACTTTATTTAGATTGGACTCCCACCGTCAAATCCCAGCAAAGTGTATTTTAATTTCCCAAAGCCTCCAGTCAGCCAAAGACATCATGTCTAAATGCTCTGCACAAAATCCTATCTGATAGATTCCGCGTAAATGTGTATTAAACCCACTATTGAACCTTCCTTCTGACAACAGCACAATGGGAGGCTTAATCCTAATCTCATAACAATGAAGAGTAAACCCGTTTTAATCCAGTGAGGTTAATTTATTGTCTGATTTTTGAAGGCTCAGAGTGAAGTCAGTGCGGACTGTTGTAAACTGACGTCCTGCATCCTTGAACATATAGTCTGAAAATCACGCCTGATATCGAAGATATTTAAGATTTTAAATCACAAGTGTTTCTGGGTCACTTGAAAAGTGAAAAAATATACATATATTTCTTATTGAATACCCTCACTTGGAAAGCAGTTTCAAAGAAGTTAGATCACTCTCAAGGGTCAAAATATTTGTTATATGGGCCTGGAGAGGTTAAATACTAAGTCTCTGTGGGAGCATCTCTCTCTGATCTCTCCTAATTAATTGTTTAATTAAGCAAATAAGTGTCTCATTCATTTGTCATTGATCACGGCATTGCCTGTTCAAACAATGCACAATGCACAACACATAAATACAGTTTGCTTTAGTCTGAATTGTCTTAAAGAAACTACAGTTTCTTTGAATTATATTAAACATAATGTGTGTGTATATAGGATCTATAAATATAGACCATAGCATCACCTGTGACAACCGTTTAGATGTTTTTTTTTTTTAACTACCAAAAACAAAGTCCTAAAAATGAGCTTTTTGGCCAGCATTATATAATGTTTGGTCAAAAACGCAATTAACGTTTCCATTCATTTAACATTTAAGCAATGTAAAGTCACATTAATGGATCACTCGTCAAATGTAGCCTATACGATGACATTTCTGTTACTCGTCTTAAGCAGATAAAAGTGATCATCATTAACGAGACGGTATATTTATATTTCCTCACTCTAATGAATATTCTGTCTTGAAACATTCCATTGTAATGCGATTGCCCCGGGAGAGAAACAATTCTACATGCATGCATTTGGCTTAGCCACAAAGTCCGCCGTTCGAAATCCATGAACATCCAAAGCGCACGAATATGACAGCGATTGTATTGCTTACCTTCATTATCCGGATAATTCCTCAAGGCTTGACACAACACTAATATGTGAAAATGAGCAAGGAAAGAGTAAATCCTAAAGAGAGCCATTTTCAGGCGGCTCCACGCGCCCGCATCCCTGTGCGTAAACTTGGGCTGGTGAGCCGGTGGCTGCGCTGGAGAACTGAACTGAACTGAGCAGAGCTGGGAAAACAGCGCGCCTGCTTGAAGGAAGATCCGACACTGGCGTGAGCTGCTCTCTGACCACAGCGAGCTGGGTGAAGGGGGCGGCACGCGCGCGCGTGTGCGGCGTCAAAAGTAGGCGTGCGTGCGTGTATGCGTGTTAGAAAGGAGGACTTTTTTTGCTCTTAAAATTAACAATTTTGTGTAAAAAGTGATAGTTGCTGTCTGGGTTCAGGATAGACAGATTAGATAGATAGATAGATAGATAGATAGATAGATAGATAGATAGATAGATAGATAGATAGATAGATAGATAGATAGATAGATAGATAGATAGATAGATAGATAGATAGATAGATAGATAGATAGATAGATAGATAGATAGATAGATAGATAGATAGATAGATAGATAGATAGATAGATAGATAGATAGATAGATAGATTTTTAAAGAATGTGATGCTTTGAGCGCTGTTGAGCGGAATCGTAAACACCTTTGATTGGCCATTGTGTTCACGCGCTCATCGGATATGTCTGTGATTGGCTACAATGATCAACGCACAGGAGTGTTTGAAAGCATACTGAAGTGTATGCGTGTTAGCGTGTTAGAAAGGAGGACTTTTTTGCTCTTAAAATTAACAATTTTGTGTAAAAAGTGATAGTTGCTGTCTGGGTTCAGGATAGATAGATAGATAGATAGATAGATAGATAGATAGATAGATAGATAGATAGATAGATAGATAGATAGATAGATAGATAGATAGATAGATAGATAGATAGATAGATAGATAGATAGATAGATAGATAGATAGATAGATAGATAGATAGATAGATAGATAGATAGATAGATAGATAGATAGATAGATAGATAGATATTTAAAGAATGTGACGCTTTGAGCGCTGTTGAGTGGAATCGTAAACACCTTTGATTGGCCATTGTGTTCACGCGCTCATCGGATATGTCTGTGATTAGCTACAATGATCAACGCACAGGAGTGTTTGAAAGCACACTGAAGTGTTTGAAAGTGTTTAGAAAGCGGGAGTGTTTGAAAGTACAAGCAGGTGACTAGCAAACGCTCCCGTGTGTATCTGTGTAAGCGCTCAGTGACGAGCGTCATTGATGTATATTTACAACATGTTTTTGAAGCACTGATCCTATAGCCCAGGGTTCCCCAAACTACGGCCCGCGGGCCGAATACGGCCCGCCCCCACATTTGGACCGGCCCTCTGAACCAGAGTCCTGCACGGGCGGGTACCCGACGGGTGATCCGCGAATATTGCTGAAACGGGTGAAAAAAACATCCTAACTGTGTCGGATACGGGTCCGGGTCGGACAAGGGACAAACACGGGTCTAAACACGGGTTTTAAACAGTCACGTGCAAACTAATATATATATAAAAATATATGCATGTATATTGTAGATGTGTTCCTAAAAAAAGTATGCATATTTTTAGGAACACACAAAAATATGCCTTGCCTGTATTTCAAGTTGATAAAATAATTTTAAATCAATATTAGTTTATTTGTGGCCGTGCGGCGCGCGCGCGCGTGCCCTCCTAAGAGATTCACAACCGCGCGCGATCTGCCTGCACTGAAGTCGTCGAGATGGATCCTGAGGAGTTGAAGAAAAGATAACCGCAAATGTGGAACTTCATCGCTGAGGAAGCACGCAGATAACTGTGGTAACAAACCAAGCACACACAGTTCTAGCGAACAGTATTTTTCAAAAGGGGACAGAACTGAAGGTGCCTCGTAGAGATGATAAGGACACATTTATGTTTGACAGCTCTGAAGTTGTCCTTGTGTTAATGGTCGTGTAATAACTTCTGTATGCTGGCAATAAACATTTTTGAAAGTGTGTCTATAATGTTATACTAAACATTAGATTTTTAGTTTGATGAATAGATTTAAAATCATAATAAAATCTCCACAATAATACTGGTAGTCACTCCGGCCCATGTAATTTGACCATGGGCCTCGGAAGCAAAGAAAATGTTGGTGGGCCCTCAGAATTTTTTTACTGGAGTAGATGCCAATTACATTAAGTACAAATATACCGCTTTGCTTGCTAAACGTATAGTTCAGAAAGACAAAGTTACGGACATCGCCATATTATTGAACGCGGCAGTAGTGTAGGGGTAATACGTACGGCATCTAGTTCTGACACAAGTCGACCCATGGTTCGAATCCGCCTTACGCCGAACTCAATCCTCTCCCTTATCACAAATCAGATCGGAAAGGCATTTTTTTTTCAATAAAAATTAAGAAAATATTAGAAAAGTGGAAATAAAGTGTCTAACATGTGTTTAATAATAAGTGTTTATCGATTAGGGGTAGGTAAACAGACATGTGCTGAATGTTAGAGACGATAAAAGTGAGTGGGTCCAATATCATTGATCGTAAAAAGTGGGTGGGTCTTGTCCCACCCGACCCGGCCCCCCATTAAAGAAAGGAAAAATGATGTGGCCCTTACAGAAAAAAGTTTGGGGACCCCTGCTATAGCCAATCACAGACATGTCTGATGAGTGCGTGAGCACAATATGCAATCAGAGGTGTTTTCAGTTCCTTTAACAGCGCTCAAAGCTGTTACCAAAGTCGGTACTTTTGACAACACTAGTTTCAACCGATTTTTAGCATTATAATCCTTCGAATGCACACACTAGAAGATTCATCTGGACCATGAGACCACACAATTCCACAGTGAGAAGAGATCTCACAGAGACGCAAATGAAGAAAAACAAATGGAAGACGATCAAAGTCGTCAGCTGGTTCTCCTAGCATTAGTTTTTTCAGGAGGAAAAAAATAATATGGGTTATCTTTCTCATTACTTATTTTACACATTTTTGTGGCTGCCAAGTTTCAGCTTTAGAAGCACACAGCATCCGGTTGGTGAAGCTTGCTCGCTCTCATTGGCTCTCACGGGTATCAAGTCAGGTCCAGCCCAATCAAGAGTTGTACACAATTTTTCGGGACAAAAATTAATTTGCGACAAGCCTCGAATCGGGCTACGGCCCCCAGATTGCTTGGGGTTACAAATTGGGTTCTTCAAGTGTGTGGCCAGCCTTAGCCTTAGTGTTTGGTCTCCATTGCAGCATTGAAAAGAGTCATGTGATCGGTGTCCACCTAAAGCTGGCCACACACTTGAAGATTTTAAGCCCAATTTTTTTACAATGGCGCAATGGAAGGCGAAGGCTCAACCCAATGTTTTGCTGACCTTTAAAGATGGTGTGGAGAACAACGTCTGTGTCCATTACAAATCACTTTTTTACTTATATTTCAGCCTAAAATTTTCTGGGTCAGTACATCTACCTTGGGTTGTTTTGCCAAGTTTATAGTGTAAATGCAGACAATGGATATGGGTCACTTTTAAAGATGAAAGCTGGACATAAAAATATGGTCAACAAATCGGAATTGGGCATCAAGACCTGCAGTGTAAAGGCGACCATAGATAGATACATACCGGTTATAGCCTTGACAGTACATCCCCCATTGTCAGTGGCAATTACTTATGGACATCTAGATCAGGGAGTTGGGTTTGGGTCAAAGCCACTTCACTGCCCTGCCGTTCACTTGACCATGTTAGTCATATCACAGGCATGGGGATGCAGACTAAACCAACACAACAGAGCCCATTAGACCAAAACCTCAACGTTTGGTATTTAAAGATGAAGGTCAAATCAATAGTCTAACTGCTCTTGGAAAAAGGCCACCACTTTCCTCCCTCTGCCAGCTGGTTCCTCCCACGGAGGAGCCCTCATAAGCTCTGTCACCTACCAAAAAAATGACATCACATTTCATGTGGCTGAATGTGATGGCAGAGAGCGTAAATGAGATGTCTCTACTGTGTAAACCCTCTCCAACAATGGCTGACAGACAATCAGGCACACTGCCCGGGGTGTGTGGAGGAGTGCCGGGGGTGTTTATGATGGCGCAGACAAGCCTGTACACACTAGAGCTGAAAAACAAATGCAGTGAGGTTTCTTAGTGCCACTGTCTTTTTATCTGCATTTCTCTCTCTTTCTCTTGCTGTCTATCACACTATTTGTGACAGGCAGGACAGTCTGGAGAGAACATGTGCATGAAGCAACCAATATGTAAGAAGCTACATTGTAATGCATGTGTGACTTCCCTTGCATGCTTTTTATTTTTCTTTTGCACGTAACTTAAAGGAATAGTTAATTTATTCGCCCTCATTTCATTTCAAACACATGACTCTCTTCTGTAAACACACACAAAAAAGAGAAACGTTAAACTGGTCACTTGGTTCTATGTGATAACAATGAATTGTACTGACTGTGCTGAAGCTTTCAAGCATCATAAAGCATTTTAAACCACCATGAAAGTCTCATAAACCTGCCCATATTATATGGGCATTAAGTCTTTTAATGCCATACAGTAGTGTTCGGTGAGAAACAGAAAATGTTTCACTCATAATTTCCTTTTGCATGTATTTCTATGTAGTCAATAAGTTCAAACCAAATTGTTTTATGCAAGGGTTTCGCATAATTTTTAAGCGTGAAAGCTCCAAAACAACATAAAGGTGATAGTTGGCTCTTTAAATGTCGTATCTCCTTACTCTAAAATAACTAAGGAGCTGCTGAATTTTTAAAATTACCCCCCTGCATGCATCAGTGACCTGTCAGAAGAAACCTTCCTGTTTGGGGAAGATGCGGTCACGATGTGTCTTCCACAATGTCTCACAATGCACCACATCCCCAACATAAACCCGTTTCATTATTTAGCAGAGGAGTGAGAATCTGTACCCATCAGTCTGAGAATCCAAAAGCTGCGGCGGATCCGAGATCTCCAATGCCCGCTCTTATTAATGAAGTGGGAGGGACTTTGACAGGTGTAACAGGGCTGACAAATACATATCAACCTAAGACCTAAGACCTCCTGTTGGTTAGTGCAGATAGCTTGAGTCTAATGAGGCTTGCTGGCAAGCTCCAGAGGCCAGACAGAGCACGGATGATCATGTCAGCTGCAGCCGAGAGCCACATGCTTTCATATTTGTCTATCATGGATGTGTAACCATGGTGGAGGAGATATAGGAAGGGGGGTTTACGGTGGAGATCTTGAACTTTGAGCAGGGGCCCCTCTGGATCTCTAGAATCCCGCTGCTGCTGCATATGGGAAGAACATTTAATATGGAGAAAAATACCTCTGAATGGGTTTCAGTGGCCTAATTGTGATGAATGCATTCTTAGAAAAAGTCTTTACTTGGACTATGAGTTCAGTTCACTGAAGTTTTGAATGTTAGTGAGATGGTTGTGGTAAAAAAGGAGCGATTGTTGAACAGTTTGCTAGTATGCAGTTAATTAAAGAGGGTTTATATATACATTTATTTTATATATATATTCTGAGAGTTTTCTCAGAATTGTAAGATATAAACTCGCAATTGCGAGTTATAAAGTCAGAATTGTGAGTTATAAAGTCCAACTCTGAGGCAAAAAAAGATTGACCTTTTTCTCAAAATTGCGTTTATCTCACAATTCTGACTTTATATTTTGCAATTGCGTGTTATAAAGTCAGACTTGCGAGATATAAACTCACAATTGTGACTTTATATCTTGCCATTGTGACTTTATATCTTGCAATTCTGACATTATAACTCAGAATTGTGACTTTATATCACACAAATATGAGAAAAAAAAAAAGTAAGAATTGCAAGAAAAAAAGTCAGAATTTTGAGATATAAACTCGCAATTATGAGAAAAAAAGTCAGAATTGCGAGATATAAACTCATAATTCTGACTTTATATCTTGAAATTCTGACTTTATAACTCACAATTGTTACTTTATATCACACAACTTTGAGAAAAGTCAGAATTGCAAGAAAAAGTCAGAATTGGGAGAAAGAAAAGTCAAAATTGCACGATATAAATTCGCAATTGCGACTTTATATCACACAACTGTGAGAAAAAAGTCAGAATTGCAAGAAAAAAGTCTGAATTTTGCGATATAAACTCGCAATTGTGAGAAAAAAAGTCAGAATTGCGAGATATAAACTCACAATTCTGACTTTATAACTCACAATTGTTACTTTATATCACACAACTGTGAGAAAAATGTCAGAATTGCAAGAAAAAGTCAGAACTGTGAGAAAGAAATGTCAAAATTGCACGATATAAACTCGCAAGTGCGACTTTATATCACGCAATTCTGAATTGTGAGAAAAAGAAGTCTGAATTGTTAGATAAAGTCGCAATTACCTTTTTTATTTTTTTATTCTGTAAATAAAACAAGCTGAAACAAGCTTCCATAATATATATATATATATATTTTTTTTTTTTACTTTTTTTATAATGAAATGCACTGAAATACACACACACAACAACAACTGTTGTTTAAGAAATACAAAATACTATTTGACACCACAGGAGGTGAACATTCTTTATCAATAGATAGCACTTTCATTTCCTGTTTCTTTTTTCATTCAGACTTTTTTTTCATTCACAGTGTGATAGAGAGTACAGCTATTCATTCATTCATACAGCTATTCAATATCCACAATCCTTCAGATAGTGCAGATGAGTTAAATAAACACAGAGAGCTGAACTTTACTCAGGCATGTGGCTGCTTTCACTGAACTCTCACTATGTTTGGCCTTTCAGAGTGATTCATTCAGGGGGCGTTTATACAACACAGTTTTCAACTAAAAACTGAAAACTTTTTTTTGCGTTTTGGCCATTCATTTACACAACAGCAGTGTTTTTGGGGCCTGAAAACATGGGTTTCAAAGTGCAAAAGGAAGTGCAAATTTATGAAAACTATACCGTTAACGTCTCTGTGTAAACTACAAAAGCATGAATTTGTGAAAACAGTGACGTCATGTGCATGCATATTACATGTTCAGTCTTTGGACACTAAAGCCGTGTTTCCACCGAAATTACCCGGGACAATTTGTCATATCAAACTTTTTTCCTAGGAACTTTTCCCAAACCTGTTGCTGTCTGCGTTTCCATTGCAGTCTAAAATATAAAGTCAAAATAAACTTTTACTGCACGCACCGCAACAGACTTGGTGGAATGGTGGAATAAAATGCTGCATGGAGTCCACCAATCAGCATGTTCAGTGCCCAAGTCCCAGCCCCAAAAGTTCCTGAACAGAAGTTCCTGAAAAGTACTACCTCGCAAGCAGGGAATTTCTGAGGGGTACATTTTTACACGGAACTTCATTTAGATCCAGTCGAAACACAGAGTACCACCCCAAAGTCCCTAGTTCCTGGGGGGAAGTTCCTGAGGTGGAAACGCGACTATAGTGTATAAGTGACATCGCCAACTACTGCCCAAACATGCATAAAACAGCATTCTTAATCATTTCCATGGATCTGTGTGAAAGGGGGTCATTTTAACAACATTGTTGCCTGTACTTTTGTTTTTAGTACATCTTTGTCATGTAAATGTACCCTCAGTATTTCCGTTTCAAAAGACTCTAAACTGGTTGTAAACAAGCTCTATGTATTTTACTAGAAGTAGCTTAGTGTATGTTCAATGCAACATTACCACATAAGAAAAACCTTCAAGAAGCAACATCCAGAAACCTGCAGCAGACATGCAAGGACCCCTTTCTCTTTCTCTGCACCAGACACTTTTGTAGAGCTGCACAAAACCGAACAGAAACAAAAAAGCTCTTTTGTGCTGGCTTGCGGTACATCAGGGACCGCATGCTGGCTGATTGACGGGGGTCCAGGCTCCACCCACCAGAGGTGAGCAGGAGTGTGGGAAGAGGCAAGTGCACAATGCTTGCTCTCCAGAGGGGCGGGAGGGACCTAAGACCCGTCCCCCGCTCCATGGCAGACAGGGCATGGCTCTCTTTCAGTAGACTGAGCCCTAGGGTCAGTATATGGGGCCCTGTAGAAGCACATCTGTGTGGAGTGGCACGGCCCTCGTTTAACCTGTCCCAGATGGCTGTGCTCTGTAGGCACCAAACAAGAGAGTCACTAGGAAGTTCAGTCTAGGACTTAGTGAGTTGCCAAGTTCAAAGGATAAGTTCATTAAACTAATATGGAAGTGGACTTATATACAGTACATTTTGGAAAGGGAAAATATATATTTTGAAGTTTCCAAACTTTTGGAGGACACTGTGTATGTTCTCATATCACACAACTGTTCAAAAGTTTGGGGTCAGTAAGACTTTTTTATGTTTTTGAAACAAGAGACTTGTGTTTATTAAGGCTGTATTTATTTGACATAAACTGCAATATTGTGAAATATTACAATAAAAACTTGTACATTTTAATATATTAAAATGTTTTATTGTTTCCTGTAACGGCAATGCTCCATTCTTTGAAGTATTCTTTGATCAACTGTGTTCAAAATACACCATTTATTTAAAATAAAAATGTTTTGTAACATTACAAATATCTTTACTGTAATTTTTATGTATCTATGCAGAATGTCAATTTCTTAAATAAAAAAATAAAAATCGTATTAATCACAAACTTTTGAATGATTCACCAAAATAATGCTGTGATGTCCTGTATTATCTGGCACCAAGATGTTAGCAGCAGATCCTTAAAGTCCTGTAGGTTGCGAGGTGGAGCCACCATGGATCGAACTTGTTGGTCCATCACATCCCATATAGATGCTCAATCTGGGGAATTTGGAGGCCAGGGGAATACCTTGAATGAGTTCCCTCATCATGTTCCTCAAATAATTCCTGAAAAATGTGTGGCAGGGTGCATTATCCTGCTGAAAGAGACCACTTCCACCCGGGAAAACCATTGTCATGAAGGGTCATGTGTCAAATTTATGTCCACGTGAATGGTAGGACCCAGGGTTTCCCAACAGAGCATTGGCCAGATCATCACACTCCCTCGACTGACTTGTCATTGTCCCACAGTGCAATCCTTGTGCCATCACTTCCCCAGGTAAACAGCGCACACGTTCTTCCATGTGATGTAAAAGACAATGGGACTCATCAGACCAGGCAATATTCTTCCACTCCAATGTCCAGTTCAGACGCTTGCGTACCCATATAGGCAATTTTGACCATAGACAAGGGTCTTCATAGGCACTCTGACTGGACTACGGCTACGCAGTCCCATGCAGCAGAGTGCGATGCATTGTGTTGTGAAACATTCCTCCCATAACCATCATTAACATTTTGTGCGACTTGTGCCACAGTAGACCTTCTGTTGGCACGGACCAGATGAGATAGCCTTCGTTGCCTTTGTGCCTCAATGAGCCTTGGGCGTCCAACACCCTGTCACCAGATTGTGGTTTGTCCCTCCTCGGACCACTGTTGGTAAATTCTCACCGCTGCTGACTAGGAACAACCCACAAGCCTTAGGCTGCGTGTCCAGCAAAGCGTTTATACTGTAGCCAACTGAAAACACTAGGCACTCTGCTATGATTATAACTGACAACTAAGGAAATCCCAAATTCAGTATCTCAGAAAATTTGAATATTCTAATTCTAATTGTTATATTCTAATTATATGACCAGCACCTGTATTAAAAAAAAATTAGATACAATGTAAAGTATTTGATCTGGCTCTTGTTTGAACGGCTGGTTGAACATTCTTCAACTCTTGGTGACCGGTAAAAAATGCAGCGCGTTCAGCGCTTGAGTGTGAAATAAATAAAAATGCGGTGCTCCAATTGAAAAAATATGCTAGCCTCATGAAAAAACACTTACTGTTTCAGAGATACTTGCCATAACAACCATGTCAAAGTTGCTCAGATTTTTATTCCAGCATCCAACACAATATTCGCTGTGACTAGTCATAGTTTTTTTTTTTTTTTGGCTCATCAGTGTGTGTGTTTGTGTATATATATATATATAAACCAACACATTTACAAAACCATTTCCCAATATCTCCATCACTTTTTCTTTCTGTTGTGCTTCCTCAAAAGACACTTACACAACACTCCCCTGGAAGAACAAAACATTGTCAGGGTTTGTTTATTTTGTAATGTCTCTGAATATGTCTTCTTCTGCAACACTTTAGAGGGCACTGGATGTCTCTTTTAGATCACAGAGAAGAGAAAAAGACTTCTATCCCTCTGGCGTGGTTATATAATAACCAAGAGAGAATGTTTTTTTCCAGCGCCAGCTCTGTGATGTTGCACATCACTCGGGTTTGTTGGGTTTCTGCTCCCATCGTCCCTGTCAAAGATGCACCGACAAAGAATCCAGTTTCTCTCCATTTCAAGGCACGGAAACGGATCAATCCGTAATGCTCCGGTGCGGATTAGTCTTTGTAATTATTTGAGATCTCATTATCAAACAGCTGCTCTGCCTAATTTAATCAATATTTAGTGATAAGACTTCCCGCATACATTCATCTGCAGAGCGAGGCGACACTAAAGAGGCTACAGCCGATTCTTACCGTCTCTTCAAGTAGGTCAAGATGCAGGGTTTTCCTTCAGAGTTATGCAACTTCAGGCTTCTGGACTACAGTGATTCAAAATACTCAAGAGAATGAGGGATATTTTTAAGAACGCATACGCCTGGATTGTGAACATCACATTTTTTTGCTGCGGCAATAGGATTAGATATATTGCCTTGCATAGCAGATATTTCTTTTACGTTGACAGCTTTTATTGTATCTAGTGAAATTAACTCTTATCTTTAACACACATTATTTGACTTATCACCCCTTCCCTCTCTTGGGATGAGTGTTTTTGGCCGTTTGTTGACTTTATTAACACCATCTCTTCCTAAACACACGCAGTCCCTTGACAGAAGCGCAAATCCCCAACATATAGACTGTTTCCTAATCAGAAGCACACAGCTTGGCTTTCTGCCCCAAAACGTCACTGGTCTACCATGACCCCAGTTAACCTTTCTATTTAAACCACCGAAAATCCCTTAAGCAAACTCCAGTTTCCTATCTCG
Organism: Romanogobio albipinnatus; assembly: GCA_023566225.1. Lineage (NCBI taxonomy): Eukaryota > Metazoa > Chordata > Actinopteri > Cypriniformes > Gobionidae > Romanogobio > Romanogobio albipinnatus. The sequence continues at coordinate 30,564,551 of CM042260.1, read as the reverse complement.
TCGGTACAGCCTCTAAACATCAGCCTTGGGAAAAGGACTCAAGAAGAAAGGAGCAAAAAGACACCAGGATGTGAATCTTACCCTAAAGTTACATTACATTTAGAAGGCGTTGTACGACAATCACACCGAAACGTTGTCACCTTTCGAGGCCTTTCAGTCAATAACACTGAAGCTATTCTGCCGTTTTGAGTCAGATCCTGACATTAGACCTGGGATGTACAGTGTTTTATTAAAGATGCCTGATGAAGGCTAATGTTCGCTCCAGGACGTTTGTGAGACATGGATGAACAGAGTGCAGACGCCTCCAAGTCTCCGAGTTCTACCTGAATGACCTGAGAGAAAATGATGGAGCGGCCTCATCTGTGCTGTATTATAACTGGTCTATGTGAAAGGTCTCTGTATCGATCTACAGTACATAGTCGATATTCATAACCTGCAATGATAACACTGTCTCTCCAGAGGCCAAGATGTCAGAAGGGATAAGGTCATCCTGTGTCTGTCTGGTGGTGTAATGCACTGCAAAAAAAAGATTTCTTAGTCAGTATATAATTAGAAAAAGAAAAAAAAGCATTAACATTTTCTTAGATTTATTTTAAAAATATAATAATAAAAAAACGATATAATATATATATATATATATATATATATAATTAATTAATTTAATAAAGATAATGTGATACCATCTTATATTTAATTATTTAAATTATTATAAACGATAAACGATACCAGACAATGAATAAGGGTCTTCTAGCGAAACCAGGGACTTGCACAGGGGGGTTGCTCAGGTTGCCCGGGCAACTGCCCGTATGCCCTTCTCGACTCACGTTGCCCTTCCGAGGTGGAAAATAAATAAATAAAAAAAATGGTACAATGGATGCAGAATTTCACTGAGGCCTAGATTAAAAAAAAATTTATAATAAATAAATAAAATTAATAAAAAATAAATAAATAAATAAAAAAATAAAAAAATCGCAAAGTCTCACTCATCCTCTTCCATATTTGGGCACCCGTCCGGAAGTGAAAGTCAGTAGGGGGAAGGGCAAACTCTGTTTCCGTGGCTGCAGCGCTTCACGCGACCGGCACCTGAGCTGAGCCTGCATGAGCGGCACTAGAAGGAGATTGTCGCGGTTGTCGGGTGAGACGACTTAACGTTGTCGGAAAGGTATAACAAACGGACGATCATCATCATCAAGTTTTATGATATTAATTAATATCTTCATAAATCCAGGATGGTGGTAGCGGGTGGGGTGGTGTTTGTTAGTGCCCTTTTTTTAGGTCAGAGCAACTGCCCCTCAAAATTCCTGTGCACGTCCCTGAGCGAAACGATCAGTTTATTACGAGAAACCGAGCAATATTTATCTATGTATACATCTATGACCATGTTCGTATTTTTACGTCACTTAGCGGAAGTTATAGCGGAGCTCAGAGATGATCACATTCGTCTGATAAGAGGTAAAATAATATCATAAATACTGCTCGGTTTCTCGCAGAAACTGATCGTTTCGCTAGATAAGACCCTTATTCATTGTCTAGTATCGTTTGGTATCGTTTAAAGCCCTTTGAAGCTGTACTGAAACTTTCATTTGGACCTTGAACCGTTTGGAGCCCATTGAAGTCCATTATATGGAGAAAAATCCTAGAATGTTTTCATCAAAAACCTTAATTTCTTTTCGACTGCAGAAAGAAAGACATGGATATCTTGGATGACATGGGGGTGAGTAAATTATCAGCAAACGTTTATTTAAAAGTGAACTAATCCTATAACTCTTCCCCCGCCAGCATTTAAAAAAAAAAAAAAAAAAAAATTGCCAGCCACAGTCAGCATTTTTGATAATTTTCACAAAAATGTCATGGTCCCCAGAATAGTTTGCTGTATGAATATCTGAACAACAGGCCCTCTGCTTTTAAACCTGTTTTATTATAGCTTCATGCATTCTCTTTTTATATCAACACTTGAATATGGGTACGTTTCATAAAAAAAAAGCAATATTTTGAGCTGAGAAAAAGCTGAGAAAATCACGCTTTTTGTCAAAGACTACATCCAGAATGATGATCAAAACATAGATGGTGTAAATAGAGTCCACCGCTAATACTTGCAAAGTCTTGTAGCTCATCCTGGGTCGACATTTCATTCTGTAACATTAGGCATTAGGTTTTGATTTATTTGCTGTATATTGTTGATGATAGCGTTATTTTACATATGCATATGATATCGCTTGTTTCTGCGTCTTCTTCCCCTGTGTTTTGATCAGGAGATTCTGTACTCTTTCAGAAGCACAACTCTACAGTATAACAGTGAAATGTCATGTTTGGCAGGTTTTCTCACAAATAACGGAAAATTCTGTTTGGTGGGGAAAGTTAATAATGTTATATAAAAGTAAATCTTTTTTTCTTTTCAGGATGTTTACAATATTTTTACTGAATAAGAAAAAAAAATTATTACACCGTTCAACATTTTGGGGTCGTCTCTTTAGAAATCATATTTATATGCTGATTTGGCAGAAACTGTTGATCTACTGGGATTTTCACACACAACCATCTAGGGTTAACAAAGAATGGTCCGAAAAAGAGAAAATATCCAGTGAGTTCTGTGGGAGAAAATGCCTTGACTCCAAAGGTCAGAGGAGAATGGCTAGACTGGTTCGAGCTGATAGAAAGGCAACAGTAACTCAAATAACCACTCATTAAAACCGAGGTCTGCAGAAGAGCATCTCTGAATGCACAACAAATCAAACCTTAAAGCAGACGGGCTACAGCAGCAGAAAACACACCGTGGGTGAAACTTCTGTCAACTAAGAACAGGAAAACTGGGGCTACAATTCACACACAGGTTCACCAAGGACAAAAGAACATTGGAAAAAACATTGCCTGGTCTAATGAGTCTCGATTTCAGCTGCGGCATTCAGATGGTGGGCTCAGAAGTTGGCGCAAACAGCATGAAAACATGCATTCATCCTGACTTGTATCAACAGTTCAGGCTGCTGGTGGTGGTGTAATGGTGTGGAGGATATTTTCTTGACACATTTTGGGCCCCTTAGTACCAATTGAGCATCATTTAAACGCCACAGCCTGTCTGAGTATTGTTGTTGACCACGTCCATCTCTATGACCACAGTGTACACATCTTTAATGGCTACTTCCAGCAGGATAATGCGCTGTCACAAAGCTCAAATCATGGCAACCTGGATTCTTGAACATGACAATGAGTTCACTACTCAAATGGCCTCCACAGTCACCAGGGGCCTCATTTATAAACGTTGCGTACGCACAAAAGAAGGCGTACGCCGCTCTCTACGCAATAATTGGTATTTATAAAAAGAAAACTTGACGGGAAAATGTGCGGTCCTTCACGCAAGCTCTGACCCAGGCGTACGCACAAAAACTGGTGAAATGAGAAAGGGCGACACCGTCGGCAGATGAAGAAACACGTGAAAGTGTGTGAAACTGTAGACCGTTGTGTAAAAGAAATGGCAATACTGCCTCTCATAAATAACATGAAGACTTCACAAAGCAAGTCTTACAATTAACAGCCTACACGAACACCCGTTTGATCGATCTGCAGTGCAAAACAAACAAAATCAAACGAAAATTGCAACAGAAATGCAAATTAACACATATTTGCAAAAAGAAAAGTGAAATATGTTCTGCAATAATATTGCCATGTTATGCAATTCATCCTCATAAATAATATAGTAAACAGAACGAAATAATGTGCAAAGCTGATATTCTCGTCAATGTGTATAGATAGATAGATAGATAGATAGATAGATAGATAGATAGATAGATAGATAGATAGATAGATAGATAGATAGATAGATAGATAGATAGATAGATAGATAGATAGATAGATAGATAGATAGATAGATAGATAGATAGATAGATAGATAGATAGATAGATAGATAGATAGATAGATAGATAGATAGATAGATAGATAGATAGATAGATAGATAGATAGATAGATAGATAGATAGATAGATAGATAGATAGATAGATAGATAGATAGATAGATAGATAGATAGATAGATAGATAGATAGATAGATAGATAGATAGATAGATAGATAGATAGATAGATAGATAGATAGATAGATAGATGTATTAATTGTCCACTGGGGAAAGTTGTTTTCATAGTCAAATTTCTTCATCAGCTACGGAATCATGGTATTCATGCATATGCCTTTAGTTTTATTTTTGATAGAATTAACTATTTCCCATTTCCACGTAGATTATAACCGACATCTGTAACTTGTCAGATACAATTAAATGGATGGAAATAAAATGCCCCATCACAATGCGTAATGACGCACAATGGCTGATCTTGCGCTCTTAGAAGATGTGGCAAATGGAAGGATTCAGAGTGAAAGCATCTTCACACAGCAAGAAGTCTTGCTGGCAAACGAGGACACACTCTGGCGATGGAGCTCTAGACGCTTTTTTGCCTCAACTTTGATGTCCGACCATTTCTTTTTTATTTCGGCCATGGTCCGAGGTTGTGAGGCTACAGCATTTACGGCGTCTGCAACCTTTTGCCACTCAAGTGCCTTTTTGGCATTAGTAATGCCCACACTGTGCCCTCCAAAACAACATTTTTATCCTCTTTTCAACCTTGCCAATGATAACTTCTACTTCACATAGAGAGGAAATAAAAAAAAACGTAACTTCACTCTGTGTTTGCCATGATTGCGCAATCGATGAATATTAATTTGTGGGCGTTTCACGGACTATTTATGGGCAACTATGGGCGTGACATGAAGCCGCAAAAGCTGCGCTACATTTAGAATCAATTGTGATTTATTAAGGGAAAACTGCGTAGGATGTGCGTGCGCACGGTTTTATAAATCCCAATATTTCTGTGCGTACGCACGTCCTACGTTTCATCCGTACGCCACTTCTGACGCAAATCCTACGCAAAGTTTTATAAATGAGGCCCCAGATCTCAATCCAGTAAAGCACCTTTGGGATGTGATGGAATGGGTGATTGGCATTATGAATGTGCAGCCGACAAATCTGCAGCAAATGCGTGATGCTATGTTTCCAGCACCTTAATTGTTTAATCTATGCCACAGAGAATTAATAGAGTCCTGGGGCCTCATTTATAAAACTTTGCGTAGGATTTGCGTCAGAAGTGGCGTACGGATGAAACATAGGACGTGCGTACGCACAGAAATATTCGGATTTATAAAACCGTGCGCACGCACATCCTACGCAGTTTTCCCTTAATAAATCACAATCAATTCTAAATGTAGCGCAGCTTTTGCGGCTTCATGTCACGCCCATAGTTGCCCATAAATAGTCCGTGAAACGCCCACAAATTAATATTCATCGATTGCGAAATCATGGCAAATACAGAGAGGAAATCAAAAAAACGTAACTTCACTCAATGTGAAGTAGAAATTATTGTTGGCGAGGTGGAAAAGAGGAGAAAAATATTTTTTGGAGGGCACAGTGTGGCCATTACTAATGCCAAAAAGGCACTTGAAGTGCAAAAGGTTGCAGACGCCGTAAATGCTGTAGCCTCACAACCTCGGACCGTGGCCGAAAAAAAAAGAAATGGTCGGACATCAAAGTCGAGGCAATAAAGCGTCTAGCGCTGCATCGCCAGAGTGTGTCTGCCACGGGTGGGGGAGACGGGACACGGGAGCTGACCCCTCTTGATGAGAGACTGGCGGCAATTATTGGGGAATCCCTATTAATCCCTATCCCTATTATCTACGTGGAAATGGGAAATAGTTCAGTGCAAATGTAATTTCTTGCAGCATGGTTGAGACATACGTCAGTTATTTTATCGAAAATAAAACAAACTAAAGGCATTTGCATGAATACCATGATTCCGTAGCTGATGAAGAAATTTTTACTATGAAAACAACTTTCCCCAGTGGACCATTAATACATCTATCTATCTATGTATCTTTTTATCTATCTCCCTAATTATCTATCTGTCTATCTAATTGCATCTATATCTGCTCCGCCAGATGGACACATTGACGAGAATATCAGTTTTGTACATTATTTCGTTCTGTTTACCATATTATATATGAGGATGAATTGCATAACATGCCAATATTGTTGCAGAACATATTTCATTTTTTTTTTTTTGCATTTCTGTTGTAATTTTCGTTTGATTTTGTTTGTTTTACACTGCAGATCGATCAAACGGGTGTTCGTGTAGGCTGTTAATTTTAATACTTGTTTTGTGAAGTCTTCAAGTTATTTATGAGAGGCATAGCCTATTGCCATTTCTTTTACACAACGGTCTACAGTTTCACACACTTTCACGTGTTTCTTCCATCTGCCGACGGTGTCGCCATTTCTCATTTCATCCGTTTTTGTGCGTACGCCTGGGTCAGAGCTTGCGTGAAGGACCGCACATTTTCCCGTCAAGTTTGCTTTTTATAAATACCAATTATTGCGTAGAGAGCGGCGTACGCCTTCTTTTGTGCGTACGCAACGTTTATAAATGAGGCCCCTGGTAGCTACTACCAAGGTGCAGGGCTGGACTGGGGATAAAATTCGGCCCTGGCAAACCCAGCTCATCCGGCCCATGAGATCCTCGTGAATGTTTTTGCTGGGGTTAGGGCCTTACATTGGAGTAAATAAATAAAACTAGGACAGGGACAAATAATGATGATATTATTGAATTTATTGCAAATGCAGATCTCAAACTTGATATTGCACTTTTGTCACACAGAAATGCACTTGACAGTAAAGCACTGATTTTGAGCTAGGATGCAATAAAGTAAATTTACTGCTTTTAAATTCTGTTGTGTAAAGTTGTTCCAAACCTGTATGATGTTGTCTCTTTTAACCGAGTTTAACTGTTGGCCAATTTTGGCCAAACCATGCTCCTCATTACCATGGGTATATGGTTTCTAAAATAAATAAATAAATAATAAACTATTGAATTTGTAATAAAAAAAAAAATATTGTAAACACGTAGAAAATACAAAAGCCTCTATAAAAGTGATTTATATTGCGCAATATTTAATGTAGCCTATAATAATAGCAACATTTTTAATAAATACATTTGTGCCAATACACCATATTTCTTCACTGTTAGTAGCTGCAAGGTAAATTGTGGTTGTGTGAGAAGTTTGTAGTGTGTATTGCCATTTTCCAATTTACCTCGTTGTATGTACATGCTCACGGCTGTTTTCAGCTGATTCACCAAAGAACCGTTATGTTACCATATCACACGATTGTATAAAACAAAATTCAGAGTCAAAGTGCCATTCATCACTTAATAGAGCAGCAGAAAGCAGAGCATGTTCGTCAGCGGCAGCGCTGTGCGGATATTCGCCTTTTGCAGTTTCATGCGCCCAAATCAAAAACACAATAAAAAAAACCCAGCGCCTAATATGGACACAGTCTATGAATATGGAAGAAGGAAGGTCTCTCTCGCTGTGGCCTGTCAATTCAGAAGACAAACCGATGGGCCGCTGTCCCTGCATGATGGGCCAGTCCGTGGCAAAAAACCTTAATAAATAAATAAATAACCTTCTATCGGCCCCAAAGTGCGTCGGCCCACCGGGAAAATGCCCGGTATGCCAGATTACCAGTCCAGCCCTGCCAAGGTGTGCCTATGAAAATGGCCGGTGAGTATATTTATATACCAACTGGAAATGTGGTGGTAATACTGTACATGGTACTGTAAGATTACCATATTCATACCAGGTAGTAGCTACTCTTGGTATTTCAAATAAGTTTTACAATCATAATTGGATCAACAACAAAAAAAGTCTTATCTCAAGACTTTCTGTTACATCTTACCTTCTGGTATTGGAAATAAATCTTTTGTAACACCATGTGTGCGTTTTAGTGGTAAAGTATCTATGACCAATCTGCCGTCTTGCGAGTGTGGCGGCCATGTTGCCCCTGTGACAGGGAGCAGGTGTGTTTTCCACCGCATTACACACACTCTGATGAGAGCACAGCGAAGCAGCAGGTGTCTAATTTCACCCTGCCTTCCTCCCACATACGCTCACATCCACACATCCTTCAAACACTACACACACACTTCCATAACAAACCCACAATTTCACACAGCTAAAGGACATATAAAGACGCAGAGATAGAAAGAAAAATATAAGCTAAGAGAAAGTGGGATCGAGTTGTGTAAACCTGTCATAATGAAACTCACCACAAGCCAAAAGCAGAAACCGCGAGGTGCTTCCTGTCCAGAAAGACATCTTCTCAGAAGCCCACCTCAAGAGGATGTTACATAAAGCATTTATTTTAGCACTTGAAATTACATAAGATAAATATGAGCTGTATCGTTGTATCAATGCAAAAAAAAATGTGCATATCAATATTTTCTATACTTTTAGAGCATGCCTAAGCTTTATTTTCTTCGATTTTAAAAGGCAATTCTAACAGGAGAAGTGAAACCATTAAAAATCAGGCACAAATGTTTTTTTTATTTGTGAGCTGTAAATGACAATTGATATATTACTCTGACTTGCTGCCAGCAGAAGAGAAGGGTTTTATATAAAATTTTAAATGCACCAAGACTCCAGTTTTTTGGATGCATCTCCTGACATATAACCCCACCTGCTGGACACTGTTAAAACAACATAAAAGCAAGTCCAAAGTCCAGGAATCACAATAAACCTGACAATTAACGAAGTGCCTGAACTCGCTTTGTGTTTTATGTATTTGTGTTTAAAAATGCAGATACTTCTTTCTGCTTCTTCTGAATCTCCCTAAAGAAAATTCGATTCCTGCATGTTGAAAAAGAATGTCAGGCTTCCGTGAAACAGACCTGAAACAGTGTGGCTTTGTGGTCAAAGCATCCTTTCTTTGATATTATATTATTTGAAATATCGTAATATCATAAAATATTCACAATAGTTTATTTTTTATTTACTTAGATTACTTTTTCTTTGCCTTTTCCTACTAAAACAGTGTGCAATATACAGAAACCAAATTCCACATTTTATATATATATATTTTTTTTATTTAATAACAATTCCAAAATAAAATCACAATGTATTCATTTTATGACATTGCATATGTTTTATTTATAAAATTTATAAAAATTTATTTATAAAAATATTGAATACAAAAAAAAAAATTTTGATTAGAGGTAATAAAATCTGTGAAGAAGAGAGTCAACATTCAGCATAAAACAATCATACATTTGACTTATTTATATCTTATACAAGCACACATTGAACAATACAAAAGCAAGATTTAAAAAAATATATATTATAATTGTTTCTTCTGTTTGCGTCCCTTTCTATTTTTTCTTCTTTTGGGGCCTGGCGAGGCTTTTGGATCAGAGTTTTGTTGTGGTATTATTTTCTCGTCGACCATTCTCCTAATGTCTTTGATCCACTTCGAGTTTGGATCATAACACTTTGCTTTCCCTCTCGTAGTCCACACACTAGAGAGAGAGAGAGAGAGAGAGAGAGAGAGAGAGAGAGAGAGAGAGAGAGAGAGAGAGAGAGAGAGAGAGAGAGAGAGAGAGAGAGAGAGAGAGAGAGAGAGAGAGAGAGAGAGAGAGAGAGAAAATAAAAGACAGATTTTGAAGGGGGTGTTTAATTTCATTTGACTTCTGTGCTAGATTATGTAAAGCACATCCAGAAGATGTTAACTTCTGTTTTAACTTAATTTGTAACTTAAGGTCATGTAGAGTGAGAATCTATTCACTTACATAATGGCATCGATGGGGCAAACTCCTGCCTCCTGGACTGTATAACGCACCACTCTGTTTTTAGGTATTCTACCGTTGCCCGTCTTCAAACAGCAATTTGAAGAACGGAGTCTTGTTTCTGCAAGACAAAGAAATTGTAGATATTTTTTTAAAACATTAAATGGTCACAAAACTTCATAAAAAGTTTCTCACAGATTTGTTTAAGTGTTCAAATTGAAAATACAGTGACCCCTCCCAGCATCATGACTGGGTAACAAAACAGATAAGGTTAAAACTCACCTGCAGTGGGACAGAGCAGAAACAGCACCAGGCAGAATGGAAGACAGACAAGCGACCTCATCACAGCTGTGCAGACAGACAATGACTGAAACTACTCTTAACACACTTTTTATTTCACACTTTCATTTCCTCTGCTCTTTTGTGCACTCATACACAGAAACCTCAACCCCCTACAACAGGGAAAGTGTATGAGTGAGAGAGCGAGAGAGAGAGAGAGAGAGAGAGAGAGAGAGAGAGAGAGAGAGAGAGAGAGAGAGAGAGAGAGAGAGAGAGAGAGAGAGAGAGAGAGAGTGCAGTAGAGAGGCGAGCCTCCATCCGATGAGTGGAAAAATAAGCTAGTGATGATCTCTGGGTTTGGCCCTTCACCCACACAGCACGCCACAGTGTAGGTGCATGGAGGCCTACTGTATGAATGGAGTTGCATTGCAAGAATACATGCCCAACAGAATTGCTCAGTTTTATGACACATAAGAATGCATACAACTTTAGACTAGCTTTATTTACAAATGCAACGATTCACATAAAAATACCCTGTCTCGTGATGCTATTCCACCAAAAGGCCATATAAAATACCACAAAATGAAGTTATTATTAAAACATTGCCAAGTAAAGGCAAAGTGATTCAGATTTTCACTGTCTTTCACAACAGACTTTCACTGTCAGCGCTCCAGCTCATGTGACAGCAGGGGTTTCCAAGCCTGCTCCTTGTGTTGGAGCTAACCTTTCTGCAGATATTTTCAATTTCATTTTCATTTCATTTTCATTTTCAACCCTGCTCCAGCACATCTGCCTCTGATTTTCAAGTAACCCTGATTAGCTGGTTATCAGGTTTGAATGGGGGTTGGAGCTGAACTCTGCAGGACAGTAATGGTACACTGTAAAAACAAAACAAAAATAGTTGAGCTAACTTAAAATAATAAGGCAACTTATAGCATTCAACTTTTTAAGTTAACTCAACTAATCCACTCCAGTTAAAATCAAATTAAAAACTTTTGTTCGTGAAATGAGTAGTAGGTAGTCTTTTTAACTTAAAACTTCTTGTTAAGGCAACTAAACAATTTTTAGCAATCCTTTATTTTATCTCCATGTTTTATTTTGTTCAGTTAAAAGGGTCATATGATGCGATTTCTTGTTTTCCTTTCTCTTTAGTGTGTTATGTAGCTTTTGTGCATGTGTAAGATCTGCAGAGTTACAAAGTTCAAAGTCTCAAACCCAAAGAGATATTCTTTGTAAAAGTTAAGGCTCAGCCACCTTCAACACTTAGTTCAAACACACCCCCACATATCTACGCCAGTATGTGCGGGCAGAGTTTCGTAACACCGCCCAAATATGTACGCAAAGAAAGGAGGCGTAATTTTTTTTTCCGCTGTAGTATTGTTGTCGCCGGGGCCGCCATGTCGTTGAGAAGCTGTTTTTCGTTGCGAAAGCCAAACTACCAAAAGAAAGGGCACAATTAGAAAACAGTGGCTAAGCTTTAGTTATAACACTGTTCCAGAACAGTACAACCCAAATATTCGACTGTGTGCAGCGCATTTTTCGTAGGACTGTTTCTAGCACCTGGGAGAGTACAGGCCGTTTCTACATCTTTGTCGTTTCTACAAAATCAAATGCAAACTTACCAATCTGATACTTTCTGGTCCGCGATTATTATTATGTTTTTCTCAAAACTCACTTCGAGTTTTTATAGTACCTTTCAATTAAAAATAAAGTAAAAATTGCATGTAATTACTATTTACACATATTGCAAAGAACTGCTACTTTTACATGGTCAACAGCATCTATCACTATTTGCACTTAGGCTGCATGTCCACCAAAGCGGTTTTTTTTTTTTCACATTTTTAGAACGCCATGAGCCTAACAAGGTGCTGAGCGAGTATTTCACGCTCAAGTGCTGAACGCTCAGTGTTTTTTACTGGTCGCGAGAGTTGAAGAATGCTCAACTTTGAGTAAAATGCGGCGCTCATCACTGTCACTTTTCACCCAGCCGTCCAATCACAGTGGAGGAGGGGCGGGACAAATACAACACCGACCAACCGCCACATTCTGCGTGTACAATGTCAACAGATATACAGAACAAAATAATTTAAAACGAGCCAGAGCAAATACTTTACATTGTATCTGCATCTGTATTTTGTATATAGAAATGGGATAGCCCAGTGGCGTAGGCAGAAAGTTGATGATGGGTGGGCCTCCAATAGTGTGGGTGGGCCTGAATAATTCACATTACCCCTTAATTTGGAAGAAAAATCCAAAAATCCGCTGAAACATAGCAAAATAGCTAAAAGTATTCAGCATATGTTGGACCTTTTATTGTCTATTGTCTTTTAATATTGTCAACTTCTACATGTTGATGCCTTCTCAAGCCCCCGTACGAGCTGTGTTTGTGATGTTTGAGCGTGACGCACGGAAGGACCGTTTGCATGGTTGCTTTAAAATTCCGCTAGTGCAGCTCGTGTCTCAGAAACTAAATACTCTAAGCTCCGTGCGATCAATCAAGTGTGTGCGGCTGCAATGTGAAACATTTTTTTAAACAAAAACAAAGCAGGAGAGAGATCCAACCTGAGTCCTGATAACTATATCACAAAGCTAAATCAATGTCCACAATGTCCTGTAGTTAGCTCAACTATTTTTGTTTTGTCCTGTACCTGCCATTAATAAACGTGCCCACAAATATTACATGCAAATATTTGATTGCCATGCCACGGCGGGCCAGACTAAAAACCTACACATAGCTTACCTTGTTTGGCTGATGTCTGTTCTAAACAAGTCGGAGTTGGCTGGGTTTTGAATTGAAGATGTTGATAATATCACTTATCCAGTCCTTCCAGAAAAATGTGGCTTTTTTTTGTGATTGTTGCGGGCAAAAAACCTTGATTATGCGGCACGTTTTCTTAAAAAATGCGATGGAAAATGCGGGACATTTATGCAATTTTATGCGATAAAATTGCGGGAACTTGCAAAAACTGCGGTTTGATGAGAAAGATGACCAAGATGGCGGCGCGAGTAGATCGCGAGGCTCGGCGTCTCTCCAGATTCTGCAATTTTGCGGTATTTTTCTTGCTCATCTCGGGTCTGTTCGTACAGAACAGTTGTGCCTTTACATCGTACACCCGCGCTGAGCTTTTGGATATTGGTTTGCGAATTTCCGACAGTTTTATGGACAATCTTCAACTCCTTCCTGAGATCGCTAGGACGCCCGAGGCGATGCGCGTAACCCGGCCGGGCGGAAGTGCACGCAGAAGGCGGCGTGATCGTAAACAAAGGCGGGGGAAGCGTGGAGGATTGCGGGCTAAGCTAACGCGTTCTCCTCATCGGCTCTCTTTACCCAGCATTTTCCTTGCTAATGTACGATCGCTAGTGAACAAAATGGAGGAGATTCGACTCAGCATCACACACAGTAAGAAACTTTTGAACTGTAACGTCCTAATCTTCACCGAAACCTGGTTAAACAGCGGAATACCGGACACCGCTATTGAGCTAGCGGGACGCCACACACTCCGGGCAGATAGAACATTAGATGGCTCCGGGAAGACCAGAGGGGGTGGATTGTGCATTTATATTAACAAAGCTTGGTGCACAAACTCTGCTATTGTTGGGAGTCATTGTTCAGCTAACCTGGAGTTTCTCATGGTTAAATGTAGACCGTTTTATCTACCGCGGGAGTTCACTTCCACCATTATTACTGCTGCTTATATTCCACCCGATGCTGATGCCAAGCTTGCTATGAAAGAACTTCACGCAGCCATCAGTAAACAACAGACTGATCACCCTGAAGCTGCGTTTATTGTTGCAGGTGACTTTAATCACTCAAACTTAAAGTCAGTACTACCCAAGTTTCACCAGCATGTTTCTTGCCACACCAGAGGAAACAAAACCTTAGACCATGTTTACACAAACATGGCTGGAGCTTACGTTGCAACACCCCTCCCCCACCTGGGACAGTCAGACCACATCTCTTTGTTCCTCAGCCCCAAATATGCACCCCTCATCAACCGTGTGAAGCCATCAGTGAAGACAATCAAGGTGTGGCCTGCGGGGGCAGACTCCACACTCCAGGAAAGGTTTCTAAACACAGACTGGAGTATGTTTGCTTCTCAAGCCACCAGTGGCGCTCACACGGACATTGACTCCTACACCTCCTCAGTATTGGATCATATCAATACCACCATTGACAGTGTTACAACCCAGAAACAGATCACCACATACCCAAATCAGAAGCCTTGGATGAACAGGGAAGTACGACTCCTGCTGAAGTTACGCAATACTGCCTTCAGATCAGGAGATGCACAAGCCTACAGCGCATCCAGAGCAAACCTGAAGAGGGGCATCAAAAAGGCCAAGCACTGCTACAAGCTAAAGATAGAGGGACACTTTTCCAACTCTGACCCTCGACGCATGTGGCAGGGCATTCAGGCCATCAGTGATTATAAACCCACCCACTCCACCCCCACAGCCACTGATGTCAACTTCCTGAACGAGCTAAATTACTTTTATGCTCGTTTTGAAAGAGACAACAGAGAAACTGCCACCAAGCTCAAACCCTCAGCTGACCACCCACCAATCACACTCTCCTCTACAGATGTCTGCAAGGCACTGAGCCGGATCAGCGCGCACAAGGCTGCTGGACCAGACAACATCCCTGGTCGTGTTCTCAGGGCATGTGCGGAGCAGCTCGCTGGGGTTTTTACAGACATTTTCAACCTGTCTCTCGCCCAAGCAGCTGTACCATCATGCTTTAAACGCACTTCCATTGTGCCAGTGCCGAAACACTCCAGCCCGAGGTGCCCTAATGACTACCGCCCTGTAGCACTCACACCCATCATTATGAAGTGCTTTGAGCGGCTGGTCCTGGAACACCTAAAAGACTCTATACCATCCACATTGGACTCACACCAGTTTGCCTATCGCAGCAATAGGAGCACAGAGGATGCAGTTTCCATGGCACTGCACTCTGTGCTCACCCATCTGGACAGTAAAAACACCTATGCACGCATGCTGTTTGTTGACTTCAGCTCAGCATTCAACACTGTCATCCCATCCAAGTTAATTGCCAAACTTGGAGACCTGGGCATCAACACTTCAATGTGTAACTGGATTTTGGACTTCCTAACTGACAGACCACAGAATGTTCGATCAGGATCCACCTGCTCCACGTCCATCACACTCAACACTGGTGTACCACAGGGCTGTGTGCTAAGTCCGTTTCTCTACTCCCTCTTCACCTCCGACTGCAAGCCTGTGTATGGAACTAATTCCATCGTCAAGTTTGCGGACGACACTACGGTGATTGGGCTCATCAGCAACAACGATGAGACTGCCTACAGGGAGGAGATCCAGCACCTGGCCACATGGTGCACTGATAATAACCTGCTCCTCAACACCACCAAAACGAAGGAGCTCATCGTGGACTTCAGGAAGGAGTCAAGAGGCACACACGACACCATCCACATCAATGGAATGGCTGTTGAGCGTGTCTCCAGTTTCAAGTTCCTGGGGATCCACATCTCGGCGGACATGTCGTGGACGACCAACACCTCCATCCTGGTCAAGAAGGCTCACCAGCGCCTCTTCTTCCTGAGGACACTGAGGAAGAATCAGCTCTCCTCGGCTATCCTGGTGAACTTCTACCGCTGCGCAATAGAAAGCATCCTGACCAACTGTGTGGCAGTATGGTATGGGAGCTGCTCTGTTGCGGAGCGCAAGGCACTGCAGCGGGTGGTGAAAACTGCCCAGCGCATCACAGGGACTCCACTGCCTGCCATCGAGCACATCCAGAGGAAACACTGTCTGCATCGAGCTCGCAGCATCCTCAAGGACTCCTCTCACCCAGCCCACAGACTGTTTTCTCTCCTGCCCTCCGGCAGGCGTTTCAGGATCCTCCGGACCAGGACCAGCAGACTAAAGAACAGTTTTTTCCCCAGAGCTGTCTCTTTACTGAACTCAAACCCTCGCTGATCCACTTCCCTCATAAACTGCTAACTCTCCTACCTCACATCTACATTCACTTTGTTATTTGCACTACCGACTGTTTATTACAGTAACAACTGTTTACTTATGCATTTTGCACCACCATATCTTAACTGGAATATGCTCATTTGCACTGCCGACTGTATTTACAGTAACCATGTTTACATTTGCATTTTGCACCGTACTTCTAACTGCAATATGCAACCACTTTCCACTGCACTTTTACACTTTCTTTCGGATAGCTCTGTCCATAATTTATTGCACTACCTTAATCCACTGCTATATTCCTCATATTAGCCTAACATATTATTGTATACCTCTATCTGTAAAATTCTGTTCAAAGTAATAGCCATCTGTATATTATATTCATAGTACATACTCACCTGTACATTCTGTTTACATTCTGTTTATAGTAATAGCCATCTGTATATTTATATTTATTCACTGTATATATTCATCTGTAAATTCAGTTCTGTTTATAGTAATAACCATCTCTCTACTTATACATATTTATATATATATTCAGTACATTTTTATGCCCTGCACTTACGCAACCATTGTATATATCCTGCACTTGCTGCTATTGCACTTCTGGTTAGACCTAAACTGCATTTCGTTGCCTTGTACTTGTACTTGTGTAATGACAATGAAGTTGAATCTAATCTAATCTAAAGAGAAAAAAAGCACTACATCACAGAAAGTGCTGGGAATATTTAAGTTTGCATCTTGTTTTATTGAAGACCTTAATAAACACATGGCTCAAATTTACAAAACATTGAGTCAAGCAAGTTCTGTACCTTTACAAAAGGAATATGCTACAACTTCTGAAAAAATGAATACATAACTTCCTGTTTTACAGAGATAGCTTTACAAAACTGCTTTCTTGACTGCTTCAAATGCACAAAGTGCAATCTCTTAAAGGGTTAGATCACCTAAAATTTAAATTCTGTCATTAATGACTTCCCTTCATGTTGTTGGACACCCGTAAGACCTCCGTTCATCTTCAGAACACAAATGAAGATATTTAAGTTGAAATCCGATGGCTCAGAAAGGCCTCCACTGGCACAATGCACTGTGCACTCTCAAGACCCATAAAAGGTACTAAAGACATCGTTACAAAGTCCATCTCACTACAGTGCAGGTTCTACAATAACTTTATGAAGCGACCAGAATAGTTTTTGTGCTAAAACCTAAATAACGAATTATATAGTGATGACAAACAGCATCATGAAGCTTCAAAGTGTTATGAATCAGCGAGTCGATTCAAGATTCGGATTGCGTGTCAAACTGCTGAAATCACGTGACTTTGGCGACCCAAACCGCTGAATAGACTCACTGATTCATAACGCTTAGAAGCTTCATGATGCTGTGTTTTAAAATCGGTCAACACACCGGGAAACTGCTTTGCACGGTCTTTTGCTGTTATTTTTGTTGGCAATTTGCGTGCTTCATCATGGTTTCACCGATATCTATGGTTTCACCACAGGGTTTGTAGCTTTTCGATGACGTTCACGTCGGGTAATTACGTCACTTCAAAACGTTCCCATGGCAATAGAGGGAAAAAGCGGCTCTTGTGTGAAGTAAACAAACATTTTTCAACTTTCTGCTAATATATATGACTTTTTTTGCAACGAAAATGCGGGGATTATGAAATCATGCTAGCCCCGCATATTTTGCACGCGGAAATAGGCAAAAAAAAATTTTGCCCACCCGTAGCTATGCTAGTTTGATAGCCTAGTAACACTTCCGTGGATATTCTGTATCATAACAGCAAAAAAACTGAACTGAAAAAATGCAGCGCTGCCAAAATGCTCTCAAACGCCCACAGCTAGACGTTTTCAGCAGAGCGCCTAGCATGGACACGCGGCCTTAGTGTAAATAGCAATTATCGCTAAGAAAATGTGCTATTTTCACTGTGTGAATATAATCTAGTAGCTATTTACACTTGGTGTAAATAGCATATAGCTATTTGCATTTAGCTGCTGCCTTATATTTTTTGTAGTTTTATTTTTAGTAGTTATACGAAAACTTGCCCAGCTGACTCAGAGAATGTCTTATTATAGGGAGATGAGAGGGTCCGTGTCTCTTAAGGGGTGGTGACACTGCACTTTTTGTTCCATTGAGTTGAATTTAAATGTATGCGAATGCATCAGACCAGAAACGCAAGCTCATGCGAACAGTTTCGCATTTCGCTGCGTTCCAAAATTCAAGCTTGAAATCTGAGCTGCGAATTCGCATCACGTGACGACGTGTGACCAGCAGAAGATCCATACGTCACGGCATGAACTCATGGCTAAATTAAAAGAACAATATTTTTGCAGTAAAATCGTAGATGTATATTTTTTTACATTTTGAGTCTATTACTATTTGTTATATGTTGAATTCATGTTTATAAAAAAGACACTTCAGAGAGTCATATCACGACCGTTGCCGTGTCCGAAGAAATTTCACATGCTCAAAGTCTAGTGTGACCGCAGCTTTACCATTGGAGAAAGCAAAACGGCTAACTTGGATCATATGTGGCACCTCTGGTAATGGCAGCAGTGTTGGGCACGTTACTTTAAAAAAGTAATTAGTTATAGTTACTAGTTACTTCTTACAAATAGTAACTGAGTTAGTAACTGAGTTACATCATTATAATTTATAATTAATTATAATAGTAACTAATTACCAGGGAAAGTAACTACTGAATTACTTTTTTTTTTTTTTTTCAAATGTTCAAATATGTCAAATAACTTGGATGCCCCCAATATTAAATATGTTAAATGAACGAATTGGACACTAAATAGAATAAATTATTATTATAAAACATTGTACATTAATGTACACTATTGTAATGTTGCTGTGGGACAATGTGAGAGACACCTATCAAATTCAATATATTATTGTAAATATTATCAGTAGGCCTACTATAGTGTAAATATTGTGTAAATATTATCAGTACTTTACTACTCCTCTGGTAGTGGAGCTCACGTTATCACCTGTTTTTAGCCACTAATGTTGTGGCTGTGATGAGGTGAGGCTTCATTAGATTAGAATTACGCACGTTGCAGGTCCGACTGACAGAGAGCCTGTTCGGATGAAAACGATACTCGGTTACTTAACGTAACCTCGGTTCTCTCTAGAAGAGGGAACGAGTATTGCGTAAGTTCCTTACGCTACGGGAAAGTATTCTTTCTTCGAGATTTCTGAAAAACCCAAAATTATCCTTAATTTTGTAACATTGTCAACGCAGTGCGGCAGCCTGGCAGACCATAGCAGGCTATTCCAGCGTGCCATTGGCTGCTCTGCTGGCAACTGCAGCAGCCTATCGGTGAGCCCGCGTGACGTGGCGACCAATGAGGGCGCTTCGCGCCCACCTGGCTTCATTTGCCTACAGGTGGGGCGTGGCCACGTGTATATAAGCAGGGCTCACGGGCTGCATATTCGGTTTTCGTAGTTCTGAAGCGTAAAAGCCCGCGGGGCGCACGGCAAGGAACGCAATACTCGTTCCCTCTTCTAGAGAGAACCGAGGTTACGTTAAGTAACCGAGTATCGTTCTCTTACGAGAGGTTCTCTCGTATTGCGTAAGTTCCTTACGCTACGGGAACATATTGTCAACGCCGTGCGCGCCTCGCATACAGCATATGTATCCCAGGGAACCGGGGACCATAACACTGCTCGGGCAGGGTGGCCGGTAAAGGAAACGGGCCACCACATATACGGACACTTCGTTTGAACTGACGGGTGGTTACAACGGGTGGTTACAACACCCTGCCTTATGAATGAGGGAACGGCACCTGCCGGTCGCCTTCAAATTCACCACACCTTGTCTCATGAATGAGGGAGCGGCAAGGCCGGTCGCCTTCAAATTCACAATATCTTGTCATATGAGTGAGGTAACGGCACCGCCGGTCACCTTAAAACTCACAATAGCTCTTTTCGTAAATGAGGGAACGGTACCGCCGGTCTCCTTCAAATTTACATAAGCCTTGTACCGAACTTACTACCAGTATGTGAGCTATGTCTGCGCAGAATCACCGGGCAGAACCAACAGCCTTATTGAACTGATAACACTTTCGCCTGTAAGGCAGGAACTTCCAGATTGTAAAATCTCACGAACGTAGACGGGGAGGCCCAGCCTGCCGCCACGCAAATATCGTGGATGGAAATCCCTCTGGCCCAAGCCCACGAAGAGGCCATGCCTCTGGTGGAGTGTGCTCTGACACCTAGCGGGCACTGCAGGTGTTTGGAAGCGTATGCAGTTGCAATCGCGTCCACTATCCACCTGGACAGGGTCTGTTTCGAGGAGGCGAGACCTTTAGCGCGCCCTCCAAACGAAACAAATAGCTGCTCAGAACGCCTGAAGGCGGCGGAGCGTGTGACATAAACCCTCAATGCCCTGACAGGGCAGAGGATATTGCCACCGTCCCCCTCGTCGGATGCTGGCAGAGCCGAGAGGGAGATAATCTGCGCCCTGAAAGGAGTGCCGATCGCTTTGGGGACATAACCATGCCTCGGTCTGAGAATGACCTTAGAGTCATTAGGACCGAACTCCATACACGTCGGGCTCACTGAGAGCGCGTGTAGATCCCCCACGCGTTTCACTGAAGCCAGAGCTATCAGGAACGCGGTTTTTAGCGAAAGGAACCTTGGTTCCACAGTCTCGAGCGGTTCAAAGGGATGAGCCTTCATGGCCTCTAGGACCAAGGCCAGATCCCAAATAGGAACCGATGGGAGCCGCGGGGGATTCATCCGTCTAGCTCCTCTGAGGAAACGGATGATGAGCTCGTTCCTTCCTAGCGTGCTGCCTAGCGTCGTCTGGGCGAACGCTGCTATAGCCGCTACATACACTTTGAGCGTGGAAGGGGACCTGCCCAGTTCCAAGAGCTCCTGGAGGAAGGAGAGCACCCGCTGGACCCCACATTGCTGCGGTTCCAATCCCTTGGAAGCACACCACTCAGTGAACACCGACCACTTAGAACTATATAACCGCCTCGTCGAGGGGGCTCTAGAGTGTGAGAACGTGTTCATAACCCCTTCGGGCAGGTCAACGGGTATCCGTTGGTCACCCATACATGCAGAGACCATCGCTCTGGATGGGGATGCCAAACTGACCCTCCTGCTTGAGAGAGGAGGTCTGCTCTCAGCGGAACTGGCCAGGGGGGTGAGTGCGACAGCTTCACCAGCTCTGGGTACCAAATCTGGTTCTCCCAGCGCGGCGCTATAAGGAGCACCGGGCGGCGCGTTTCCCTGATTTTCGCTATAACCTGGGTCAATAGGGAAATCGGCGGGAAAGCATACAGCGGGAGGCTGGGCCAAAGTTGGGACAGCGCATCCTCGCTTTTGGACAAGAACGTCGAGCAGCGGGCGTTCTCTTTTGTTGCAAAGAGGTCGAGCTCCGCTCTGCCGAATAGGCGCCATACCAGCTGGACTGTCTGGGGGTGCAGGGACCATTCTCCTGGGAGAATGAGGCCCCTGGACAGCTTGTCCGGGCCCACGTTGAGGTGGCCCGGAACGTGCGCCGCTCTCAGCGAGCGCAGCGAGCTGTGTGCCCACACGAGCAGGCGTTCCGTCAGATTGCCCAGACACCTGGACCTGACACCGCCCTGCCGGTTCACGTAGGACACCACCGTGGTATTGTCCGACCGGACCAACACATGGTGTCCCCGTATAAACGGGAGAAACTGCTTGAGCGCGTTCTCTACCGCTATCATTTCCAAACAGTTTATGTGTAGGAGTTTTTCTCCGCTCGACCAGAGGCCCGAGGCCGGTCTGCCCTCGAAAACGGCGCCCCAACCCGAGGTGGAGGCGTCCGTCGAGATGACTTTGCGGTGTGAGATGGCTCCCATTGTCACTCCCCGCTGGTACCAGTCGGCTACTAACCAGGGCTCTAGGGCTGCAACACAGCCCTGAGTCACTCTGATCCTGAAACCTCCGGCAGCCCAGGCTCTGTGAGGCACTCGGTCGTTTAACCAGCGTTGCAGCGGGCGCATGCGCATTAAGCCCAGCTGGAGCACAGCTGCAGCTGAGGCCGTACGTCCCAGCATCCTCTGAAAAAGCTTGAGAGGTGCGATTTTGCCCGGCCGGAAGTACGCAGCCATGCGCCGAACTTGGCGCGTGCGTTGTGGTGACAGGCGGGCAGACATAGCCACAGTGTCCAGATTCAAACCCAGAAATGAGGTTGATTGCGTGGGCACTAATGAGCTCTTGGTCCAGTTGACCGTGAGCCCCAGGCTGTCCAAATGGCTGAGCAGCATTGCCCTGTGGGCGAGGAGCTCGGCCTCTGACTGCGCCAGGATGAGCCAGTCGTCCAAGTAGTTCAATATTCGCATCCCCCGGTTTCTCAGGGGAGCGAGGGCCGCGTCCATGCACTTCGTAAATGTACGGGGTGCTAGTGACAGGCCGAACGGAAGGACGGTGTATTGATAAGCCTGGCCGTCGAAGGCGAATCGTAAGAATGGCCTGTGACGCTGCGTTATCTTGATTTGAAAATATGCGTCTTTCAAATCTAGGGAAATTAGCCAGTCTCTCGGGCGAATATGCGCGAGGATCTGCTTGGTCGTAAGCATCTTGAACGATCTCCTCAAAAGAGCTTTGTTCAGACGCCTCAGATCCAGAATCGGTCTGAGCGACCCGTCCCTTTTTGGCACGAGAAAATATCGGCTGTAAAAGCCTGACTCGCTCATAGAATGGGGAACCGGTTCTATAGCCCCTTTGCACAGCAGCGTGGCTATCTCCGCTCGAAGTAGATGTGCTACTTCTTCGCTCACTCGCGTCTCTATACGCGCACAGAAGCGCGGAGGGCGGCGAGCGAACTGCAGAGTGTAGCCGTGCTTCACTGTTTTCAGCACCCATTCTGATACACCTGGAATGGCTTCCCACGCTCTCGCGTGTGCCACACGGGATAGAACGGCCTCCGGGCTCGAAACGCCGCGCTTTGCGGGTTCGACGGCCTGTATAGGAGGGGCGGGCGCAGTGCGCGCGCTCTCTGTGCTGTGGGCCAGCCGATCGCTCGCGATGGCTGGCCGCCCTACACACTGTATCTCTGCCGCTTCGAGCAGGGAGTGGCTTGTGTGTGGCCTTACACTCGTTGTTCCGGCCACCTTGGGCGGAGAACAAATGGTGTGTGGCGCGGCGCATGGCGCCGGGGGCAGAATGTTCGCGAAAATGTGTGAGCGCGTTTGAGCGGGCACAACTCTTACGCGTGGAACATGACCGGTTAAGAGTGGCTGTGTGACAGCGCGTGTGGTGATTAGGCGTGGGCGCAAATAAGCGGACACGTGACCTAACTCTAGCACTCGAGCGGCCGGTGGCCGCTTTATGTGAGTGAGAGACACGGGATTTGTGGTGCTTGGGTGCAGGGGTGAACACAAACGTGGGCACGTTTACTGCATTTGAAAACACATACGGCGTGAGCCGTGCAACCAGAAAAAAGGCAACTTCGTGATTTCTCTGGTTCGTCATAAAAACGGCGGTTGTAGACAGGCGAGAGGGCAGTTTTGCCGGCTCGTTTGCTGCGTGAGAGCCATCTGCAGCAGCCACAGGAGTGGGGGCTGACAGGAAGAAGAGTTTTGACGGTGGTCCGACCACGGCGGGACTTAACCGTCGCTTCCCCCCTCTGCTAGGAGGACTTTGGAGGGGCTACAGTTGGAAACAGGCGAGAGGGCGAGTTCGCCGGCTCGTAGGCTGCGTGGAAAACATCTGCAGTAGCCACAGGAGTGGGGACTGACAGGAAAAACAGAGTTTTAACGGTGGTCCGGCCGCAGCGGGACTTAACCGTCTTTTCTCTCCTTATGTATAGACGTCCAAAAATACTCGAGCACCACGTGGTGCGAGTTTGCTTTCTGTATGTAAGAAAAGCTGGCCGCGAGCCCGGGGAAGCGGACAGTAAAACATTTTTATCTGCCGCGAAAGCTGGGCTCGAACTCGGGTCTCCGGCGTTTCAGCCGCTGATTTTGCCACTGTGCTACCGGGAGGGACACAATAGCGTTCAGTTAGCGCGAGCATACAGCAGTACGTCCTCGTGCTTGTTGGCAGTCGTGCGTGCATAAAAGACAGGCTCGTTACTGCAATAGTAATATTTCCAGCCGCCTGAATTGGAGAGGGGGCTGAGAAATGCTAGAGAATGGCGGTTCGTCCGGCCACAGCGGGACGAAAACACCCTCTGTTAATTTCCCGGTGAGTGCGGCGCGCGCACGTGCGCGCGCGCTGAACGTGCTCGTGACCGAGCGCACTCACATTCCTTGTGAACGGCGCAATCTGCGCGGTCCAAGAGGGGGGAGTGCGGGTTCGTTGGAGAGCATATGTCAGCGTCATGTCTTATGACGGCGTATGTTTGCTGGCGTGCGTGTCTTAACAGGCTCGTGTACAGCAATATGAACAATTCCAGTCGCCTGAACTCATGAGGGGACTGAAAAATGTGCGCGAGGGTGGAACAGCTCTCTTGTAACGTAAAGAAAGCTGCAGGACCGTGCATTTCTGCCATCCCTTGTATATAAGCGGCGCATCAGCGCGGCATGAACAGAGGGGGGGAGGAGGCTCGCTCCGAGACCGTTCATTTCTACCATCCCTTGCAAGCGGCGCGGTGGCGCGGCTTGAACAGAGGGGGAGGAGGCTCGCTCCGAGACCGTTCATTCCTACCATCCCTTGAAAGCGGCGCGGTGGCGCGGCTTGAATAGAGGGGGAGAAGGCTCGCTCCGAGACCGTTCATTCCTACCATCCCTTGTAAGCGGCGCGGCTTGAACAGAGGGGGAGGAGGCTCGCTCCGAGACCGTTCATTTCAACCATCTCTTGTAAGCGGCGCGGTGGCGCGGCTTGAACAGAGGGGGGGAACAGCGGAGTGATGTCGTCATAAAACTGCTCGAGTCGAGCCCGCAGGGTCGACATAGAGAGTTCCTCACACTCGGGGCATTCGTCCGCGAGGAGGCGGCGGCGGCGTGGTCACGGCCCAGACAGAGAGCGCAGACACATGGCGGTCTCTGGTGCTGAGCTGCACGTGGCACGAGCCGCAGGTGGAACGAGGCGTTTTGATAAAAACGCTCGTGCTCTTTTATGAAACGTGTGACGCAACGGCGAGAACACGTGCAATGAAAGGATATAATGCTGCCGGATAGCAGAGCAGGCACGGATGGCTGAAGGTGGCGCGATGCTGCCGGCTTCTTCAGGCGCTGTCCTCTGCTTGCTCGTCTGCACGTTCAACGGCGGCGGGTTCCAGATCCAGCGATGCGAAGGGCTTCGCTGAAGAAAAGAAAATCGAATATGCAGCCCGTGAGCCCTGCTTATATACACGTGGCCACGCCCCACCTGTAGGCAAATGAAGCCAGGTGGGCGCGAAGCGCCCTCATTGGTCGCCACGTCACGCGGGCTCACCGATAGGCTGCTGCAGTTGCCAGCAGAGCAGCCAATGGCACGCTGGAATAGCCTGCTATGGTCTGCCAGGCTGCCGCACTGCGTTGACAATGTTACAAAATTAAGGATAATTTTGGGTTTTTCAGAAATCTCGAAGAAAGAATACTTTCCCGTAGCGTAAGGAACTTACGCAATACGAGAGAACCTCTCGTAAGAGAACTGCTTCAGTGAGCTCAATTATAATAACGTCGCATTTTTTTCTCAGTAACGCTAATGGCGTTGTAACGGAAGAAACAGTAATTAGTTTGATTACTCGTTACTGAAAAAATAATTCCGTTAGTAACGCCGTTTATCTATAACGCCGTTATTCCCAACACTGAATGGCAGTGACCCCCAACCGCAGCTTTCAGATCTTTATTTTTTTTTTAGCTTTACTGTCAGAATGAAAAGCAGGGCTGTGGAATGAAGTGAACGGATATCCCCTGCTCAGTGAGAACTAGGAAGACACTACTTTCATGTCTTTTGTATCACACCGCGGACTTGCTTTCATTTCACACAAACAAAACTTGTGCCATCTTGTGATTCAGTTATCCATTGTAGGCTACTTAAAATTAGCTCAGAGGGCTTCAGCATTAATATTAATGTTGTTGCAATGTTCGTGTTGCTGCTAGGCTGATTACATTGTAGTCTACATTGTAATGGACTCATTTTCTTAGCAGAAGCTAATAGAAAATATAAAAAGATAATGTGCATGTAAAATTATGTAATCATTTAAACCCAAATCAATATTTCATATCCACATTTGAAATTAAAATGTAATTTTTTTTAATGTAATTTTTGGGTGAACCATTCCATTAGACCTAAGTGATCAAATATATATATATATTTTTTTTAAGTACATTTTTAAAAATATGTAAGAAAAAGCAAAACCTTAAGAAAGGATGGTGTCATTATCTGAATGGTGTCATTGTGCTTTTACGTATTGTGATATGCAACCATAATCCCAGACCACAAAAACCTGACCTAGCTTTCATTTACCTCACTGACTTTTGCTCGTATTTGATTTAAATTAGATATGTCGACAAGGCCAGTCACTTTATCTGACAGAAACATCTCTACAGCCATAATTTAAATGCAGTGGTTTGAAAAAGACACTGTGAGAAATGTAACTGTGCTCTACTAAGTTTTACATAAGTACAACAGAGGCATGAGTTTGTATGGAAAACACGTTGCCCACCAACCTATTCTTTAAGCACCCACATTTTCTCACAAAAACCTACCCTGTGGTAAACTCCACCTCCTCTCAAACCAAACTGTGTGCATGGAATTTGTGTACATGCATCATGCAATGAGTAGGGGGCTTCGATATGCACAACTGTAGTTCACATGCACACCCTGCAAGCAATAGCTGTCATGTAACCGTCTGGGTAAACTATAGACCCGATATAGCCAGACTATGAGTAACCCACTTCTAGCTAAAATAACCTTGAACTTGGTTACATGTAGTTTTTGCCAAAATAACTTGTGAGATGTATGATATTATATCATGTAAGAAAAGTCAACAGTGATTACAAGGTGTTTGGTTTCATGTTCATGTTTTAGAGTATTAGTCTATTCTTGGGCTACGGTTAAACGTCTATTAAATTTTCATTGTCAGCCCAAATTGTTTGCCTAGATGTCAGGTCTGTTTTTGGATGGTTATTAGATGTCTTTTAATGGGTTAGTTCAACCAAAAATGAAAATTAGACCAAGATTTACTCACCCTCAAGCCATCATAACATTCTTCTTTCAGGAGTTATATTAAAAATGTCCTGGCTCTTCCAAGCTTTATAATGGCAGTGAATTGTTGGGTCATAAAAGTCCATAAAGGTGCATCTATCCATCATATAACTGCTCCACATGGCTCCGGTGAGTTAATAAAGGCCTTCTGAAGCATCTGTGTAAGAAAAATATCCATATTTAAAACTGTATACACTAAAATAACTAGCTTCCGACAGTCAGCGGTACGAGGAGCATTGCAAGCTTTGACGCCTCTCGCGGATAGGGCTGGGCAACAAACTAAAGCCCCTCTTCTCTCATATCGAAATCCTCCACCATTTCTCTTTAAAAATTCTCGTTTTAGACTTCTAATTCATGACTGGTGTTTTGTTTTGCTCTATCCTCTGCAATTCTGCATTTGTCAATAATACGCATGAGTCATTACTCTTTTCACTGTAACTTTTTACTCTTTCACTTGCTTACCGCTGACCGTCGGAAGCTAGTTATTTTAGTCTATAAAGTTCTAAATATGGATATTTTTCTTACACAAACGCGCCACTTGATGATGATGGATGCACTTTTATGGACTTCAAAAATAACCCAACAATTCACTGGCATTATAAAGCTTGGAAGAGCCCTGACATTTTTTATATAACTCCGTCTGAATGAAGAATGTCATATACACCTAGGATGACTTGAGGGTGAGTAAATCATGGGCTAATTTGCATTTTTGGGCGAACTAACCCTTTAAATGCAAAATTGCTTGCTGGGCACATGCGCCGTCTAAACATTTTCCATATGCTAATACAGTACTGGAAAAAAAATTGTTTTAAAATTTAAGTTACTGTACTTAAAGAAACTGAAACCATAGTGCTACAGTTTGTGTGACGTATGAAAGGGGAAATCCTACAGAACAATGTGGATTTGAGTGTCTAAACCCACACAAACGTTAACAGTATGTGTGAACACTTCACTATGTTTTACCCACTGACACACACACACATTCATTCTTGTACATCTATCTTTGTGGGGACATTCATTGACACAATGCAAGCTCTATACCCTAACCCTATACCCATCTCAACTATGTGCCAAACCTTAACCCTAAACCTAATTATAAACTTATCCATAAAACCAGTCCTGACCCTCAAACAGGCCTTTAAAAGGGTTCTCAGAAAGTGAGGACCGGCCAAAATGTCCTCACTTTACTCCACATTAAAAAAAATACTATAGTATATTATAGTAAAATTAATCTAGTACATACTATAATGCTTTTTTAATCCATACTAGAGCAAAGATACTACAGTAAATTGTAGTATATTATAGTATTTACTATAGTAAATATATAGTAAATACTGAGGTATACTATAATTTAAAAATCAAAAACTATAGCATTTACTAGGGTAATTTTACTATAATATAGTATTTTTTCATGTGGGTTTGTCCTCACTATGATCTAGAACTCATGCAGTTCCTCACAAAGATACACTCTAAAAAAAAAAAAAGGTTCTATATGGCACCAAAAATGGTTCTTAGCTCGTAATCATAAGGGAACCTTTTTAAGTGCCAATTTTGGTGCTTCAGTGATTCTTCAGTGGTTCTTCAGAGATTTTTCACCAGTTCTTTGACTAAGGTGCTATATAGCACCGCTAACTATGGTGCTATATAGCACCGCTACCATATACAGAACATGCTAAGATATGGTGCTATATAGCATCAAAAGTGGTTCCCCTATGATTACGACGAATAACCATTTTTGGTGCCATATAGAACCTTTTTTTTTTAGAGTGTAGATGTACAAGTACACACATACAGAGAGAGCGAGAGAGTCGCTAAAATGTTTTATAAATGAATGTACATGTTATTGAATAAATACATGAAACAAGAACTTCTGAGCTTAAGGTTTAGTTCTAACTCGATTAACCTAATCGCACAGTACATTTGTATTGGTTATTAACCATATGGGGGGCAAAACATTCAATTAAGTGGAGCTGAATAAAAAACATGCACAGCAATGCAGTATATTTTATGCAATGCTTTTTAATTAATTAAAATACAATAAAATCCAGCACAAACATTTAATTCCAGATGAAGTAGTTTTTAGTTCATCCTTTTTTATTACAGTGTGATGTTGTTTTCAGCGTTGATGTTGTATTCATGGTTGATGTTGTATTCAGCGTTAATGTTGTATTCAGCATTGATGTTGTTTTAAATGTTGATGCAGAGTTTATGGGATGTGTCGTCGTTTTAATTGCCCTCTTCTCGTCCACAAATTTCTTGGCTATTTTAACCCAAGGCTTTTGTGGATCGATGCAAAAAATTCCTCTGACAGTTTTAAATCTGTAAATACATTAAAGTAACAATTTAGCATGATAATACAACAAAATATTCAAATCTGCAGATGTTGATTCAATTTAAAATGTATACAAGTACAATAAAAGTGCTTGTTCTGGCATCGAAATGTTATGGGTAAAAACTGTCAATACACTAAAATAAGGCCTGGCCAAAATAACTATTCTGACATATAAGCTTAGATTTATCATGAAATATAGTGTTGAATAGGTGTCTGAAATCTATCATAGTGTATACACTTTCACAAGAAAAAAAGAGAACTCACACAATGGCATCAATATGGCAGGAACCTGCTTTTTGTATCGTGTAACTTCTGATATTTTCCTTGCGGAGAACAATTTCTTTCGTCTTGAGACAAAGGCAAGTTGACCGGCCAGACACTACAAAACCCAAAGGAAACAAACATTTTAAACACAGCCATTAATTTAGACAACACAATTTAATTCAAAATTTGAATCAAAGTGAAGAGTTAATATTTCTTTTTTTTTTTCTTTTTTTACAAATAGATATAGCTTCTTACATTGGCAGGTGATTTGAGAAAGCAGCATTGTAGCCAGGAACAGCTGAGGAGTTATCGACACGCACCTCATCTTCTCTCGTGTAAGTCTGATGCGTAATGTCTCGGCTCACCACAACATGCACTTTTATAAATACTCACAAGGGGGAAAATGAACATCAGAACTTCCTCCCACAGAGATGTCACCTGTCACCTTGGAAACAAGAAGCCCCCACATCACCTCTCGGTCGACCACCAAGTACACACAGGAACATTCACAGCTCTCTAAAATGAGATGCATCACTTTATTTAGTGGTCTCCATGACCATGAGGGTGCGGTCACTGTTAATGTATGTGTATCATACAGTGGAAAGTACCAAGATGCACACATAATGAAGAATAACATAAATAAATAATTAATTAGCTTTGAAAATGATAGTGTAACACTTTACAATAAGGTTGTATTAGTTAACATTAGTTCATGCATTATTAACCATGAACAACACATTTGTTCAGCATTAGTAAATCTTTGTTAACGTTAGTTCATAAAAATACAGCTGTTCATGGTTTGTTCATGTTAGTTCACAGTGCATTAACTAATGTTAGCAAGATTTCAAGAATGCATTAGTAAATAATTTAAAAGTTCATAAAAATACAGCTGTTCATGGTTTGTTCATTTTAGTTCACAGTGCATTAACTAATCTTAGCAAGATTTCAATAATGCATTAGTAAATGTTTGAAATGAGCATTAAAGCTGCACTATGTAACTTTTCCGTCCACTAGAGGTCGCCTATTCAAAACAAAGGCGTATTCTGATGACGCCACGTTTAAGCGCAGAATCTTGGGACATGTGAGCTGTGTCCCAAAGTGAAGGGTGCGCACTTCAAAGTGCACGAAGGGCGAACCGAGGAACAGGGTTGCCAGGTCTGAACAACAAAACCCCCCCAATTGTTAATCAAAAGTAGTGGAATCACTGCCAAAATGCGGCAAAACACAGGGTGCAGGCGGTAGAAATATTGCTAAAGTAAAGACAACTTAAACCTGTGTACTATAGGCTACAAACAAACCACAGCAACAGTAAATGCAGCCCAATTCCAGACTTGGCAACACTGAACCGAGTGTCGTTAAATGGGCTATGGCAGGTGTGTGACAACTGACAGCAGACCTCCTGAGGAGATTTTAAAAAGAGAAATGGAGCAGAAAAGTTATTTTTTGTTTTATTGGATTTTGACATGCTTCAAAGCCTGCGACAATGGGAGACCGGACCATAAGCACGTAAATATGTAGGCTATGGTTAAATATTTAATCGTTAAGTAAAATATATTGTAACATTTAACATAAGAAATCATGTACTTTTTATGACATGCCAGCCGTTGATCGATTCAGCCCTGCAAAACCTGCGGACAGTGGAAATATGCCCCAGATGAAGAGGTTGTCCCGGTGGCACAGGCCTTATGGGTCTTTATTGTGCATTATTCCCCATCCCGGATCAGCAAGTGTACATATAAATGTTTTCTTCTGTTTTAGCTGTTCAATTAAATTTCTGTTGTTTCTGATGTTAAACTTAAGTTATATTGTAGGCCTATAAATAGTTGTAAAAATAGTTTAAGTAATGTATAGACCAATTTATTTTCAGTGACACATTTTCATTTACATGATAAGAAAATATATGTATGAACATATATGAATTTGTTTAATGTACAAATTATAACTTGCATTACAAAAATAAACCATGTACAGAACAACCACTTCTCTTTTATTTAGCCTACACATTTCAAGTGTTGAACAATAGACAATAGAACAATAGACAGCAATTACTTTGTTACATTTACAAATAACTTGCATATATATATATATATACAGTGAGGAAAATAAGTATTTTGAACACTATTTTGCAAGTTCTCCCACTTAGAAATCATGGAGGGGTCTGAAATTGTCATCGTAGGTGCATGTCCACTGTGAGAGACATAATCTAGAAAATCCAGAAATCACAATGTATGATTTTTTTAACTATTTATTTGTATGATACAGCTGCAAATAAGTATTTGAACACCTGAGAAAATCAATATTAATATTTGGTACAGTAGCCTTTGTTTGCAATTACAGAGGTCAAACGTTTCCTGTAGTTTTTCAGCAGGTTTGCACACACACTGCAGGAGGGATTTTGGCCCACTCCTCCACATAGCTCTTCTCTAGATCAGTCAGGTTTCTGGCCTGTCGCTGAGAAACATGGAGTTTGAGCTCCCTCCAAAGATTCTCTATTGGGTTTAGGTCTGGAGACTGGCTAGGTCATGCCAGAACCTTGATATGCTTCTTACAGAGCCACTCCTTGGTTATCCTGGCTGTGTGCTTCGGGTCATTGTCATGTTGGAAGACCCAGCCTCGACCCATCTTCAATGCTCTAACTGAGGGAAGGAGGTTGTTCCCCAAAATCTCGCAATACATGGCCCCGGTCATCCTCTCCTTAATACAGTGGAGTCGCCCTGTCCCATGTGCAGAAAAACACCCCCAAAGCATGATGCTACCACCCCCATGCTTCACAGTAGGGATGGTGTTCTTGGGATGGTACTCATCATTCATCTTCCTCCAAACACGTTAAGTGAATTATGACCAAAAAGTTCTATTTTGGTCTCATCTGACCACTTGACTTTCTCCCATGACTCCTCTGGATCATCCAAATGGTCATTGGCAAACTTAAGACGGGCCTGACATGTGCTGGTTTAAGCAGGGGAACCTTCCGTGCCATGCATGATTTCAAACCATGACGTCTTAGTGTATTACCAACAGTAACCTTGGAAACGGTGGTCCCAGCTCTTTTCAGGTCATTGACCAGCTCCTCCCGTGTAGTTCTGGGCTGATTCCTCACCTTTCTTAGGATCATTGAGACCCAACGAGGTGAGATCTTGCATGGAGCCCTAGTCCGAGGGAGATTGACAGTCATGTTTAGCTTCTTCCATTTTCTAATGATTGCTCCAACAGTGGACCTTTTTTCACCAAGCTGTTTGGCAATTTTCCCCATAGCCCTTTCCAGCCTTGTGGAGGTGTACAATTTTGTCTCTAGTGTCTTTGGACAGCTCTTTGGTCTTGGCCATGTTAGTAGTTGGATTCTTACTGATTGTATGGGGTGGACAGGTGTCTTTATGCAGCTAACGACCTCAAACAGGTGCATCTAATTTGGGATAATAAATGGAGTGGAGGTGGACATTTTAAAGGCAGAATAACAGGTCTTTGAGGGTCAGAATTCTAGCTGATAGACAGGTGTTCAAATACTTATTTGCAGCTGTATCATACAAATAAATAGTTAAAAAATCATATATTGTGATTTCTGCATTTTTTTTTTTTGATTATGTCTCTCACAGTGGACATGCACCTACGATGACAATTTCAGACCCCTCCATGATTTCCAAGTGGGAGAACTTGCAAAATAGCAGGGTGTTCAAATACTTATTTTCCTCACTGTATATATATATATATTTTTTTTTTTTTTGTTCTGTGCATCCCGGCCACAACTTTACATTCAGCCTTTGGAGGAGACTTTCGGTAATGGACCGTCGTCAGTGAGCGACATTCATTCATTCATATAAAATACTTTATTCTGCAGTAGGCCTACAGCTAGTAAAGTCAGCAGTTTTTGTTTATTTGTATTTTGGCTTATGATTTTGAGTGACAGATGTCGCATTTGATTTAGCCTGTTTTTCTCTGTAAATTTTTTTAGCTACGGTGTTGACAGTATGATTAGAAAATTTAATAAAATTATTGCATGGCCAACATAGCCTATTACTTTTGTTATCCCCAGTCTCTCTCTTTCTGTAGGGGAAATTTCAGGGCAGGCAACTGTGAATGCCACCACTAAACATTTTGTTTACTTCAAGTTCAAGTGATTGTGCTGTTGTGTTCAATAGTATCCAGGCTACAGTTGAGTTACCGACCACTATTGTCTTTCACTGGGAAATTTAATCCCGCGCCGCAAGAAATCTGATCGAGTGCCGTGGGAATGCGGACCAGTCCAATCCTGTAGTCACCAGTGTGCTATGAATTCTGGGATAGGGTAGGCTGCGAAGTTGTGTGAAGGTTCCATCTGCTCTACCCTTCCTTTACCTGAGAAACGGGGGGCGCATTTTGAAGTTGCTTTCGAATTGCGGCAGCCTTCGTCGCGCCGCTGTGATGAAATCACACTTCAAATGCGGCCTACACATGCCTCGTGAGCAGTGGGTCTTTTATTATGGCATAGTTGCCGGCAGGATTTTTATTATGCCACAGTCGCTGCGCCACTTCCGCTTTTCCGGTCATGAGTATGAGGTAACGCAGCTCTGTTTATCATATTAGATACATCTGAGTGTGTTGAAAATGATGTTATGACGTCACTCTGTGCGTTCGCTCTGTGGCTGCTATGACACTTGTTGCACACTGCAGTGAGAGTAAAGCGGTAACACAGATATGACGCCATTAACAGGCGACCAAGTCCCGGTTCCTTGGTTAAAATAGCAATTTTCTCACAATTTACAAATAGTTGGAAAAATTTTGGATATTGTAAGTAATCAATTGAACAAAATATATAACACTGGCCTAGTGGTTTTTTGGATATTTTACTGCAAAAATGTTACATAGTGCACCTTTAACAAAGATAAATAAATGGTTTATAAGTGCAGTTCATTATTAGTTCATGTTAACTAATGTAGTTAACTAATGTTAACTAATGAACATTATTGTAAAGTGTTACCAATTATATATTAACCAAATATTATATAGAGTGTCATGTAAAGTCTGAGTTTCAATGAGTTTCAATGAACAGGCACATCTGGGTAATTATAAAAAAAGAAAATAATAATAATAATAATAATAATAATAAAATTGGCTTTATTATAAGTTAATATTTTTTTTAAAAATTTAAGTGAACATGTAAACATTGTGAAATTGCTCTTCATGAGATCTTTCTGACTTGGTAATATTTAGAGTTAGTGTTGGTTTCCTGCAGTATAGTGTGGTTAGTGTTTAGAAGGGGCTGCTGTGACTGTGGTCATTCACCGAACTCAGGGGGGAAATACGCATTAAGCATACGTACAGCCTTTTTCCAAGTACAGAGGGCACATTTTCTAATAATCCAACCTATATCATGCTTCATCTGGAACTAATTAATGTGATGGTGAATGTTCATAATAAAAATGACACTTTTTTTAAAAAATTGGTTTTAGTTTTTATATTGATTTATATTGAACAAAATAATCTAGTCTAGTGAACAAATAATGGTGATTGGCGTGTTTAGGTTTGAAGGCCTTCATTATGCCAAGGTACCTTTATTTCTGATTAAATATCATTTTAACTCACTTGCTGAAAGAAAAGCTGGTGAGAACAATAAAGGGGAATCGTTTGACATGTGCATCTACTGATGTGACTGACTAGGGAAAGTAAGTGTGGTGTAATGCTACTGCAACATCATATGACCTTTAGCGTGTGCTATGTAAAGGTACGGCAAGGCTTGGCAGGGACTGCAAGTGGCCCGCAAAACCTTTCCTCTATCACGAAACCTTTATTTGGCTCCATGGCACTGGTGTAAACAAACTAAACACAGATGCAGCATCTTGCAAACTTTTAAACAAAGAGTGGCATGCTGAACACAAGCATGTGTCATGTGATTTCCGGGTGGGCTAGATTGATTGATTGATCGATTTTTCTGATAGCTGACAGGAAATGCCTGGGCAGCAACACAAGCATACAGCAAACAATATGCAATGTGATTTATATACACTCTTATATACACTCTAAGCAATACAAAAAGATAATATACAGATTGTGTGGTTACATTTGAGGGTGCATGAAGCGATTAGGGGGTTGGGGTGGGGGGGTGGGGGGGGGGGTATGGATTCTAAAATGGAAGACATTTCTTTGTATATAATTGGAAATAGGCAGACATGATACTTTTTAAAATCTAATCTTGATGCCTGGGTTTTAAATACCTTGTGGCTAATCACTGTGGTGGACAATTCACAGGAAAATGACGTCATGACCACACTGACTAGTTGATGGCACAACAAAAACGCATATAACAAAATTACATTTTTAAAGTTTATGCTGCTTTCATCCAGAGGCGGACAGTAGTGAAGTATTTTTACTTTCCAAGTAATTTTATTTTTCAAGTATATGTATTTTTGTATTTTATCAGTGTTTTTCTTTGGAAACCGTTTACTTCACAACCTTCCAAAACGTAATATTGTACTTTTTACTGCACTATGTTTAATTTAATTCAAAATGTAGTATTGTATACTTTTACTCAAGTAAAAGTAATTAAAATTTTACTTTAGTACGAGTAAGAAAGTACTAAATTTTTTATGTAATTAAGTATTAAAGGTAAAAAATGAAATATAATGAAGTAAAAAGTATGACATTATAAATTATGTTTTGGAATGTAGTGAAGTAAAAGTAAAAAAAAAAAAATGATAAAATGGATACTTAAAAAATTTACTTGAGTAGAAAATAAAAATACTTCACATCTGCCTACCTCTGCTTTCATCAGAATACATGGCTACTTTTGAATAGCTGTGAATGGAAAAACAATGCTTTTTACTTGCATAATGTTGTAGTTACAGCAGCTTGTTAATGGAACTGTTCCTATTGGTCCATAATTTACACCAGAAATTTGAATACCTATTGAATTGAACATACACAGATGAGAGATAAATTAGTTATACCTCATTATTGTCCCTGAACAAATAGAAACAATGGGCCACTTTCTCTCAAATCAGACAGGTGATGTAAAAATAATATATATAAAAAAAACATCCTAGCTGTTTTGTTTTTTCTTTTCAAGATGAAATAAGTTCTGTGAAACATGCTAATAGAGTCTCCATCACACCTATATGTGTTAGTATGCAAACAGGTCCAGGAGGTGTGAAGTCATTGGAGTTGTTGCATTTCAAAGGCTTGCATAATGTGCAACATGAAGAAAATGTGTGAAAATGCAATTAAAAAATGTTTTACCTAAGATTTATTCCAAAATTTGTTAGAAAATGTGCTTTCAACATTTATTCAGCCATAATCACTCAGTAGATGGCGACATGCGACAAAAATGGCATAAAAAGTGCCTGTTTTGTTTGTCTTGTCAAGGTGAATAAGTTCTGTGAAACATGTTAACTAGAGTCATCATCATACCTATACGTGGTAGCATGCAAACAGCAGCATGTCCAGGTCACAGCCACATCTCTCTGTAGCCCCAGACTGGTTGCTCACTGAAGCTGAGCAGGGTTGAGCCTGGTCAGTACCTGGATGGGAGACCTCCTGGGAAAACCAGGTTGCTGCTGAAAGAGGTGTTAGTGAGTCCAGCAGGGGGTGCTCACCCTGTGGTCTGTGTGGGTCGTAATACCCCAGTATATAGTGATGGGGACACTATACAGTAAAAAGCACGGTCTTAAAGAGATGTTAAACCAAGGTCTTGACTCTCTGTGGTTATTAAAAATTCCATGGCACTTCTCGTAAAAGAGTAGGGGTGTAAACCCAAATACCCTCTATTGGCCATTATCAATCATGGCCTCCTAATAATCCCCATCCACTGAATTGGCTCTGTGGTGAGCTCACTAGCGCCGTTGTACTGTGGCTGACGTTGCATCATCCAAGTGGATGCTGCACACAGGTGATGGGTGAGGAGAGACCCCCTGATATGATTGTAAAGCTCTTTGGTGCAGTCAGTTGAATTGTTGCATTTCAAAGGCTTGAAGACAGTGTGAAAATGCAATTATTATTATTATTTACCTAACAATTCATTAAAAAATAGTTTAGTTAGAAAATGTGCTTTCAACATTCATTCAGACATGAGCACTCAGTAGATGGCGACATGTACCCCCCAAAAAGTGTTAAAGAAAGAAAGTAGCTAAGTTTATCACTGGGGGGGCAACCCAGTCTCATATAAAAACGTACCCTGACTACATTGGTCCAAAGTGCAAAACGTAGAGGGGTTACAATAATGGCCCTTGAATTGTATCACTGTTACATTTTTTTTTGCCTATTCTTTTCCTCTTGTTTTGCGTCCAAGTCACGTGACTTTCAAGATTCCGGCCGCGAGAACAAAAAACATGGCGGACATTTCTCTCATTTTAGTGGAAAAAATCAGTATTTTGAGTTAGTTTCTGCATAAAAATAAGTTTTGATTACATTTCTAGCGAGAAATATGTATTTTATTTTCATAATATTCACTCAGTGAATGTACATAATCACTCGCTTGCTTGTTGTTGCGAAGATTTTTCAGATCTCTCCAGAAAAATGTGAAACTGTAACGTTTTGGTTGCTATGGACGCTGCTATCAACACATGTGAACGTTATCATGATGAAATTATTTATTGGGTTATCATTTTTCCATTATGACATGTTGGAGTATGATTCTCAATTTAATCAGCCATCATAGTTTTGTTTACATTTATTTATTTTTATTTACGCTATTCAGACACAAACAGTAGCCCAACCCCGCCCCTAAACCTGCCCATGTGCGTTATATGATATAAAACACAGAATATTACAGACAACGGGCACACTTTATTGAAAAAGTTCAAGTATTCCAACTGTTCCGAGGTCAAACGATTGATTTGTGTGAAGAAAAGATGCGCCCCGGTGTCACAATGAAGACGACGCCACAGGCCGGCTGCAAGTTAAACCCATAGATATGTATACGTAGACGCCTCATTCGACCGCTCCAGGCACGTCGACGCGCCGCCATAGAAACAGTCGCTAAAGGGGTATCTACGTATACATCTCTATGGGCTTACCCCTCGGCGTCATGAAATCGCGCTGAAGAAGTCTCGTTCAGAACACATCGCGATTTTTGGCATCAGTTCACGTGTCCCACGTGTTGGTGAGTTAATAGTCATAAATTATGTCCTAATCAGTGGCGTAACTTAGTAATGATGGGCCCCAGTGCAGGTTATTACGACGGGCCCCCTGGTCTGCACATTTATGAAGCACATACAAACACACACACACACACTGCGCTCTAGAAGGGAATATATGCAAATTTGTGTGCCTAACGTACTTCATTTAGACCAACACTTATCAGTTTCTTATATTTAGTTGAACAGTTCTCTTTGCGTACACCTCTCTCCAACACACGCTACAGTGACTGTGCTGTTTGCGCCTGGCCGCAGAAGCCAGATGCACTGCCTGCACTGTCTGTAGTTACGCCCCTGCACACATATATATGCATACATATATATATATATATATATATATATATATATATATATATATATATATATATATATATATATATATATATATATATATATATATATATATATATATATATATATATATATATATATATAAAGTATTGTTTTTTTATATCTTATCTTTTATTATATGTTATAAATTAATTTAAAATGTGTTAGAGCCTATCTTGGAAGTAAGTAAATGACAAAAACAGAATTAGCGCTGCTGGTTATCTCTGGCTGAGACTGCGAGGGATAGCCTACGGCAAATTTGACATCTTACTTTCTTCGTCTGCCAATCTCTTAATATTTCCCCCTCTTTTGGAAAGCCGTGGAAATGACATATAACAAATAAAACAAGACTAATTAATTATGTGGTAATTGGAATATTATTATTGGTTTCCTCAAAGTATTTCTATAGCCTACGTTTGCTTGCTAGTGCTACTGTCTTTTTTTTTCGATAAAACACCAAGGCAAAGGGCACATTTCGGGGTGTAGTGAGCGGTGACGTGTGATTTTAAATTCAGCGCATTTAATTTCACAACGCATATAGGCGCCGATGTTTCTGCCAGTGCGTGCCCAGTGCCCACACAGTAGATCTGGTGATCTGATAGTACTAGTTCACTAAATAAATAATTCATTAAACACATTTATCATAAGCACTTAACTCAAAAATAACTAGGCCTATTAAACAATAAAATAACTAGAGAACTGGCTGACTAAAATCAGATTTCAAAGGAAGCAAAGGTGAAGTCCGTATAATTTATATAGGTAGCTTACCTACTGTGTTATTTATTTTATCAGTCAATCGTGAAAAATCTGGTGGTCTAAAGTTTCTGGCAACATTAAATCCAGGATAGAAGAAAATTCTAGAGAAAGAGCAATAGATTCACGAGTGCACAGAACACAGTTTGAGAACGCACAAGTAATATGCGAGCAAGAGCAGAGCCGTGAGACATTTGAGAGCGCACGTCGATTTTCTGCTAGAGAGCGGAGAGATTCGTAATATGAATGCGCGTTAATGCCCTCGCATTTGTCATTAAAATAACGCAATAGAAACGGCCTCAAATTAACTATACAACGAGATGAAAGTTGTGTCTGAAAGCTGCAATCGTTTTTATTATTGGTTAAAATGAATGGAGAATATTTAGCCTTTTTTCCCGAGGGTGCTCGAGCCCCCGCGAACCCAATGTATTGGCGCATCCTGTCACACTGACACTTCATCGCCAGGGCCCCGCTTGCGATGTGGGCTGGGCCCGCGTTCGTCACGGGCCCCACCGGCCGCACGGGCCCCAGTGCGACTGCACTGCCTGCACTGTCTGTAGTTACGCCCCTGGTCCTAATGTTTGATATAAAGTATTTTCTGCTTGTTGTTATTGATCAGATTATGTTCAGTCACTGCATTATATCTTTCATCTCCACTCAGGCTTCACATTTCTTTGCTTTCTAAATCGACACACCTTAGGGTGATTAAACACTGTCACGTGACGTGCTATAGACCGTTAAACATATTTCATATTTTTAATATTTAATAATAACTACTAGTGTAGTTCCAACGTGGCATTTGTAGTAGAAGCACAATAAAAACAGCAATGCTTTTACCACAGTATTGGTAAATAGAAAAAAAAAA
Source organism: Romanogobio albipinnatus (assembly GCA_023566225.1). NCBI lineage: Eukaryota > Metazoa > Chordata > Actinopteri > Cypriniformes > Gobionidae > Romanogobio > Romanogobio albipinnatus. The sequence goes on along the minus strand of CM042260.1, from coordinate 30,523,901 downwards.
TGCCTTTTAATGTTAAATCCAAATATTGTAATGTAATAGTACTTTTTACTGTATATAATATATGTATTATATATTATGACTTTTTTTCTCTCTTTCTTTTTTTACCTGGAAAGAACAAAAGGGCCTTTCGGACTCAGTCAGCCCATTCTTGTTCATGGAGAAGTAACAGAGAAGACCGAAAGCAGCAACAGCAAATATTTGCAATGGTAAGTAAGTGTTGGTTTGAACTCTTTATCAAGCATTTGTGGTTACTTTAACATATTCTTACAAACCGCATGGCTCAATCAGTAAGAACATATTCTCTAAGTCTTAATAATTCACAAGATTTAACAAGTTGTCAAATTCATATGATACTCGTACATAATCCGGCAGCTTTTACTCCGACTCCTGCCATTGGCTACTGCCTCAATTCCTGTACATATTTATCATGATTTTTGTAAATCATTTGCTCCCCTTCTTGGAAAGTAGTCGGATGTCCCACACACTGTCAGAAAGTTTATATTAAGTCCAATGTTTTCTTTAAATTTATTACAAATTGGGCCCTGTCTGTTCATGTAATATTAGATGTCTCTTCAGACCTCATAACCTACCTCTGTTTGCAAGAGTAGAAATGCTCACATGACATCAGATATTCGATTATTTTGTCATAATCAGATCAGTTGTACTGCTGATAACGTCCCGTTTGCATGTAAATCATTTATGTGATCAAAAAAATCAAGAGAATAATGAACATTTTTAAACAAATTCATGTGTGCTATTAAAGATACACTTTCAAAAATGGAAATGCACACATATCAGTGAACTTATTATATAAATGTATTTAACATTATTATGCAACACTTTTTACAGAAAGAAACAGTTATGAAAGAGTTATGCATGAACTCACAACTTGCATGCAATGTAATGAAATTTCCTTTCTTTCTGTCTTGCAGGAATACTTGCAGATTACTTTTTTTTTTTTTTTTTAGATCTCTACAATATCAAACTCAACAGTTCTTTTAAGAGCCAACCCTCACAAGAGCTACTAGTGAGTCGCAGCGAATCAGCCCTTCAGGTAAAGTTTCTAGAATATTTTACTATATCAGTATTTACTAATCAAATGCTCCCCTGAATCGTATTGTAACTGTCTTAATTGATATGTTTCAAAAACAATAGTAATTGCACAGAGTAAGTAAGGCTTTCTTGTATTACAGCAGAGAAGAAAGACCAGACCTTATATCGAAGGAAGCTAATCGAATAAGTCCATTGTTTGGGGTGAGGAAGGAACATGGCCATCTTGTGCCCAAAGACGACAGAAAAGTGCGCAAGTCCATTGGTATGTCCTGTATTGAAGCAATGCTGTAATATGTAGTACAGAATTTGATGTTGATTTCTTAAATAACTATTCATTTCAGCAGTGATCATTCTTTCTACTCTGATAAAATATGCACCATTATTCATGTGTAAATCTTTTTATAAACCCTAAAATGAGCAAATGAGGTTCTGTATCTTGGATTTATCTAAAATGGTAAATATCTGTTTCCCTTTTTGATACAATTATTATTACAATGATTGCCTTTTAGCATAACGGCTGGAACTGGACTTTTGGCCTTCAATTCTTAAAGTGTGATAAAAAGCATTTAGTTGATATAAACTCCAGGTTTTTCTCTGTTTTGTAGACCATGGATGGTTCTGGGTAGCTTTGGAAGATATTGAGTTGTGGCATATATTAGGAATCAAATAGTAGATGTTCTTTGAATTATGTGAAATATCTGGTTAATTTTTTTATACTTATTTCTTATACTCCACAAATTAAAACACATTGCATTTATGTTTTAAGATGGATAGCAAGAGAAGGCACACACTTCAGAAGATTCTACAGGAAAAGACTAATGTGCAGCCAAGGAGGAATACAAGAGGCAAAAACTCCAGTCTCTGAGAACTATGCATGGCCATGGGTGCTTCATAACAAGCATGGTAAGTCTTGTGCCTCTGTACCTATTTCTTAATTTTTCCATGAAATTTGTATTGCCATATTTTAACAATTTTACAATGTCCAGGCTATCACAAGGGATGCTCTTGAAACAAGTGACAGAAGAGTATGTTGTCTTAAAAGAAATCTAGCATCACTGGCAAAGGCTAAGTAGAGACCATGCCTTTCTAAAATATATTTTTAAAGATCTGCTGTTTAAAAGGTTGCTGTAGATATGGGTAAAATAGTTTTTGTTCAGTACTTGGCTAATATTATGTGCTGCAATATTATATACATAATGCTTCAGTGTGTATTATATAATGTACTGACTGCGGCTTTGTAAATTTAAATCAGGAATGGGCAACTCTGGCCCTTTTGAAATGGAGAGTTTACCTCCAAGCCTAATCGAGCACGCCTGAAAATTTTAACTAAAGTCTTCAGGTTTACTTATAGATAATTATAGGCAGGTGGGTTTGAGGTTGGAGCTAAATCTGCAGGACAATGGATGCTGAGGCCCAGAGTAGCCAACCATTGCTTAAATCATGCAGAATATATGCTAACCTGACTGTACATTAAACTTATTTTGAATTGTGTTTTTGTTTTACTTTTAGACCAGGACTGGAGAATGCCTGACTATGGGATGTTAGAACTTCTTCCTCTGGTTGAGAAAAGGCTACACCACATCAGTGACCACATCATCTGTTTATCAATTATACACTATAGGGTACAAGTAAGCTAATTGCTTAGAAGAAGAAGAACAGGATAGAACATGGACATGATAGAGGGATAAGCAAGAAACCAGTCTAGCTGTGATAATGAATCATTATTTTTCAACACAATATCAAATCTGTTTTCTGTATCATAGTTGACTGGATGGGATTCTGTGGCACTCATTTGTGTGGCTTCAGCAGCTGTGAATGGAATAATATGATCTTAATGTATTTTTGAAGACCCATTTTTATTTATCTTGAATCTCATTTGTCTTTATGCTACTGTATCAACTGTATACTGTATCCTCCAATAAAGTGTTGAGTGATAAAGTATGGTGAATATTGTGTATGGTGTTTGGAAAGTAAATACACATTTCACAAGTTTATTTAGGTTATCTAATTAATTACCAAGATTCTTTTACTTGAGACATAAACCTTTTTTATCTGGTTATATTATATTTGGTACAATGCACCAAAAAGTTGCATATACTTGCATGCTGTGACAATTATGCCAGTTTTAAATGCCAGAAATAAAGGACAGGATTACAAACACTTCAAGCTTAACTGAAGATGATCCATGTTGATAAATCTGGTACATCTACTACTGCAATAAAAATTAAAGCATGCACAATACTGATGTCAGGTATGTGAAAATACATGAAATTTTGGCAATGTCTCTTTTGCTATTGGTGCATTGTCCTATATTTAATAATAATAGTGAAGTGTACATATGAATAGTTTTTGTTTACACTGGAAACTGGATAATTGCAAGTTGTTGCGGGTTCATACATTATATTTATTGGTGTTTATCCATAAAAGAAAAAATAAATATTAATAATAATTATATTACAACATTTCTTTCAAATATTTCTGCATTTCATCAGATGGTCTCACAATACCCATCAAAACCTAATACAAGCATGATGTTAGAATAGAAAAGAGAAAATACTCTGATATTTAAATGTGACTCAAAGTTTGTTGTCCATGATGAGGAGAATAGATCTGTGAATGTTGTACTGCCCTTCCGCCCTCAGGGACCCAGTAGAGGCCCCTGGAAGAGCAAAAAAAAGCACATTTCAAATGGCTGTTACTCAAAGTCTGGTTAGCGTATCACAGAGGAAATTGGCAGGACAACTGCTTATGCTATGTTTTCTAAATAATGTTGGGCACAGTTTTCAGACAGATATGGAAAGCTGGCATAAAGGTTTTCTAAAAGTGCTCACAGTAAAATATAAAATTTCAACCTGCCCCTCATATATGTCATAAATGTTTACACAATGAACATATTTAGATATCCAGTTGTCCATTAAAGATGTAATTTACTTAGCATTTATTGTTTCATTATTAAACGTTTTAAACTACATTACCCATACATCTCTGTCATTGTACAAATGCAATGGGAAACATGGCGCTGTAGTTCATTGAAGTGTGCAGGAATTCTTAGGGTTAGGGTTGGGATCTCGGTAAAGGAGTAATTTCTCACAACATAGCGACACTTTATAATTAACTTAACGCATTATTAACGTAATAAAAACATCAAAACATACTTTGTAACGTGAAATGCCGTTTTATATGGGTTAAAAGATAGGCCAATCACAGCGAGTTCTGCAATAAAGTCACAGCCAATGACAACGCAGCAGAACAGAGGCGTCACACTTACTTGTCCATTTATGGTAAATGATGACAGATCTCATCCGGTTTCAACTGAAGGGCTAGATTCCTTAAATATTTACTATTTAGGCTGCTAAATATTTATTTCTTAAATATTTATAAGCTACAACAGCACGGGTAGTTGCAGTTTTTGTAACTAAAGATAATTGCATCTACTAATATACATTTATTGTGTGTGTGTGTGTGTATTATATGTGAATAAATAAGAAGTGATTATATATATATATATATATATATATATATATATATATATATATATATATATATATATATATATATATATATATATATATATATATATATTGAATCACTTCTTTATGCCATTCTTCATCTGAACTGAATTAAAATAAATGTAACAAAAGCATAATGAATGCACACAATTTTATAAGCATATTCCAATATTTAATGTCAAACATTTCAAAGACAAATGTAGTGCCCAAACTACTCCACAACAGTATAAAGAAGATCAGTTATATATATATATATATACACACACAGAGAGAGAGAGAGAGAGAGAGAGAGAGAAATATATTGAAACATAACTTTTCAAAAAAATAACCATTATGAAGTACAAACCAAGACATGAGGTGCGACTTTATTATCTGAAAATATATTTGTTTCTTCCCTTAAAAAAATAAATAGGCAAAAAAAATGTACATTCTCAACTTTAATACTATTTCCTTGTGATTATTGTTCACTTTTATTGTAACTAAATGAAAGGCCAATTCAAATAGTTAATGATTATTATAAATGTTAACCATTTTCAGTAAGAAAATTCTTCTATAAAATACATTCATATTACATTTACATTAACAAGGTAGTGATATAATGATACCATAGATGTAGTTATGGTGGACATTTACTATAATGACCACTGTAATAAAAGGTTTAATGAATAAATATTGATTTCAAAAGGTATTCACTCTCACTATCTTCATTTGTTCGAACAAACACCCGCTATATACAAATGCAGATATATACATTGGACTATAGCATCATGAAGTCGCTGCATGACTAGAACTAGTGGATGGCAATACATTTGTCCTTTACTAAAACTCCTGATGAGCACTGATGCTTTTTTGATAAAGGCATAGGCAGACATCGAGTACAGTTTATGAATATTGGTTCTGCATATATCGAAGAGATCATGAGGAGGAGTGGTACTCCACGTGAAGACTTTGAGAAACTGTGACATAGCAAAGGGTGCACCTCACTGGACATATCCTACGCATGCCCAAACAACAACACCCCAAAACAGTTATGAAGTGGACACCACCAGGAAGACGCAGGAGACAGGGAAGACCAAGGAAGACATGAGACAGATGTTTCGCGAAGACCTGAAGAATGCAGGTGTCGCATGAGAAGATGTGAAGAACGTGGCCACAGATCGAATATGTTGGAGGACACATGTTGCCCAGTGTGCCCAGGACAGGACATGATGATGATGTTGTCCCTTTACATAACTGTAGGATTTCTTTCTGTAAAAAGTGTTGCATAATTAAATGTTAAATACAGTTCACTGATATGTGTGCATTTCCATTATTGAAAGTATATCTTTAATAGCACATATGAATTTGTTTAAAAATGTTGATTATTCATGATTATTCACTTGATCTTTTGATCACGTAAATGATTTACATGCAAACAGGACATTATCAGCAGTACGCTACGGGGCAGTCGTGGCCTAATGTTTAGAGAGTTGGACTTGCAACCCAAAGGTTGCGGGTTCGAGTCTCAGGTCCGGCAGGAATTGTCGGTGGGGGGAGTGAATACCAGCGCTCTGGGTGTGTGTTCACGGTGTGTGTGTGTTCACTACTGTGTGTGTGCACTTGGATGGGTTAAATGCAGAGCACAAATTCCAAGTATGGGTCACCATATTTGGCCACACGTCACTTCACACTTTTAAGTACAACTGATCTGATTATAGATTATTATGACAAAATAATCGAATATCTGATGTCATGTGAGCATTTCTACTCTTGCAAACAGAGGTAGGTTATGAGGTCTGAAGAGACATCTAATATTACATGAACAGACAGGGCCCAATTTGTAATAAATTTAAAGAAAACATTGGACTTAATATAAACTTTCTGACAGTGTGTGGGACATACTTTCCAAGAAGGGGAGCAAATGATTTACAAAAATCATGATAAATATGTACAGGAATTGAGGCAGTAGCCAATGGCAGGAGTCGGAGTAAAAGCTGCCGGATTATGTACGAGTATCATATGAATTTGACAACTTGTTAAATCTTGTGAATTATTAAGACTTAGAGAATATGTTCTTACTGATTGAGCCATGCGGTTTGTAAGAATATGTTAAAGTAACCACAAATGCTTGATAAAGAGTTCAAACCAACACTTACTTACCATTGCAAATATTTGCTGTTGCTGCTTTCGGTCTTCTCTGTTACTTCTCCATGAACAAGAATGGGCTGACTGAGTCCGAAAGGCCCTTTTGTTCTTTCCAGGTAAAAAAAGAAAGAGAGAAAAAAAGTCATAATATATAATACATATATTATATACAGTAAAAAGTACTATTACATTACAATATTTGGATTTAACATTAAAAGGCATTTATAGCATGGTAAGTGTTGTGTTTACTGTCTATTTACAACAAAAATCACATTAAAACTACCAATACTGTGGTAAAAGCATTGCTGTTTTTATTGTGCTTCTACTACAAATGCCACGTTGGAACTACACTAGTAGTTATTATTAAATATTAAAAATATGAAATATGTTTAACGGTCTATAGCACGTCACGTGACAGTGTTTAATCACCCTAAGGTGTGTCGATTTAGAAAGCAAAGAAATGTGAAGCCTGAGTGGAGATGAAAGATATAATGCAGTGACTGAACATAATCTGATCAATAACAACAAGCAGAAAATACTTTATATCAAACATTAGGACATAATTTATGACTATTAACTCACCAACACGTGGGACACGTGAACTGATTCCAAAAATCGCGATGTGTTCTGAACGAGACTTCTTCAGCGCGATTTCATGACGCCGAGGGGTAAGCCCATAGAGATGTATACGTAGATACCCCTTTAGCGACTGTTTCTATGGCGGCGCGTCGACGTGCCTGGAGCGGTCGAATGAGGCGTCTACGTATACATATCTATGGGTTTAACTTGCAGCCGGCCTGTGGCGTCGTCTTCATTGTGACACCGGGGCGCATCTTTTCTTCACACAAATCAATCGTTTGACCTCGGAACAGTTGGAATACTTGAACTTTTTCAATAAAGTGTGCCCGTTGTCTGTAATATTCTGTGTTTTATATCATATAACGCACATGGGCAGGTTTAGGGGCGGGGTTGGGCTACTGTTTGTGTCTGAATAGCGTAAATAAAAATAAATAAATGTAAACAAAACTATGATGGCTGATTAAATTGAGAATCATACTCCAACATGTCATAATGGAAAAATGATAACCCAATAAATAATTTCATCATGATAACGTTCACATGTGTTGATAGCAGCGTCCATAGCAACCAAAACGTTACAGTTTCACATTTTTCTGGAGAGATCTGAAAAATCTTCGCAACAACAAGCAAGCGAGTGATTATGTACATTCACTGAGTGAATATTATGAAAATAAAATACATATTTCTCGCTAGAAATGTAATCAAAACTTATTTTTATGCAGAAACTAACTCAAAATACTGATTTTTTCCACTAAAATGAGAGAAATGTCCGCCATGTTTTTTGTTCTCGCGGCCGGAATCTTGAAAGTCACGTGACTTGGACGCAAAACAAGAGGAAAAGAATAGGCAAAAAAAAATGTAACAGTGATACAATTCAAGGGCCATTATTGTAACCCCTCTACGTTTTGCACTTTGGACCAATGTAGTCAGGGTACGTTTTTATATGAGACTGGGTTGGGGGGGGATTAATGGCATCACAAATGTTTATCAATTACACAAATTACAAGTCACAGACTTTAAAATTAAGACCTATTGATGAGATGAAAGTTAAAAGAGGACAATTATTTACACCTCATTATTGTACTTTAACTGCTGTCCGAATCCACATGCGTTTTCAAGAATATATCACTTCAAAATTCACTGTTTATATCCTTTTTGCCCACTGCAGAGCACCGTGCGGTTGCGCTGTAATTTGGATGCATTTCTTGACTTGTATTTCTGGCAAGTATTTACAAGAGCAATATAATTCATCAACGCTCAAAAAATAAAAAGAAGAAAAGCCCGTAAACATTTGAAATGGGCCGTTATTGGGCAGCATTTATTCTTATCATACCAAGCATATGACATTTTATTTACAGCATACAATCATGTTACGGACCACGTGAGCAGCGCTGTATGTGCGCAAAATGTGTGTATGTGTATCCTAATGTTTTGTCTGGGATGTCTGGGTGTGTGCGAATGTGTCCAAGGACTACTGAATGTTTTGTCTAATTGTGCACACGTACCATGGCAGAAAAGTCAGTGTTATACAAAGAAAGTGAGAAAGTGAAGCCCAAGAAATAAGAAAATATTAACAAGCACGTTCCCGATCACAAAACTCTCCCCTCTACTGTAAATAAATCACAATCCGAATAGGGCAGAATCCAGAGTGGCTCTGGGCAGATCCAATAGTTTTAAACTTCAACAGAGTACCCGCCTTCAAGGAAGTAAATGCTTGTCAATAGAGAGTGTGCCAGACTCTCTGTACAAATGAAATGTGTGAGAGTCTGGTAAGACCAGGCTAGTCATACAGGGCCATACTCGAAAGAAGAAAAACTTTCCAAAACGTATATGAATCCTGAAGGAGTGTATTTGGCACAGAAATACTCCAAAAAAAATTTGAAACTTTGGCCATGTTTAGCATGAGAATCCAACTCTTTAACAGCATTCATCAAAATGCATGAAATAGCATTAGATATACCCTGTAAAGGGGTGGTAAAACACATTCTTTCGAAGGCTTGATTGTGTTTGTGGGGTGCACTGTAACATGTGTTCATGCTTCGCTTAAAAAAAAAATTTCATTATTTTTCATATATTATACCTTTATTCTACACTGCTCTGTCCCTCCTTGTAAAAACGGTCTGATGGTTTCCGGATTCTATGAAGCCAATCCCTCAAAAATACGCAGTGGGCTTAGATTGGTTAGCTGGCCCAGTGTGTTGTGATTCGCTAACTGCCTAGTGCACGTTTGTCGGAAACGTCACCCCCCTTACCTTTACCGGTAGAATGTCTAGTAGTCCCTACTGACCGTTTGCTGTAGTCCTTAGAAATTGATTTCTTTAAAAGCAGTTATCTCCCTTTGCTTTAAACTTTGAACGTTGTAACTTTGCAGATGTTGTTTATGCTCAAACAGCAACATTACACACTAGCTAAAGTTAGAAAAGTGAAATCGTGGTTTACCACCCCTTTAAAGAATGAAAGCAAGTTCATCACTAGGGGGGGCTAAGGCATCACAAATGTTTATCTAATTACACAAATTATAAGTTGATCAGATGAGAGTTAAAAGTGGACAATTATTTACATCATTATTGTACTTGACTCTTCACACTGGTGATGGATGAGGAGAGACCCCCTGATATGATTGTAAAGCACTTTGGGTGTACAGTAGTACATAGTAAAGCACAGGTGACTCCATTTATTCATTTATACTTTCAGGTGGTGTGCAGAATATGGAGTTGTTGTATTTTAAAGGTTTGAATAATGTGCAACATGAAGACAGTGTGAAAATGACATTTAAAAATATTTTTACCTAAGAACTAATCAGTTCAACATTCATCCATGAGCACTCAGTAGATGGCAGCGTGTACCACAAAAAAAGGGAAAAAAGAATGAAAAATAAAATGAAAGAAAGAAAGTAGTTCATCCCTAGAGGGGGCTAATGACATCACAAATCTTTATCTAATTACACAAATTATAAGAAGTCCCAGACTTTAAAATGTACTTCAGACAGCATATTAAGTGTGAAATAATGTGTTAATCACACTTCTGCGTTCTCAATTAAAGTACAATCCTGATGGACAGAAAATGTTCACATCAACAACATCTGCATATAATATTACTTTAGTTATATTAACCCTAGAATGCATGAACAAAAAATCTTACAAGTATGCATACAGGGGATCAAAACAACCTGTATTGGAATGAATGATTTTCTTCAAAAAATTGGTGTTCTACTTATTAAATTAAAATAATTGATGATACACAAATGTTTTAAAGGTCCCATGGCATGAAAATTTCATTTTATGAGGTTTTTTAACATTAATATAAGTTCCCTTTCGTTCAGTCACTACGATGTAACGTTAGTGACTACCGAATGGGGGTTTCGCTTAGAAGCCTATCATCTTCGAGAATTCAGCAACGCCCAATGGCAGTGCCAATGCCATGGGCATGCGGAATTTGCATACGTAACTCCGCCCCACCGCATGGGTACATAAGGAAGTATGTGGCAATATCGCATTACATTTCTGCTTCGGAGCCAAGAGTACCTACCTCTTCACTCCTCACAAGCCTTTTGAGACTCTGTCAGCTTCTTCGAAACGAGCAGCCTTCCAGTCGGTGTTGATGTGACGGCGCGTTCCAGTGATCGCATACTTCCTGCCTGCTGATCTGTGCAGTGATCTGTATCCAGCTGGTGTGTGTTTCCCTGGGCGCTTCGGCATCGACTGCGAGGTTTCCTCTCTCAAAAGAGGATCCTTTTCAGGATGTGTCGCCCGTGTACTTCTGGGTGCAGTCGGTCTCTTCCGCCTTCTGATGGGCATGATCGCTGTTTGACGTGTTTGGGCTTTCAGCACGCTCAGGCAGCGCTCGTGGATGACTTATGTTCCCACTGCCAAGACTCCGTGAACTCTGTGCGGATGCCGGAGCGAGAGTCCCCTCTGCCACACCACAATCTGTGGTCTCCACGAGAGGCGGCACTTTGGCTGGTGGCCAGGGTGATCTGAGGGTGATGGTGTAGAATCAAGCTCCGACGCTCATGCCTCGGCCCACACCCCCCTCTCATGCACCGAACTCGCCGTGCGCTCAGGCGAGTACATCGGGGCCGGCTCCTGCTGTCCCGATTGTCTCGTTTGGCGCCTTGGAAGACAAGGAGATGTCGATCGCCGCATCGCAAGGTGTGCTGGAGTCATCCGAGGATGATGATTCGGCTGTGCTGCCGCCCTCGGGTGTGCCAGCATTGCCCGAGTCGGACCCAGAATTGACAGCCATGCTTTCCCGGGCAGCCGCGACACTTGGGTTGGAGTGGAACCCTCCGCCCCAACCTGAGCGCTCGCTGTGGGACGATTGGTTTTTGGGGGTGGCGCATCAGGACACCCGTCCGGCCACCCCTCCAATTCCTTTCTTCCCGGAAGTGCATGAAGAGATCGCGCGGTCCTGGAAGAACCCGTTGTCTTCCCGCGACCATTCGGCGACCTCCTCCGCCTTCTCTGCCCTCGATGGGGCGGCGGTTAAAAGGTACACTGGGGTCCCCCCAGTCGAGCGCTCTGTTGCGATGCAACTGTGTCTGCAGAGTGCTTCAACCTGGCGCGGTGACCCAAAGCACCCCTCCAAAGCCTGTAAGTTTTCGTCGTCTCTGGTGGCGAAGACCTATAGAGCTGCAGGGCAGGCCACCGCTTCTTTGCATGCCATGGCAACTCTTCAGGCCTACCAGGCCAAGTTGCTGTGCGACATGCTGAGCTGACCCGGGACTCAGAGATGAGTTGCGTGCCACCACCGACCTCGCCCTCCGGGCGACGAAGGTGACCGCGCACTCCCTGGGCCAGGTGATGTCCACAGCTGTGGTCCAGGAGAGACATCTATGGCTCACCCTGGCTGATATGCGTGACAGCGAGCGGACCCGGTTCCTCGACGCTCCCATATCCCATGATGGGCTATTCGGCGGTGCGGTTGAGAGCTTCCATGCTGAGCGGCGCTCCTGACGCAGACAGCTCAGGGATGGGCAGTTCTTTCCAGGAGATGGCAGCAGGGCCACTCCTTCCCCTGGTGGAGGGCCGGGGGACAATATTTTGTTCAGCTGCTGGCCCCTGAGTCCTTACCTACGCGATTCAGTTCGCACAAGCAGGGGAGTCCGCCATACCATGGTCAGGGCGAAGGGTGCGATCGAGCCTGTCCCACCAGCCGAGATGAAGCCCGGCTTCTACAGCCCCTACTTCATTGTATCCAAGAAATCCGGTCGGTTACGACCAATCCTGGACCTGCGCGTCCTGGACCTGCGCGTCCTGAACCGATCCCTTCACAGGCTTCCATTCAGGATGTTGACAGCGAAACGCCTTTTTGAACGAATTCGTCCAGGCGATTCGTTTGCAGTGATCGACCTGAAGGACGTCTACTTCCATGTCTCCATCCTTTCTCGACTCAGACCGTTCCTACAGTTTGCTTTCGAGGGGCGGGCATATCAGTACGCGGTCCTCCCATTCGGGCTATCTCTGTCCCCTCACGTCTTCACCAAGATTGTTGAGGCAGCCCTTGCGCTACTCAGGCAGCACGGGGTTAGCATCCTGAACTACATCGACGACTGGCTCATACTGGGCCACTCTCGAGCACAGGTGTGCGAACACAGAGATCTAGTGCTCCAACACTTAGCCCGTCTGGGCCTTCGGGTCAACTGGGAGAAGAGCAACCTCTGCCCAGCGCAGAGGATCTCTTTTCTCGGTATGGACATGGACTCGGTCGCCATGTACGTGCAGCTTTCGAGCGAGCGCAGTCACTGCTGACTTGCCTCCGTCAAATCGAGAGCAAGAGCGCGGTTCCATTGAAGTTATTTCAGAGGCTACTGGGGCATATGGCATCTGCAGCCGGAGGAACGCCACTCGGATTGCTTCATATGAGACCGCTTCAGCACTAGCTTTGCGATCGAGTCCCGAGATGGGCATGGCAGTCTGGCACGCTCCGGGTCCAAGTGACTCGGGCCTGCTTACAGACACTCACCCCGTGGTCGAACCTCAGGTTTCTACGGGCCGGTGTGCCCTTAGAACGAGTTTCCAGGCATGTTGTCGTATCGACGGATGCCTCTACCACAGGCTGGGGTGCCATGTGCAATGGACAAGCAGCTGCGGGCTCCTGGACAGGACCCCAGTGGCTTCTGCATTTGAGAAAATGACAGCTCAGACGAGCTGATCTGGAATTTTCCTGTTATGATGTCATACCAGGAAAGGTTACCTCCCCTTCATCTGCTTTGCCCGACCAGAGCATTCTGAGAAAATGGATTCAGTTTATGTCAGCACAGGCTTTACAAACAGACTTTACAATATGGATTCGACAGCACCGCGACAAACAGTGAGTAACAGTGTTCATTAATACCTGATCTGTGATCAGTGATTTCTGATGTGTAGCTAATCATTCAAGTTCACTCAGACTTTCTTTCTAGATCGTTTAATGATCGCCGTCTTGATGCCCTAAGCGTAATGCATCAGTGAATCAAGCCAGTGACTAAAACGATTGTTTCTGTTAGTAGCATGAAACAAATCCCTTATTTAAGTCATACTACTACAGAGAGCGATCAGAGAACACTCTTTATAATGTTCGTGTGACAGAGGGCTCTTTCACGATCACGGCAGCACTACATTTTACATGCACATTTGATCCATTATCCACCTGGTTTATTGTTTCCTACCCTTGGGTGCACACAAGAGTCAGGTTAACGCTTCAGTAGCATACATAACACACACATATTCACGCCATAATCGCATCTTTTTCCAAATCCCCTTTATAAACACACACAGACAACAGATAAATTAATCCATAGATGTTTATTGGACTTATCTGCATATTATGTTTTGTCTTTGGTCACGGTCTGTTTGTGTTGTGGTTAGCCCAGGTTACCGGATGCAAATAGCAATCAATTTGTCAATCACACGTCGCGAGTGTATCTGCACACTTGCAGTTGTGTTTGCTGTTAGTTATGGTGAAAGCATTTTGTGAGAGAAAACGCGTTGCAATGACGAGATCACTGCATTCATGCGATCAACAGACTGTCTGTGTACTCAATGCTCATCACTGCAGCCTTTCATGTGATAGGAAAAGATCATAAAATAATGCACACTTTGACGATTTGTTCATCTCGACTCTGTAATGGTCAACGTGACTGGGACTGTTTATTCAGAACTCTCAGCAACAAATAAGCTCGCGCTAACAGCGCTCTCAACAACTCCAGTCAGCCTCTCTCTCTCTCTCATGCATGCAGTCAGTGCGTGCAGTGCCTCGCTAAACCACGCCCCCTCCGCAGCATAATCTAACACTCATTTCAAATGCAAAGATGTCAGCCAATCACAACAGTGGGCGTTTTCACTGAAGTCTCACAGCAGCCACGCCCCTTGAAACAGGACATTCAGCCAGAGGGGTAATAACAGTATAGAAAAAATGCCTTTTATTTCTAAATTATGACATTTTTTAATGTAAAAATCATACTAACAGTATAAGTACACCTCAGGAAACATTATAAAATAATAGAAAAATGGCCATGCCATGGGACCTTAAATATCACATTTATTGTTATGTTTATTTGTCAATTTTCCTTGTATAAATGCATTACAAAATATCAATGTATATGAAAATGCAGTTGTACTTTTTGGAACAAACTCTAAAAGTTAGATCTACTATAAAGAATTATAGTCTGAACATGTAATGAGTGAAAATTCCATAGGAAATTAATACAGGTTAATTTTCGAAGGGTCAAAGATACAAAGATAAAATGTTTTTATTGATAAAATATTTCAAAAATCACAGCATGCCAAGTCAATTTGATCCCCTTTATGCATTCTAGGGTTAAAACAAGATATTTATATTTATTTAAAGGAAGAATTTGTGAATGTAACTGTTACATATAATTCTGGGTATCACCCTTACAGAAATTTACCATGGTAACCATAGCTTCCGACCACATACCGTGGGCACCACAGTGTGATAGTGCTGTACATGTATTTTTCAGGTCACTGTGATTTTGTCAAGACATGTTCTCAGTTCCTGGATGAACATATTTTATTGATCCTGAAACAACATATCTGTCCCAAAATGCAGTCCTAATACTATCCCTAAACCTAGCCCTAACCAAAATTTAAAAATGATAGGTGAATAACTGATATAGAAGCACTTAACCCTGGTTGTAAGCCTAAACTTGACATAAACTGTAAATATTGAAATATTGCTCCATCAACAAAGACGTTGATCCAGGAACATGTTGTGAAATCACATTCACCGTATTACACCGAAGTGTTAGTTCACCCAAAAATGAAAATTCTGTCATTAATTACTCACCCTCATGTCGTTTCAAACGTGTAACATTCATCTTTGGAACACAAATTAAGATAATTTTTATGAAATCCGATAAGCAGCATCGTCATTCTAATTCTAACTGTCAAAGCCCAGAAAGATAGAAAAGACATCATTAAATTGTCCATGAGAATACAGTGGTTCAACTTTAATGTTATGAAGCAACGAGAATACTTTTGTGTGCAAAAAAACAAACAAAAATAACAAATCTACAATCTCTTCTCTTCAACATATAGTGCAGCGTTTTAGGTTCTACGTCAGAACGCCACCTCATTATTGGCCAGCTCCTGCGTCAGCATCACACGCATGTGTCTTGGTGCTCACATGAACAGCGTCAGCCAATGGCGAGCCTGCTTTCCAAAGTAGAACTCGGAACTGGCTGGACTTCCATCATGTGTGTTTTCTGCAGATGCAAAAAGATCCACACTTCTGCACCACTATTCAAGAGTGCACAAGCCACCGCAGGTCTGCCCCCCAGGTCTGCCACCGCAGGTCTGAACCGGCGATCGCTGCATCTGGATCGGCCCCTGAATACAGGAGTGGGCCGTGTTTGGCCACTGCCCCGCCAAGTGGAACGGTAGAGCTGCCAGTAGTGCATGCACTGGGGTTGGAGAGATCCAGCCTAGCGCGGACATTCCAAACACACTGCTCATGATTATACCATGAACACCCACGTCATAAGACAAGGACGATAACCTGTTCAGATATTTCTCATTAAAAGTTTATTAGCCATTTGTTAGTTGTACTAAACTCAAGCTAAAAACGTCTCTTGTATGTCTTTTCCTTTAACAAGAGTCACCACTGTGTGATATCTTGTGAATGTGGCATCCATTTGAACATTTTGTTTGAGAAAAACTTATTAGCCTTTAGTTAGCAAAGCTAAACTTGTTGCTAAAAAAGCTTTCTCTTTCTGCCTTAATTTCGACAAGAATCACCACCGTGGGCTTTTCTTCTTGCGAAAATATGGCGTGATGGTGCTCTAGCAGCACGGTGAAGAGCTGGTGTCTTCAGCAGATGGCGCTAGAGCCCGATATCCCATAGTCATGTGTTGTACCGAGTTGACCGACTGAATGGGAACAGCCGTTTGAACGAATCGTCTCAATGATTCACTCATTAATACCTGCCGCCACCTACTGGCAGTTTAGTTTCATGTTAAAACATTCTTTCCAACATTTCTTATTTGTATTAAAAAAATATTTAAAACAATCTCATAACATCTTTTAATTAAGTTGTAATTTTTCAGTGTAAATTATTTAATTTGATTGGTAACAGCCCTATATTGTCTTATTCTAATTTAATGTATTGTTACAATTTAAGAATATAACAGGAAAGCTGAAGCATTTCCTATATTTAATAAGATTAAGGGAAAAATGCCCTTTATAAAAGGTAAAGATATCATAAATATGCAGATTTAAATACGTTAAAGCTGTTCACTGAACACTATAGTGAGAATATTGCTTCAGAATAATGATATTTAACTCTGCAGATCAGAATGTAAAATGGGCCACAGATGGTAAGCACAATTACATTACATAACCCCCCAAAAAATCTTTTTTTTTTAATTATTAGAATAGACATTAAGAGAATAAACTGTTATGCAAGTACTTTTACATTTAATACTTAAAGTACATTTAAAATCAGGTACTTTTTACTTAAGCAGGGTTGTCATTGTGGTATTTCTACTTTTACTAAAGTAAATATATCTCTGGGTATTTGTACTTTTACTTAAGTACTGAGATTCAGTACTTCCTCCACCACTGCTTGTGGTACCATCACAGAGAGGCAGAAAATCCCTCTCCAGAACATTCACATTCACCGTTCCCTGCTGGTGGAACAATCTTCCCACCTCCATCCGAATTGCAGAATCACTGACAACATTCAAACGACAGCTGAAAACTCACCTCTTCCGCAAGCACTTAACCTTATCTATAAAAAACAAAAACAGAAATTCCTTATTTCCCTTCTATTTTCATCTATTTCTTCCCTGCCCTAGTGTATGATGCTCTGTGTACTTCAGCCACTTTCTGTGTTTCGCTGCCTCCTCATGATGGATCACTTCCTGTACTCCTCAGTTGTAAGTCGCTTTGGATAAAAGTGTCTGCTAAATGCATAAATGTAAATGTAAATGTACTACATCAACAGCATAGGAGACTGACACAGACGAGAAGAAAATATTCCCATCCAGGGCTACAGACTAACATTTGAGAGCAGTGGCACCAGCGTCACTAAGTTCTACAGATGGTGGCGCCAGCACCTGATTTGGTGGCGCTGGAGGAAAATGTATCATTGTAAATGTAAGTTAATTTAATCATAAAATTACTATTGTTTTGCATTGTTTTGTTAATAAGTGCAGTTACTAATAATAGTATATTATTCGTTGTTTATTGGAAATTGAACATTGAAGCGCTGTGCTTGAATTGATATGCAGACATTTTTTTACTTTTATTAACAACAGTAATGTGCAAAAAACGGAAAAATGGAACATTTTAATATTACACTCTTATTAAATATACTATTGTTATTCTATAATATCATACTGAAAGGAGCATTCTTTACTTGTTTTCTGTCTAATCCAGTCACAATTTGAAGAAAAGTTTTTTTGTTTTTCATGAGACTTAGTGACTTCCTACTTTTTTCCATAGATTAAGGAGTGGAAATGTCTTATAAGTCAAATGAGGGCTCATATGCCACCACCTACTGGTTATAGTGGTAATTTCATATCTTTTTTAAATAAAAGTGCCATAAAGTGGCCTACACTTTTAAACTTTTAGTTTTACAAATCATCAAACTAAAAATATTATTAAAATTGTATAATATTTAGAGCTTTGAAGTGCTGGGAAAAGTGTGAAACACTGGAAAGAGTGCTTGAATTTCCCTCTCAAAAGGTTGTACAAACCCTGAGATCAATAAATGTAAAAAAGAAAAAGAAAAAAAAAAGAAATTAGACTATTTCTTCCTCAATACCATGGAGTGTTACTACATTAAATCCATGGTGAATGTTTATGATTTGTGAATGTTATCGCTTCATAACATTAAGGTTGAACCACCTGAGTCACATGGACTATTTTAACCATGTCTTTTCTACCTTTCTCGGCCTTGAAAGTTGCAATGATGTTGCTGTCTATGGTTGGTTCAGAAACCTCTCAGATTTAATCAAAAAGATCTTAATTTGTGTTCCGAAGATGAACGAAGGTCTTGCGGGTTTGGAATGACATGAGGGTGAGTAATTAATAAAAGAAGATTCATTTTTGGGTGAACACTTTAAGCAAAATGACAGAAAGATTCTAAAAGAATATACTTTCAAGAGAGATTCCATAATAATAATACTAGTAACCATTAACCATTTTGGTGGAAACTATGGTTACCAAAGTAAATGTTTGTAAAAGGAACAATGACTCAGATAAACGCAATTTAACCTCCACAGAACATATAAGGTCATGGTGCACATTTTACTAGTCACTGGTCTGGTACTTGTCACACAGTTGTCACAAGGGCGATATCACAGTATCTATGAGATTTTGAAATGTCCAGTTACACAAACATGTGTTTTCTTTATCAGTGGTTTTCTATGTAAACGTCTAGGAGAAACGTTTTTATGCTCCACAACGTGAAATTTCAGTTTATTTCAGAAGAACCATGTTTTGATGAAACTCAGTAACCGATAAACTTGTATAACTGTATAAACTAACATCAAGTAGGCTATCTCCAAAAAAACGAGTTAGAAAAGAGTATTTTTTTAATATGTTTGTGTAGCAGTCATAACCATTTTCAAGTTCACAACGTATGGTATGAATATTGCCTATTGCCTGTTATCAGTGCTCATCTGTGGTTTGGCTAAGTGCTAACCGCTAAGCAAAAAACATTTTTCACTAAGTTAGTATGGCACAGTAAGTCAGAAAAACAAGATATAGATGTTAAAATATTTAGAAAGAAAGCGCAGGAACATACAAACGTTGTTGTCTTGGTGAGACAACAAAACACATAGTATACAAGTTTACAATGTTTTACAATTAATAATATGCCATAATACTATTACACAATTACACTAAAACTCTCTGGTTGTAGTTTAACATAAGTTTGATTTCGAAAAGTAAATCTACTGACATATATTTTTAAGATGTTGTTTCCACTATGCAGTGGTGCATTTAAAAATATATGAGGTTAAATGTTGTGTGGGCCACTATGATGGTGCACATACCGTATGCACGGAGTGTTATTAATATCCGTCTCATTGACTCAGCTGTCAGAGATGTGGAATGATTTCTACTTGAGTAACTTCCTGAGCTGTGGTTTTCTTGTCGCACTTTGCTATCTTTGCATGCATCACCTACACTACAGTTGAGCTCTCCTTAGAAATGTTGCAATGAGAATCAACCGAAGGGTCACTCAGACATTTTGTTTCATTTTTATGAGTTTGAACATTGAAAAACAGATTTAAAAACATCCATGTGATGGTATCAGACTTTTATTAGAGTAAAGGGTGCAGAATTTCCAGATCACAGTTTGACCCAACCCCCGTTCAGGACTTGTATGAGGTGAGATCCAGGAAATAGGTTGACAAGATTATCAGCGACCCTTCACACCCTTCTTTTCACATGTTCCAACTCTTGCCTTCCAAGAAATGCTGAAGAAATAATGAAACCAAAACAATCTGAAGAATAATGGCTGTCGGAACGTCAGAAAATAAGGCATTTAATGTGTCATAGTGGACGCCGCAACTGCGATGCTTCATGATGTCCTGACAGAAAGAATTTGTCTAAATAAATGTAAAATAAAGCACTTAAAAACTTAAATCAATCATTGTAAATGCTAGAAGTTAATTTAAGCATTACAACATAACATGTATAGTATGAAAAATATATATTCACTTGGAGATTTGCTGGGTTACTTATAATTTATATTTACAATGGAAAAAAAGTCCCAAAAACTCTTTGTGATGGAAAAATAGGAAGTGGGGTATATGTCAATCCTTTTGCAAGCAAGCAAAAAGTTTCTAAGAGGAATGCAAAAGTTTTGCGAGTGAACGGAATTTTTTTATTTTTATACCATATTCTCTTCGAGGCACTGTGATTTTGAATTTTAAAGTCAAAGTTAAAGTTTATTTATAAAGCACTTTTTAAAACAGCAGGTGTTTATCAAAGTGCTGTACACACATAGACTAAAATATCAATAATACAAACAATCACTAACAAAGGAAAAGAAACAAAACACAATTAAACAATAAGAAAGCAGCTCTCAGATAGTGTCAAATGCCAGGCTATAAAAATAAGTTTTTAGGCTAGATTTAAAAACAGCTAGTGTTTGAGACCGGTCTAATATAAAGGGGGCAAACTATTCCAGAGCTTTGGGGCCACCACAGCAAATGCTCGATCACCCCTGCTCTTCAACTTTGCCCGTGAAACAACTAATAGCAAATGGTCAGCGGACCTTAGAGCCCTTAGAGGAGCATAAGGCTTTATCAGGTCTGAGAGATATTTAGGTGCTAAACCATTAAGAGATTTAAAAACAAACACCAAAATCTTACAATGAATCCTGAACTGGACAGGTAACCAGTGAAGAATGGGGGTAATATGTTCCCGCTTCTGTGTACCTGTCAACAAGCGAGCTGCCGCGTTCTGTACCATCTGCAGTCTGGAGAGAGAGGCCTGACTAATGCCAATATAGAGGCCACTACAATAATCCAAGCGAGTTGAAATAAAAATATGCACAAGTCTTAGAAAGTCTTTAAAAGACAGAAAAGATTTCACCTTGGCAAGTTGTCTCATTTGAAAAAAACTAGATTTAACTACCAAGTTAATCTGTTTGTCCAGTTTAAAATCACTGTCCATAATAACACCTACATTTATTACATAGGGCTTAGCAAGTAGACTAAGTTCACCAAGGTTCAAATCTAATGACTCATATGTACCTCCTGACGTTCCTCCTGAATTTTAAATGAAAACAAGGAAAAGTTCTAAATGTAGAAAATGGATTAGCACAATTAAATATCCAAAATAGGCCAACATAATTTTTAAACAATCTCTAATATCAGACAATAACCAATAAAATTCCATGACCATTAATCACAACTCCCCAATCTACTTAAAACAGATACTGCATGTTGGCATTGTGGCTAATCTGTAAGCCACACAAAGTCAATGAGGGGGGAAAAATAGCCTCTCACGTTTCTAAACTGGTTGAAACTGTGATAGTACCAAAATTATGTAGAGGAAAGATGTCGAAACTTTTAAAACTATCCATGACTCTGCTGTTATATGACTATGGGGATTTCCTGTCCGGACTGTGACTAAAGCCTCAAACACCCTTGGACTATAAATGTCCACCACAAATAAAAATAACTTGGCTGGAATATATTGCATTTATAGCTAATTCAGTACGTGGTATATTCCCTTGTTACATATGTTTAAAGAGAAGGAGGGTGTGAGTTGTGACATTCACAGACCAGCCCTTGTGGTCAACATGTTACAAATATTTACTTACCAAATAAGGCAATGTTGTATTTTGAAGACCGGGGCTAGTTGTCACATGTGAATGATGTCACAAAGGCTTATTCTGAGTAACTAAACAATTTGGAATTATTTTTCAAATACATAAAAGTATATCATACTCCATGAAGAAACTTTAACATCCATGGAACCTTTGCATTAAGGTTCTTCACAGTTAAAAAAGGTTCTTTAGATTTTTAAAACTTAGAGAAACATGGTTCTTTTAAAAACTATTAACTAAAAGGCTTTTTCAGGAACCAAAAATGTTCCCTTTTTTTTGAAACCCCCTTTTGGAACCTTTGTTTTTAAGGGTAGTTTCATATTTAACCATCCCACCTACTGGCTGGAACAGGTAGCCTACTATTCAGCAGCTGGCTAAACTCTTTTTTTAAAAGGTACACTATGTAACTTTTGGTCCTCTAGCGGTTAAAAAACAGAACTGCATTGAACCTCATTGGTTCTTGCGGAAGCTCAAACGTGCTGCGTAACACAAGAATGAACCTCATTGGTTCTTGCGGAAGCTCAAACGTGCTGCGTAACACAAGAATGACCCTCATTGGTTCTTGCGGAAGCTCAAACGTGCTGTGTAACACAAGAATGAACCTCATTGGTTCTTGTGGAAGCTCAAACGTGCTGCGTAACACAAGAATGACCCTCATTGGTTCTTGCGGAAGCTCAAACGTGCTGCATAACACAAGAATGAACCTCATTGGTTCTTGCGGAAGCTCAAACGTGCTGCGTAACACAAGAATGAACCTAATTGGTTCTTGTGGAAGCTCAAACATGCTGCGTAACACAAGAATGAACTTCATTGGTTCTTGCGGAAGCTCAAACGTGCTGTGTAACACAAGAATGAACCTCATTGGTTCTTGTGGAAGCTCAAACGTGCTGTGTAACACAAGAATGAACTTCATTGGTTCTTGCGGAAGCTCAAACGTGCTGTGTAACACAAGAATGAACTTCATTGGTTCTTGCGGAAGCTCAAACGTGCTGTGTAACACAAGAATGAACCTCATTGGTTCTTGTGGAAGCTCAAACGTGCTGCGGAACACAAGAATGAACCTCATTGGTTCTTGCGGAAGCTCAAACATGCTGCGTAACACAAGAATGAACTTCATTGGTTCTTGTGGAAGCTCAAACGTGCTGTGTAACACAAGAATGAACCTCATTGGTTCTTGTGGAAGCTCAAACGTGCTGCGGAACACAAGAATGAACCTCATTGGTTCTTGCGGAAGCTCAAACATGCTGCGTAACACAAGAATGAACTTCATTGGTTCTTGTGGAAGCTCAAACGTGCTGTGTAACACAAGAATGAACCTCATTGGTTCTTGTGGAAGCTCAAACGTGCTGCGGAACACAAGAATGAACCTCATTGGTTCTTGCGGAAGCTCAAACGTGCTGCGGAACACAAGAATGAACCTCATTGGTTCTTGCGGAAGCTCAAACGTGCTGTGTAACACAAGAATGAACCTCATTGGTTCTTGTGGAAGCTCAAACATGCTGCGTAACACAAGAATGAACTTCATTGGTTCTTGCGGAAGCTCAAACGTGCTGTGTAACACAAGAATGAACCTCATTGGTTCTTGTGGAAGCTCAAACGTGCTGCGGAACACAAGAATGAACCTCATTGGTTCTTGCGGAAGCTCAAACGTGCTGCGTAACACAAGAATGAACCTCATTGGTTCTTGTTGAAGCTCAAACATGCTGCGTAACACAAGAATGAACCTCATTGGTTCTTGCGGAAGCTCAAACATGCTGCGTAACACAAGAATGAACCTCATTGGTTCTTGCGGAAGCTCAAACGTGCTGTGTAACACAAGAATGAACCTCATTGGTTCTTGCAGAAGCTCAAACGTGCTGCGTAACACAAGAATGAACCTCATTGGTCCTTGCGGAAGCTCAAATGTGCTGCGTAACACAAGAATGAACCTCATTGGTTCTTACAGAAGCTCAAACATGCTGCATAACACGAGAGTGAACCTCATTGGTTCTTGCGGAAGCTCAAACGTGCTGCATAACACAAAAATGAACCTCATTGGTTCTTACAGAAGCTCAAACGTGCTGCATAACACGAGAATGAAACTCATTGGTCCTTAAAGAAGCTCAAATGTGCTGCGTAACACAAGAATGAACCTCATTGGTTCTTACAGAAGCTCAAACATGCTGCATAACACGAGAGTGAACCTCATTGGTTCTTGCGGAAGCTCAAACGTGCTGCATAACACGAGAATGAAACTCATTGGTCCTTAAAGAAGCTCAAATGTGCTGCGTAACACAAAAATGAACCTCATTGGTTCTTACAGAAGCTCAAATGTGCTGCGTAACACAAGAGTGAACCTCATTGGTCCTTGCGGAAGCTCAAACGTACTGTGTAACACAAGAATGAACCTCATTGGTCCTCGCACATCAAGCGAACATGCTTGAGCTTCCGTTTACCACAACTGATGTGTGACTTGTTGAATGTTTATATGTGAATAAAAGCCTAAATCCCTTCAATCTGTTCATCATATAAAGTTATCAAGTCTCTCCAGAAAATTTGGATAAACCGCTCAATTCAAATGGATTAGTTCTACGATTTCTTTATGAAAATGTTTAAGTGTCAAAGAGGTAGTTGCATAGATGTCAATGGAGGGACAGACATTAAGAGAAATAATAAGTTCAGATGGAAAGGATCTCAAGCTGACTACGTTACTGTAACTATACCTATTAATTGACATAATAATTTCCAGCACAGAACGATAACCACCATAATGAAATGACCCTTCACAATAGATGATGCTTTACAATGAACTCTGTTAGAGAGCTACATATGGCAATTGATCTGTTCAGTAAAATACCTTACTCACCTGGTGAGTAATAAAAATGCCATCTCTGAAACACTTTTACATTTCAAATCCCTTAGTTCTCGCCATCTCCAAAAAGCTAAGCCAATGTTGATTCATGTTTTATTACGAGCCCTGTCGCGTTCTCCTTTTGCCACTGACTCTCCTCTTCTCAAGATTTAGTTTCGAGATTTCACGCGATTCATGTCAACCTTTCTAACTCATTTAACTCATAATCATTTTTAACAGGTGTACCATAGTGAATCAGGGTAAGACAAAAACACACTTTGGAAGAAGGAATGATGATGTATGTACTAATTTAAATTTTGTTCATTTTAAACTTTACCTTTAACTTAAAACTCGCTGTTTTAAAAATGTTCAACAACGAACAAAAAAGTCCAAAAACCCAACAATATTTATTCATTAGAAATTAAGATTTCTGTTGGCCAAAATAATGGTTTGATAGTATATTACCCATCATGTTTTATTCTGAAAAAAATGCATATGCCTAATGCCTGCAACATTTTTGCATGTGGCACATTTTTTCCATTTGAACATTTTGCACAAAGGAAGCATGTTGTGGTTTGATGTCACACCAGCCGCAGACACTTGCAATAAATTGTTATTAGTTTCCTTTTCCTTTTCTTTTGTAATACTGATGTTCTAGTTGCATATAGTGTTTAATTAATATTAGTTTTTTTAATCGTATAATGTAATAATATCACTTGTTGATCTGTTTTGATACAAGTCAAATCAAGTCACCTTCATTTATATATAGTGCTTTTTACAACACAGATAGCTTCAAAGCAGCTTTCCAGTGATAATATGAAATTAATTTTGCTTTATAAGAAAAGCTAAAGCAAGTTTTTGATTTATTAATTTCTGTTGTAAAAACTGATTAGTTATTTAATTTTGCGCCACTTAAACAACACCATCCTCAACTAAAACAGAAAACCCCCCAATGCGTTCCGGACGCCCATCTACATGGCAACAGCACTTGGTGGCCGGAGCAAACCCCAAAAAAGGCGAATCTGCGAAAACGGCGACAACATGTACGCAAGCATTATGTGTTTAGTAGGGGTGTAATGCACAAAACTGACGCTTCAGTACATACCTCGGTTTTGAAGTCACGGTTTGGTACGGGTTCGGTACAGTAATACCAGTAATCAACACTCATAAGCTTCCCATAAGGCAATTTTTGCATTAACTTCCAAATCTAATTATATATATTTTTCTCTCCAATTCTTTGTTGAAATATAATCATTTAAACACAGTGGCTGTCATTTTCATGACAGATTAATTTAAACATACATTAAATAAACAATAATTAAAATATAATTAATATATAGGCTAATATAGTGCATATATTTAAGAAAGAGTTTGTTTCTCTAGTGAACTAACAGCTGTGCACTCTGAATGACTTCTGACGTAAATGTGATGCTATTGTTTACAAGCTGTTTTATTGTCTTTCCGTTTTTTTATTGTCTTTTCTTTAAAAAAAAACACTGATTGAGCGATTACACGACAAATTATATGTTTCAGTAAGTTGTAATGTATCCTCAACATATCTTAAGAGATATTAATTCATGTTTATTCTTTAGGAAGAGATGATCGCGTTCACTTGTGCGCCACGCCGCCGCTTGAACTGACGTGCCTATACATACAGTGATCAGTCACGTCACATTAAAGAGCGTCAAAACGGCATTTATCGTTTGAATTTCGTGGTAAAATGGACTGCATAATTAATATGTTCGTGTGGGAACTTGGATTGAAGTGTGTTCTGCGCTTAAAACAAGCCTGTTAACTATTAAAGATTACATTCGGAACTGTTCGGTACACACGTGCACTGAACTGAAAGCCCTGTACCGAAACGGTTCGGTACGAATACGTGTACTGTTACACCCCTGTTTAGCCTATAGGCAAGCACGTTTGAATACATACAGTGAGGAAAATAAGTATTCGAACACCCTGCTATTTTGCAAGTTCTCCCACTTGGAAATCATGGAGGGGTCTGAAATTGTCATCGTAGGTGCATGTCCACTGTGAGAGACATAATCGGAAATCACAATATATGATTTTTTAACTATTTATTTGTATGATACAGCTGCAAATAAGTATTTGAACACCTGTCTATCAGCTAGAATTCTGACCCTCAAAGACCTGTTAGTCTGCCTTTAAAATGTCCACCCCCACTCCATTTATTATCCTAAATTAGATGCACCTGTTTGAGGTTGTTAGCTGCATAAAGACACCTGTCCACCCCATACAATCAGTAAGAATCCAACTACTAACATGGCCAAGACCAAAGAGCTGTCCAAAGACACTAGAGACAAAATTGTACACCTCCACAAGGCTGGAAAGGGCTACGGGGAAATTGCCAAGCAGCTTGGTGAAAAAAGGTCCACTGTTGGAGCAATCATTAGAAAATGGAAGAAGCTAAACATGACTGTCAATCTCCCTCGGACTGGGGCTCCATGCAAGATCTCACCTCGTGGGGTCTCAATGATCCTAAGAAAGGTGATAAATCAGCCCAGAACTACACAGGAGGAGCTGGTCAATGACCTGAAAAGAGCTGGGACCACCGTTTCCAAGGTTACTGTTGGTAATACACTAAGACGTCATGGTTTGAAATCATGCATGGCACGGAAGGTTCCCCTGCTTAAATCAGCACATGTCAAGGCCCGTCTTAAGTTTGCCAATGACCATTTGGATGATCCAGAGGAGTGGCTCTGTAAGAAGCATATCAAGGTTCTGGCGTGGCCTAGCCAGTCTCCAGACCTAAACCCAATAGAGAATCTTTGGAGGAGCTCAAACTCTTTGTTTCTCAGCCACAGGCCAGAAACCTAACTGATCTACAGAAGATCTGTGTGGAGGAGTGGGCCAAAATCCCTCCTGCAGTGTGTGCAAACCTGCTGAAAAACTACAGGAAACGTTTGACCTCTGTAATTGCAAACAAAGGCTACTGTACCAAATATTAACATTGATTTTCTCAGGTGTTCAAATACTTATTTGCAGCTGTATCATACAAATAAATAGTTACAAAATCATGCATTGTGATTTCTGTATTTTTTTTATAGATTGATATAGATGTCTCTCACAGTGGACATGCACCTACGATGACAATTTCAGACCCCTCCATGATTTATAAGTGGGAGAACTTGCAAAATAGCAGGGTGTTCAAATACTTATTTTCCTCACTGTATGTAGTTTTTATCTGGAAGGTAGGGAAGGAGGCTTTCACAGGGGAAAGTCTAGTTGACACAGTCTCTGACACTTCAGGGCTGCGTTGTGGTCGTGTCTAGGAGCATGATGTAACAAGTACATAAGGTGTTATGGGAAGTGTTCCCGGTTCTGGCAGACCTAGTTAATGCAGCCTAACAATCAATTAACTGATTTAAATCATATAAATTGATAATGTTCTATGTCTATGCCATAGCAAAGAGTGTTTTAGTCCAGATTTAAACTGACAGAGTGTGTCTACTTCCCGAACAATGCTAGGAAGACTGTTCCAAAGTTTAGGTGCTATATGGGAAAAAGATTGACCGCCAGCAGTTGATTTTGATATTCTAGGTATTATCAACTGGCCAGAATTTTGAGACTGCAATAGATGTGATTGAGTATAATGCGTTAACAGCTCGTTCAAAAACTGGGGAGCTAAGCTATTTAGGTCATTCCACGAAATCGGTGCCTTTTCAACTTGAAAAACTTGAAAATATAATCGTTTCAAACTGTTTTTTTTAAATACCCATTAAATTAAGACATCTTAACATGACAAGAAATTGTGTTGGGCCATCTCAAGCTGTGCCATTTATTATTTATGACTGTTTGTTTATTTCATGGTTTGATTTTCCTCAGTCCTGTTACCGACTAAAGTGTTACTATATATAATACTTCCAATTACAAATATGCAACAGTTTGCACATATATAAATAGTATTTTGGTCCCTCTTATCATTCAGATTACGTCATATTTTATCATAATTGCCATTCAGATTACTGAAAATGACCTATTTCAGGGACGACATCACATTACAATTAAGAAATATGTCAACTTTGACTAGAAATTTATTTTAAAAAGGGTCTTGTCCAAAATGCAATATAGTGTAGGTTACTATGGTGAGATCTGTTTGACTGTCAAATGTCATTTTTCTTTTAAAATATCAAATGAATGACAGTAACAGGACTGAGCTCTCAATAATCGAGAGGGTCTTTAGTCACCTATTGTTTGTCATTGCAGTTAATTTCATGCATTATGGACAATATTTATGAACTTATTTACGTTACCTATAAAGTTACCTATGGAACATTAGGCCATGACAGTCTGCTTCCATATGGGAGGTAATCTAGAATTATATAGAAAAAAAACAATCATAGAAGAAAACATCTTTATTAAAACAAATCATCTTTGGACTTTTTTTCTTTCCTTGTTCTCTGTCTCTCTTATGCTTCTTTTTTCCCCATAGAAGATACCGTTCCCTCCTCTCTGGATCCTGGTCCCATTATTCAGTCCTGTATTTTACATCCCTTTCACGTGTCCTGATTTGAGGCTTGTCCAATGACAAATTTCAGAGAAACCCTACACGTGACGATGCTCTCAAATCCTTCATGACATCCTTGATTTGTCATATCAAATAATTAAAACATTTCGCTAATCTCGCTGTGAAGCAACAACTCAGATAACTGTAAATGTTAATCGTATGAAAAAGCATCAGTCATTTTTGTGCATGTCATGTAGCCGAGTGATTAACCATGGCGTAAGTTATTCCATTCGCTTTATTCATAAGAAGCATGAACAAAGACAATACTTCCCTTTTTCTGAGGACATAAAAAGCAACAGCGGCCCAAGAGCAGCACCGTTTGTGGAGTTACACAGCACACAGGATCCCTCAGAAATCATGCACCTGTACTCAGCATCTCATAAAATGATCGTTTTGACTTGTTTGGCTTTGCTCCTCTGTGCGTTTACATCAGGAGGTGAGTATCCTTTTCTCATTGCTCTACATTTGGCATGCAAATTGACATTTCCACTCAATATTTAAGGGGGAAAAGGGGTTATTTTTCTTATCAGATTGGAAACATGTTTATGTTTTTAAGCATAAACCTCACTAAATTCTTATAGAGTTATGCTTAAAAAAAAAGAACAATAATAATTTGCCAATGGGTTAAGAATAATTTACTTAACATAGGTTCCTAAAAACAATTCTTAATGTCTTGTGCAGATTTGCCTTTTCTTGTTTTAAGGATTCTTACATATTTTTAAATGGAAAATGATGGGCTTTTTTTGTTCAAGTGTTAATGAAACAGCATAAAGAATCAACCTATTAATTTACGGATGTTTTTCTGTCTGTTTTGCAGTGATCTCTCATGACCGTAAACATACAAATTGCTGCAAAGCTACAAAGAAGTTACCAGATCCAAGTATCCAAATCAAAAGTTGCAAACGCCTACCAGCAAAAGACGATTGTGTTGAAGCCGTAGCGTAAGTCAGTCCAATAGCATTCAACGAAACTGCTTGCTTGTGAACTCTTTGTCAAAGAGCATTTTATTGTGTCAATATATGCTGTACATATGCGGTAATAAACGCATTTCTCCCTTTCATTTTTACAGGTTTACTGATACAAGTGGAAAGATGCACTGCATCAATCCTAACGCTCCACAGCTTCCTAAAAGGATCAACATTCTAAAAGAGGTTAGAATTTACAGATGTACATTTTTGGGTTTGGGTGTGTGTGTGGGGGCGGGGGGTGGCGGGGGGTGGTGTTCCTGAGTGTGTAAGGATTAACAGAACAGCTAAACTGGATATAAAATGTGACTCTGGACCACAAAACCAGTCATAAGGGTCATTTTTAATATGAATAAATGTATGCTTTGATGGGATAGGACAACATTTGGCCGAGATACAACTATTGGAAAATCTGGAATCTGAGGGTGCAAAAAAATCTAAATATTGAGAAAATCTATATATATATTTACAGTAGGAAATGTACAAAATATCTTAATGGAACATGATCATTGCTTAATAACCTAATGATTTTTGGCCTAAAGGAAAAATCGATCATTTCGAACCATACAATGTTGGCTATTGCCACAAATATACCCGTGTGACTTATGACTGGTTTTGTGGTCCAGGGTCACATATGAAAACCTCTTCTCGCAAGGTTCTCAGAATGTACTGTTTATGTTTCAAGTAAAGGGCCACTTCCTAACCTGTTTTTCTTCTGTTCTAATTCAATAGAAGGGTGTAATATGTAAAGATCCGCCTAAATCTTGAACGACACATGGGGACTGCATCTGCGAACTTCTCCCTGAACTTGGTCTTCACCAGCGACACCAGCAAGACTTTTCCATTCGTGTCAGTCAAGTCAAGCTACACTTTATTACATGTCCTCTTCTACACTGAAAAAACATATTTCACAAAGGAAACAATCTGTGGTTTGCTTTCACACTTAACTGCTGTGCAGTCTAAGTCTGGTTATTCCTGTATGTTTTTATTTATTTTTGAGATATCAATGTCTTATCAATGCTTAATTTATAAACCTCTATTTACTTTTTAGAATTTAATATATAACACAGTTGTAAGAAGTACTGTTTTTTTGCTTGTTCAATATATTTTATTTATTTAATTTAACAAAGTAACATATATTTATTTTCCTAATTTATGACTATATTATATTCAGTTTTTTCTCTAAATTATTACAAACATATCAGTTAAATGTCTTGAAGTGCTTACAAACGTTTATTGGATGCCGTATGTAAACTTTAATAAAAAACTTTAATAGAAAATATTTTGGAATTATATATTTTTAATCCAATTCAATACAAAAATGTTTCTGGATTTCTGCTGTCATTACCTTTGATCGAAGGCCTGAGGCCTACAGCAATGAGGAGAGGTTAGCGAAATTCTCACGAAAAGATTTGAAACCATCAGATCGTCTAGGGAGGGTCTTTGTGGGTAATCTGGGTGTAGTGTGTGTTTCTGAAGCAGACATTTAAGCCAGACGTCACAGTAGATGAACACACACACACACACACACACACACTGACTGTCACATGAAACAGCAGTGTCATACATTTCCATTTCTCTACAACACTCTAATGATGGGAACTGTGCATCATCTTCCTCCAGACTAATGACAGTCAAATGTGTCTAAAAATGCTCATTTATTTAGTCAGTACTCTGCATCTGAGAACAAACACATTCTCAGATTATTCAGCACATGTATTCATGACCTCAGAACATGATCGTGATTACGTTCTTTTGTGAAGAGTGATTCAGAATTTATTTTTGTCTATACAATGAAAGTCAATAGGGTCCAAAACAACAATGGCCATTGACTTTGGAGAAAAAAAATAAGTTTGAACTAGATGTAATATGACAACCTCTTGCAAGGTTTATGCAAACATATTGTACTGTATTGGTACAATGTAAAAAAGAAGAAGAAAAGTTGTTGCCTTCAATTTTTAAGTAGAATCAACTTGGATGTTTAAGTCATTTCAACTTATATTGCATTAAACTCTAACCCCTTTTTTTGTTCTGTATATCAGTTCATTTTATTATATATTTAAATATATTTATTCAGTTATATATATATATATATATATATATATATATATATATATATATATATATATATATATATATATATATATATATATATATATATATATATATATATATACACACACACACACAGGTCCTTCTCAAAAAATTTGCATATTGTGATAAAGTTCATTATTTTCCATGTAATGATAAAAATTAAACTTTCATATATTTTAGATTCATTGCACACCAACTGAAATATTTCAGGTCTTTTATTGTTTTAATACTGATGATTTTGGCATACAGCTCATGAAAACCCCAAATTCCTATCTCAAAAAATTAGCATATCATGAAAAGGTTCTCTAAACGAGCTATTAACCTAATCATCTGAATCAACTAATTACACCTGCAAAAGATTCCTGAGGCTTTTAAAAACTCCCAGCCTGGTTCATTACTCAAAACCGCAATCATGGGTAAGACTGCCGACCTGACTGCTGTCCAGAAGGCCATCATTGACACCCTCAAGCAAGAGGGTAAGACACAGAAAGACATTTCTGAAACAAATAGGCTGTTCCCAGAGTGCTGTATCAAGGCACCTCAGTGGGAAGTCTGTGGGAAGGAAAAAGTGTGGCAAAAAACGCTGCACAACGAGAAGAGGTGACCGGACCCTGAGGAAGATTGTAGAGATGGACCGATTCCAGAACTTGGGGGACCTGCGGAAGCAGCAGACTGAGTCTGGAGTAGAAACATCCAGAGCCTCCGTGCACAGGCGTGTGAAGGAAATGGGCTACAGGTGCCGCATTCCCCAGGTCAAGCCACTTTTGAACCAGAAACAGCGGCAGAATAGCCTGACCTGGGCTAAAGAGAAGCAGCAGTGGACTGTTGCTCAGTGGTCCAAAGTACTTTTTTCGGATGAAAGCAAATTTTGCATGTCATTCGGAAATAAAGGTGTCAGAGTCTGGAGGAAGACTGGGGAGAAGGAAATGCCAAAATGCCTGAAGTCCAGTGTCAAGTACCCACAGTCAGTGATGGTCTGGGGTGCCATGTCAGCTGCTGGTGTTGGTCCACTGTGTTTTATCAAGGGCAGGGTCAATGCAGCTAGCTATCAGGAGATTTTGGAGCACTTCATGCTTCCATCTGCTGAAAAGCTTTATGGAGATGAAGATTTCATTTTTCAGCACGACCTGGCACCTGCTCACAGTGCCAAAACCACTGGTAAATGGTTTACTGACCATGGTATTACTGTGCTCAATTGGCCTGCCAACTCTCCTGACCTGAACCCCATAGAGAATCTGTGGGATATTGTGAAGAGAAAGTTGAGAAACGCAAGACCCAACACTCTGGATGAGCTTAAGGCCGCTATCGAAGCATCCTGGGCCTCCATAACACCTCAGCAGTGCCACAGGCTGATTGCCTCCATGCCACGCCGCATTGAAGCAGTCATTTCTGCAAAAGGATCCCCGACCAAGTATTGAGTGCATAACTGAACATAATTATTTGAAGGTTGACTTTTTTTTGTATTAAAAACACTTTTCTTTTATTGGTCGGATGAAATATGCTAATTTTTTGAGATTTTTGAAATATATACATAATTATTTTTGAAAATGCCCTTTCAGTAGAAAATGTGTTAAAATTTGTCAATAAAAGACAAAATCTGAAGCACAATGAAGACACTAAAGGTACCCCTAGGCGTCACTAAATCGACACGCTGGGTTCTCAATAAGAAGCCTTTGGCGTCATACGCAGACGCGTTGGGCATGGGAACCTTATCGTCATGATGAAATTATATATGATTTTGCCATTATGACATGTTGTAGTGTGATTCTCAATCTAATCAGCTAGTATTATTTTATTTACATATATTTTATTTACTCTTTAGATACGTTTGAACATGTAACCCAACCCCATCCCATCCCTAAACCTACCCATTTGTGTATTATATGATATAAAAAAAAGGATATAACAGGCAGAAACAACTGCAGGCACAATTTATTCAAAAAGTACAAATATTCCAAGCGTTCCGAGGCCAAACGATTGATTTGTGTGAAGAAAATCCCCTAAAGCGATCAGCCGAAGATCATGCACACATTCAAATTAAAAAAATTGCTGCCTGAAGAAACGTTACGTCAGATTTCATAGTGAAACTGCATTGGCTCTCGTATGTCTCGTGACCAATTGCGTCATTACATCAGCTTTGACTGTAAAATGTCATTGGCTTTTGTGTGTCTTGTGACCGATTGCGTCATGCTAAAAAGAGTCAGGTATCATTTGAATGAGATATGACTGACTGAGTGCGTGCTTGCACGGAGCGGTGGGATCATCATTTCAACGATTAAAATATTAAGATCAACACCGTTCTTTACATGAAGATATCGTATGACTTCAGAAGACTTGGAATGAAACATGAGTTTTTGTTCAGTTTTTGCAGTAAATACCTGTGACTGTACTTTTATTTGCCTGTTACGCGTTTTATATTGTTTAGAAGTGGGTAGGTTTATGGTAGGAGTTGGGTTAGTTGATCCAAAATATAAAAGTAGCCTATAAATATTCATAAAATCATGTCTGCTTTTACAAAAACTAATAATTAAATGTGTCTTGATCTGACGCATTGGGCAAACAACTGAAATCAATGAAGCACCCTGTGCGTCAATATAGTGACGCTATAGGGTACCTTAGGGTCTTCATTGTGACGCAGAAGGCACTTGACCATGCTTCAGATTTTGACGCCTTGGGAGTGGGAATGGGTTGCAAAAGATGACAGTATCTTGCATTTCAGAAGAATTTGACAGTTATGGAAAATCTGAGTATGAGAATATTGTGAAATGGAAAAACTTGACCCATCCCGTCACCCAACAAACCTCTTAGGTGAAGCAACAGTAGAATGTCAACTCTTCCTTCCTATTTTGCTTTATTTAAATGGACAACGGGTCAACGTTACAAGATAAAATATATTTGAATCACTAAATTAAAAGAAAAAAAAAACACACTGTTGACACACTGGAATATTTAAAATAACAAACTTTTTTCAGCATCCATCGGATGTATATCAATTAAATGACTGACCGCGAAGTTAGAAATTAAATATCAGCAAATGGTTCATCAAACGGAGATCCCCCATCTACATTTACATATATTAATTTAGCAGATGACATTTACACCTAACACAACAAATGAGTTCACTCCCAATAAACTATAAGGAAAGCCAGATATGGTGATGAAACCATCAATGATGAAATCATCTACAAAAATAAACGGACAGGATGTAGCCCATGCAGTTTAAGTTCCGCTGTATTGACTATTTAAGGAGAACTAGTAAGAGTCTTGAATATATTCTCTCAAGACACAAGAAGTGAGAGTTGAAGATCGACTGTGACAATGGAGACACAAAGGATCCTCATGAGGAGTTTGGCTGTTGTGTTTTTTGCATCTGTGATCTGGACTATAACAGGTAAAGTGCTTTGAAATGTTTGTATATTATTCTATCTGATGGAACGATGCAGAATATTGAGGTTTACTTTGTTCTTCAGTCTCAGCAGATGCTTATCAGAAGGTGAACACATGCTGTAAAACCGTCTCCACAGCAGAGGTGACTGGAACAATCATCAGTGTCAGGAGACAATACAAAGATCCTCCATGTGTGATGGCCATCATGTAAGAATCGCCGTTTCTCTCTAAGGAAAATATGCACAATTGCAGATAAACAGCATCTAATTGATTATAACTGTTTTCAAATGTTCACTCTCTTTGACAGCATTGAGACTGAACGAGGAGAGTTCTGCTATGATCCTAGCAATCGACAGGTGCAGAAGAAAGTTATGCAGTTTCTGTAAGTTAAACCCAAAAAGTAAAGCACAACAAAATTTCTAACATAAAAAGCTTATAAAGTGTTCACATTGTTACATATTTAAATCAATCTTGTATTGACATAATTATTATTTCTTTTTTTTTACAGCAGATCTCTAATAAACAAACACACGACTTCCACACCACCACCAACATCATCTATTAGTGATGTCACTCGTGTGGGAGGATCTGCTCAATCAACTGACAGCTCATGAATCATGAACGTCTAAAATAACTCATAGTGAGAACACATCTTAAAGTAGTTATGTGTTTTTAAAATATTTCTAAATTTTAAAAGATTTCACTATTGTATTTCGAAAATATTTAAGTAACAGTTAGTAAATTAGGTGTATTTACATTGAATATTTAAAATATTTGTTGTCAAATACATATGATGTAGTTTGACAGTGACAGTTGTTAATTTATTACATTTATTTAGAAACTGAATTATAGTGAAACTGTTTTAGAACAAATGTGTTTAAATAAAATATTAGCTTATATATTATATTTCACATTGAAATATATTTTACTCTGGTAATAGTAATGGACTCTTTCTGTCATGAAGGATGACGCAATTTCAGACTGATTTGTGTAAGAATTTTTGTCAGCCGATTATGCGAAATGAAGTGCAATCTGAAACTACAAATAAACTATGATCAGCAACTCCTGGTTTTGCATGTGGTTGATGTTTCTGAAAGTGTGCAAGAGGTCGGTCCTCTGTCAGGAATGAAGACATATTTTTTAGCATATTGTCTTTCCTTCGCAGTCGCACTTCCTTGTGCTTCTTATGTAAATTTCATCCATAATCAAATGTTAATTTGCATGAATAAGTTGATACGTCCTGTGACCTTGAGTATTGGCAATGTTAATTTAAGTCATTCAGGTTAAACTTCACAGCCTGATTAAGTAAGTAAATAAATGCTAATGTGTTACATTTACATTTATGCATTTGGCAGACGCTTTTTATCCAACCGTTAAAAACTTAGGCAGGGTATCGGTTGGAATATGTGACCACAAAACCAGTCATAAGTCGCACGGGTATATTTGTGGAAAAACCTACAATACATCGTATGGGTCAAAATTATCAATTTTTCTTTTATGCCAAAAATCATTAGGATATTAAGTAAAGATCATGTTCCATGAAGATATTTTGTAAATTTCCTACCCTAAATATATTTTAAAAATGCATTATTATTAGAAATATACATTGCTAAGGACATCATTTGGACAACTTTAAAGGCGATTTTCTCAATATTTTCAAATAGTTGTATCTCGGCCAAATGTTGTCCTATCCCAACAAACCATACATCAATGGAAAGCTTATTTATATTTTGTATACATATCAATTTAAAAAGATTGACCCTTATGACTGGTTTTATGGTCCAGGGTCACATATTAGAACTAGAATCATCGACATACCACACTCATGGGCATCAATCACATCACGGAATACTTGCCAGCTAAGCAATCCTTATGATCGATCCATTTTAAAATCCACATATTTTATATATCACAACATCGATGTCTGTCCAAAAAACTACAGATACATAGTCATAATAATCTACATAATATTGAAAGCATAATAGTTGGACGTTCAGGCGCTTTTATGTCCCAGGGGTTGATTTTTATTCACACTAACAGACATTAAAACTCATATAAAACACAATACATAATGTGAGAAGTGGTGGAAATGGGCTTGTGGTTGAAATGTTTCTGAGAAAAAAATTTCCACAGAATCAAAAGTTGCTCATAGTTGAAGAAACACCCAGTTATAGATGATGTACTTCTTGATAAAACATCTGATATATATATATATATATATATATATATATATATATATATATATATATATATATATCAGAAATTGTCATCGTATGTGCATGTCCACTGTGAGAGACATAATCTAAAAAAAAAATATCCAGAAATCACAATACATGATTTTTTAACTATTTATTTGTATGATACAGCTGCAAATAAGTATTTGAACACCTATCAGCTAGAAGTCTGACCCTCAAAGACCTGTTAGTCTACCTTTAAAATGTCCACCTCCACTCCATTTATTATCCTAAATTAGATGCACCTGTTTAAGGTTGTTAGCTGCATAAAGACACCTGTCCACCCCATACAATCAGTAAGAATCCAACTACTAACATGGCCAAGACCAAAGAGCTGTCCAAAGACACTAGAGACAAAATTGTACACCTCCACAAGGCTGGAAAGTGCAACGGGGAAATTGCCAAGCAGCTGGGTGAAAAAAGGTCCACTGTTGGAGCAATCATTAGAAAATGGAAGAAGCTAAACATGACTGTCAATCTCCCTCGGACTGGGGCTCCATGCAAGATCTCACCTCGTGGGGTCTCAATGATCCTAAGAAATGTAAGAAATCAGCCCAGAACTACACGGGAGGAGCTGGTCAATATCCTGAAAAGAGCTGGGATCATCGTTTCCAAGGTTACTGTTGGTAATACACTAAGACGTCATGGTTTGAAATCATGCATGCCACGGAAGGTTCCCCTGCTTAAACCAGCACATGTCAAGGCCCGTCTTAAGTTTGCCAATGACCATTTGGATGATCCAGAGGAGTCATGTGGTCAGATGAGACCAAAATAGAACTTTTTGGTCATAATTCCACTAAACGAGAAAAGAATGATGAATACCATCCCAAGAACACCATCCTTACTGTGAAGCATGGGGGTGGTAGCATCATGCTTTGGGGGTGTTTTTCTGCACATGGGACAGGGCGACTGCACTGTATTAAGGAGAGGATGACCGGGGGGCCATGTATTGCGAGATTTTGGGGAACAACCTCCTTCCCTCAGTTAGAGCATTGAAGATGGGTCGAGGCTGGGTCTTCCAACATGACAATGACCCGAAGCACACAGCCAGGATAACCAAGGAGTGGCTCTGTAAGAAGCATATCAAGGTTCTGGCGTGGCCTAGCCAGTCTCCAGACCTAAACCCAATAGAGAACTCAAACTCTGTGTTTCTCAGTGACAGGCCAGAAACCTGACTGATCTAGAGAAGATCTGTGTGGAGGAGTGGGCCAAAATCCCTCCTGCGGTGTGTGTGCAAACCTGGTGAAAAACTACAGGAAACGTTTGACCTCTGTAATTGCAAACAAAGGCTACTGTACCAAATATGAACATTGATTTTCTCAGGTGTTCAAATACTTATTTGCAGCTGTATCATACAAATAAATAGTTAAAAAAATCATACATTGTGATTTCTGGATTTTTTTTTTAGATTATGTCTCTCACAGTGGACATGCACATACGATGACAATTTCAGACCCCTCCATGATTTCTAAGTGGGAGAACTTGCAAAATAGCAGTGTGTTCAAATACTTATTTTCCTGTATATATATATATATACACACACACATCAACAAATCTAAACGACACACTAATCAGGAACTCAACACATCAGCTTCGAGTTGTTTTCAGCTGAGCTGCAGAAAATTAAACTTCTAAACCTTAAAAGTATCTTCTAAGGGGGGATATTGGTTTCTCATAAATTATGCTGACGGGTAAAACTGACTGTATTGTGGGTGAGAGGTGTGAATATTTGTGAGGGTAAATGATCACGATGCAATGGTTTCAAAAGGGTGGTGGTAAGTTTGTGACGCATTACTTCCATCTGACTGTTACCGTACAAGTCTTAAAAAACCTCCTCATAATAACGCACCCAGACAATCAACAGCAACTAACTGACCAAAACCTTTGATCTGGACACCAAGAGCTATGACCTGGACTGCTAGATTCATCACCATCACTGTTCTGATCCTCATTGGATGCTTCACTGGTGCACTGGGCAACTGTGAGTAACTAAACACGCAGCACACAGTCAATGATACTGTTTCTTCATTTGCTGCTGATTATGAGAAACCTTAGGAAGAACCAGAAATTTGCAGGATATAATACTGCTGTGATCATGAATTCAACTTGTCACATGGGGTCTGCAGGCCACTCTTACTGGTTAGAGATGCAAAGGAAGTCAATATCCTGTCTTTCAAAAATACTATATAAAAGGGCTTGAGTCTAGATAGCACCTTCAAAACAGAATCTAGCTTGCATAAATTTTCCTAAACTTTTCTGAATATTTTATGCAAACATGCACCTCTGCTGGAAATTAGCTCTGATGATGATGGTTCTTGTGTGTGTTACTGGGCAGCAAGGCAACTGTAAGTTTTGGAATTTTTTTTTTATCATTGGATTTGTATTTTTATAATAGCCTTTTGTACTGATTATTATGGATCTGCCGATTTTGATTAACTTTTTATTTTACATTTATACTCACATTATTGCATTTTTGATCGCATTTCTGATCCATTTAATTCACACCAACCTGCTTTCATAATCCAAAGGCATAGTCCACCCAGAAATTACGATTCTGTCATCATTTACTCATCCTCATGTGGTTGAATTGCTTTCTTCTGTGGAAAGCAAAAGAAGATATTTTGAGAAAGTTAGAAGCTAAACAGCTTCTGTTCCCATTGACTTCCATTGTGTGGACAAAAATACAATGGAAGTCGACGTGAAACAAAAATGTTTGGTTATTAACATTTTTCAAAATATCTTATTAAATGCATACAGGTTTGGAACAACATCAGAGTGAGTTTTGGGTGGACTGTCTTTTTAATTATAGTGAATCTATTACTGTAGATTGTGTTTAACTGTAGTGTGGTTTTGTTTTCTTTGATAGAGCCCTTATCAAGATCAAGATTGTCTTGTTTTCACACATACTGAATACAGTATGCATTGTGCAAGTGAGATTTCAGTCTCTGTCTCTCTTTCAGATCGTCGGCCCACTAGAGTTGGAGTGACCTGCTGTAAGGAGGTGTCGAAGGGAAGAATCCCTCTTGATGTTAAACTGATTGGATACAGGCATCAGAATGCTCTGAGTCCGTGTGTGGATGCTGAAATGTAAGCTCTCTCTACACACAGTGCAGTTTCACAGAGGTTTATATGCCTGATATTGAGTTCATTTCAGTGATACTCTATATCTGTCCTGCAGATTCTACACAGAGAAGGACAAGTACTGCGTTGATCCAACAGCGCGTTGGATTCAATTCAGACAGAGAGGTACGACCCTATATTAATATGACATCTTAATATGATGCTTATGCATTGATAAGAAAAACTCATCTCATCTTTTCTCTAGGTCTGAAGGAGATAGAGGAATGAGTCAATGGAGGCCTAGAAGATGCCGCAAATCTATCTATATATCAATCCATCTTTCTATAAAAAGAGAATATATATTATGTAAGTTTATTTAAGCAAAAAAGCACCATTAAATACCCTTTTAGCTTATGTTAATGTTTCATTTAACAATGTTTCTCTTAATTGCTTTGCTTTATCTTCTTTAAAATTAAAATGCACTTTTGAAATAAAATAAAAATGAAACTGTGTTTACTTTCACACAAACATCCAGCCTTTGCTCTGTAACAGCTTGGACTGTAATCATTGAAAAGCTGAATCATTAAAGAAATAGTTCAGCCAAATGATGTCATTATTTACTCATCCTTGTGTCATTACAAATCAGTATTACTTTCTCTCTTCTGTGGGATACTATAATGATACTTTTGCTTTTGAG
The DNA here is from genome assembly GCA_023566225.1 of Romanogobio albipinnatus. Taxonomy (NCBI): domain Eukaryota; kingdom Metazoa; phylum Chordata; class Actinopteri; order Cypriniformes; family Gobionidae; genus Romanogobio; species Romanogobio albipinnatus. Next base: position 30,482,051 of record CM042260.1, on the reverse strand, counting down.
TACTTTTAAAGGGTTGAACGATTTAGTCCCCCAATGACTGTAATTGAATGGAAAAAGGAGATCAGCATACAGATATTTTGATAGTTTTGATAGTTCGTTTTTGAGTGAAATATTTATCTTCCTACTATTGTTACAGTAAGAGAATGTGTGCCATCTAGTGGAGAACCGCAACTAATGCACAGTTTCCAGAACTGGTTATGGTCTAGGGAGGTTGAACTCCCATCCCTCATTGTGAAAGGTATAGTTCACCTAAAAACTAAATTTCTGTCATCATTTACTCACCCTCAAGTTGTTCCAAACCTGTATGAGTTTCTTTGTTCTGCTGAACACAAAAGAAGATATTTTGAAGAAAGATTGTAACAAAGCAGAGAGAGCAACCATTGACTACCATAGTATTTTTTCCCTACTATGGTAGTCAATGGTTGCTCTTTCTGCTTGGTTACAATCTTTCTTCAAAATATCTTCTTTTGTGTTCAGCAGAACAAAGAAACTCATACAGGTTTGGAACAACTTGAGGGTGAGTAAATAATGACAGAATTTTAGTTTTTATAGCTCTTTATATTTGCATAGTGTAGGCCTAGGTATACACACATCCCCAATCAAGACGTTCAAAAATTGGGAAGTTATATTATATTATATTAATGTAATATGGGCTGCAAATAGGTGTAGGCCTATCTAAAAGCCTTATTAATGACAGCTCCTCAAAATTATTATTCTTTCTTTAAATAGCCTACTTTTGACATTGTACTTTAAAGGTCCCGTTCTTTGTGTTTTTTTGAAGCTTTGATTGTGTTTACAGTGTGCAATATAACATGTGTTCATGTTTCGCGTGTAAAAAAAAACAGTATTTTTAACACAATTTACTTATCTGTATACCGCTGTTTTCACTGTCCTAAAAACGGCTGATGACTTCCTTTATTCTATGAAGTCCCTCCTTCAGAAATACGTAACGAGTTCTGATTGTGCCAGCGGTTCCTGTGTTGTGATTTGACCGCAGCTTAGCGAACGTGGCACGGTTCCTGTGTTGTGATTCGACAGCAGCTTAGCGCACGTGGAAAGGTCACGCCTCTTAACAGGAGATGTATGCGCGCAATGATCTCGACAGCGTCCCTGGGAAAGCCAAACAAAGGTGATTTGACTCCGGGATGAAAATAACAGCGTCTCGACGACATGGCGACAAACACACTCAACCGCAACAATTCCTTTTCTCCACGCGACACATCCTCTTCTCCACGTAGGACAGCAACAAGACCACACCCCCTTTTTTCGCGTATTCTTGTGGGCGGAGGTTAGTCTGTTCTACTGTTCTATCGACGTCATTTATGAAGAAGTACCAGGATGTAGTCCAAGCCAGCCGTTCGCTGTAGGCTTTGAAAGGGAACTTCTGTTAAATAAAATATCTCGCTTGGCATTGAACTTTGAGCTTTATAATTTTACAGGTATTATTTATGCTCTAACAGCAACATTACACACTAACTAAAGTTTGAACAATGGGATCACGAAGAACGGGACCTTTAATAGGCCTATATCATGGTTCTCAGTGTCATTAAAAAACGTAATAACATGGTAAGCTACTTTTATTGTTTTCGTGTAGGCTACTGTGTGTTTTGGTAGCTACTCTTTGTGGTGAGAAGACCACATCGCTGACAAATGCGATAAGGTGATTCTACAGGTTGTTTCAGTTGATATGAGGTAAATGTTCGCTTCATTTAGAGATCTTTTTTGTTATCTGTTTCAGATACTGTTTTACAGAGTGACACAACGCTCCAAATGATTCAGTGCCTGACTGTTGCCCAAACTCGTGAACCGGTTCAATAGGGTCGGACCAATTCAAAGAACCGACTCACGAGACTTCATTTACAAATCGGACATCGCCAGTTCAGATTATTTGGGATATCTAAAGAGAAAATACAGGAGAACATGATTGCTGAAATATTGTGAGGGGGAAATTATTGAATTTATAAGGATTTATCAGTCAAGTTTTACTGGGCTCGGTTTAAGTCATTAACATGCATCCTTATACTGACACTCCCTTATGGAAAAACACTCTCAAGTGTATACAGTAGGCATGAGAACATAGATTGCTGTCCTAAGAGTGAGAACCCATGCATGGAGAAACAACATACAATATATATATATTTTTTTTTTTTCTGTTTTGTTTTGTTTTTAGTTAATTATTTGTATTATTGGAAAGCACTTTGGTTCACCTTGTGTGTTGTAAAGGGCTGTATAAATAAATGTTGATTGATTGTTGATTTGGGAATATCCAAGTATAGCATGCATAATATAGTGAAATAAAGTATAAATAAATGAACTAAGACATGTAATATAAATATACATTAAATAATACAGTAGGCTATATAAATATTTGCAAGTAGGCCTATAAATAATATAAATAAATAAAAGATCACATTAATTGAATTAAAACCCATCAGATACAACAGTATTAAAATGAACTCCTTGCAGAAAATTAATAAAATCATCCAAAAATGTAGGCACTATTGAAACATATAATGTACTTTAAATTATATACCAATTCTTAAATGAAATCAAAATAAAAAAAAAATTTGCTTTTAGAATAAATATGTTAGCCTTACGATTATCTATAAGCTAATGTGCTCCAAAACAATGACAAAATTCCCATTTAGAAGTGTTATGTTCTCTTACTATCATAACATGTAGAAAACACTTGGGGTTAAACCACGTTCAATAACACAGCCGACATTCAGGAATACATGCACCTGCCACCTGCAGGCACAATAGGGGAAAGCAGTATATACCGGTAAGAAGATATAACCATTAAAAACTTAGTCTCTCACTTCTACCAGTATGGATCAAAGATTTTGATGACATCACTGTGCACTTCAGCTTCTCATCAGATTTTCTGTCCAATCAAATGCTCTCTAGAATCTAAAGCAACCCATCCCCTACATTATAGATGCTGAAGCTACGGTTAAAATCAGTAACTTGTTCACACATTTACTATTTTCTACATGATGAATGGCACATAGTGCACTATATAGGGGATAGGGAACAATTCAGACAGTGTAAATATGCTTTCCATTGGGGCGAATGAAGCCTAGTTTCATGTTAGTGTCATGCAAACTGCCACAGCACGCACACAGTCTGCTCCGGTCCAGAGACACGATAGCACAGAGCGGATCATATGTGTGAGTCGGCACATACCAGAAAATGTATAATTAGACTCATTTGAATTCTGCACAGAATGCCATATTCTAAAACTATATATGAAGGAGATTAGAAGGAGAAACATTTAGAGCAGGGGTTCTCAACTATATATCAAGGACGTCGGAACCATTGTATGTTGGTGGGACAAGACCCACCCTCTTTTTAAGACCAATGATATTGGACCCACTCACTTTTACCATCTCTAATTCAGCACATATGTCCGTTCACCAATAACCAATAAACACTTCACAGCGTGTTCTATGGAGATGCTGTGGCCAGTAGCGCAGATACAACAGCACATTTCTCCCACTAGTGGTTCATTGTGGTAAAGTGCTACAATAAGTGTGGTTATAAATCACCATCATGACTGACAGCAATGAATGATGAATTACGATACCATATGGGCTATCACAAAGAAAACCATATCAGAGCCAAGAGATAAAGACAACAGGTGATGCCAAGATTAGATTTTTAAAGTTGCAGAATATTTCCTTTATATAGCATTGACTAAATTTGTTTTAACATTCTATGTGACAATTCAAAAACAATCTAATGTGTGTAATGAGCACAAAATATGTATTCATTAATTTAAAAATATTACCCAGTGGTGTATAAATAACTTCAGCCATTGTCCAATCATCTGTCCAAAAAGAGAATTTGATAGGCCTACATGGAAGATGCAAGTTTTTAATAAAAAGGCTGATGTATGAGAGATTCTGACCTGAACATTATTGTGAGTCCAGTCCTGGTGGCGGTCATTGGTCATTGAACAACCTTTATACAGAAACATATTACTGGATATAACCCCTTTTTGTTCCATGAATATCCAGTTAATTTTATTATATATTTTAATATATTAATTTAGTTTATATATTTATTTTATATATCTATTTTTATATGGCCTTTCACTAGTGGATTTGTTAAAATCTGCCAATAAAGGATGACAGTGTCTTGCATTTCAGAAGAATTTGACAGCTATGGAGAATCTATGAGAATATTGTGAAATGGAAAAACTTGACCCACACCATCCCACCAACTAGCAAAACTCCCCAACAAACCTCTTAGGCAAACTAACAGAACACCAGCTCTTGCTTCCTTTTTTGCTTCATTTAAATGGACATCTGATCAATGTTACAAGATAAAATCTGAATTTGAATCACAGGATAAAAAAGACTTTTTGATACACTGACTTGTCAGCAACCCTTATGAAAAAGACGTTTATTCGTGTTCTATTCTTTTAAACTAAAAAATAAGAAAGTATACTTTCAGTCTACTTTTTATATACTTCTCAGAAATATACTTAAAATTGCACTTAAGTATACTTGACTTATACTGACAATTAAAAGTAAAAAACTTATACTGAAAAGTATACTTGGCTTATTGTGTTTAATCTTTTGATTGAGTAGTCTATTAGACATACATTTTTTACATAGTTTTACATACAGTCTTATGAAAATATTGATTCGAATATTGATAGAAAACAGATATGTTCCTAATTCTGCGTATCTGAATTATTGTGTAGGCTAGTCCTGTAACAGAGTCCACATCAGTGGTGTGTCTTTGTCTGATATTGATCATGTATCAATATCAGACAAAGACACAGCAAACATGAGTGCTTAAATACACAGAGACAAGTGACAAGACAAGTGACACCTGTGAACAATGATCAAACAATGCACCAATGACAGAACAAGATACAAGATCACATGAGGGCATGGGAGTCACATGACAAGACCAGGAAACAAGACAGTAAACATGTTCACTGTTATGTTTCTGAGTGTCATGATAAACTGAAAACATGAAACATGAACCAACACCAAAACACCCTGTAACAAGTCCACTGGTAGTGTACATAGGAATTTACTTAAAATGTACTGTCTTTCACTGACTGAATTTTCCATCTATCAATGTTTTCACTATTATACAACCCATTCTCACTCCCAAGGCGTCAAAATCCGAAGCATGGTCAAGTGCCTTCCGCGTCACAACGAAGACGCTAAAGTCACCCCTAGGCGTCACTATTTTGACGCGCTGGGTGCTCCATTGATTTCAGTTGTTTACCCAATGCGTCAGATCAAGACGCATTTTATTCTTTGCATTTGTAAAAGCATACATGATTTTATTAATATTTTATTCATATTTAAAGGTTACTTTTATATTTTGGAGCAGCTAACCCAACTCCTACCCTAAACCTACCCACTCCTAAACAATATAAAACACACAACAGGCAAATACAATTACAGTCACAGGTATTTATTGCAAAAACTTACCAACAACAGTATAAAAGTATTAACTCATGTTGCATTCCAAGTCTTCTGAAGTCACACGATGTCTTCATGTAAAGAACAGAGTTGATCTTAATGTTTTAATCGCTGAGATGATGATCCCGCCGCTCTGTTAACGCACTCATTCATATCTCATTCAAATAATACACACGCCTCTTTAGCATGACGCATTCGGTCACAAGACACACAAGAACCAATGACATTTTACAATCAAAGCTAACGTAATGACGCAATTGGTCACGAGACATACGAGAGCCAATGCAATTTCACTATGAAAACTGACGTAACGGGCGGCAATATTTGAAATTGTATGTGTTCGTGATCTTCTGCGGATGGAGACGCTGATAGCTTTTGGGGATTTCCTTCACAGAAATCAATCGCTTGGCCTCGGAATATTTGTATTTTTATAATAAATTGTGCATGCAGTCGACTCTGCCTGTTATATCTGCGTTTTATACCACACAAATGGGTAGGTTTAGGGATGGAATATGGTTGGGTAACATGTTAAAACGTGTCTAGATAGCGTAAATAAAATGATGCTGGCTGATTAAATTGAGAATCACAGTCCAACATGTCATAATGGCAAAATCATAACCCAATATATGATCAGCATGACGATAACTTTCCCATGCCCAACGCGTCTGTGTCTGACGGCAAAAGGTTTCTCATTGAAATGAATGGAGCACTCAGCGCGTCGATATAGTGACGCCTAGGGGTGCCTTTAGCGTCTTTATTGTGACCCGGAAAGCACTTGACCATGCTTCGGAATTTGACGCCTTGGGAGTGAGAACGGGTTGTATTATACGGTAGGGGGGCGCTATGACACATCTTCTAGTACAGAATATTCAGATCAAAACACAGGCGAAGAAGAAGCTGAAACAAGTGATAGAAGATTGCTCACGCAAATGTAAAATAATGAGATCATCAAACATTAAACAGCATGTAAATCAAAACTGCCTAATGTTATCAAATGAAATGTCGAACCCATAAAGAGGAAATGACTGTGAAGCTTTGGGGGTGTTGATGGACACAATCTACTCCACCTGTGTTTTGATCATCGTTCTGAATCTGATCCGGACAAAGTCTTTGACCAAAAATGCGATTTTCAAAATTTTTGTTTAAAATGTTGCCTTTCTTTATTAAGCTTACCCACATTCAAGTGTTGATAAAAAGGATGTATGAAGTTAGTTAAAGTACAGTTAAAGTTATATTTCAAGTATAAAAAAATTATATCTACATTTGAACATAGTAGTATGCTGAAAGAGCAAAAATAATATATAAATAGTAAACTATAAGTATAATGTTATGTTCACTTGAAAACTTACAAGTATACTTGAGGTATAAAACTAGTAGTTTACTGAGAGTACACTTCAAAGTGTACTTTCATAAACTAAAAAATTGACTACTTGTTTTAAAATAGTAAACTACTAGTATACTTATAAGTTCACTTGTAGTACAGATGCAGTACAAATGAGAAACCTAGTTGTGCACTTAAATTTTACAACTGATACACTTATAGTACACTTAAATGTATACTTTTATATACTAAAAGTGGGCCAATTTAGTCCCAGCCCGCAGTATTGAAATAGTACACTTACAAGTTTACTACTATTACACATTGATATTAGTATACTTAATAAATAAAATATACTTAAAAATATACTTGAACATTACTTAAGTATACTTAATAAAATTAACTTGAAGTATACTTCTTTTTCGTAAGGGAAATTAAGTATAATCAAACTGATCTAACGGAGATCCCCCATCTGCATTTACATATATTAATTTAGCAGATGACATTTCAACTACCATGATGAATGGGAAACTAAGCTACAAGGAAAGTAAAATATATTGAAGACCAACGATGAAATCATCGACAAAAATAAATGTATCCGCAAATAGACAGGATGTAGCCCATGCAGTTTAAGTTTCGCTGTATTGACTATTTAAGGGGAACTAGTAAGAGTCTTGAATATATTCTCTCAAGACACAAGAAGTGAGAGTTGAAGATCGACTGTGACAATGGAGACACAAAGGATCCTCATGAGGAGTTTGGCTGTTGTGTTTTTTGCATCTGTGATCTGGACTATAACAGGTAAAGTGCTTTGAAATGTTTGTATATTATTCTATCTGATGGAATGATGCAGAATATTGAGGTTTACTTTGTTCTTCACTCTCACCAGATGCTCAACAAAAGGTGAGCGCATGCTGTAAAACCGTCTCCACAGCAGAGGTGACTGAACCAATCATCAGTGTCAAGAGACAATTCAAAAATCCTCCATGTGTGATGGCCATCATGTAAGAATCTCCGTTTCTCTCTAAGGAAAATATGCACAATTACAGATCAACAGCATCTAATTGTTTATTTCACTGTTTTCAAATGTTCACTCTCTTTGACAGCATTGAGACTGAACGAGGAGAGTTCTGCTGTGATCCTAGCAATCGACAGGTGCAGAAGAAAGTTATGCAGTTTCTGTAAGTTAAACCCAATAATTAAAGCAAAAAAAAAAAAAAAAAAAAACATAGACATTGTAGTGTTCACATTGTTAAATATTTACAGCAATCTTGTATTAACAATTTTTTTGTTTTGTTTTGTTTTACAGCAGAGCTCTAACACGCAAACGCCTGACTTCCACACCACCACCAACATCATCTATTAGTGATGTCACTAGTGTGGAAGGATCTGCCCAATCAACTGACAGCTCATGAATCATGAACGTCTAAAATAACTCATAGTGAGAACACATTGTAGTAGTTCATTATTTTTATATTGTAAGAAATTTCACTGTTGTATTTTGAAAATATTTCAAGTGACGGTTAATAGATTATGCATATTTATGTTTAAAAATGATGTTGTTGAATACATATGATGTAGTGCAAGTTGACAGTGACAGTTCTTAATTTATTAAAACAAAATTCTAGTGAAACTGTTTTAGAACAAATGTGTTATAAATAAATGATTAGCTTATATATCATATTTCACATTGAAATATATTTCACTCAGTGTACTGGTAATAGACTTGTGTCATTAACTCCTGTGTCAAGAAGGAGGACGCAAGTCTGAGTGAATTTCAGACTGATTTGTACGAGTGCAATCTGAAACTACAAATAAACTATGATCAGAAACTACTGGTTTTGCGTGTGGTTGATGTTTCTGAATGTGTGCAAGAGGTCCTCTGTCAGGAACGAAGACACCTTTTCTCTTTGGCATCTTCATTTACTCAGGGAAACCTCCATAGGGTCTTAAGAACATGGCAGCAGTTAATATTGCTCCCACTGCTCGCAAGCACGTTCAGGTCGCACCGTCGCAGTTTAACATCGCCTTCAAATGACCACAATTCTTTTTACACCAGATTCGAGACAGATAATAGCACTCAAGTGGAAACAATCATATCTAATTTAAAACCTGGTGACTCTGCTCTTACCATAAGTATAGCGGAGTTTGTGCAAGCTCTCAAGAAGACCAACGTTAAATCTAGACCAGGGCCGGATACTGTCTGAGGCCAAGCTTTAAAAGATTGTGCGGAGCAGTTAGCGGGTGTGTTTCAGACACTGTTTCAGAACTCCCTGGCCAGTGGTGTTGTCCCTCAGCTGTGTAAACATTGCAACGTTATTCCAATACATATAATATACATAATACATATACATATAAAAGAGTTCCATCAATGCCTTAAACGACCTGAGGCCCATTGCTCTCACCACTCTTTTAATGAAGGCAATGGAGAGGATTATTAAAAACTGCATCAATAAAGTTACTGATTTGCAGTTGGACCCACTTCAGTTTGTCTATCGCACAGGCAGAGAGGTGGATGATGCAAAAGTGTTTATCACAGATATTGTCCATGAGCATCTTGAGTCTCCTAATACCACAGCTAGATTTTTGTTTGCCGATTTTTCTTTGACATTCAATATGCTACAGCCACATATTCTTGCTGAGAAACTTATCTGTCATTTTCATTTGGAGGACCAGCTGATTTTTTGGATAACTGACTTTCTGACCAATAGGTCTCAGAGAGTGCTGGTCAACAACATCTTTTCTGAACTCCTTTATACTTCAACTGTCTCTCCACAGGGCTGTGTCCTTTCCCCACTGCTCTTCATTCTGTATACTGATGATTGCAGGTCTACCCAATGTAATTGCAGTCTAATTAAGTTTGCCGATGACACCGTCTTACTGTCTCTGCTATCAGGCCCTCAACAGCATCATGGCCCAGCTCTTCAGGAAAACGAAGGAGATGGTTGTAACCTTTTCTAATAAGCAACGGCAGATGGCTATGGCAGTCACCACTATTATTCATAGAAAGCCTATAGAGATTGTCGAAGAATGCAAGTACCTGGGAACAATTTTTGACAAAAATTCACTTCTAATACAGAGGAGATATTGAGGAAATGCCAGCAGCGGCAGTACCTTTTAAAGGATTAGTTCACTTCAAAATGAAAATTTCCTGATATTTTATTCACCCAATCTCATCCAAGATGTTCATGTCTTTCTTTCTTCAGTCGAAAAGAAATTACGTTTATTGAGGAAAATATTCCAGGATTTTTCGCCCCATCATAGCCTTCCATGGCATCCAAAATGTTGAAGGTCCAAATCAATGCAGTTTCAAAGGGCTTCAGAGGCTCTGCGTGATCCCAGACGAGGAATAGGGTCTTATCTAGCGAAATGATCAGTCATTTAAAAATAAATAAAAAATGAATATACTTTTTATTGTATGGACAAAAATACAATGGAAGTCAATGTGAAACGAAACTGTTTGATTATTAACATTTCCAAATATTTTATTTTTTGTTCAGCTGAACAAAAAAAATGTATACAGGTTTGGAACAACATCAGGGTGAGTAAAGGATGACATAATTTTCCTGTTGGGGTTGATTATCTCTTTAATGATGGTGAATCCATTACTGTAGATTGGGTTTAGCATGGTTTTGTTTTCTTTGATGTTATTAAGATCAAGATCGTCTTGTTTTCACACATACTGTATACAGTATGCATTGTGCAAGTGAGATTTCAGTCTCTGTCTCTCTTTCAGATCGTCGGCCCGCTAGAGTTGGAGTGACCTGCTGTAAGGAGGTGTCGAAGGGAAAAATCCCTCTTGATGTTAAACTGATTGGATACAGGAATCAGAATGCTCTGAGTCCGTGTGTGGATGCTGTAATGTAAGCTCTCTCTACACACAGTGCAGTTTCACAGAGGTTTATATGCCTGATATTGAGTTAATTTCAGTGATAATCTATATCTGTCCTGCAGATTCTACACAGAGAAAAGTTGTTGAGTTGGATTCGACTCAGACTAAAAGGTACGACCCTATATTAATATGACATCTTAATATGATGCTTATGCATTGATAAGAAAAACTCATCTCATCTCATCTTTTCTCCAGGTCTGAAGGAGATAGAGGAATGAGTCAATGGAGGCCTAGAAGATGCCGCAAATCTATCTATATATCAATCCATCTTTCTATAAAAAGTGAATATATATTATGTAAGTTTATTTAAGCAAAAAAGCACCATTAAATACCCTTTTAGCTTATGTTAATGTTTCATTTAACAATGTTTCTCTTAATTGCTTTGCTTTATCTTCTTTAAAATTAAAATGCACTTTTGAAATAAAATAAAAATGAAACTGTGTTTACTTTCACACAAACATCCAGCCTTTGCTCTGTAACAGTTTGGACTGTAATCATTGAAAAGCTGAATCATTAAAGAAATAGTTCAGCCAAATGATGTCATTATTTACTCATCCTTGTGTCATTACAAATCAGTATTACTTTCTCTCTTCTGTGAGATACTATAATGATACTTTTGCTTTTGAGTACTTTTAAAGGGTTGAACGATTTAGTCCCCCAATGACTGTAATTGAATGGATAAAGGAGATCAGCATGCAGATATTTTGACAGTTATAATTTTCGTTTTTGGGTGAAATATCTCACTTTCTACTATTGTTATAGCAAGAGAATATGTGCCATCTAGTGGAGAACATCAACTCCACAGAGTAGGCAATTTCCAGAACTGGTTATGGTCTCGGAAGGTTGAACTCCCACCCCTCACTGTGATGTTAATTAGGTTTGTCTGGAAAACAAAGAGTTTGACTTTGTTATTAATTTCTCATTATGTCTTGGAAAGTTTTTCATTCATAAGTGCAGATGGTTTAAATCTAAACCCAACTTTAGATTTAAACAAACCAGTGGATGAATGAGGTTAAACTCTTGTACATATCTATAAAATGTGTTAAAAACCCTCAAATTGATTTCTATTTTATATTTTCAAAAAAAAAAATTTTTTATGCATATAAATTAATTTAAAACACCCTTTTTAATTTAAATTTGTAGGTTTTATGAATTGTTTTTTAATTATTTGTTTGTTTGTTTTATTGTGATTTTTCCTTTTTGTTACTGGCTATGCTCAACCGAAGGCTGAACAAATGTTGTTATTCAGAGATTTGATTTTGTTCCTTTTTTTGTTTGTTTGTATGTGGAATCATTATTTAAAAAAAAAAAAAATTCAAGTGTCAACCCGTGTTTTCTTGGCTAGCAACTAAACAAATGAATGTGGGACAAAACATATCAAAGACAAAAACAGAAATAAACATAAAAATAACAAATTTGCATAGTGTAGGCCTGGGTATATGTGATACACCCTTATGTGGTAACACAATTTAGTGTTTATATGATGTGTTTATGTGATAACACGCAGCGTTTATTAAAATTGCCACTTTCATTGTGTTCATCTCTGACGTCATCATGGCGCCGCTCAATGGCGACTCGGTGCTACTCTCTGTTTTGTTTGTTTGTTTGGTGTTGTCCTGCACATTCCCAGAACCCAGCCTTGGTATTGTTCAGTATGACAGATCTGCATTACTTCATATTCGGGACAGCATGCCCGTTTTCCTGCTTGATTTACCGCCAGATTGCCAACAACACAAGGAGCGGCTTAAACAATGCTGGAAGACTCGGAAGCGGGGTGTGAGGGGTGGTGTTCTTGTCCGGCTTAGGCGTCGCATCTACCGCTCAGCTCTACCAAGCCTGATTCTTTCCAATGTCCGCTCCCTGGCAAACAAAATGGATGAACTTTCAACGCTCATTCGTACGCAGAGAGACTTCAGGGACGCCGCCGCTATCTGCCTGTCTGAGACCTGGCTGGCTGAAAGTTTCCCGGACTCCATGTTGCAACTAGCCGGTTTTTCTCTACACCGTGCAGGCCGCACTGCGAGCTCACAAAAACTACGTGGAGGTGGGGTTGGCTGCTACATCAATAGCAACTGGTGTTCGGACTGCAAAATCTTGTCACAAACCTGCTCTCCGGAGGTGGAGTCTCTCACTGTGATGTGTAAGCCCTTCTACTTGCCTCGAGAGTTTTCTTCTGTTGTCCTGATGGTTATATACATTCCCCCGGACGCCTCTGCTCCGACTGCTTTGCAGCAACTTGTGTGTAATATCACAGAGGTAGAAAACAACAATCCCGACGCTGCCATGTTTGTGCTGGGAGATTTCAACCATGTCTCCTTGAGGAAGGCACTTCCCAGATACAAACCCCAAATCCAGATCGCTACCAGGAAGGATAAAACACTGGATCAATGCTATTCCCCTATTCCTGAGGCATATCATGCGGTGGCCAGGGCCCCCTTGGGTGAGTCCGACCACAACACTATTTTTCTTATACCAAAATATCGACAGAAACTTAAAGTGGCGAAACCAACTGTTAAACTTTTCAGGAAATGGTCCCCACAAGCCATAGACACATTACAGGACTGCTTAGACTCCACGGTATGGAGTAACTTCTGGTCTGATGGTCAGGATATTAACATCTTCACTGATACAGTCACATCCTATATTCAATTCTGTGAGAGTGTTTGTATTCCTACAAGAGCTGTTCATGTTTTTAATAACAGTAAGCCCTGGTTCAATAATGAAGTGAGAGTGCTATGTAAGAAAAAACAGGCTGCTTTTAAGAGTGGTGACATGGTACAATACAAATTACTGAAATATGAATTTCAGCGAGCTGTGTTGAAATCCAAGGCTTCCTATAAAGCTAAGCTTGAAAATAAACTACATGCAAATGACATCAAAGGTGTCTGGCAGGGGCTGCAGAACATTACTGACTATAAGATCAAACACCATGCTCCAGTTAGTGACCCATCTCTCCCTGGGAGACTTAATGACTTCTACTGTCGTTTTGACAGGGGAAATCACCCGCCCCCTCCCTGCTACAGAGAGCAGGGTGACCCTCCACCCACTATCTCTGAGCATGATGTAAGAATCTTGCTCCGTCAGCAGAACATCAGGAAGGCGGCGGGGCCTGACGGAGTAATGTCTGCCACTTTAAGACACTGTGCGGATCAACTAACATCTGTCCTCACTTTTATCTTTAACTGGTCTCTCCAACTTGGTATTGTGCCTGCTTGTTTTAAATCTGCTGTGATCATTCCAGTTCCAAAGAAAAATAGAATCTCATGTCTTAATGACTATAGGCCTGTGGCCTTAACTTCTGTCATTATGAAAGTGTTTGAGCGTTTGATATTTAAACACCTGTCCAGTATTTCGCTTGACCACCACCAATTTGCTTATAGAGCAAATAGGAGTGTTGATGATGCAGTTTCACTCTGTTTGCATTCTATTCTTCAACATCTGGAGTTAAAGTCTACATATGTTCGGGTCCTCTTTGTGGATTTTAGCTCTGCATTCAACACCATCGTTCCTGTGAAATTGATTAACACTCTACAGGAGCTAGGTGTTAGTACATCACTCTGCAAATGGATTTTCAACTTTCTATGCGATAGGAAGCAGGTGGTTAAAATGGGTGATTACGTCTCACAGTCTAAGTTTTTGAACACTGGCGCCCCTCAGGGCTGCGTCCTTTCCCCACTTCTGTACTCTTTATACACACAATTCTGTCAATCACACACCAGTTCAGTTTTGTTGTTCAAGTTTGCTGACGATACTTCTGTAGTTGGTCTTATTACTAATGGAGATGAGTCTGACTACCGCAGAGAAGTGCAGGAGCTGGTGAAATGGTGCGAAAGCTTTGACTTGATACTTAACATCTCAAAAACCAAGGAACTGGTAGTGGATTTTAGAAGGACCCCTAGTCCCCTCCCTACGCTCTCCATTAATGGGGTGGAGGTGGAGAGGGTCACTTCCTTCCAGTTCCTTGGGACCACAATACAGGAATCCCTATCATGGGAGCTCAACGCTAATTTTAAGATCAGTAAAGCTCACCAGCGACTCCACTTTCTGCAGCAGCTCAAAAAGTTTCGAGTCAGCCGAGTTGCCATGACCCATTTTTATAGGTCAACTATTGAAAGCGTGCTTACTTTTTCCATGCTTGTCTGGTTCGGTCACACAACCGCTCAGGACAAAACTAGGATGGAAAGAGTAGTACGCAGAGCATCAAAAATTATAGGCTGTAGTCTCCCATCACTTTCTTCACTTTTCTCCACCAGAATAATCAGAAAGGCTAAAAACATCATAGCGGACCACTCTCACCCTGCTCACCACCTCTTTAATCTCCTTCCATCAGGAAGAAGATATAGGAGCATTAAGACTTCTACTTCACGTTTTAGAGATAGTACTTACCCTCTGGCTATTAGATATCTGAATTTGCACTGACAGCTAGCTGCACTATCAACTGTATGCACTGTGCACTTTATTTTTCTTGTCCAGGGGTATTGTCTTTTTCTAATGTCTGCGGGGTCTTGGTCTAAAGCCCTACTGTTTTCTGGGCATTATTGGGGAACATTGTCTGTTGTTATACTTATGATGTCTGTCATTTATGTAATTTATGTCTGAGAGTTGTACCAAGACAAATTCCTATCAACTTGTTGACATGGCAATAAATGTATTGAATTGAATTGAATTGATAGGACAATATTAATGTAGGGGGGAACCAAAGAAGCGGAACCAAAGTGCGGGTAGCGTTGCATTGCGGTGCCTAGGTGACGGACTCATTCCGTCTTCTCTCATACGGAGATATGGAGATGAAGATGGCGGTTCGTTCTTTCACTCTCTGATTCTATGATCCTGTTTTCCAGGGCTATCATCTAGGAGAGCTGAGAATAGTGAACCCCGGTCAAAAAATAATTTGTTACTCCAGTTTCGCTATTTGAAACTTGGAAACTTGGAATTGAAACAAACTGTGGGGGCTCGTCCGGGATCTCTCCTCATCACAACCAGGGGGAGCAGATCCAGAGATACTAGGACCACGCAACCAAGGTGACAAGACACTGCTGCAGGCCAGGAGTCAACCCGTGGGTGTCCGGGGATGGAGACCAAAGAGAAAAGGGATCTTAAGCTCGCTTAGGAGCCGCACTGCTGATCCTGAGGCCAGCGCACGCTACTTACCAGAGGGCGACACGCTGATCCTGTGGTCATCGCACACCAGCATCAGGGGATCTCATCTGGGATCGGGAGGTTGTCACACACACACAAACACGCCACTTACTACGTCACCGCTGACTTACAGCTGTTGCTCCCGTTAATCTTCCTGTGGGTACATTGAGTGATGGTAGCACACACGTTACACCTAGTCACAGTCCATCCACTACAACCCTAAACCCTGCATCACAATCTCATCTTCACCCTTACAACACAATTATGCACACACAACCTCACTCCCACACTCATACCGATACAACAACACAGTCATTAGAAGAACTGAGACAAGCGTATGAAGAACTGGGTGAGAAACTGCGACGACGTGCATTTACAGAGGCCCCATGACCCACAACTTACACCCACCAGGGTGAGACAGAGTTACACTGTATGCCACAGATGATCGCCGAGAGACCAGTAATACTGAAGGACCTCTCCTATCTGCAGCGCAGAGACTTCAAAGTGCATGGTGGTCAGGTTGGGGATCAGAACTCTAATTTAAACTACAACAATATCAGCAGAACAAAATTACCACCTACACAGCAGTAAGCTGGAATTTCTCGTGTTGAAGTGGGCGATATGTGAGAAGTTTCTACGCCCCACATTTCACAGTCTTCACGGACAATAATCCCCTCACATACATTCTGAGTACTGCCAAACTCAACGCAGTGGGTCACCGGTGGGTGGGGCAACTGGCCAATTTCAACTTTGACATCAAATACCGGCCAGGCAAAACTAACATTGATGCTGACACCTTATCACGCTGTCCCCTGGATATTGACACCTTCATGGCTGGGTGTTCAGAATAGATATCAGAGGAGGCAGTATGTGTTGTATGTGCTGAGAGCACAACAAGGAGATGTGGCCTGGGCGGCGGCCCTGAACTTAACATCCCACCGCCAACCTCAAGTTGAGCCTCTGCCGGAAGTCAGTCATGATGAGCTTGTAAGGGAACAAAGAAAAGACCCCGCTATTGGGAAAGTGATGGCGTTGAAGGAAAACGACACACCACTAACAGAGGATGACAAAGAGAGAATGGACACATACGCAAGGAGGCTGTTAAGAGAGTGGAGCAGATTACACATAGAGAATGACCTTCTCTACAGGAAAAGTGCAGGTCGACAACAACTGGTCCTGACCGCCACCTACAAACAAACAGTACTCACCCAGCTGCATAACAACGCTACTTTTCCCTCGTTGAGGTGAAAGGTAAGAATGTTTTTATGTTACGTGCAGCTTATGCCCAGGAAGAAATAGTCTCTCCATGCCGGTGGTCAGTAATTCTAATCTAATGAAGCCTCACCTCATCACAGCCACAACATTAGTGGCTAAAAACCCAGGTGATAACGTGAGCTCCACTACCAGAGGAGTAGTAAAGTACTGATAATATTTACACAATATTTACACTATAGTAGGCCTACTGATAATATTTACAATAATATATTGAATTTGATAGGTGTCTCTCACTGTCCCACAGCAACATTACAATAGTGTACATTAATGTACAATGTTTTATAATAATAATTTATTCTATTTAGTGTCCAATTCATTCATTTAACATATTTAATATTGGGGGCATCCAAGTTATTTGACATATTTGAACATTTGAAGAAAAGAAAAAAAGTAACACAGTAGTTACTTTCCCTGGCAATTAGTTACTTTTATAATGATGTAACTCAGTTACTAACTCAGTTACTATTTGTAAGAAGTAACTAGTAACTATACCTAATTACTTTTTTAAAGTAACGTGCCCAACACTGGACATGACGCTCCAAACGATTCAGTGCCTGACTGTTGCCTAAACTCGTGAACCGGTTCAATAGGGTCGGACCAATTCAAAGAACTGACTCACAAGACTTAATTTACAAATCGGACATCGCCAGTTATGATTAGTTGTGATATCTAAACAGAAAATACAGGAGACAGAACATGATTGCTGAAATATTGTGAGGGGGAAATGATTCTATCCTTGGCAATCTATCTGGACAGACAAGGATTTATCAGTCAAGTTTTACTGGGCTCGGTTTAAGTCATTAACATGCATCCTTATACTGACACTTCCTTATGGAAAAACACTCTCAAGTGTATACAGTAGGCATGAGAACATAGATTGCATGTCCCAAGAGTATGAGGACCCATGCATGGAGAAACAACATACAATATTTGGGAATATCCAAGTAAGCATGCATAATATAGTGAAATAAAGTATAAATAAATGAACTAAGGCATGTAATATAAATATACATTAAATAATACAGTAGGCTATATAAATATATGCAAGTAGGCCTACTTACTGCAAAAACTAAATGAATATGAATATAAAAAAGATCACATTAATTGAATTAAAACCCATCAGATACAATAGTATTATAGAGTTCTTTGATAAGAACTCCTTGCAGAAAATGAATAAAATCATCCAAAAATGTAGGCACTAGTGAAACATCCAATTTACTTTAAATTATATACCAATTCTTTAAAGTCCCCATGAAATAAAAATTTAAAATGTTTTGCTTCTAGAATAAATATGTTAGCCTTACGATTATCTATAAGCTAGTGCGCTCCAAAACAATGACAAAATTCCCATTTAGAAGTGTTATGTTCTCTTACTATCATAACGTGTAGAAAACACTTGGGGTTAAACCACGTTCAATAACACAGCCGACATTCAGGAATACATTACTTCTGAATTTATTTTAAAGAGCGCAACAACTAATAATTAGTGGCAGTGCCACCTGCAGGCACAACAGGGGAACGCAGTATTACATACATAAGATATAACCCTTAAAAACTTAGTCTCTCACTTCTACCAGTATGGATCAATGATTTTGATGACATCACTCTGCACTTCAGCTTCTCATCAGATTTTCTGTCCAATCAAATGCTCTTTAGAATCTAAAGCGACCCATCCCCTACATTATAGATGCTGAAGCTACGGTTAAAATCAGTAACTTGGTGAATGGCACATAGTGCACTATATAGGGGATTGGGAACAATTCAGACAGTGTAAATATGCTTTCCATTGGGGCGAATGAAGCCTGGTTTCATGTAAGTGTCATGCAAACTCCCACAGCACGCACACAGTCTGCTCCGGTCCAGAGACACGATAGCACAGAGCGGATCGTATGTGTGAGTCGGCGCATACCAGAAAATGTATAATTAGACTCATTTGAATTCTGCACAGAATGCTATATTCTAAAACTATATATGAAGGAGATTAGAAGGAGAAACATTTAGAGCAGGGGTTCTCAACTATATATCAAGGACATCGGAACCATTGTCAATCAAATCAAATCAAATCAAATCACTTTATTGTCACACAACCATATACACAAGTGCAACAGTAGGTGAAATTCTTAGGTGCAGTTCTGAGCAACATAGCAGTCATGACATGACGTACAACATTTAAAGCAACATCAGATTACACATCTGATGCGCCCACAATTACTCACAGCACAGTAAACTCTACAATAAACAATAAATAATTTACACAATGTGAGTGTAGTTCTCACAGCTTTAACCAATATACACATACTTACAATATACATATTCTTTAAACAATATACACTAAACATACACTAAACAATATACATTAAGCTATAATAATAATATACAATGTACAGTATACAATATAAATCACAATAGAGATCCAATGTGCAATAGATGCTATATGATAAATAAATGTGTATATAATGTGTGTGTATCTACAGTGGGTTGTGCTGAGTGATATTCTGTCCAGAGTGTGTTATGATACTGATGGATCAGGAGTTGAGGAGTCTAATTGCTTGTGGGAAGAAGCTGTTCTGGAGTCGGCTGGTGTGTGTTCTAATGCTGCGGTACCGCCTGCCTGATGGCAGCAGTGAGAGCAGCCCATGGCTCGGGTGGCTAGAGTCTCTGATGATCCTCTGAGCTCTCTTCACACACCGCCTGGCATAAATGTCCTGGAGGGAGGGAAGCTCACCTCCGATGATGCAGCTGGCCGTGCGCACTACCCTTTGCAGGGCTTTTCGGCTGCGGGCGGTACTGTTGCAGTACCAGGTGGTGATGCAGCCAGTCAGCAGGCTCTCTATGGTGCTGGTGTAGAAGCGTGTGAGGATGTGGCGGTTCATTCCAAACCTCCTCAGCCGTCGCAGGAAGAAAAGGCGCTGATGAGCCTTCTTCACAACGGCCTCGGTGTGGACAGACCTTTAGGGATCCTCTGTGATGTGGACACAGAGGAACTTGAAGCTGCTGACTCTCTCCACCGGTGCTCCATTGATGGTGATGGGGCGGTGTTCTCTCTCATTCCTCCTGAAGTCGACCACCAGGTCCTTGGTCTTGCTGACGTTGAGGGAGAGGTTGTGCTCCTGACACCACCGTGTCAGAGTGTGCACCTCCTCTCTGTAGGCCGTTTCATCATTGTCAGTGATGAGACCTACCACGTCGTATCGTCAGCAAACTTGATGATGGTATTGGAGCTGTGGGTTGCCACACAGTCATGTGTGTACAAGGAGTACTGGAGTGGGCTGAGAACACAGCCCTGAGGGGCTCCAGTGTTGAGAGTCAGTGATGAGGAGATGTTACTGCCCATTCTGACCACCTGGCGTCTGTTTGACAGGAAGTCCAGGATCCAGCTGCATAACAAGCTGTTTAAGCCTAGAGCCCGGAGTTTCCCGTCAAGTATGGAGGGCACAATGGTGTTGAATGCTGGGCTGTAGTCTACAAACAGCATTCTCACATATGTGTTCCTCTTTTCCAGGTGGGAGAGAGCAGTGTGTATAGTGGATGAAATGGCATCATCAGTGGAGCGGTTTGTGCGGTATGCAAACTGCAGTGGGTCCAGTGAGGGAGGGAGAACAGAGCAGTATGTGGGTGACCAATGATATTGGACCCACTCACTTTTACCATCTCTAATTTAGCACATATGTCCGTTCACCTTTGTCTGGCTGTCACCAGACCAAGCTCAATTTAAGATTGAACATTGTTCTGGGGAGTCTGCTATGTATTTTCTACTGCACAAGAGGCGTGATAAATGAGCATAATTCGAATGACTCTGTACGCAATTGGATAGATCAGACCACAAGAGGCGTGATCAATGGACAACGACCCATCGCTTCTCTATCCGTCATCGTGTTAAACCCGCCAATAGCGCAATTTTTATAATTGCAAAATATTTCCTTTATATAGCATTGACTAAACTTGTTTTAACATTCTATGTGACAATTCAAAAACAATCTAATGTTATACACATTAGATTGTTTTTGAATTGTCACATATGAGCACGAATTGTCACATATGAGAAATGTCACATATGAGCACAAAATATGTACTTATTATTTAAAAAATATTACTCAGTGGTGTATAAATAACTTCAGCCATTGTCCAATCATCTGTCCAAAAAAGAGAATTTGATAGGCCTACATGGAAAATGCAAGCTTTTAATAAAAAGGCTGATGTATGAGAGATTCTGACCTGAACATTATTGTGAGTCCAGTCCTGGTGCCGGTCATTGGTCCTTGAACAACCTTTATACAGAAACATATTACTGGATTGTAGTGATTGAGGCGATTCAGACACTTAATTGCCTGTTACATTTAACAAATATGTTTTAAATACTTTGGGCTGAATAACAGACCTTCCCCCAACACAACGGAGAAGGACCCTCCGTTACCAGGGAAACCAGCTGATAAGGTGTTTTACGGCCCCAAAGGAATGTGGCCACATGGAAAGTTCCCAACTAAAGACACAAAGCCCAGGAGCGTAAATTTCATCTAAAAGTTGGGGGGGACAATAAACATGAAATTTCTCAAGAGCAATTTTTGAAGGGGACACAAATAATACAGCCAAAATCGTACTTGTAAGGATATGTGTACCACAAAAAAAAAAAAACATTTCTTACTTATTTGGCGTTTTGGTGTACTGAAAAATTATCTAATGTCCGTTTTTCTTTTCTCTGTCATTTTATCTGACCAACAACACAAAGCGATAGTAATTTAAATACGATTAAGGTTCATCACGCAGTCATATTATAATTATTAAATTATCTTGCGTCCTCCACATTTTATACTATGATATTCAGATATTTAGATATTCAACTGCAGCAAGCCCTCTGATCTGCCACTTATTATCATATTGAGCAAAACCTTACACAGATCTGACTGAACTTTCGGTTTAGAATTAGCCAATTTTTAGAATTTGGGGGCGGGTTGCTTGAATTTTGGGTTCATTAGCCGATTATTCGTAATGAAAAACACAACAACAAAACAGTACAATGACACACTCCCTTAAATAGGCGCTTTTACGCTTTGAAACCAAATCTTCGATAATCTTGTCTGTCAGCGGTTTGCTCGTTCGGCTCGTGCTGTATTGAGCAGACCCGTTCAGTTTTTAATTGTTTTGTCAGTTCTCTAACTGAACTCAATTATTTTATTACTATACAGCGGAGCGGGGCGGTGCGGCGGTGGGCAAGTGATGTTAACAGTGTTTTGCCTAATCTGTATTAAGGGGAAAAAAAATCACTTCATCTGACGTTTAAAGTGAATAAAATAGCCTTGACAGCTACTTACTGGTGTTTCACAACTGCTGTCTGAAGAGCCTTGTTCTCTCCCCAAACTTGTGTGGTAGCTTTTCTACGGTCTATGGGTAACGTTAGTTGAGGTGCACGGTGGATCAAACCACTGTGAGGCAAGGGGGGGGGGGGGGGGGACTCAAAATGTTTCTAAACTTAAAACGCATTTTTTGCCCCGTTTGCGTTTGTATTGTTAACTACTTACACATTTATTTAAAGTATATATTGTTATATTATTTACAATACTCAGCATGGTTTTTAGGGGGGGACAGCCCTCAGATTGGGGGGGTCCTGTCCCCCCTGTCCCCCCCGCGATTTACGCCCCTGACAAAGCCTGTAAAACACACATTGTGGCCTCAAGTTATAGACAAATCGTCTATAAATGAACATGCACCTCAGGACATTGTATGTACACATAACTCTCTTGTAATGTGTTCCCTATCATTGCATTCCCTATGTACCCATGTCCTATGAATGACTTACTATTTCATGTAACCTCATTTATGTCATGTCTCCTATCAAATTAATGCACGCTTCATAACTTACACTTCCACGTATGTCATGTACTTGTACAAAGCAATATGTGTTTGTTGCATTAATTAGAGTATGCCTGAGCACAGTCTCATCAATTTCAGGCTTGGAACAAAGAGCAATAAAATTCTCCAGAGGAATTTCCCGCTTGGAAATCCCAACAATCTCATTGGTCAAGCCTGCCTCCAGAGGGTGGGACTATTTCCTGACCTTAAAAAGAGAGCTCTCAGAGATCCTCTTGGCTTCTTCTTCTCCTGCTAACACAGACACAACACGTTGTGTCTGGGGGGGCTCTCACCCAGCAGGGTGCCCACATGGCAGGCCTCCACAAATACCGAGCCAAAGGCCTCACAAGGCCATGGACCAGAAGGCCCAAACTCTGCATGCCATGTGCAACTTCCTCTATGGATTCGAAGCAACCACGCAAGCTCATCATCTCTTCTTCATCCAATGCAGAAGAACTTGATCGCCACGTCAAAGCCATCGGACGGAACCCACAAACTTTCTCCTGCGATTTCACCTCGGACGGCCTTCTACAGCTCAAGCTAAATGCAAGTAAAGTATGAAACAGAAATCGCGGGGTAGTTAGTAAAACTGTAAACCCCTTTGTTACAACAAAGGAGTTTATTGAGGATGGTTCTTTACAAGGTTTAGACTCTCTGCATAGATGCATCCATCCATTCGGACCCTTTCCCTTCCAACCACTTTAACCTTAACTCTTGCCATGTATGTTTGTGTATGTGTATGTTTGTATGTTTCATGTTAGTTGTAGTCTTGTTCCGTGATTTAGTTATTAAAGTTTGTGCCCAACATATGTTTGGTCCTGACTCCCTGCCTGCAAACAAATTGTCCCTTAAATGATCGCTCTTGCTACGTGCTCTATAGGCGCGTACATAAATTAAGAGAAATAATTATTTTTCTGTAGCCATGCAAAACATCCTTTTCTAAGAATTAATTAATAATCAATACTGAACGTCCATAGGACTAACTCATTGATTGTAATGTTAACGTAGCCACGTCAAGTTAATATATTTAACTTATTTGAATATTCATAATTAATCATAAGGAATAATCATAATGAGTTATGAGTAATTATTAATATTTCCCCTCAGAGCTAATTCACTACAGGATATAACCCCTTTTTGTTCCATGAATATCCAGTTCATTTTATTATATATTTTAATATATTAATTTAGTTTTTATATATTTATTTTATATATATTTTTATATGGCCTTTCAGTAGTGGATTTGTTCAAATCTGTCAATAAAGGATGACAGTGTCTTGCATTTCAGAAGAATTTGACAGCTATGGAGAAACTGAGTATGGGAATATTGTGAAATGGAAAAACTTGACCCACACCATCCCACCAACTAGCAAAACTCCCCAACAAACCTCTTAGGCAAACTAACAGAACACCAGCTCTTGCTTCCTTTTTTGCTTCATTTAAATGGACAACTGGTCAATGTTGCAAGATAAAATCTATTTGAATCACAGGATAAAAAATACCTTTTTGATACACTGACTTGTCAGCAACCCTTATGAAAAATAAGTTTATTCGTGTTCTATTCTTTTAAACTAAAAAATAAGAAATTATACTTTCAGTCTACTTTTTATATACACTTCTCAGAAATATACTTAAAATTGCACTTAAGTATACTTGACTTATACTGACAAAGTAAAAAACTTATACTGAAAGTATACTTGGCTTATTGTGTTTAATCTTTTGATTGAGTAGCCTATTAAATATACCTTTTTTACATAGTTTTACATACAGTCTTATGAAACTATTGATTCGAATATTGATAGAAAACAGATATGTTCCTAATTCTGCGTATCTGAATTTTTGTATAGGCTAGTCCACTGGTAGTGTACATAAGAATTTACTTAAAATGTACTGTACTCTTTCACTGACTGAATTTTCCATCTATCCATGTTTTCACTGTTATACGGTAGGGGGGCGCTATGACACATCTTCTAGTACAGAATATCCAGATCAAAACCAGGAGAAGAAGAAGCTGAAACAAGTGTGTAACAATTAGTGTTGCCAAGTCCGCGGTTTTCCCGAGGAATTGGGCTACTTCAACACTGTTGCCGCGGGCTGTTTTTCATGTCCGCGGGTTGAAGCGAGCCCAATTATATGATATTTATGTGAATTTTAGTAGGCAACCATGCCAAAAAAACACATATTTAACCCCACAAATGCGATATTTACTGGAGATGCCCCCCTGAAACGAGACTGGGCTAGTTTTGAGTAGCAATTGGGCGGATTTTGTTGTGAAAACCTGGCAACCCTGGTAACAATGTTCGTAGAATGGGGAAGGAAGAAAACAAGGGGTCGGCTGGCTGGAAATTTCGGAACAGGTTTATTCTCTTTAACTCAGGTCACAGAACAATGTGCACATCGCACAACTCAAACGGTTTCACTTTGGCAGTTCCTCTCTGCACATCCTCTCTGTCCGAGCTCCCAGCAGGTGTGTGTAAGTGTGCGCTCCAGCCTCTCTCTCTCCAGTCCTCATTCCCTGTGTGGCTTTTAACCTGTCTCCCCACGCCAATTACTGCAACAAGAGACAGGTGTAAATCATTTGCACTTGATTCACTTACCCATTCCTCTCTGCCCCTCTCCCGTCCTCTGACTCGCTCTCCCGTCACAGACCTCGCTAAACCACGCCCCCCTCGCCACAAAGTGATAGAAGATTTCTCACGCAAATGTAAAATAATGCGATCATTAAACAGCATGTAAATCAAAACTGCCTAATGTTACCAAATGAAATGTCGAACCCATAAAGAGGAAATGACTGAAGCTTTGGGGGTGTTGATGGACACAATCTACTCCACCTCTGTTTTAATCATCGTTCTGAATCTGATCCGGACAAAGTCTTTGACCAAAAATGCGATTTTCGCAACTTTGCCTTTCTTTATTAAACTTACCCACATTCAAGCGTTGATAAAAAAGGATGCATGAAGCTATAATAAAATGTTTTTAAAATTTAGTTAAAGTACAGTTGTATATTTCAAGTAGAAAAAAAATAATATCTACATTTGAAAATAGTAGTAAGGTGAAAGTGCAAAAATAAAATATAAATAGTACTATAAGTATAATGTAATGTACACTTGAAAACTATCAAGTATTCTTGATGTATAAAACTACTAAACTAGTAATTTACTGAGAGTAGGCCAACAGTTCAAAGTGTACTTTCATAAACTAAAAAATTGACTACTTGTATTAAATTAGTAAACTACTAGTATACTTATAAGTTCACTTGTAGTACAGATGCAGTACAAATGAGAAACCTAGTTGGGCACATAAAGTTTACTACTGTTACACTTATAGTACACTTAAACTTATACTTTTATATACAAAAGTGGGCCAATTTAGTCCCAAGTAGTATTGAAATAGTACACTTACAAGTTAACCACTATTACGAATTGATTTAAGTATACTTACTATATAAAGTATACTTAAAAATATACTTGAACATTAGTATACACTCACCTAAAGGATTAATAGGAACACCTGTTCAATTTCTCATTAATGCAATTATCTAATCAACCAATCACATGGCAGTTGCTTCAATGCATTTAGGGGTGTGGTCCTGGTCAAGACAATCTCCTGAACTCCAAACTGAATGTCAGAATGGGAAAGAAAGGTGATTTAAGCAATTTTGAGCATGGCATGGTTGTTGGCGCCAGACGGGCCGGTCTGAGTATTTCACAATCTGCTCAGTTACTGGGATTTTCACGCACAACCATTTCTAGGGTTAACAAAGAATGGTGTGAAAAGGGAAAAACATCCAGTATGCGGCAGTCCTGTGGGCGAAAATGCCTTGTTGATGCTAGAGGTCAGAGGAGAATGGACCGACTGATTCAAGCTGATAGAAGAGCAACTTTGACTGAAATAACCACTCGTTACAACCGAGGTATGCAGCAAAGCATTTGTGAAGCCACAACACGCACAACCTTGAGGCGGATGGGCTACAACAGCAGAAGACCCCACCGGGTACCACTCATCTCCACTACTAATAGGAAAAAGAGGCTACAATTTGCACGAGCTAACCAAAATTGGACAGTTGAAGACTGGAAAAATGTTGCCTGGTCTGATGAGTCTCGATTTCTGTTGAGACATTCAGATGGTAGAGTCAGAATTTGGCGTAAACAGAATGAGAACATGGATCCATCATGCCTTGTTACCACTGTGCAGGCTGGTGGTGGTGTAATGGTGTGGGGGATGTTTTCTTTGCACACTTTAGGCCCCTTAGTGCCAATTGGGCATTGTTTAAATGCCACGGCCTACCTGAGCATTGTTTCTGACCATGTCCATCCCTTTATGACCACCATGTACCCATCCTCTGATGATATCCTTCCAGCAGGATAATGCACCATGTCACAAAGCTTGAGTCATTTCAATTTGGTTTCTTGAACATGACAATGAGTTCACTGAACTAAAATGGCCCCCACAGTCACCAGATCTCAACCCAATAGAGCATCTTTGGGATGTGGTGGAACGGGAGCTTTGTGCCCTGGATGTGCATCCCACAAATCTCCATCAACTGCAAGATGCTATCCTATCAATATGGGCCAACATTTCTAAAGAATGCTTTCAGCACCTTGTTGAATCAAAGACACGTAGAATTAAGGCAGTTCTGAAGGCAAAAGGGGGTCAAACACAGTATTAGTATGGTGTTCCCAATAATCCTTTAGGTGAGTGTAATTCATGAAATGAACTTGAAGTATACTTCTTTTTCGGAAGGGAAATGACTGACCACAAGGTTATAAATGAAGTATAATCAAACTGTTCATCAAATGGAGATCCCCCATCTACATTATCTATATCCGCCATCTATATTAATTTAGCAGATGACATTTACACCTACCATGACGAATGGTAAACTAAACTGCTAGGAAAGCCAGATATATTGGTGAACCAGAACAACGATGAAATCATCTACAAAAATAAATAGACAGGATGTAGCCCATGCAGTTTAATTTCCACTGTATTGACTATTTAAGGGGAACTAGTAAGAGCCTTGGAATATATTCCCTCAGACACAAGAAGTGAGAGTTGAAGATCGACTGTGACAATGGAGACACAAAGGATCCTCATGAGGAGTTTGGCTGTTGTGTTTTTTGCATCTGTGATCTGGACTATAACAGGTAAAGTGCTTTGAAATGTTTGTATATTATTCTATCTGATGGAATGATGCAGAATATTGAGGTTTACTTTGTTCTTCAGTCTCAGCAGATGCTCAACAAAAGGTGGGAAATGGGTGCTGTACTGTCGTCTCCACAGCAGATGTGACTGAACCAATCATCAGTGTCAAGAGACAATACAAAAATCCTCCATGTGTGATGGCCATCATGTAAGAATCTCAGTTTCTCTCTAAGGAAAATATGCACAATTACAAATTGTTTATTTCAGTGTTTTCAAATGTTCACTCTCTTTGACAGCATTGAGACTGAACGAGGAGAGTTCTGCTGTGATCCTAGCAATCCACGGGTGCAGAAGAAAGTTATGCAGTTTCGGTAAGTTAAACCCAATAATTTAAGCACAACAAAAAATTAAACAACATGAAAATCTTATAAAGTGTTCACATTGTTAAATATTTATAGCAATCTTGTATTAACATATTTTTTTTGTTTCGTTTTACAGCAGATCTCTAATAAACAAAGCCTGACTTCCACACCACCACCAACATCATCTATTAGTGATGTCACTAGTGTGGAAGGATCTGCCCAATCAACTGACAGCTCATGAATCATGAACGTCTAAAAGTAACTGATAGTGAGAACACATTGTAGTAGTTCATTATTTTTATATATATTTTAAGAAATTTCACTGTTGTATTTTGAAAATATTTCAAGTGACGGTTAATAGATTATGCATATTTATATTAAAAAATTATGTTGAATACATATGATGTAGTGCAATTTGACAGTGACAGTTTTTAATTTATTAAAACTAAATTCTAGTGAAACAAATGTGTTATAAATAAATGATTAGCTTATACATTATATTTCACATTTAAATATATTTTCAATACTGGTAATAGACTTGTGTCATTAACTCCTGTGTCAAGAAGGATGACGCAAGTCTGAGTGAATTTCAGACTGATTTGTACGAGTGCAATCTGAAACTACAAATAAACTATGATCAGAAACTCCTGGTTTTTCGTGTGGTTGATGTTTCTGAATGTGTGCAAGAGGTCCTCTGTCAGGAACGAAGACACTTTTTGTCTTTAGCATTTTTATTCTTTCATTTGCAGTTGGTTATCCTTCCTTGTGCTACTTATGTTGATTAATCCATAATCAAATTTTAATTTGCATGAATAAGTTGGTAAGTCCAATGAAATTGAGTGTGAGATAATGTGATATATCACAAGATTATAAATAATCAAGATTATTTTGGTCAATAATGTGATAAACTACATATGTGAGATGTGGTGGAAAAAGGGCTGCTTGATTTTGGCAAAAATCATAATCAAGATTATTTTGGTCAATAATGAAATCATGATTATTTAACATGATTATTGGAGGGGGATATGATCAAAGTCTTATTTCATGATGCAAGTGATTTTCAATGTCAGTGAAATTTCATTATCGATACTTCGGCAAAAACTAATAGGTTAATAAATATAAAAGTCCTCAAAACACTTACAGAAGTCAAGTAAACCATCAGCAATAAAACAAGAACAAAGAAACTAATTACAAACTGACAACAACAAAAAAAATAGAACAAAAATACAAATTAAATAAATTTTCAGGGTTTTCAGGAAGGTGAACTTACAGTGGTATTCAGATAAGCAATAGCCTACAAAAAAAATGTCTTTGTCTTTTCTTGTTTGATCAATATATAATGACTGCAGCAGATTTATTAGGCTACTGTCACTTTAACTCTTTCCTGCCAGCATTTAAAAAAAAAAAAAATCTAAAATGTTGCCAGCCATGACCCCCGGAATATTTTGGTGTATGAATAAACCCTCTGCTTTTAAATGTTTCTTTAGCATCATGCATTCTTTTTTATCAACACTTGTAATGTGGGTAAGTTTAATTAAAAGAGGAACATTTTGAGCAAAAAGCTGAGAAAATACTATACAAATACTATCCAGATTGGATTCAGAACGATGATCAAAACCCAGATGGAGAAAGAAATCCTAAAAAATAAAGAATAGATAAAGAATAAAGATAAAGATAAGAATATCCTAAAAAATGACCCACACTTAATAAGAATCACAAGCTGAAGTGCTGTGAAATACATGAAGATTTTGTTTTGTAAAAGCTTTACCACTGTTTGTTGAATTAATCTTCCAGAATCTGGCAGTACATTTTGAGAGTTCATTTTTAGTCAATCTCTGCAAAATTTGACTTCAGGATGGGAGATGGACTAAAAATTAACTCCCAAAAGTTACTGTTAGAAGATGAATCCAGGTTGCAGTTCTGGAAAATGGTGGCGCTGGAGACTAAAGAGTTCCTGATGGTTTCACACTTCATTCTTCACCTTAATTCTTAATTCCTTTGCAGTTAACATGTGTCTTTTTTTCACCTCCTGTTTTTGTCTGACCCTGCTGACCCAATGAGCATTTCACTGTCCAATGGTCATTCTGCAATTTCTAGCATTGCATTAGTATTGTATCCGTCTCGTTTAATCATTTTTGACTTTTCCGTCTGAGTTAAATCTTTTTTTTTTTTGACTCATTTTATCGGTAAAAGAAAACGTGTCTAATAATTATGCACACCTGAATATAAGGAATTTTTCATTTCCAGCCTTCGTGAACAATAATATATCACTTATAAATGATTAAATACAAAATCAATAGTAGGCCTAGTTATTAAGATTAATGTGGTTATAAATTGGTAAAATGATTAGAAAATCAACGTGCCTAATAATCCTGCACGCAGTGTGTAGCCTATATTGTGTTACAGTAATGCCATGTGCGCTATCTAGTGGAGAACAGCACATAGTGTACAGAGTAGGTAGGTTACGCAATTTATCAGCCGAATAAAGTGTCAACCCTCGTTTAGTTGGCTAGCAACTAAACAAATTACATGTTATATGGGATTCACAAACAGGCAAATCAATAAACAGAAATAAACATGAACAAACTAACAACAATCCCCATTCTCAAACAAAAGGGGAGCTGCGTGTTATATTTCCTTGAGTAATATTGGGAACTAGGCCTAATATTATATTAATGTAACTAAGCCTACGTGCTATAAGTAGGCTATTTCTAAAAGACTTCTAAACGAGACAGTTTCTAAAAATGATCTTTAAAACAGGGGTGCTCAGTCCTGCTCCTGGAGATTTACCTTCCTTCGAAGTTCAGCTCAAACCAAACTGAAGGCACAAAATGTAGGCTAAGTTTTCGCCGCCAGAGGTCGCATTTTCAAAACAATAACAAACAAAGGCGAAGCTTGATGACGCTATGAAGAGATGTCCAGAAATATAAGCCTTCAGTGGGGGGTGGAGAGAGTCAGCAGTGTTTGCTTTGTTTGCTCTTTCCCCTCAAGTTTTCAATAAAAATGGTTTCTTCCCAAAAAAAATAAATAAATAAATTCTCGAATCATGTTCACGGGTGGCTTTCGATATGATAATGACGTGCAGGTGCGTGTGATCAGTATTCGGTGACTGTGAACGTTGGCTGCGTTCGAAACCGCATACTCATTAGCTGTGTCCCAATTCGGGGGCTGCATCCTTCAAAGGCCGCATTTGAAGGCCGATTGCGTCAGTGCAGCGCGACGAAGACTGTCCCAATTCGAAGGGGCCTTCAAATGCAGCCTGCCGTCCGTGTTGCCAAGTCCGCGTTTTTTCAGCCGAATTAGGCTACTTTTAAGTTGTTGCCGCGGGTGAAAAATTATTTCCGCGGGTTTGTTTCTACCCCATAAGTACGGTTTCGCCGCTCCAACACCCCCAAACGTACAACTCCAGTGGAGAATTCGGCCGCTCGATGGAGAAAATCGCATTGGGAGTTTTGGACTACTTTTGTTGCAAAGACCTGGCAACCCTACCCACCGTCCTTCTCCCCGGCCGCGAAGGATAAAACCAACCAGAACAAGTGGATCCTTCGCAGTGTATTCCTCTGCCCATCCCGCGGCCGAGGAATACACTTATACATGTAAGTAGTGTGTTTTAATTTACTCAAATAACCAACGAAACGTTTTAAAAGCCGGTGGTCTTTATTTCCGTGTTACCACTGCACGGCTTTATTCGTTAGGTGATCTGACGTAATATTTCGTTTTGTTTTATGGATGAAGTAGCAGACAGCTTTATTAAAATGAGGGCAGCAAATGAGTATTTATTTACCGGGAGTAGGCTACGGCCCATTTGTAGTATTTCCATAGGTGTAGGTAGGCTATATGGAGGCTTTATCCTATACAAAGCCCACAACAAAAAGAATATAGAATTTGAGTATCTATAAATATGATTTCTGGAGTATTTTGTATGTTTGTAGGCTACTGATGCATCATATTTTTTAAATTTTCTTAAGATTGCACCCCTGCCTTGCAGGTAAAAAAAAAAAAAACTTATTACAACTTTAAAAAAAAAAAAAAAAAATGTATGCAAGTTAATTATTGACAGACATGTTTATTTCCTCTGCCTTAGTATTGAAAGTGTCCTGGGACAGGTGAGGGAGTGGGAAACTTGGCCATGGTTTGTCTTCATGAATGAGGTGTTGGGACAACCCCACTGTCCTCATTGCCTCCATCCCTGAGGACACACCAGGGCCAAGTTCAGCAGTGGATGACCAAGATGAGGAGGAGCAACTCCAGCCAAGAGGAAACGAGACCGAGAGGATGAGCTGATGGAGAGACTGAGAGGATGAGCTGATGGAGAGACTGAGAGGATGAGCTGATGGAGAGACCGAGAGGATGAGCTGATGGAGAGACCGAGAGGATGAGCTGATGGAGAGACCGAGAGGATGAGCTGATGGAGAGACTGAGAGGATGAGCTGATGGAGAGACTGAGAGGATGAGCTGATGGAGAGACCGAGAGGATGAGCTGATGGAGAGACTGAGAGGATGAGCTGATGGAGAGACTGAGGGAGGACATGAAGAGAGAGACAGAGGAGAGCAGGGAGAGAATGGACTGATTGTTTTCTCTTCTTGAGAGATAGTTGAGAACTAAAATTTTGGTTTTGAAAATTAAAATGTGTAAATTAAATATTATCGTTCTACACATTATTTTTGTTATGCAAGTTATAATTTGTAAATGAAATAAATAATTCTGTACATTTATTTTTGTCATGTCAATTAATTTGTAAATGAAACAATAAATTGTTCTATACATTTTTATTTACAGTACTTTTTATAACTATTTACATAAATTAAGTTTAAGATTAGAAAAACAAAAATTTTAAAATGAACAGTACATAAAACAGATGGAAGAAAATGTTTTTATGTAGTCTTTTATTGAGCTGGGCTGGGAGAGCCTGGTGAAGCCTCTGTCAGCGGGACATCCTCTGGGATCAGTGCATTATCCACTGTCTACCAACAGGTTTGCAGTGCTGACTTATTCGACGGCTGCCATGTAGCTAATATGTTTTCAGAAAGAGGGAAGAATAAATTAAATTAACTCATCCTCAAATAAAAACCATAAAATATTTTAACATGCATAACTGTTCTATGAGCTGAACTCTGACTGCAGGACAGCGGCCCTCCAAGACCAGCGGTGCCTATCCCTAATCTATAAAACATATTTATTTAAGACAGTATTTTATTTTTAGATTCTTTTTTAAACAATAACTACTATCAAAATGTAATAATCATGTGTAAAAAGTCAGTTTTTCATAAAACCACAATATTTGCCTCTGAGATGAAGTTGAATAAAAATCTGAGGTACTTCACAATTATACTCAAATACAGAGTAAATGTATTTCGTTACATTATTAGTAATATTTAGCAGCTGTTGACAGCTGCTGTTGAAGAGAACTGAAATAAACATTTATACTGGACTTTAAAGTTATATTCAACTGCCTAAAAACAAAACCACTAAATATGTAGTATAAACTATATAAAATCGTATGTTGGTAACAAATTTAGTCAACATTTTATTTTTATCAGTAGATACATTAGATTACTGGAGTAAATTGAAACCCAATACTTGCATTTAAAAGTGTAATCTGGCAATTTCTCTTCAAAAATCTGACGTCGCGGCGCGCAATGAATTCTGGGGTAGGCAAGGCTGCGAAGCATCCATCCAACTATCCTTCATTTCATGGGAAAAGAAGGACGCATTTGCAGGCCGTATTTTGAAGGAGCCTTCGAAGGACCTACAAATTGGGACAGCCTTCGTCGCGCCGCGGTGACGCAATCCGCTATACCTTCCACTGTAAACGAGTCTCGGTGCGTCCTTTGGAGGCCGCGTCGGCCGCGCACTTCAGAGGACACGGCCTTCAAAGGATGCAGCCCTTGAATTGGGACACAGCTATAGAGTACTCATTTTCAATAAGTACTTACTTAACGAGCGCTAAAAGAGTAGGTACTATATTGCCTGATCTCGTTAAGTATGAATGTGATCCGCACTTTATGCGCCATGTTGACGTTATCATGTGACCTACGACGTTATCTGAAGCGCAACAACTTGAAAGACGAGTGACAGGTTTAATTCATCGATCTATAAATATCTTAATATTGATTAAACTTGCTAATTTTGTGGGCTTGTTGAAGAAACAGCTGCCCATTATTTTGTCATATTAACCCTACTAATCTGACCCAGTTTTATCCTTACCAAAACCCACAATCGTGATCTCTTAAATATGTTGTTAATTTCTTTATTTTATATGCAAAACATTTCATCCACAAGCAAAATTGGCCTAAATCTCCTTTATATTTTCCTTTTTAAATTTAACTCCTGTTTTATCCCTCAAGCTTATGAAATAAAATTTAATTGCATTATGATGAATTATTCAAAGATATCTAACCTTGTTCTTGTTTTTTCTTTGTATATAATGTATGCAAACCCATGATATTTGTTTTATTATTAGGATTGTTAAAGATACAACCATGTAATTATAAAATAAAAGATAGGCCTATGAGTGACAGGTGCAGTAACAGCTCAAAGCATCAATAACTCCACAGCCCGACCTGTGCGGTTTCCCTCGGAGTCTGCAACGAGGAGCTCTTTCAGCTGCTCGAAGATCTCACCTTGGGAGAACACTGTTGATTTTATACTCTTAAAATGTAAGTTATCACTATTCAAAATTAAGATTACCCGAGAATGAATTGCATTGCTAGCCCACTAAAACACTTACAATAATAATAATAACAAATGCTGACCAATACTTAATTATATAACTTTTTTTTTTTTTTTACTGAAAATTATATTGTTTTAGTAAAACAAGCAAAATGCAACTTGTTGTCATATGACATAGCGATGCATGAATACACACTAGACAAATGCAGCCGATGTGAATACCAATTTTCAGTCAAGCAATGAATAAATGCATGAGTTAATAAAATATTTTATTTACTTTTTTTTATTTTTTTTTTATTTATTTTTTATTTTTTTTATTATGCAAACAGACAAGTACAATATTTACAAATGAGAAATTAGATGAACATTACATAGACCAACAAAACATACATTATGGTCAGTACGATTTGGATATATATGCGTGTGTGTGTGTGTGTGTGTGTGTGTGTGTGTGTGTGTGTGTGTGTGTGTGTGTGTGTGTGTGTGTGTGTGTGTGTGTGTGTGTGTGTGTGTGTGTGTGTGTGTGTGTGTGTGTGTGTGTGTGTGTGTGTGTGTTCGTGTGTGTGCAACTGTAAGTGTAATTGGGTGTGGGGATGAAAAAATATATGAACAAAGGAGCATGTAGGAAAGTACAACAGACATAACCAGAAAAAGAAAAGAAAATTAACAAAATACAATAAATAATACTAATTTTAAATGACAAGAATAATGATGATGAAGATAGTAATGGTATCCAAAAAACAAACAAAAAAGGAAAATGGGGTATGAGGAAGGTGACAACAATAATAATAATGATGAATCAAATTAATAAGAAATGATAAATAATAGTATTAGCAGTAGTAGTAGTGATGATAAACATATGAACAAATATACTTATTTCATCCGGAATGAGGGGGGGATTAAAGGATCAGGAAGAGTAAATAAAAAAAAAAAATAATAATAATAATAATAATGGTAATATTGATACAGCCATTAATAGTAGTGATAATAGTAGAGGTTGTAATAGTAATGATAATAATAATAGTAATATTATTAATAACGGTAATATTGATACAGCCATTAATAGTAAGGTGTTATAAAGCTGCCTCTAAAAAATATTTTATTTACTGACAACAATACGAAACACTTGGGGTTACTTGACTGTAACCCTGTTCCCTGATAAAGCGGAACGAGATGCTGCATAAGCTTATGCAGCATTGAGTGTAGCTTTTGAAAGGGAACATGAATTAATGAGTAAAAGAATGAATAAAAGTAAACATCACAAATGAATAAGTCACCATGAAACAAAGCTTTATTCAAACGTATTGTTCTAACAAACCATCATGCATTTACAGGCGGTGAACCCCACATCTGCTGCCATCTCAACACAGCTTGATGAAGCAGTTGACCACCGTGAACACCTTCGCCTGTCCTAGCCGTCCATCATGTCCCTCCTGTCCCTTCTGAACCCCACAACCTTGAAGCAAGAGTGGAGAACATGTGCGGGACAATCTGACTGCTGATGTCTGCTCCAAACATCCGTGTGCCTGCTCTCCATCAGCATGACTACTTAAAACGTTTTACAATTCATGTTGTCAGCATCCCATTTCTTGCCATATTTGATTTAATATTTTTACAATTACATGCTATTTGTATTGTAGCTTTATGACTTTTGTCGTGTAGTGGGCTAAACACTGAACTGATAAGCAGAAGGTTTCTGCTTGGATCTCCGCAGCCGTCACCACCAGTGTCCTTGAGCAAGGCTCAACCACAGAAGCTCTGCAGCAAATGCACAGACATCAAGAATCAGAAAAGTGCTAAAAATAACTCTGTTTGAAATTAAAATAAAATACAACTTAATATTTAAATGTATGTTTTATTAATTTCTGTAGTATACTCAAAGCCTTTGATGACAGCCTTCCTTCATCACCCTCTCTCCAGTCTCCACCAGATAAACACACACATGCTCTTCTGCACCTGTAACATCAGACAACTTTCATGTTACCTGGATCTTAAACAACACCTTGATAAAAGCATAAAAGTTTATGTGCTCAATAGCCTTAAATGTTGAGGTAGTTGCTGATGTGTTATGTTCCTCAATTCATCAACAGTATAATGGACAAATAAAAAAGATAACTTATGTTTAGTTACTTTATGTAGATTTATTAACATTACTGACGTTCATGTAAAGTAAGCAGTGTTGACCACAGTGAACTCTACATTATAGCACACACACATCACTCTTATCAGATGTCTATTTCATGCTGTGATGTCATCTGCAATACTTATCGAAAATGTTCCTGTCAGATGTTAAATAAACATTTAGTAAGCATCTTTAAGTATATCGTTTATGTAAATCCACTTTGGATTACATAATAAAACGTGTTTTTACAGCCCAATCACAACTACACTATACTGTCTGTCGTCTTTACACTTTCAACAATTCAACAGTTTAACGTTACTCTACAGTAGTCCAACAAATGCGATTTTAACACAAGGAACCGTGATTTTGGTTTGTAATACTCACATTTGATTGGCTTTTCTCCGCCTGACGTATCCTTTCCTGTGGCCTCATGGGAAGGCAGGGATAGAAAAGTATCCGACGATGGGTGCTTCACAATCTGGGCGGAATCAGTAGGCCATCCGGGAACTTCTCGCCTACTCTTTTATGATTACTGAGGTTTCGAACATACTACTCCTTTCACGTACTGTTTTCGCTTACTATATAGTAGGTAAGTAGGCATATTCGAACACAACATCAGTATACGCTCGTCCGAATCTCGCGAGAAATAGTCCAAAACCCTGGTAGTTCTCGCCTACTCTTTTATGAATACTATGGATTCGGACATACTATTCTCTCGCCTACTGCTTTTTACATACTATATAGTAGGGAAGTATGCGGTTTCGAACGCAGCCACAGACAAGAACGCATATTGAGAAACGGCCATGGCTGTTTCCGAAATCGCCCCCTATACCCTCATTCACTATTCCCTACATTAGTCCACTGATATAGTCCACTTCGAAAACGAGTGAGTGATTTCGGACACTATATGCGCCATAAAGGCTGCCGTTTTTGCAGTTTGTGCTTGCTGTTTGGCAGCTCCAATAATAATGAAAAGATTTATCCTGAACTCTGCTACGGAAACTAGCATGTAACCTTAATCAAACAATATAATAATCATCTTAAAAAGGATCATTTATACCTGTATGCATGATATTGGGCTGGACCAGTGCGGTTCGGAAGATGGATGGATGATTGATTCAGCTGTGGGCACTATTTGAGGGAACAGCCATTTAGTGGTGTCTGAAACCATAGTGGACGTTATTAAGTACACTCATTCAATCCCACAATGCACCACAATAACGAGTTTGCAACCGATGTATGCTCGACAGCTAGAGAATACCCATAATGCACTGTGAGAGTCGCGTCGCGTCGCGTAAGTATTGTTGACTTACAAGCTGTTGGCCATTGCGTAAGAGAATACGACGTCTCAGTTGTTGAATGAAAAGTTCTTCATTTCGTTGTTCTCTCATTTCTATAATTTGAAGAAGAATGGAACATAATACTTCGTAAAAGCACGACATCGTGATGCAGCAGCTGTTCTTCTGAGAAAAAAATCTGGCAGGAATACTCGTGCAGGCAAGCACTGCACGTCACACAAAGCAATCAACACACTGTAAGCATTTTTAATTTTATTTAATTTAATTTTAACAAACAAGCAAAACTCCAACAAAACGGCATCCCCTCTGGGGTCTTCAGTGTCAGAATTCGCTCACTCATTTTCATTCACTCCTTGTGGACCAGTGGAGTACTGGGGAATGAGGGTACACGGGGCGAATCGGACAGCGCGCGACTCTCACCGTGCGTTTAGAGCACAGTATGGTTGAGAGTGAGAGCAATTCTCGTTTGTTCTCGAAACGCTCTCGCTCTCGCGGTACTTATGAGCCGATCGGTCTGCGTCGCGCTGGTGCATTGAACAAGCCAGTGCTCGTACAACATCGGCTGTACACTCGTTATTGCGGTGTATTGTGGGATTGAATGAGTGCACTCAAAAAGGTCCACTATGGTTTCGGACACCACTAAAAATGGCTGTTCCCTCAAATAGTGCCCTATTTAAGGGTATAGGGGGCGATTTCGAACACAGCCCATGATTCGTGAATTCCTTATATTTCTGGACATCTCTTCATAGCGTCATCAAGCTTCGCCTTTGTTTGTTATTGTTTTGAAAATGCGACCTCTGGCGGCGAAAACTTAGCCTACATTTTGTGCCTTCAGTTTGGTTTGAGCTGAACTTTGAAGGAAGGTAAATCTCCAGGAGCAGGACTGAGCACCCCTGTTTTAAAGATCATTTTTAGAAACTGTCTTGTTTAGAAGTCTTTTAGAAATAGCCTACTTGTAGCACGCTAGTTACATTAATATAATATTAGGCCTAGTTCCCAATATTACTCAAGGAAATATAACACGCAGCTCCCCTTTTGTTTGAGAATGGGGATTGTTGTTAGTTTGTTCATGTTTATTTCTGTTTATTGATTTGCCTGTTTGTGAATCCCATATAACATGTAATTTGTTTAGTTGCTAGCCAACTAAACAAGGGTTGACACTTTATTCGGCTGATAAATTGCGTAACCTACCTACTCTGTACACTATGTGCTGTTCTCCACTAGATAGCGCACATGGCATTACTGTAACACAATATAGGCTACACACTGCGTGCAGGATTATTAGGCACGTTGATTTTCTAATCATTTTACCAATTTATAACCACATTAATCTTAATAACTAGGCCTACTATTGATTTTGTATTTAATCATTTATAAGTGATATATTATTGTTCACGAAGGCTGGAAATGAAAAATTCCTTATATTCAGGTGTGCATAATTATTAGACACGTTTTCTTTTACCGATAAAATGAGTCAAAAAAAAAAAAGATTTAACTCAGACGGAAAAGTCAAAAATGATTAAACGAGACGGATACAATACTAATGCAATGCTAGAAATTGCAGAATGACCATTGGACAGTGAAATGCTCATTGGGTCAGCAGGGTCAGACAAAAACAGGAGGTGAAAAAAAGACACATGTTAACTGCAAAGGAATTAAGAATTAAGGTGAAGAATGAAGTGTGAAACCATCAGGAACTCTTTAGTCTCCAGCGCCACCATTTTCCAGAACTGCAACCTGGATTCATCTTCTAACAGTAACTTTTGGGAGTTAATTTTTAGTCCATCTCCCATCCTGAAGTCAAGTTTTGCAGAGATTGACTAAAAATGAACTCTCAAAATGTACTGCCAGATTCTGGAAGATTAATTCAACAAACAGTGGTAAAGCTTTTACAAAACAAAATCTTCATGTATTTCACAGCACTTCAGCTTGTGATTCTTATTAAGTGTGGGTCATTTTTTAGGATATTCTTATCTTTATCTTTATTCTTTATCTATTCTTTATTTTTTAGGATTTCTTTCTCCATCTGGGTTTTGATCATCGTTCTGAATCCAATCTGGATAGTATTTGTATAGTATTTTCTCAGCTTTTTGCTCAAAATGTTCCTCTTTTAATTAAACTTACCCACATTACAAGTGTTGATAAAAAAGAATGCATGATGCTAAAGAAACGTTTAAAAGCAGAGGGTTTATTCTTTCTTTTGATATATTGCATGTTTATTCGGCCGTCCTCCTAAGCAAACTGACTTGTATGAACTCCTTGAATCTGTCTGTTGTAAAAGCAATGTATGCCTAGAGAAAGAATGCATCATGGGTGATTTTAATACAAATCTATTATTGCCACGAAGTAGCTTGAAAGAATGTCTCTCATGTCTATGTAGGGTGTCTGGTTTACAGCAATTAATTACAGAGCCTACTAGGTTGTCTATAAACAGTCAGTCCCTTCTTGATTTAATTTTGGTATCTGACCATGAAATGATAAGTCAATCGGGTGTGTTGGATGTGGCTTTTAGTGATCATAATGCAGTCTTTTGCACACGCAAAAAAATGAAATCTCAACCAATAAATGAGCACTGTTCTATCAAATATAGATGTACCAAACAGTACTCTGCTGAGGTGTTCAATCAAAGGCTGTCTGAGAGAGACTGGTCTGATGTGTTTGAATGTAATGATGTTGATAAGGCTTGGGATTTGTTTAAGCAGCGTTTTATAGCAGCTCTTGATGAAGTCGCTCCTATGAGGGAAACAAGAATTAAGCATAGAAGTGCATGTTGGATGACATCTGAAATTGTTGACATGATCAGACAACGTAATAGATGTTTCAGAAAGTTTAAAAAGTCTAAACTTCCAGCGGACTATAACTCTTATGCTTATCTTAGAAATCAAGTTAATTGCAAGATACAGCAAGCTAAGTCTACATTTTATACTGATTCCATTGCTGCAAATGTAAAACAGCCTAAAAAACAGTGGAAAATTCTCAATGATATGGGATAAACAGCAAAGGCAAAATCTAAGTCTGGAAAAGCGGGGCTTATTATTCAGAATGAGATGTGTTTTGATAAGCGGCTGATTGCCTGTCATTTTAACCATTATTTTACAACCATTGCTGCCAGTTTGGTCAGTAAATTGTGGTGTTTCTGACAAATTTGGCATAAATTTTGTTAACTCTTTTTATAAAAGTAAAAATGTCTCTGCAGGTGCATTTGTAATTAGCCCGGTCACAGAGGATAAAGTAAAAGCGATCCTCTCCACCCTGTCAGTGAATAAGGCTTCTGGCTTGGATCTTATCCCCTCCAGGTTTCTTAGGGATAGTGCAGGGGTTATATATAGTATTCTTACCCATATTATAAATTTGTCCTTAAGTCAGGGTGTTTTTCCAAGCGATATGAAAAATGCCAGAGTGGTTCCTCTTTTTAAGAAAAGTAGCAGAGCTGATGTTGGAAATTATAGGCCAGTATCAATCCTGTCAGCTGTATCAAAGATTTTTGAGCGCCTTGTGTATGAACAGATGGAGGAGTATTTCATCAGGCTTGATTTATTATATGAGCTCCAGTCTGGCTTTAGAGCTGCATATTCTACCGACACCTGTCTCCTTTTTGATTATGTGCGTAAGAATTTTGATCGAGGGAATTATGTTGGTATGCTATTACTTGACCTGCAAAAAGCATTCGACACTGTGAACCATAAGATTTTGATTTCTAAATTACAGTGTATGGGTTTTAGTAACTCAGCACTCATATGGTTCACTTCTTTCTTAACAGACAGGACCCAGGTCTGTGATGTTGAGGGGACCCTTTCTGATCCACAGAGTATAACATGCGGGGTGCCCCAAGGTTCGATCCTGGGGCCCCTGTTATTTTTAGTATATATAAATGATATATCAGCTGCGGTACGGTGCAAGTTGCTATTATATGCTGATGATTCTGTTTTACTTGTCCCAGGGTGTAATGTTAAAGACATTGAAAATACTCTTGGCATAGAGCTCGAGTCTGTCAGCCAGTGGCTTGTAGACAATAAGCTCTCTATGAATCTGGGCAAGACTGAATCAATTTTGTTTGGTACAAAAAGGAAACTGGCAAAATCAAATACTTTAAAGGTGATGTGTAATGGGTTTGAAATTGTATCCAAATCAAGTGTTGCATATTTGGGTCTAACATTGGATCAATCACTTAAAGGTGAAGCCATTGCAGCCAAGGTTTTAGCCAAATGTGCCTGTAAGTTAAAGTTTTTATATCGCAAGACAAAGCTTTTTGATTCCTCTGTAAAGAAATGATTGGTATTAACTCTGATTCAATGTCATGTAGATTTTGCTTGCTCTGCATGGTTTTCTGAGTTGACTGCGAAATTTAAAAATAAATTCCAAGTGCTGCAAAACAATGTTATTCGGTACCTATTAAAAGTACCCTCCCGTACTCATATAGGTAGGGAGGAGTTTACAAGAGCTGGTCTACTACTTGTACATCTAAGAGTAGAACAACTTAAGTTAAATCATATGTTTAACATTGTTAATGGTCATGCCCCCAAATATTTATGCTCTAACGTAAACATGGTCCATACGCAGCATGGCTATAATACTAGGGCCAGCATCCGCTCTTGCATAGTTCCTAGAGCTACAAATGCAATTAAAAATTATTTCTTTTATACTGGTATCATGGCATGGAATATTTTGCCTACTGCTACAAAACTCCTATCATCAAGAGGGATTTTTA
Source organism: Romanogobio albipinnatus (assembly GCA_023566225.1). Lineage (NCBI taxonomy): Eukaryota > Metazoa > Chordata > Actinopteri > Cypriniformes > Gobionidae > Romanogobio > Romanogobio albipinnatus. The sequence continues at coordinate 30,438,822 of CM042260.1, read as the reverse complement.
AAACACAGGTCAAAAAACATTTATGGGATAGGGTAAATTAGTTATTAATAGTTTGGAGAGTCTTTATAGTGTTTTTATTTTGTTTTAGTTTGTTTTACGTGATTTTTTTTTACCCTCCTCTTCATATTGTATGGTTTTGTTTTTGTTTTTCTTTATTCTTGTCCATTATGTTTTCTGTTTATTGTTTTACAGTGTGTAACACCAAGGACCATGCTGGAAATAAGTATTTTTACTTTAGCATGTTATCCTTTTTGATTACTGTTTCTTTCTTTCTGTACCGGTTTGATCCAGAAATAAAATCAATCAAATCAATCATGTTCAGTTATTCATACACCAAAATATTCCGGGGGTCATGGCGCAGGCTGGCAACATTTTTTTTTTTTTTTTTTTTAAATGCTGGCAGGAAAGAGTTAAAGTGACAGTAGCCTAATAAATCTGCTGCAGTCATTATATATTGATCAAACAAGAAAAGACAAAGACATTTTTTTTGTAGGCTATTGCTTATCTGAATACCACTGTAAGTTCACCTTCCTGAAAACCCTGAAAATTTATTTAATTTGTATTTTTGTTCTATTTTTTTTGTTGTTGTCAGTTTGTAATTAGTTTCTTTGTTCTTGTTTTATTGCTGATGGTTTACTTGACTTCTGTAAGTGTTTTGAGGACTTTTATATTTATTAACCTATTAGTTTTTGCCGAAGTATCGATAATGAAATTTCACTGACATTGAAAATTACTTCCATCTTGAAATAAGACTTTGATCATATCACCCACCAATAATCATGTTAAATAATCATGATTTCATTATTGACCAAAATAATCTTGATTATGATTTTTGCCAAAATCGAGCAGCCCTTTTTCCACCACATCTCACATATGTAGTTTATCACATTATTGACCAAAATAATCTTGATTATTTATAATCTTGTGATATATCACATTATCTCACACTCAATTTCATTGGATTTACCAACTTATTCATGCAAATTAAAATTTGATTATGGATTAAACAACATAAGTAGCACAAGGAAGGATAACCAACTGCAAATGAAAGAATAAAAATGCTAAAGACAAAAAGTGTATTCGTTCCTGACAGAGGACCTCTTGCACACATTCAGAAACATCAACCACACGAAAAACCATAGTTTCTGATCATAGTTTATTTGTAGTTTCAGATTGCACTCGTACAATTCAGTCTGAAATTACTTGCGTCATCCTTCTTGACACAGGAGTTAATGACACAAGTCTATTACCAGTATTGAAAATATATTTAAATGTGAGATATAATGTATAAGCTAATCATTTATTTATAACACATTTGTTTCACTAGAATTTAGTTTTAATAAATTAAGAACTGTCACTGTCAAATTGCACTACATCATATGTATTCAACATAATTTTTTAATATAAATATGCATAATCTATTAACCGTCACTTGAAATATTTTCAAAATACAACAGTGAAATTTCTTAAAATATATATAAAAATAATGAACTACTACAATGTGTTCTCACTATCAGTTACTTTTAGACGTTCATGATTCATAAGCTGTCAGTTGATTGGGCAGATCCTCCCACATGAGTGACATCACTAATAGATGATGTTGCTGGTGGTGTGGAAGTCAGGCGTTTGCGTATTAGAGATCTGCTGTAAAACAAAACAAAAAAAATATGTTAATACAAGATTGCTATAAATATTTAACAATGTGAACACTTTATAAGATTTTCATGTTGTTTAATTTTTTGTTGTGCTTTAATTATTGTGTTTAACTTACAGAAACTGTATAACTTTCTTCTGCACCTGTGGATTGCTAGGATCACAGCAGAACTCTCCTCGTTCAGTCTCAATGCTGTCAAAGAGAGTGAACATTTGAAAACACTGAAATAAACAATTAGCAATTGTGCATATTTTCCTTAGAGAGAAACTGAGATTCTTACAGGATGGCCCTCACACATGGAGGATTTTTGTATTGTCTCCTGACACTGATGATTGGTTCAGTCACCTCTGCTGTGGAGACGGTTTTACAGCATGTGTGCACCTTCGCATGAACATCTGCTGAGACTGAAGAACTATAACCTCAATATTCTGCATCATTCCATCAGATAAAATAATATACAAACATTTCAAAGCACTTTACCTGTTATAGTCCAGATCACAGATGCAAAAAACACAACAGCCAAACTCCTCATGAGGATCCTTTGTGTCTCCATTGTCACAGTCGATCTTCAACTCTCACTTCTTGTGTCTGAGAGAATATTCAAGACTCTTGGTTCCTCACCTAAAATAGTCAATAAAAACAGGAAATTGCAAGGGCTGCATCCTGCCCTCTGCAAGCACTTTTTGTGCTTCATCATCACAATTATTTTTATTTTTTTGTCTTTATGATTCTAACTGAAGGAAGATAAGTGCAAGTTAATCCAGAAGGAAAGACGTCTTATGAATTATATACTTTAATAGTAGAAATCTGTATTTTCTTCCGTGTGTGTGTGTGTGTGTGTGTGTGTGTGTGTGTGTGTGTGTGTGTGTGTGTGTGTGTGTGTGTGTGTGTGTGTGTGTGTGTGTGTGTGTGTGTGTGTGTGTGTGTGTGTGTGTGTGTGTAGATAAGAGCAATGGCATGGATCCACAGGAGACAGAAAACATCAGTTATGATCAAGTCAGAATCTCTACTAATGTACATTTTCATTTACTGCATAGGACAATAACTTTCTCTCTTTTTTCTTTCTTTTCAGTGTGAAATTGGATGAAATGATAAGACAATGGCTGAAGTTATTTATACACCACTAATATTTCTTAAATCATTATTTCAAAATTACTTTATACACCCAACATCATCTTTTGTGCTCATATTATAAATCTAACATGGCATCACCTGTGTAACGTACAAATCCTGTTTTGGTTTGGTTCTGTTTCTGTTCCCATGCTTGTGCATGTTGCCCTTTTCACATATCCGGAATGAGAGAATACATTAAATATATTTTTTGTGTCCCCATTTGCTCAAATAGCAAAAGAAAAACCCCACAATAGTGATTTCACCATTTTCAAAAAGAGGGAAAAAATAGAGAGAGATTGATAACGGTATGAAAAGAGAGAAAGATGTACATTTTTACCATCACTCCCATAGATTGTATTAGTCACATGTTTTAAAATTTGATGCAAAAGTAATATAATACAAAGTATTAGTGTTATAAATGTACATACATAAAAAATGTAAATACAAAAAACTTTGCAGGATTTACGATATTGATGACCGTTAAAACATGTCATAGTTGTTCATTTTGTCAAGTTCACACAGAAACTTTTATTAATGATAATATTCAGCAAGACATATCCATAACTTTTAAAGACATTATTTTCGGTCACTATGGTTGTGACTCTACTAAAAGCAATGCTTACTTTGTTATAAATGTAATATATTTTCTTTGTAAATTTTATATCCACAAATGTAAATTCACCAACAACAAACCAATTTTTTTGTGTCTTTTTGAAAGAATTTAACATATATCTTTGTACTTTTGGCATGGGTTCTAATATATAAACATAATTTTACCCCCCATAAATGTTTTATTTGGAACAATCAAAATATTTTATACAAAAAACGTTATTTTTTGATAAGTGGTTCAAAAATGGTTTGCTTTTAGTAAATCAGTTGTTTAATAATCAAGGTTTATTAATGTCCTATACTGAATTTCTTTCAGAATATAACTTGCCAGTTACCCCTAAAGAATTTGCCATAGTTATGGGAGTGATACCATCAGGAATTAGTATGCTCTTAAAAAATAGCAATCGCTCTCCTCCTACGACTATTACTGTTCCTCAACCAACAGAAACTCCTATAGGTAAAATGTGGTTTTCTGGAAAAAAGGATAGAAATGATAAAGTTAGATCCCTTTTTCTTGAGAATATCATCTCTGTATCTCCTGCAATTTCTTATTGGAATAATTTATTTATACATTTAAATTGGAAAAAGATTTGGTCCTTGCAACAAAAATATTTTCTCACTAATAAAGTAAAAGAAGTGTCTTTCAAAATAATAAATAAATTTTACCCTGTTAAACATTTCATGAAGAAATTTAAAACTAATATTGATACTAGTTGTTCATTTTGTCAAGTCCACACAGAAACTGTTTATCATTTATTTTGGTCATGTTATTATACTAAACAACTTTGGAGAAATATTGAGGCTTTTATTAATGATAATATTCAGCAAGACATATCCATAACTTTTAAAGACATTATTTTCGGTCACTATGGTTGTGACTCTACTAAAAGCAATGCTTACTTTGTTATAAATTTTATATATTTTCTTTGTAAATTTTATATCCACAAATGTAAATTCACCAACAACAAACCAATTTTTTGTGTCTTTTTGAAAGAATTTAACATATATCTTAACACTATTTCATCCTCTGTAAATAAGAAAGCAAGTAAAACGATGTCAATTTGTAATGACTTTAATCTGTATAACCCAAGTGATGTATAATTATCTTACCCTCATGTTCTTATGTTCTTTTATTCTATCTTTCCTTTTCTTCTTCTTCTTTTACCTTAATCTTTAAATCATTTGTTCTAGTTCTTTTTATATTCTGATGACATTGAACATATTATTGATACAAAAAAAAAAAAAAGCTGCTCTGGAGAAACTGCACCGACTGTATTAGCCGACTTGCTCTTTTCGCTCTCGCGGCACTTTGTTGACATACGTCACTGTCACATGGCGTCGACGCTGCCTCAAGTCGGACAAAATTTCTAACCAGCATGCACTGCTTCAAGTCAGCCGCCGATCGGTCTGCGCATCGCTGGGTGCGTGTGATCAGTATTCAGGTGACTGTGAACATTGTGTCTGGGAGAGGATGGAGCCTGGCGTGCTTGTGACACTACTAGTGTAACTGCGTTTAAATATTTAGGAAAGGATATAAGGGTGACATAGCCTATTAAAATTCCAATAAAAATACACACTTCCGCCAAAATGTATATAGTTGGCACTAACAAGGGGAAATGTTTTAAAAAGAAAACAAAAAATGTCCTTAAGATGTTAGATTTATTTCACACAAACCCAAAACAACAACAACAAAAACACCATACCCTTAAGTGGAGTATTAATTTCAGTTCAACTTTACTTTTCACTATTTGTTAAGGTTTTTTTTTTTTTTTGACGTTTGATGTTGTTGTCGTGCTGTAACTTTGGTGGAAAAAATTGGTTACAAGAAGCTTTGAAGAGGAAACGTATTATGTATTATTTATTTATTTGTTTTATTCGTCTTTTTTTATTTAATCAAAAAAATACAAAACAATTCAGTATGTTCTCAAGACATTTAACAAACAATGTTTATCAGAATTGGGACGCAATAACTACATAAAATAAATAAAACGATACTCGGTTACTTAACGTAACCTCGGTTCTCTCTAGAAGAGGGAACGAGTATTGCGTAAGTTCCTTACGCTACGGGAAAGTATTCTTTCTTCGAGATTTCTGAAAAACCCAAAATTATCCTTAATTTTGTAACATTGTCAACGCAGTGCGGCAGCCTGGCAGACCATAGCAGGCTATTCCAGCGTGCTATTGGCTGCTCTGCTGGCAACTGCAGCAGCCTATCGGTGAGCCCGCGTGACGTGGCGACCAATGAGGGCGCTTCGCGCCCACCTGGCTTCATTTGCCTACAGGTGGGGCGTGGCCACGTGTATATAAGCAGGGCTCACGGGCTGCATATTCGGTTTTCGTAGTTCTGAAGCGTAAAAGCCCGCGGGGCGCACGGCAAGGAACGCAATACTCGTTCCCTCTTCTAGAGAGAACCGAGGTTACGTTAAGTAACCGAGTATCGTTCTCTTACGAGAGGTTCTCTCGTATTGCGTAAGTTCCTTACGCTACGGGAACATATTGTCAACGCCGTGCGCACCTCGCATACAGCATATGTATCCCAGGGAACCGGGGAAAAAACACTGCTCGGGCAGGGTGGCCGGTAAAGAAAACGGGCCACCACATATACAGACACTTCATTCGAACTGACGGGTGGTTACGACGGGTGGTTACAACACCCTGTCCCATGAATGAGGGAACGGCACCTGCCGGTCTCCTTCAAATTCACCACACCTTGTCTCATGAATGAGGGAGCGGCAACGCCGGTCGCCTTCAAATTCACAATATCTTGTTATATGAGTGAGGTAACGGCACCGCCAGTCACCTTCAAACTCACAACAGCTCGTCTCGTAAATGAGGGAACGGCACCGCCGGTCTCCTTCAAATTCACATGAGCCTAGTACCGAACTTACTACCAGTATGTGAGCTATGTCTGCGCAGAACCACTGGGCAGAACCAACAGCCCTATTGAACTGATAACACTTTCGCCTGTAAGGCAGGAACTTCCAGATTGTAAAATCTCACGAACGTAGACGGGGAGGCCCAGCCTGCCGCCATACAGATATCGTGGATGGAAATCCCTCTGGCCCAAGCCCACGAAGAGGCCATGCCTCTGGTGGAGTGTGCTCTGACACCTAGCGGGCACTGCAGGTGTTTGGAAGCGTATGCAGTTGCAATCGCGTCCACTATCCACCTGGACAGGGTCTGTTTCGAGGAGGCGAGACCCTTAGTGCGCCCACCAAACGAAACAAATAGCTGCTCAGAACGCCTGAAGGCGGCGGAGCGTGTGACATAAACCCTCAATGCCCTGACAGGGCAGAGGATATTGCCACCGTCCCCCTCATAGGATGCTGGCAGAGCCGAGAGGGAGATAATCTGCGCCCTGAAGGGAGTGCCGATCGCTTTGGGGACATAACCATGCCTCGGTCTGAGAATGACCTTAGAGTCATTAGGACCGAACTCCATACACGTCGGGCTCACTGAGAGCGCGTGTAGATCCCCCACGCGTTTCACTGAAGCCAGAGCCATCAGAAACGCGGTTTTTAGCGAAAGGAACCTTGGTTCCACAGTCTCGAGCGGTTCAAAGGGATGAGCCTTCAGGGCCTCTAGGACCAAGGCCAGATCCCATATAGGAACCGACGGGGGCCGCGGGGGATTCATCCGTCTGGCTCCTCTGAGGAAACGGATGATGAGCTCGTTCCTTCCTAGCGTGCTACCTAGCGTCGTCTGAGCGAACGCTGCTATAGCCGCCACATACACTTTGAGCGTGGAAGGGGACCTGCCCAATTCCAAAAGCTCTTGGAGGAAGGAGAGCACCCGCTGGACCCCACATTGCTGTGGGTCCAATCCCTTGGAAACACACCACTTAATGAACACCGACCACTTAGAACTATATAACCGCCTCGTCGAGGGGGCTCTAGAGTGTGAAATCGTGTTCATAACCCCTTCGGGCAGGTCAACGGGTATCCGTTGGTCACCCATACATGCAGAGACCATCGCTCTGGATGGGGATGCCAAACTGACCCTCCTGCTTGAGAGAGAAGGTCTGCTCTCAGCGGAACTGGCCAGGGGGGTGAGTGCGACAGCTTCACCAGCTCTGGGTACCAAATCTGGTTCTCCCAGCGCGGTGCTATAAGGAGCACCGGGCGGCACGTTTCCCTGATTTTCGCTATGACCTGGGGCAATAGGGAAATCGGCGGGAAAGCATACAGCGGGAGGCTGGGCCAAGTTTGGAACAGCGCATCCTCGCTTTTGGACAGAAACGTCGGACAGCGGGCGTTCTCTTTAGTTGCAAAGAGGTCGAGCTCCGCTCTGCCGAACAGGCGCCATACCAGCTGGACTGTCTGGGGGTGCAGGGACCATTCTCCTGGGAGAATGAGGCCCCTGGACAGCTTGTCCGGGCCCACATTGAGGTGGCCCGGCACGTGCGCACACGAGCAGGCGTTCTGTCAGATTGCCCAGACATCTGGACCTGACACCGCCCTGCCGGTTCACGTAGGACACCACTGTGGTAAGTACGCAGCCATGCGCCGAACTTGGCGCGCGCGTTGGGGTGACAGGCGGGCTGACATTGCCACAGTGTCCAGATTCAAACCCAGAAATGAGGTTGATTGCGTGGGCACTAATGAGCTCTTGGTCCAATTGACCGTGAGCCCTAGGCTGTCCAGATGGCTGAGCAGCATTGCCCTGTGGGCGAGGAGCTCGGCCTCCGACTGCGCCAGGATGAGCCAATCGTCCAGATAGTTCAATACTCGCATCCCTCGATTTCTCAGAGGAGCGAGGGCCGCGTCCATGCACTTCGTAAATGTACGGGGTGCTAGTGACAGGCCGAACGGAAGGACGGTGTATTGATAAGCCTGGCCGTCGAAGGCGAATCGTAAGAATGGCCTGTGACGCGGCGTTATCTTGATTTGAAAATATGCATCTTTCAAATCTAGGGAGATTAGCCAGTCTCTCGGGCGAATATGCGCGAGGATCTGCTTGGTCGTGAGCATCTTGAACGATCTTTTCATAAGAGCTTTGTTCAGACGCCTCAGATCCAGAATCGGTCTGAGCGACCCATCCCTTTTTGGCACGAGAAAATACCGGCTGTAAAAGCCTGACTCGCTCATAGAATGGGGAACCGGTTCTATAGCCCCTTTGCACAGCAGCGTGGCTATTTCTGCTCGAAGTAGATGTGCTACTTCCTCGCTCACTCTCGTCTCTGTACGCGCACAGAAGCGCGGAGGGCGGCGAGCGAACTGCAGAGTGTAGCCGTGCTTCACTGTTTTCAGCACCCATTCTGATACACCTGGAATGGCTTCCCACGCTCTCGCGTGCGCCACACGGGATAGAACGGCCTCCGGGCTCGAAACGCCGCGCTTCGCGGGTTTGACGGCCTGTATAGGAGGGGCGGGCGCAGTGCGCGCGCTCTCTGTGCTGTGGGCCAGCCGATCGCTCGCGATGGCTGGCCGCCCTACACACTGCATCTCTGCCGCTTCGAGCGGGGAGTGGCTTGTGTGCGGCCCTACACTCATCGCTCCGGCCACCCTGGGCGTAAAACAAATGGTGTGTGGCGCGGCGCGTGGCGCCTGAGGCATAATGTTCGCGAAAATGTGTGAGCGCGTTTGAGCGGGCACAACTCTTACGCGTGGAACATGACCGGTTAAGAGTGGCTGTGTGACAGCGCGTGTGGTGGTTAGTCGTGGACGCAAACAAGCGGACACGTGACCTAACTCTAGCACTCGAGCGGCCGGTGGCCGCTTTATGTGAGTGGGGGACACAGGGTTTATAGTGCTTGTGTGCAGGGGTGAACACAGAAAAGTGGGCACATTTACTGCATTTTAAACACATACGGCGTGAGCCGTGCAACCAGAAAAAATGCAACTTTTGTGATTTCTCTGGTTCGCCGTAAAAACGGCGGTTATTGACAGGCGAGAAGGCGTTTTTGCCGGCTCGTTGGCTGCGTGAAATCCATCTGCAGCAGCCACAGTGGTGGGGGCTGACAGGAAAGAGAGTTTTGACGGTGGTCCGGCCGCGGCGGGACTTAACCGTCGTTTCTTGCCTCTGGCTAGGAGGACTTTGGAGGCTCGGGCTTCAGCGCGATCCTAGGCCGGGGGCCCCGAGGTGGAGGCGGCTTACCACGGCTGGAAGAGCGCGATCTGGGGCGGCCGCTCGGTCTTCGCTGAGACGAAGGGGGCCGCGCTGGGCGCTGCGCGGAGCTCGTTGCTGGCTGGTCACGAGGACGGCGAGCAACGGAGCTATTGCTAGCGCCGGGGCGTCGAGGCAGGAAAAGGTTCATGGCCTGCGTCGTTTTCTGCACTTCGGAGAAACGGTCGACGATCCCCTTGACCGCTGGTCCGAAGAGCCCAGACGGAGAGAGCGGGGCATTTAGGAAGGCCGCGCGCTCTGTTTCTCGCATGTCCGCGAGCGTGAGCCAGAGGTGGCGCTCAGCTACCGTGAGGGAGGCCATAGAGCGTCCGAGGGCCTGTGCTGCGGTCTTGGTGGCGCGAAGGGAGAGATCCGTCGCGCTTCGCAAATCCGTGATTAACTCAGCGTCACAGCTTTTCTCGTCCAGGTCGCGGAGGAGATTAGCTTGGAGGATTTGCAGCACGGCCATAGAGTGCAGAGCAGACGCAGCTTGACCGGAGGCAGCGAAAGCGCGGCCGATCAGCGATGACGTCACTCTGCAGGCCTTAGACGGGAGGGCAGCCTTTGAGCGCCAACCGGAAGGCGGGCAAAGGTGCGCTGCGACCGCCTCTTCCACCGGAGGGATAGCGTTGTAGCCTTTCTCAGCCGCGCCGTCAACTTGTGAGAGCGTCGAAGAAGCCTGAGACGAGACCCTCGCGGAGAATGGCGCGTTCCAGGACTTTGCGAGCTCCTCGTGAAGCTCTGGCAGAAAGGGTGCAGTCCTGGAGGTGGGCGCACGGCGGCGACTGTTTAGGAAGCATCCGTCAAGTCGGTTCGGCGCTGCCACCTTGGGCGGGGCCCATTCGAGGCCTAGCTGCTCGACAGCCCGGGTGAGAAGGCGCAAAAGTTCGGCGTCCTCACCCGCTCGAGAGCGTCCGGAGCCCCGGACTGAAGAGGTCGCGGAAGACCAGTCCTCGCTGTCAGAAGCTATGATGGAGCAGCTGTCGGCGCGTTCCGCGGCCGCATCCGCCTCATCCCCGGAGGCGGCAACAGAAATGGCGGCCTGGGGTGGGGGCGGGGAAGGCGAGAGTGAAGCGGGCGGGAAAGGTTCCGGCGAGCTTCTCTCGGCGAACTCCGGAGTCCGCTGCGAGCGGCGCTTCTTTCTGCGCGGCGTAGCAGGGACTGGAGGGATATCATCGTCGAACAGGACGAGTCGAGCCCGCAGGGTCGACATCGTCAGTTCTTCGCACTCCTGGCATCCGCCGGCGAGAAGTGCGGCGGCGGCGTGATCACGGCCCAGGCAGAGAGCGCAGATCACATGGCGGTCCCCGGAGCTGAGCTGCGCGTGACACGAGCCGCAGGTGGAACGAGACATTTTGCATCAAACGCTCGGCTCTTTTTGTGAAAAGTGTGACGCAGCGGCGACAACACTTGAGCGTAAAGGATATGGGCTGCCGGATAGCAGAGCAGGCACGGATGGCTGAAGGTGGCGCGATGCTGCCGGCTTCCTCAGGCGCTGTCCTCTGCTTGCTTGTCTGCGCGGTCACGGCGGCGGGTTCCAGATCCAGCGATGCGAAGGGCTTCGCTGAAGAAAAGAAAATCGAATATGCAGCCCGTGAGCCCTGCTTATATACACGTGGCCACGCCCCACCTGTAGGCAAATGAAGCCAGGTGGGCGCGAAGCGCCCTCATTGGTCGCCACGTCACGCGGGCTCACCGATAGGCTGCTGCAGTTGCCAGCAGAGCAGCCAATAGCACGCTGGAATAGCCTGCTATGGTCTGCCAGGCTGCCGCACTGCGTTGACAATGTTACAAAATTAAGGATAATTTGGGGTTTTTCAGAAATCTCGAAGAAAGAATACTTTCCCGTAGCGTAAGGAACTTACGCAATACGAGAGAACCTCTCGTAAGAGAACTTTACATTTATTTATTTTTATTTACGCTATTCAGACACAAACAGTAGCCCAACCCCGCCCCTAAACCTGCCCATGCGCGTTATATGATATAAAACACAGAATATTACAGACAACGGGCACACTTTATTGAAAATGTTCAGGTATTCCAACTGTTCCGAGGTCAAACGATTTTTTTTAATGCAAAAAGATACAGAGATGACATGTTTATAATACACAAGTTTGTAATACAATACACAAAATGTATCAATAATATGTTCAATGTCATCAGAATATAAAGGCTAGAACAAATTATTTAAAGATTAAGGTAAAAGAAGAAGAAGAAAAGGAAAGATAGAAAAAAAGAACATAAGAACATGAGGGTAAGATAATTATACATCACTTGGGTTATACAGATTAAAGTCATTACAAATTGACATCGTTTTACTTGCTTTCTTATTTACAGAGGATGAAATAGTGTTAAGATATATGTTAAATTCTTTCAAAAAGACACAAAAAAAATTGGTTTGTTGTTGGTGAATTTACATTTGTGGATATAAAATTTACAAAGAAAATATATTACATTTATAACAAAGTAAGCATTGCTTTTAGTAGAGTCACAACCATAGTGACCGAAAATAATGTCTTTAAAAGTTATGGATATGTCTTGCTGAATATTATCATTAATAAAAGTTTCTGTGTGAACTTGACAAAATGAACAACTATGACGTGTTTTAACGGTCATCAATATCGTAAATCCTGCAAAGTTTTTTGTATTTTCATTTTTTATTATATTACTTTTGCATCAAATTTTAAAACATGTAACTAATACTATCTATGGGAGTGATGGTAAAAATGTACATCTTTCTCTCTTTTCACTACCGTTATCAATCTCACTCTATTTTTTCCCTCTTTTTGAAAATGGTGAAATCACTATTGTGGGGTTTTTCTTTTGCTATTTGAGCAAATGGGGACACAAAAAATATATTTAATGTATTCTCTCATTCCGAATATGTGAAAAGGGCAACATGCACAAGCATGGGAACAGAAACAGAACCAAACCAAAACAGGATTTGTACGTTACACAGGTGATGCCATGTTAGATTTATAATATGAGCACAAAAGATGATGTTGGGTGTATAAAGTAATTTTGAAAAAATGATTTAAGAAATATTAGTGGTGTATAAATAACTTCAGCCATTGTTCTATCATTTCATCCAATTTCCCACTGAAAAGAAAGAAAAAAGAGAGAAAGTTATTGTCCTATGCAGTAAATGAAAATGTACATTAGTAGAGATTCTGACTTGATCATAACTGATGTTTTCTGTCTCCTGTGGATCCATGCCATTGCTCTTATCTACACACACACACACACACACACACACACACACACACAACAATACGGAAGAAAATACAGATGTCTAACTATTAAAGTATATCATTCATAAGACGTCTTTCCTTCTGGATTAATTTATCTTCCTTCAGTTAGAATCATAAAGACAAAAAAATAAAAATAATTGTGATGATGAAGCACAAAAAGTGCTTGCAGAGGGCAGGATGCAGCCCTTGCAATTTCCTGTTTTTTATTGACTATTTTAGGTGAGGAACCAAGAGTCTTGAATATTCTCTCAGACACAAGAAGTGAGAGTTGAAGATCGACTGTGACAATGGAGACACAAAGGATCCTCATGAGGAGTTTGGCTGTTGTGTTTTTTGCATCTGTGATCTGGACTATAACAGGTAAAGTGCTTTGAAATGTTTGTATATTATTTTATCTGATGGAATGATGCAGAATATTGAGGTTATAGTTCTTCAGTCTCAGCAGATGCTTATCAGAAGATGAACAAATGCTGTACTGCCGTCTCCACAGCAGATGTGACTGAACCAATCATCAGTGTCAGGAGACAAAACAAAAATCCTCCATGTGTGATGGCCATCCTGTAAGAATCTCAGTTTCTCTCTAAGGAAAATATGCACAATTACAGATCAACAGCATCTAATTGATTATAACTATGTTTTCAAATGTTCATTCTCTTTGACAGCATTGAGACTGAACGAGGAGAGTTCTGCTATGATCCTAGCAATCGACAGGTGCAGAAGAAAGTTATGCAGTTTCGGTAAGTTAAACCCAACAGAATGCTTATGAAGTGTTCAAATTTGTGTTCTTCAATTTTAGTGGTACTTTTGTAGCAATACTCATCCTGGCTATGGACCAAACTTTGGCACCTATGGTTTCTGTAGGTCTTGAAAAGCCTTAATTCACCCCTTCCTACAGATAAAAAAAAAGTCTTAAATTGAAGCAGAAAGTCTTTTACACTATTAAATTCTTAAATGCAAAGTTTCTCAGGGGAATGCAAAACATTTGCGAGAAAACAAAAAGCATTGACAAATAACTTTTTCCTCCCATCCACCCACCATGTCCCTTTGGGGGATTTGTAGTTTTCGAGTACAAATATCTAAACATTCTTTAATCACTATTTTACTTGAGATGCAAAATGAAGATAAGTCTTACTTTCTGAGCAATTTAACAAAATTAAGTGAGTTCATTTAAAAAAAATCTCTGTCAAAGCAGTATGAAAACCTTTTCCTTTTGAAATAACATTTTTTCAGAACGTGGGCTGGATCAGGATGGGCTCTTTTGATTCAGGCTAGCAGCCTTTCATTATCACAGCCAGGCAACCATTTAGACAGCACTACTCACAGTTTCTTCAGAAAAAGTACCTGATGTTTTTATTTTTTTATTTTCTTTAGCAGGAGTCTTCAGAATCATCGGAAACCTAGCTCAATTCCACCACCAGCATCATCCATCTCACCAATATCGTCCATGTCACCCATTAATAACCACTGCGTAAAAAAGTAACTCATGGCCAGAAGGGAGAAAATTAATTTTAGATTGATTTGTATAAATAAAACATGGAAATGTTAATATGATGATGTGTGTTGAAACTACAAATAAAATATGATCAGCATCTATTAGTTTTGCTTGTGGTTGTGTGCCAGAACCCTCCATAAGACATGGAGATGCTGGATCATCTTTACTCTGTCCAGAGTGGTTGACTGCTACTTTCTATGTACAATTTACACTGTATCCAGCATTAACAAATGTGAATTAGAGTAAGATTTATACAGCTTTTTATACAGCCGTGTGAGCTTGTGTTTTGACCGTGATAGAGCCCTCGGTCTAATAGGGTTCTATCACAAGTGGTACCGTACCCACTGCAGAGTCAAATGGCATCCAGCTTCACATCTCTTTTTTTGTCTAATGGGGTGGAGGGATAGAGTTGTGGGTAGGGATCGGGTGTGGTTACACTCTAAAAAAAAAAGGTTCTATATGGCACCAAAAATGGTTCTTGGCTCGTAATCATAGGGGGAACCTTTTTAAGTGCTATATAGCACCAATTTTGGTGCTTCAGTGGTTCTTCAGCGGTTCTTCAGAGGTTCTTTGACTAAGGTGCTATATAGCACCACTACCATATACAGAACATGTTAAGATATGGTGCTATTTAGCACCAAAAGTGGTTCCTCTATGATTACGACAAAGAACCATTTTTGGTGCCATATAGAACCTTTTTTTTTTAGAGTGTAGATATTCTAGCTCTACCCATTAGGACCAAAATACATTCGCTCCTCCTCGCTGGACGTCTAGCAAAGGGGAGCTAGGCGTAAGCTCAATTAAAGAATTAGTTCACTCACCCCCATCTCATCCAAGATGTCCATGACTTCTTTTTTCAGTCGAAAAGAAATTAAATTTTTTGACATTCCAGGAAGTTTCTCCACATAATGCACTTCTATGGCAACCAACGGTTGAAGGTCCAAACCAATGCAGTTTCAAAGAGTTTTGAATGGCTTTAAAGGGCTCTGCGCAGTCTCAGACGAGGAATAGGGTCTTATCTAGCGAAACGATAGGTAATTTTTAAAAAAAAAATTATATTTTATACTTTTTAACCTAAATTGCTCATCTTGCGCTGCTCTGCGGCGCCACGGATTACGCAGGAAAGGTCATACTAAACATAGGCGGAAGTAGACAACCCATGGACAAAAAAAGGCTTATTTCTCTGGATTTAAACATTCTTGGAAACATCTAGGATAATGTAATTACACAAGTCAACAATATAACACTGTTCTAGTAGTTTTTGTATATTTTAATAAAAAAAATCATACATATTGTCCCTTTAACTATCGACAGAGGTAGCAAGTTCAGTGCATCATTTGTTTGACTGAATCTCAACCAATCCCTGGAAAAGAGACTCAAAAAATTTATTCATTTACGAATGTGAACGAGAGCAATTCTGTCACTAGGTGTCAGAAATGGGCTTAACCAAAAAGGCCTATTAGGCAATTCCTGCAGAGAGCTAGTTTAGTGATCTGTTCGATTCAGACTGAATGGCAAACAATCCATGGAAAAGTGCAAACTCAACAGAGTGATTCATTCATTAATCTATCCTGAGGACATCAACATGCTGACACAAACAGCATAAAGCATTAGCTCTAATGCATTGGTTCTTAATGCTGGTTCTGGTGACCCACGCACGTTTTGTATGTCTCCTCTATTTAACACACCTGATTCAGATCATCAGCTTGTTAGAAGAGAGCTCCATCAACTCATTTTAGTGTGTCAGATAAGAAAGATATACAAAAATAGCTAGTTAACTGCCAATATTATAATTTTGCATATAGCTGTTTAGCTGCGGTAGTTCGGCTGGCTTAAATTATCCAGTTATTTAAAAGCAACAGTAAGATATATAGAGGTTAGAGGTTAATATCTAATGAAATATACATATCTTACCTTGATAGAGAGTTTATATCCCATGGTGATAGTGTTCAAGTTGTGAGTGAGGGATGACCGTATCATTATAAAGTCATTATAAATATAGCCCAAATATGGCCCTGGGTGTGCATGGTGTGCAACAATGCTTAGGTAGGTGGTACGTGTCAAAGTAATATCCACATGGATGGCAGGACCCAAGGTTTCCCAGCAGAACATTGCCCAAAGCATCACACTGCCTCCTCCGGCTTGCCTTCTTCCCATAGTGCATCCTGGTGCCATGTGTTCACCAGGTAAGCAACAAACATGCACCCGGCCATCCACGTGATGTAAAAGAGCATGATTCATCAGACCAGGCCACTTTCTTCCATTGCTCCGTCGTCCAGTTCTGATGCTCATGTGCCAGCCTTCACTCCCCACGTGCATCAATGAGCCTAGATGATACTGACCACTGCAGACCAGGAACACCTCACAAGAGCTGCAGTTTTGGAGATGCTCTGATCCAGTCGTCCAGCCTTCACAAATTGTCCCTTGTCAAACTCGCTCAAATCCTTACGCTTGCCCATTTTTCCTGCTTTCAACACATCAACTTTGAGAACAAAATGTTCACTTGCTGCCTAATATATCCCACAAGTGTTGTGATTAAGAGATAATCAGTAATATTCACTTTACCAGGTCATAATGTTATGCCTGATCGGCGAAAATGAAATGTATATTAAACAAACTATGGATGTTTTTAAAATTCACACATTTGTTTTTAGAACCAATTAAATGTTGAGTAAATAAATCAACCCACTAATGCCCTTTTAAACAAACATCATGTAATGCATTCAGTTCTGATGAAAGCAGATCTAACTCCAATAGTAGTCTTAGTGGTGCATCCATCTGGTTTCAAAGAATCTGTTGTTCCTAGAAACCATGACAAGCTCTGTGGACCTGCTGTGGCCTGCAGCACAGATACCACAGCACATTTCTACCATTAGTGGTTCACTATGGGGCAGTCGTGGCCTAATGGTTAGAGAGTCAGACTTGTAACCAGAAGGTTCGAGTCTCAGGTCTAACAGAGTCTAATAACCAGCGATCTCCTCCACCCGGTGTGTGTGTGTTCACTACTGTGTGTGTGTGTGCACTTGGATGGGTTAAATGCAGAGCACAAATTCCAAGTATGGGTCACCATACTTGGCCACACGTCACTTCACTTCACTAAAGTGCTTTATTTATTTATAAATGACCACCGTGACTGATAGCAGAGAAAAACAGGATGTGGTTTACTGCCACTGAACAGAATATGCTTGACATAAAGTTTAGGACATGTTCGTCAGCATCTTTGCCTTTAGACATCACCCACAAGTAAATACTTACTTCTTAAAAATTACTTCTTCATTTCAGTTTAGTTTGTAAGCACTTCATTAAAAACATTGTTCTTATAGAGTGTGAATGCTTCTTGCTTTTATAACTGCTAATGCTTATGACTTTATAACACACTGATAACTGTATCCATCAAACCAATGTTGTTAAAAAGTTTAGTCTAAAAAATGTGCTTTAAGATGAAAGATGTGCATTTAATCACAACAAAATAATATTAGAACTATAAGATAAAGAGACAACAGTACAGGTGATGCTGAGCAATATCATTATTCAGGTGCATTATTTAGAATGAGCAGTTAGAATTTCATACATAGTTATGTGCAGAAAAGTTCATATTTGACAACTTGTTTTATCATATTCAATACAACACAACAATCTAATGTGTATGAGCACAAAATATGATGTGTATATTACATATTTTGAAAGGATGATTCAAAAAATATTATTCAGGGGTGTATAAATAACTTCAGCCAGTGTCCAATCCTCACGTCTCATCATAAAATGACCAAACTTTATTTTACCCTGGAAAGCAAGAAAAAAGAGAATGTGATCGGCCTAAAGGTTTTTGCAATTGTATATATGAACAGACTATACTAGCAGACTAATGTATGAGAGATTCTGACCTGAACACTGTTGAGAATCCAGTCTTTGTGTAGATCGTTAGTTATTGTGCAACCTTTAAATGATAAAGCATATATTATTAAAACATATTATTAAATATAATAACAATTATACAGAAACATATTAATAAAATAATCTGAATCTGATGGTATTTTAAGTTAACGTGGAAGTAAAATCATATTCAAGTAATATTCACCTTTCTGCAGTCGTGTTGCTCTCCAACACACACACACACACTTGACACCAGTAACAGCGGCTGAAGAACAGAGACCACAGACAGCCACAGCCACAGAATACTGATGATCACTGAATCATAACTGATAGAATCTGTATCCTCGATCCACATTATAGATTTCTAATTCAGTTTGATTCATGGAATGCAAAAAAAAGAAAATAACTTTGAGGTAAAAAAAAAAGAAAAGTGAGGTCACATTTTTGTCTCTCATTTCCAAAAGTCAAAAACTATCAATTAAATAAAAAACAAAACAGAAATGACAAAATAATATGAAAATAAATCCTACTTTCAAAGTCCAGTTTTGTGCAGTGGGATTGTTCAATCTTATAGTCCATGCAGCAGCAGAGCATCAGATCAGTGTCAGTGATTGCGTTCGTGGATGATCCGTGTTCTCTCAGGAGAACGTGGTCACGTCGGCGCATTGTTCGTCCCAAGTCTTTCTCGTAAGGGCTTGAGTGTTCAGCGCACCGTGTGCTGTCTGGCACGGCTGACAGCGGGGGTTGCCACAGCAACTCAGCGCGTCACTCGCGCTCTGGTGCGCGGTCGAGACTATGATACCTCAAACGGGGTTGAGTCCCTTTGCTTATTCCTCAATCTAGTTCCTTTTCTGGTGCACCAGAAAAGGGCTACTTTGGCTAATAAGCCTTGGTGACCTGATGACAGTGGGGCTTCCCCGCCGGATAACCATTCCCCGTGGGCCCCCACTCCTCTATCGCATCACAAGCATGCTGAGACTTTGTTCGTGGGTGGTTCATGTTCCCTTATAAGAACATGACAACGTCGGCGCGTTGTTCACCGTGCCTCTTTCTTAGGGGCTTGAGTTTTCAGTGTGCCGTCAAGTGGGGCGGCCACGCTCATTGTCCCACATGCCTGCTGGTAGCTTACAGATGGGATTGCTGGTCGTCTTTTGAAAAAAAGGACCAGCCTCCGCCCCTGCTAAACCCAAGCAGCAGCCTCCACCCGGGAAGCAGGGCGCTGGACGCAAGGGGGCCGCCCAACCCACTCAGGGCCCCGCTAAGTCTGCCGGCAAACGTAAGGGTAAGCGGCCCTGAGACGGGCAGCCCAGGGACGGATGGATCTGCTCGGAGGGAGATGGTGTCCGCACCCCCCACTCCAGTCTTCCCCTCTTTTCGCCAGGGGGAAGTGTGAGGCTAGAGGATGCCCCCGGGCCTACTCTCCCCCACACTTCCCCACCTCGGAATGTTCAGACCCTTCTCCGGGTCGCCTCCAGGCCTTCCGAGTCAGGTCTGAACATTCCACCTCGCTGCCTCCCCCCGGGTACGTCTGTGGTGCCGTTGGTCCTGCTTGCTCAGTCTCTGGGAGCCTGGCTACAGCTCCTGGGGCTGTCTTGCTGGCTCATCCGTACCATCAGACTCGGTTACGCGATTCAGTTCGCGCACCGGCCCCCCAAATACAAGGGCATCCTGTTCACCACAGTGCGGAGCAGCGGTGCCCGTGTATCGCGGGCGGAGATGTTCTACTGGCGAAGAATGCGGTCGAGCCGGTTCCTCCAGCCGATATGAAGTCGGGGTTCTACAGCCCATACTTCATTGTACCCAAGCAAGGGGGTGGGTTACGGCCAATCTTGGCAGAGCGGCCAGTATCGGGTCCCAGTTACTCTGTACTGTCGCCAAACCTTCAACCCTTGGTCTGACCTCTCGTTCTTACGGGCCGGAGTGCCCTTAAGACAGGTGTCCAGGCATGTTGTGGTATTCACGGATGCCTCAGCCACGGGTTGGGGGGCCACGTACAACGGGCATGCAGTCTCAGGTCTGTGGACCAGCTGCATTGGCATATCAATTGCCTGGAGTTAATGGCAGTACGTCTCGCGCTAAGTCGCTTCAAGAAGCCACTTCAGCACAAACACGTACTGGTCCGCACGGACAGCACTGCGGCCGTTGCGTACATCAACCGTCAGGATGGTCTGTGCTCCCGTTGCATGCTCCAACTCGCCCGCCACCTCCTCCTGTGGAGTCAGAAGCACCTGAGGTCGCTTCGTGCCATTCACATCCCAGGTGCGCTGAACCAGACAGCCGACAAGCTCTCTCGTCAGTGTCCACTTCCGGGAGAGTGGCGACTCCACCCCCGGTCTGTCCAGCTGATATGGGACCTCTTCGGAGCCGCACAGGTGGACCTGTTTGCCACTCCGGACTCGTACCGTTGCCAGTGGTACTATTCCCTGAACGCGGGTACCCTCGACACAGGTGCACTGGCGCACAGCTGGCCCCGGGACCTGCGCAAATATGCGTTTCCCCCTGTGAGCCTTCTAGCACAGACGGTCAAGGTCAGGGAGGACGAGGAGCAGGTCTTGCTAGTTGCGCCCTACTGGCCCCACCTGACCTGGTTCGCCGAACTCACACTCCTCACGACAGCCCCACCCTGGCCGATTCCCCTGAGGAAGGACCTTCTTTCTCAGGGAGGGGGCACTCTATGGCACCCGCATCCAGACCTCTGGAAACTCCATGTGTGGTCCCTCTATGCTTTGAAGTGGAACCTGTTAGTTGAATGGTGTTCTTCTCGCCGCGAAGACCCCCGGAAGTGTTCGATTAATGTTGTGCTTTCTTTCCTACAAGATGGGTTGGAGCGAAGGCTGTCTCCCTCCACCCTGAAAGTGTATGTCGCAGACATACATCTCTGACAAATAGTACCTCAGCACTTCAGATGACTAGAGTTTGAGTCCCGGCTCAGCTCGTGGTCCTTTCATGATCCAATTCCCCTTTCTCCTCTCCGGTCTCTATAAATAAATTATAAAGTATACAAGCTTAATTTATGTTTTCATACTGTGTGAACTATTCCTTTATCGACTATGTTATGTTACACTAACAGCATGTGCACTATCTAGTGGAGAAATCTGGTTAGCAAATAAAAATGGTTTTTTTGGTTGCATAAATAGGCTTTGCAATAAAAGAGAATTAGTAAAGAATATAGATATAGGCTGCATCCGAAATTGCAAACTCTCTTGAGTAGATAGCCCTACTTATTTTGAATAAGTAATTACTTTACAACTGCTGAAAAAGTCTGTTCTGCATACTACATATGTGCGTGTAGTATGAATGTAATCTGGACATAGCTACTACATTCACCATTTTGTCATTATGGTGTGAGCTACCAGCGCTTCACTCACAAATCCTTTCCTGTGGCCTCATGGGATTGTAAAGTGTCCATCGTATGCACACTACAAAATCTCGCTGGAAGAAGTCAGTCATCTGAGGACTTTTTGCCTACTCTTTTATGAGTAGCCTACTGTGAATTCAGACATAGTACTTCTTTTGTCACATACTGTTTTCGCATACTATATAGTAGGGAAGTGTGCTATTTTGGACGTGAAGGCCAATTGTGTCACAACGGCGCAACGAATGCTGTCCCAATTCGAATGAGGCCTCCAATTGCATCCTTCGTTTCCCTTAAAATGAAGGATACAACAGATGGATCCTTTGCGGCCTTGCCTACCCCAGGATTCATTGCGCGCCGGAATTATTTTAAGAGATATTGGCGAATTACACGTATTTCAACTTCCTCAAATATAATAAAAAAAGTAAAAATAACTTTCAAGCCGTTCAAATGTTGACATATCTTACTAAAATGCGATTATAACCTATATAGTTTTTTTATACGCTTTATTATATACACAAATGGACCATGTTGAACATATTTAGACCAAGCGTGCCGCACAAGTCGAATTCATGATTCTTGAATTCCATACATCTCTGGGTGGTGAAAACAACATTTCCAATCATCCCACTCTCCTTCATAGCACCATCAAGCTTTGCCTTTGTTATTGTTTTGAAAATGCGACCTCTGGTGGTCAAAAAGTAGATCTCGGCAGCCATTGACTACCAGTGGGGGGGAAATACTATGGTAATCAATGGCTAAACATTCTTCCAAATATCTTCCTTTGTGTTCAACAGAACAAAGACATTTATACAGGTTTGGAACAACTTGAGGGTGAGTAAATGATGACAGAATTTTCATTTTTGGTGAACTATCCATTTAAATGGTTAAAAAATATAGAGAGCAATTAATGAATTAATCAAATTGGTTTGACCAAAGAGGTCTAATGTCTATAGTGTTTGTTAGCATTTCCCATTCATAGTGGCAGATGCTTTCTCTAGGTATTATAGAGTTGTTTTGATAAGAACTCATTTTCAAAAAAAAAAAACAAAAAAAAAAAACCCTCCAAAAATCAACAGTAGTGAAACATCTCTAGTAAAATGAAATACATAGACCTATTACTTAACAAACTGTGAATGTTTCTAAAATTCACACAGTTTTTTTTAAACTAATTAAATGTTATCTGAACCAATCCACTCTAATGTCCTTTTAAACAAACATCATGCAATGCGTAAAAAGATATAAAATAATTTGCAGTCTTGTGGTGAGAATTTCCATCTGTTGTTCTCTGAAATGATCACACGCTTTCTAGACCTGCAGTTGTCTGTAGCAAAGACACCACAACTCATTTCTCCTATTAGTGGTTCATTGTGGTAAAGAGCAATGTGTGGTTAAATATCCCCTCCAGTAAACAAGGTATGGTTAACTGTCACTAAACTGTGTGTACATGAAAACAGTTTTAAAATTAGGACATGTCTTTACCTTTAGACATTAATCACAAGCAAATGCATCTAGAAAAAAACACACCTTAATTCTTTATTTCAGTTCTGTTTGTATGCACTTTATTACACGTGTTGCTGTGTTCAATTGGCATGATGCATCTTGCTTTTTTACCTGCTGGCTCAAGAGCTACATCTCGTCAACATTCACAGACAGGAAACAAGCCAACACTGTTAAAAGCCTATTGTGAGAGAGGAGTTTTTTGATGTCATACAATCACAACAAAATAATATATTATTACAATATTATCAGCACTAAGATATAAAGACAGCATGGAAAATATTATTATTCATGGGCATAAGTTAGATATTTAAAATCACAGAAAATGTCATACATACACTCTAAAAAATGCTGGGTTAAAAATACCCCAAGTTGGGTTGACAATGGACAAACCCAGCAATTGGGTTGTTTTAACCCAGTGGTTGGAACCTTAAAACAACCCAATTGCTGGGTTAAAACAACCCAACCGCTGGGTTTGTCCATTTTCAACCCAACTTGGTTGTTTTTAACCCAGCATTTTTTAGAGTATATGTACTGTAGCACTGGCATAAAACAATTCAATACACAATTTAATAACAATCTATATGCGCAAATTTAATGAGAGGGGGCCGTACAACTACTTCTTTGATTATTGGATAGACACTGATGCTTACGAATTGTTTTAAGGACAAAATATGAAGTTAATTGTATAAGGGGATTTTGAAATAATGAATTAAGAAATATTACTTGGTATAGGTGTATATAGAACTTCAGCCGTAATCCAATCATCTCGAACCATTTCATCCTGCAAGAAAGATAAAAAGAGAAAGTGACAAGCCTATGCCAAAATTGCAAATTACTAATAAACTGACTACACTGTAAAAAAAAAAAATCCTAATTTTACGGAAAATAACTCTAAATTGTTTACAGTATTTTCCTGTAATTTTGAATTATGTTTAAAACTATGTAAAATTACAAACAATATCTGTAAATAAACAATTTGACTGTTATTTTAAGGATTATATCATTAATGACAAATTACAGTAATTCTCATTTTTATACAGGAAAATTACTGTATTATTTATACAGTATTTTTCCGTTTTCATAAATTACATACAAATTCATGTACAATAAAAAAAAATATCTGTAAATTAACAACTTGACCATTATTTTATCATTAATGACAAATCACAGTCATTTTTTATACAGGGAAATTACCGTATTATTTATGCAGTATTTTTCTGTTTTCTTAAATTACATACAAATGTATGTAAAATTACAGAACTAATCTGTAATAAAATATTTAGCTCATTATATTAAAGGTTTATGTCCATACTAACAATTTAACATTATTCTTTGTCATTTTAAAGTAAATCTTATTAGTTTCACTGTAAAAAATAAAATCGTAAAAAAATGGTAAATGACGTAAAATTAAAGTAAAATATCTTAATTTAAACAAGGACAAAATCTGTAAAATAACAGTGTTTTTCACTAAAACTTTTAATGTAAATTTCTGTAAAATTATTGTTTTTGTACTTTATTTAAATTAAGATATTTTACTTTAATTTTATGGTTTTTGTTTGGCAGCCGTAGCTGCCAGTCATTTACCTTCTTTTTACGATTGTTTTTTTTTTACAGTGTAACATATGAGAGATTCTGACCTGAACACTATTGAGAATCCAGTCCTGGCGCAAATCAATAGTTCTTGCACAACCTAACAAAGAACACAATTATAACAAAATATATTTTTAAATATAATAATGATATTCATGGAAATAAAATCATGTCCAAGTGCACCTTTCTGCAGTCGTGTTGCTCTCCAACACACACAGACACTTGACACCAGCTGAAGCACAGAGACCACAGACAGCCACGGTGTACTGATGATCACTGGATCATGAATAATACTTTTGGTATCCTGCTGCTCTACACCTTCAATGCTTTCATCTACATCACCTAATAGGATCATGAGATGAAGAGGATAGGGGAGATTATGCTTCCAAGGGTTAGGCATACATTTTCTGTAATTTGGTTATTCATTTTAAATCAATATATATTGACATACATATAATTGTCTGAAACATACCTTCATAGTCCAGTTTAGTGCAGTGAGTTTGCTCAAGCATACATTCAGTGCAGCAGTAGAGCATCAGATCAGTGTCAGTGATGTTCATCAGAAGCAGAGAGTGAGTGTTTGTGGATGAATTGAGAGCTTTTATCCGTCCTGCATAACTCGGGTGAATATTGGAGGGCTCTGGTTTAGATTTACCTCCAATGAGATATTCTACTTTCAAAATCCTGACAAATGTTTGGTGTCCATTTGTAATGATCCATGTGATCTCTTTATCATCTTTAATGATACAGGGGAGTGTTGTTTCCTCCTGGATGAAATTTCACTGATGATCCTTCACTGAGAATCAATGAGACAACGGTGAACCCTGAAGATGAAACAAAAAACAATAACTTGCTTTGCTTTTCTTTTCAGAAAAATGACCTTTTGTTGCAAGTAATGTACAATGCTATTTTATGTTTCAAGAAGTCTTTCAATAATATGGATCTTGAAATTTGCATATGCTTATTAGTCACACTTGTTCATACTCACATATAAACTGTTTCATGAATGCTGTCTTTTAGTTCCTTTCCCTGTGATTTATGGCAGATGCTCTTTCTTTTATGTTATGTGTCAATCAATAGCCTCGGTCTGTTCTGCTCCGGCTCTGTGCGCCGCCCTGCTTACCAAAAGAAGATTTTAAGATCTCATTGTTTTTTATATTTTCCTTTTTTAACCCTCCTTTTTGAAAGGAACCTTAGGCTAATTTCAGTTTGAACAGATAGCATCTTCACATACAATGTATATTATAATTTACCAATTTTTATATGCTGCATCTGGAATTGTATAAGGTTTATGTAAATAATTCATAATACAATGAGGCAAGTGTGCTTAGGCACAGAAGTTCTAATAGGCTTTCTGTGAAACAAATATTGAAAATTTAGAGCATGTGTTCTTTTACTGTGATAGGGTGCTACCTTTTTGGAGAGACATGCAGAATTGGTTAAGGTGTAGGGAGGTTGAACTCCCTTCCCTTACTGTGAAGATAATTAGGTTTGGCTTATGTATGGAAAACAAAGAGTTTGATTTTGTTTGTAATTTTTTCTTTTGTCTCGGAAAGTTTTTCATTCATAAGTGCAGATGGTTTAAATTTAAAAACAAGAAAGCCCTCAACTTGATTTCTTTGTTAGATAAGTACAAATTAATTTAAAAAGCCCTTTTTGTTTCATCTTGTTTATTTATTTAGTTTTGTTTTTGTTTTTTTGTCTATTTGTTTTTAATTTTGGTATGTCAGTTTGTTTTATCATGATCTCTGGTTGTTACTGACTATGCTCAACCTATGACTGATCATATGGTTTATTCTGTGATTTGACTATGTACCTTGTTTGTTGGTCTGTTTATAAATGGTTGCAATAAAAAAATAAATTTAAAAAAAAGTTCTAATAGGCCTACTGTGGCGGAGGGGGCGTGGTTTTGCGAAGTCTGTAGCGGGAGAGGGAGAGCTGAGCCGAGCGGTCGGTAAGTAGGTCAAGTGCAGATGAATAACACCTGTCTCTGATTGCAGTAATTGGCTTTATGCACAACTGTTTGTGCAATAATGGCAGACAGGAAACAAAGGAGCTGGCTGAAGTTCAGGAAGTAGTGCAGCTGTGCATAAAGCCAATTGGCATGGAGAGACTGCTTATAAGCCGCAGTGGAGAGCGAGATGGGGGAGAGAGACCGGGACTGCCAACGCCTGCCTAGCCTTACCAGAGTTTTGAGAAAGATATTGAGCCTGAGAGCAACGTTGTCTGTTGTTATTGAAAGTCTTGAGTTTTGAACGCCCTCATGCGTGACAGTTTTGAGGATCGTGAGATCAATAAAAGAGTGCAGTCCCAGTACACCGACCCCGTCTTCCTTCCCACACCTACACGAACCAAACACTACACCTACGTTTAATTTTTTTGTTTTACTATTATTAAAACGTAGTGTTCTTTGTGCCAAACGGCAGGTTATTACATTTTGGTTGTGTTCAGTCTTTGAAGGGCCAGTGGAGAAAATGGTGTTATTACCTTCCCTGTTACTCAGTCTTGATACCATATTTTTACTTTTTATTTATTTTTATTTTTTTATGTTCAGGTGAAAGTTATGAGTAAAATTTACAAATCATAAACAATAAACAAGAGAATATCCTGATTCAGACAATACCAGTTATGTCATTTAACATAAATTAACCTCATTGCAAATCAAATAATAACCCAGAATTAAAATAATATTTGCTGCCTCAGAAAGGTTTTTGTCCTGCGAACCTTTTATATTCGTACATAAAGTAGTCTACGGGGGAGGATTGTGCTCACATGATTTCATCCCTGCCTAATTTCTATGTGGTTAAACGAATGGTGTTGCAGCACTCTCTGAACTCCCCTTTAACGATTTGTGATCCCAATAATATTATTCAGATAATGCTACAAGAGTGAAAAGGAATTATGAACTGAGATACCTTATGTTCTGATGACACTGTACAATCAATGCATCAACATCAAGGTTTCCTCACATCAATGCATGATGATAAAAATACACATATTTGTTGTTTCAAAATATAATTTCCTTTTCATGGTTCTTGATTAGTCTCAACAGCTCATGGTGGGTGGAGTTAAATATAGAGCAATTATATGAGCTTAGCTAGTACTTAGTTCCTTACTGGTCACAGTTTTTACCACATAATGCTATCATCTAGTTTTGGGCATTTTAACGCTGAGAAAAGGAAACAGAAATAACTACTCCAGCTAGATTTCAGGAAAAGAAACAGCATTAAAAATAATGATGAACATTTTAATATGTAAGTATGCTGTAAACAGATGTGATGTGAAACTATGATTTTATAATAAGTGGATTTGTGACATGTTTACCAAAGGTGTTATATATCTACTTGATCACACTTTTTAAACGTTATGACTTTAATGTAATCTTGTCAAGTTGATTCAGTGATTTTAAATAATGTTTTTGAGTTAAGTAAATAAAACATGTTAATTTGAATGTTGCCACATGAAGCACGATTAAAGACCATATATTTTGATAGTAATATTAAGTTAATGTAAAAATTCAGCATCATTTGCAATCTAATTTTTTAAACATACATGATATAATGTTTTTTTTATGTTTATTGTTTCATCTTCAGGTTTCACTGTGGTCTCATTGATTCTCAGTGAAGGATCATCAGTGAAAGTTCATCCAGGAGGAAACACAACACTCCCCTGTAGCATTAAAGATGATAAAGAGATCACATGGATCATTATAAATGGAAACCAAACATTTGTCAGGATTATGAGACTACAATATGGTTATGGGCCAGAATCTAAACCAGAGCCCTCCAATATTCACCCGAGTTATGCAGGACGGATAAAAGCTCTCAATTCATCCACAAACACTCACTCTCTGCTTCTGATGAACATCACCGACACAGATCTGATGCTCTACTGCTGCACTGAATGCATGCTTGAGCAAACTCACTGCACTAAACTGGACTATGAAGGTATGTTTCAGACAATATGGACATTAATATATATTTATTTAACATAAATGACCAGGTAAACATTGAAAATCATTTAAAAAAAGAATATACATGACTAATACGTTTAAAATAGGATATAATCAGACTAAAATATTGATAGTGATCAAATTTTACAAAATTAAAGTTATTTAGAAATATAAATACACTGTGTAAATGAGTGTGAAAAGTTCTAATAGAAAGCATGGACAGCTTACATTTTGTACATTAATTGCTAATCAAACTTATTTTATATTTTTACATACCACCACCTATAAAGTGATTCAAAGTATTTAATAAAACTGATGGTTCATTTATCATATGGTTCATCTACAGTTATAAATTAAGTACATTCTGAAATTGTATAATTTACTGTTTATAATTTACTAACAGTAATATCATGATGTACCCCATTAGATGATGTAGATGAGAGCACTGAAGATGTAGATCAGCAGGATACAGATAATACTGGTATCAAACATCTGTTGACCTGCGGAGACAGACCATGGCTGCCTGTCATCTGTGCGCTTCTGTTAGTCTCACTGGTGTCAAATGTGTGTGTGTGCTGGAGAAGAAAAAAATACAAAAAAGGTTAATGGCATAAAGATTTATTATACAATTCATTGAGTAAAAATTTCCTACATTTTTATGATTACATTTCTTTCTTTTTTTGGCAGGAAGTGTAAGGTCTTCATCAAAGAAAACACACAGAACAAGTAAACCAGTTGAGCAGGTATCCATCCACTATACTTCTCTTAAATTATTTTTATTATTAATCAGATTTTCTTGTTGGTTATCAAACAGAATTAAGGAATAACTCTAGTAACT
Organism: Romanogobio albipinnatus; assembly: GCA_023566225.1. Lineage (NCBI taxonomy): Eukaryota > Metazoa > Chordata > Actinopteri > Cypriniformes > Gobionidae > Romanogobio > Romanogobio albipinnatus. The sequence continues at coordinate 30,409,487 of CM042260.1, read as the reverse complement.
ATATTTAAGGTTATGATTGTGTGAGATGGAAAAATATATTTCTATAAACATTCCTTTTATTAAACTTATTGCTATTTGTTTCAGGGGATTGAAACTGATGAGATTTCATATGCATCTGTGAATATAATAAAAGGACAAAAAAACAGGCAACGTCAACTCACACAGGATACAGTTTATGCAATGATTAATGAAAAATAACATTTCAAGAATGTCTGCAACCTGTTTGTATAAATAAAATAACTTAAAAAGAGTTAAAAAAATGATGATATATATATATATATATATATGCTTAATCTGCATAATCTGGCGAAATGTAAACCCATATTCTGTGAAAATGAAATAAAGACCTGCTCAAAACATAAAATTTCCACCCTTCAGATAATAACAAAATAGATATAATACACATATCCCTATTGTGACAAAAGCATTATTCATAGTCATACCAGAGACTATCCATAGCCTAACCCTGAAAATGGCAGGATATATTGTCATCTACAGTAGGCCTAGTTTACAGGAGCCAACCACCAGGAGGCACTGTTTGTCATGAACATTTAGTTAAAAGTCATGCAAATGTCCTTATCTTCTGGGTGCTGTCTGCTGTGCACTAAACTTGGATAAAATTATCTCTTATAAGATCACTGTTAGTGCCAGGGCTTATGAAGCATGAGCAATTGTGATTATGACAATGTAATGGTGACTTGTTAGTGCCCAATCCAATTTGTAACAATATGGGTACTAGCACCACGTAATTACATATCCACTAGGGGTGTAACGGTACACAAAACTGACGGTTTGGTACGTACCTCGGTTTTGAAGTCACGGTTCAGTACGGGTTCAGTACAGCAGTTTTACAAAATTGCTTTTTATTTATTTTTATTAAACATTGGTTTACTGAAAAAAGTATGTCTGTCCTTAAATGAATTCAATTACAACTAAACGTTTCTTAAAGGTAATGCTGTAAACCAGCTATTCCCAAACTGTGGTCCGCGGACCACTAGTGGTCCGTGAGGGTACTGCAGGTGGTCCGTGGAAAGGCAAAATAAAATAATATTTTTTTACCTTCATTTTACCCGGACATTCACATAAAAAGAAAAAGTAAAAAGAATATGTAGGCCTATATTGATATAAAATTTAAATTCTCAAGTTATTGTGTGATTACTAAAATAGGCTAGTGGCGCTCGGCCGTGACGTTCAAGTTCAGTGCCTCACTTTTTGAAGACTTGTAAACTTTAAATAATAACTCTAATAATCCCCTAAATTTGCCAAAGGTTTTGAAATGTTGACTATATCCAAGTGTTCTTATTACTGTATAGATTTCATACTCCATTGCAAAATAAGCCCGTTGTTTAAATGAACCTGATTATGCACTTGAGTAAATAAATAAAATAAATATGTGACAGCCATTGTATACAGTAAACTTTCTTTTAACAAGCCTGTTGTACTGATGTGATGACCAGTTGTAGTTTTAGTGCTAGTAAGCCTATTTAGAGGTGCGGATTAATTCAGGTAGGTCTGTGTGTAGACATATTTTATTATGTGTATTATGAGGTGGTCCGCGAAATTTCTTGATTACAACTAGTGGTCCACACACACAAAAAGTTTGAAAACCCCTGCTGTAAACTATATAGGAAGCCCTTACTTGCCTTCTAGACACGAGCGCAGTGTGTGTTTGCTTCATAACTGTGCAGCCCAGGGGGCGTCATTACTAACTTACACCACTACCATACAGAATATTTTCAAAGTATTTTAACTATTAATAACTACATTCACCAAAGACACTTGAGGGTTCCTCAAATAAGACTTTTGTTTATGTTTCTTTACTAAAAAGTTAAACACTGCTTTAGATTTAAATAAGACGAATGGAATAATATATATTTCTTATTTTTATGAACAACAATTATGGCAAAACTTTTGCGAATTGATTCATTCACTCTTCAAAGATCATCACATGACCAACATTTAAAAAGAACTAAACTAGATGTTTTACCACTTACACTTTACCTCAAATTGAAATGCATAGTGAAACAGGGTGAACACTTGGGGTTACTTGACTGTAACCCTGTTCCCTGATAAAGCGGAACGAGATGCTGCATAAGCTTATGCAAATGAAAAAAAATGTCTTTGACATAACCAATTGTTGAAATTAGTGTGAAACCATGTCAATGAAATTGACACGGAGGTATTTATAGCCTCGGCCGGTGACGTCATAGGCGCACCTGCTGCATGAGGCTATAAATAGATGAGCTTCAGCTGGAGCCAACAGATCTCTTTTGTTTGAAGACCAGTCCTGAAGCATCATCAGCATGGCCTAGCGATGCAGCATCTCGTTCCGCTTTATCAGGGAACAGGGTTACAGTCAAGTAACCCCAAGTGTTCCCTTTCAAAAGCTACACTCAATGCTGCATAAGCTTATGCAAATCGAAACGAGAATACCCACGCCGTCATGCTTGATGGTGTCTGGACCCCTTACGGTTGTGTAGGTGTGCACAAGAACGCAAGAAGCCTCAGACATCAGCTTATGATGTCGACTCAAAGACATGAGAGCCTGGAGTGGCATAAACAGCCAAGCTATAAAATCTTATGAACATGTGCGGAGAGGACCAACCTGCCGCATCACAAACACTTTGTAAGGGAGCACTCCTTGCTAACGCAGTAGAAGAGGCGACTCCCCTGGTGAAGTGAGCCCTTAACCCTCTCGAGTCGGCAGTCGCGCTCTCTTTTTTTCTTATCACTGCCAAAGAGACTCAAATAACTCTTGTCGTTTTTTCAGGCAAGTGTTATACATCATTATAATCTGTTAAGTTTCCAATTTTTTTGTGTACAGTCACAAAAAAAACAATGTTTTGCTTTTTGCAAAATAAAGAAAACAAACATGATGCGCGATCTGCAGCCTCTCTGTCAAAGACGTTCATTCAGATAGTCTTCAGAAAAGGACCTCTAGCTTAGTGAATACTTGTCTCACAAACATGAGACATATGTCTAAAGAAACGTTGAAATGTCAGGTTTTAAACAGTGTAAACCAAATCAAAAACAAATATGCTGTGTTTATGTAATCTGGTTGAAAAGTGATAGATGTCAGTTTTTTACGAGCCACTTCGTTATCCGCGAATGCGACCACGGAGCACGCGCTCTTTCAGATTCAATTACTGACGATTCACGCGTCAACGCCCACACATCAACTCATACAAACACATCTAGTGAAGCACTGTAAAGTTTCTTAAGCTACATTGTTTTGAGACACGTTGAGCTATAATTCACCTCATGAAAAGCTGTTCATTTCTTAAAGCAACGGACTCAGGGCTGATTGTAAGGTAGGCTTTATTCTGTTAAGTTTATTCTGTTAGCATCTGTGAATATTAAACGCACAAAGACCGTCTAAATATGAATCCTGCTGCAACCTAAGATGTCATACACACAATACTGTTTAGACAAGATTTATTTGGCCTGTTTTGGACAAATTATAATGTGTTTATTGTAAAAGAGCCAAGTGTCACATCAATAAAGCTTTTATTCACAAATGTCTGCTCAGATGCGATAAATATATTTGTACCAGTCAAACGTATTTTTCTTCATATTGATGTTTAAATATTATAGCCTACACTCTTAAAAAAAAAGGTTCTATATGGCACCAAAAATGGTTCTTGGCTCGTAATCATAGGGGAACCTTTTTAAGTGCTATATAGCACCAATTTTGGTGCTTCGGTGGTTCTTCAGTGGTTCTTCAGAGGTTCTTCGACTAAGGTGCTATATAGCACCACTAACTATGGTGCTATATAGCACCGCTACCATATACAGATCATGTTAAGATATGGTGCTATATAGCACCAAAAGTGGTTCCTCTATGATTACGACGAAAAAACTTTTTTGGTGCCATATAGAACCTTTTTTTTTTTTTTAGAGTGTAATGTAATTTTTTTATTTAATATTAAAGTTTGTTTTATCGAGTTAAAAACGAGTTTTGTTTTGTAGAAAGTGATTTTTTTTGTTTTGTAGAAAGTGAATTGCTTTCTTTAAAGTGAATTTTGTATAAATTGTAAATTTTGTATCATTTGTATTTTAATTTTAATTATTCATTATTACATTTTTTAGCATGAGACTGCTTTCAAAAACAAAAAATAGTACAAACATTTTTGAAAAAATGCTCTTCCTAGTAATTTGTGTCTTGTTTCTAGTCTAAATATTTAAACATTCTTAAATCAAGATGCATTTACTAGATAAGTACAACTGTCAACTAATAAGAAGTATTTTTTTCAGTGTAGTCAAATCTTTTGATCATTTAAAATATAATAGGCCTTTGTTGACTACATTCTAAATAAATGATTCTGGAGGGGGTTTTTTGTAGAAAGTTATTTGTTTTTTGTTTTGTATAAAGTGAATTGCTTTCTTTACAGTGAATTTCATTTTGTAAAAATTGTATCTTAATTTTAATTATTTATAATAAATTTTTTTAGCATGAGACTACTTTCAAAAACAAAATAATAGTACAAAAATGCTTTTAGTAATTTTTGCCTTGTTTCTAGTCTAAATATTTAAACATTCCTAAATCAAGATGCATTTACTAGATAAGTACAATATATAATATATATATATAAAATATTTCCTGTTGTATTTGTCCTGCTGCTCTCAGTCACATAGGTACCTGAAGCTCATTCCTTATGCAGCTCATTATGTAGGTCATTATATGGGCTATTATGTTCTTTTGTCCTCTCAGGTGAGATTCCAACATTATTCATTAGCTATCACGCCTCTCACCATGCGGGCTTTGTGAAGAAAAACAGTTACTTCCTGGTAACTGTTGTCACTTGACAGTATGTGCGCCAACTCCGCCTTTACGGAAGTGGAGACCACGCCGTTCAAACATGGAGGACGACAACAAATTAGTTTACTAATTTACTATGCTGACCCCTGTGCAAATGTTTGACACGCCCTGTCCCGCGGGGGCAGACTGGGCACCAGACCATCGGACTTCTTATATTGATGATAGTCCCAAGGTCTGCCCTGGGAGGTTGTTGAGGATGACGAGCCGGTCTCCAGTCTTTACGAGGGAGAGCGCGACTCGCCACACTCTACCCCCCTAAATCTTGAAGGACCGAAGAGAGGTTGTGTGGCTGACAGCCCCTCCCCTTGAGTGCATTGAAGAAGAAACTGAGTGAACCCTTGAGATGAATGTTTCTTCCACTCCTTTAAATCTGGCCACTACAGAGTTAACTGAGTCACCAAATGAACCACTCAAATTCTTCAGAAGGTCAGCCTGATATGCCTGCAAGACAGCCATAGTGTGCAGTGCAGCACCAGCCTGTCCCCTATATATATATATATATATATATATATATATATATATATATATATGAAACCCGAAGTTTATTTTCTACATGGCTTCGTGGGGAGGTATGTATCTTTAATGAAAATGCAGACCCAGGCGAGAGATTGCTTGTGAGCATTTCTTCCACCAATTGCATAAGCTTATGCAGCATTGAGTGTAGCTTTTGAAAGAGAACAAGCTAAACTGGACCAACGAGTGGGGCATAGCCAACCGTATATAAGTCACTGAGTGTGTTGATACACTCTAACACAGCTGAGAAGAGAATCTTTTTGACAATCAACAAACTGGAACCCAGGAGGGCAGAGAATGCTGTGAGTACACTTTCTAAGATTCCGATTGGCTAAGAATGGTCTGCTTGTTTATTTGTCAAGTCTGTTTAAATCAATTGCTCAAAAAATGCCAGAACCAAATAACTATACTCTATTCAACTGCACACCACACCCAAAAACTTTTACAATCAATTTCTCTGTGATAAAAGGAACAGCACTTTTTAAATTTGTAAACACAATTTAACTTCAGGTCAACATGCATCTCATGCATCCTCTTGCTGATTCACTTCATCAGCACAGTGAATGGAGGTTAGCAGTTCTTTTTTTCCACTCAGTTAAGGGTCTGTTTCTTACAGAATTGTTCTACATTTCCTAATATGTATAACTAAAGCTCTGTTCTCTGTTTAGACATCAAAAGAGCCCATCAGGGTACCAACGTTACGTTAGACTGTGAAGTCACAGGGAGTGATATTGGTGATAAGGCAAAGATAAATGCCCTTTGGAAAAAGGAGACTGGTCAGAGGGTGATCTGGAGATATTCTGGAGTGAAATCCACTGCCAATACTTTCCACAACAGGACATTTGACATTAATGAAAATTTGGCCCTCGTTATTGATAAATGTGATAAATCAGACCAAGGCGTATATGTACTCTGCATTAATGGGAAACCATCCTGTGAAGTCCGGCTACTTGTCATCCGTAAATATTTTTATTTGAATTAAATACAAATATTATGTGACATTCTATTAACATTGTATTTATTGTTTTTATCTTCTTTAATCTTCCCTTTCCACAGAAAGATGTAAAAGGTCCACAGGTTTGTTGACATAATATATATATAAATATTTTATTTAACGAAAAGATATAAGGAACCAAGTATGATACGTTTCCTTTAACAAATTAATCTTTGGTCCAACAGAAAAATCGTGTGATGACAAATTATCCACCGTTGCAAGTGCAACACAAGGTATATAAAATTATCTACTAGAGCTACCAGTTTTAAATGTCTGCTAATAAACTTTATTGCAACTTGATTTTTCCCTTTTTGTCTCATAGATCTTACAGACGCAGATGAAAAAAATAAAGAAACAACTAATCCAAGAAGCATTTACTTCCCAATTGTCGGGGTCATACTCGTGTTGGCTGTCATCCCTTTGTTCATTTTACACAACAAGAGAAAACATAAAACTAAAAATGACAAATCAGAACTTGAAGTTCACCATCCCCTTCAAACTGTCAATTAGAGCAAATGAGCATCAGAATTTATCCTCTGATGTTAGCGAAAATGTCACACAGAGGGAAAACTATTTTATAATTAGAAATGTAAATAGTTGTGTATACTTAATTCTATACAATTTGTGTCCTGTAAATGTTATATCAAAGGATATTTATTTAAATACACTTACTATATTTCAACCTGTACTTTTATATTTAAGTATAAATATGTTTAACCATAATTTTACACCTCATTTTTTTTTGTATTTAAAAAAACAAATATTTGCATACATGTTATATTTACTTCAATTTGTAATTGTGTATTTTAAAAATATGTATAACCATAATTTTACACTTCACAGAGTAATAGTAACTTGTTTTCATTTAATAAATGTTATATACACACTTCACAGTGTAATTGTCATTATATATTCACTTTTATCAATGTGTGTGTCAACACCTTTGCATGTGAACTTTGAATCAAACAGGAGAAAATAGCTCTTCTTCTTGATATGTTTTCCATGTCTGCTAAAGAAAGGAAATCATACATATGGGATAGCGTGAGAGTACGTAAATATTGAAAGAAATTTTTTGTTCAAACAGACATTCATCAAATAACAAATAGACTTGAGGGTGTGTTTGTTTTTCTTTCCTGACATTATTGTGAACTCTATTCATCATGAATGACTCTATGATAGCAATGCACATATCTTCTGCAATTTACATCTAATTTCACTTCATGAAAATGAACTGCCAACCAAAATATGAGCTAGATGAAAGTTCTATCCCCATTTGGAAAAAAAACAAATGGGTGGTTTAACTTACATGCACCCTTCATGGCACAGCAACCAAAGCACAGGCAAATCTTGCAAATAACAACTTTCTATCATACTACTTCTCTAAACTTGACTCTGAGCATGATGTTAAAAAATGCCCAATTAAGATGCTAGGTATTGTTTTTTAAATAAAATATTCTGATATTGCTGGGAAAGGTGCCAGTGCTATCTTTAGACCTGATTTCCACACTAATTTTACCCTACACTTAATTTGGGACCAAATGTTTTCTAAATTTTCTCTTTGTATTTTTCCATTTTTATTCATGTCACCAGATATATAGATATATTAATAAAAGACAAATCAAATCTACAACAATTACAATGATCTGTGTGCTAAATAACACATAATAACACATACATTATTAAAGTTTTCTTAACTAAATTAATTAATTCAACAAATAAATTCTGGCATTCACCATTTCAGAAACAATGTTTATTTAATGTCTACGTGTCTAATGAACATTTTAAATACCTTCAAATGATAATCTGAATTGTTGATCAAATGTCAAAAAGGCTTTATTTACAGTATACAAATAAAATTTGTCCTTCTGCTAAGTCAAACAAGTTCTTAAATGCAAAAAGCAGTTAAACCACCTCTTCTTTAAAACAGAAACTTGTATGAGAGTGGCTTTCCTGTAAATCACATGACAGAGTTGGTATGACACCTGACCACTTAGCAATAACAAAACTACGTCACCACATTGTATTTCACATAGTTTCGGTTTTATTCTTTTCATCTTTTTTAAATTCTTTATCACTCTTAGAAGAAAAGGTTCTACATCCTTAAAGGGTTGTCAGTCTTTAAGAGTTTAATTTTTAGTTTTAATGAATTCATTTTTTATTTTAATACATTTTTAGAAATTAAACAGCTGTCTATGAGCAAGTTTTGTTATTGCTAAGTGGTCAGGTGTCATACCAACTCTGTCATGTGATTTACAGGAAAGCCACTCTCATACAAGTTTCTGTTTTCATCCTTTGTCATTAGGAAAATAAATCAAATAAAAATAACCCATTCAAGTATAATGCAATCATTTAAGATGTTTTGGCTAATATAGAACCGTTTTGGAATAAAGAGTTTATAAGAGTGGTTACACACACATGCATATTTTATATAAAGTGTGTGTGTGTGTGTGTGTGTGTGTGTGTGTGTGTGTGTGTGTGTGTGTGTGTGTGTGTGTGTGTGTGTGTGTGTGTGTGTGTGTGTGTGTGTGTGTGTGTGTGTGTGTGTGTGTGTGTGTGTGTGTGTGTGTGTGTGTGTGTGTGTGTGTGTGTGTGTGTGTGTGGGACAGTGATTCCTGAGTTCCAGAGTTGTCCATAACTGATATACATAGTAACCAATCAATTTCGGAATAACAAAGAAACAACACAAATGTAAGCTGTGTGGGGTGTTCTGGGTCTGCAGTGGTCAGTATCTATCAAAAGTGGTCCAAGGAAGGAACAGTGGTGAACCTGCGACAGGGTCATGGGCGGCCAAGGCACGAAGGCTGGCTCGTATGGTCCGATCAAACAGACCAGCTACTGTAGTTCAAATTTTTCAAGAAGTTAATGCTGGTTCTTGTTGCGTATGGGGCTGCATAGCTGCAGACCAGTCAGGGTGCTGACCCCTGTCCACCGGTCCTGCCATCCATGTGGATGTTACTTTGACATGTACCACCTACCTAAGCATTGTTGCAGATCATGTACACCCTTTCATGGAAACAGTATTCCCTGGTTGCTGTGGCCTCATTCAGCAGCATAATGCGCCCTGCCACAAAGAAAAATTGGTTCAGGAATGGTTTGAGGAGCACATCTATGAGTTTGATTTGTTGACTTGGCCTCCAAATTCCCAAATTCTCCAGATCTCAATCCAATCGAGCATCTGTGGTCCGATCCGTGGAGGCCACACCTCACAACTTACAGGACTTAAAGGATCTGCTGCTAACATCTTGGTGCCAGATACCACAGCACACCTTCAGGGATCTAGAGGAGTCCATGCCTTGACGGATCAGGGTTGTTTTGGCAGCAAAAGGGGGACCAACACAATACTAGGTCATAATGGCATGCCTGATACTCGAGATAAAGCTCTGTCTAGCTATTATGCCCCAGTGATGTTGTTCAACCCATGAGACTACGGTGCAATTAGTGCACAGGTAAGATATTTACTTCATCACTCTACGCACAGTCCAAATACTTTTGGTCACCTTGGTCAGAACTTCACCATAAGTTTGTAACAAGAAGTTTGTCAGAACTAAAGTTATAATTAACCCTAACCCATACGAATGAAACAGCGGCATGCATTCAAAAGCGAGCTCTATATCCAATGTTTTTGTTCGGAATGTTTTGATGCCACACCCACACCCTGCTGGCAATGGAACAGCAAAACATACTTTTACCTAGGTTTAAAAGGGTAAATCAAAAATATATTTAAAAAAAAATCTTAAACAACAACAACAAACAGAACCTTTTTATGAAATTATGACATTGTGACTGAAAAATTGTAACCACTTTAATCACTCAACATGAATCACCTGCACAACGCCACTGCATTCCAAAATATATAGTATGGGCTAACAATAATGTTATCATGCTCATAATTACAGTAATCAGCTGCAGTCAAGCATTTGTCTAACGTAATTTACATTAGGTCCAAAAGTCCAAAACATGCCAATTTTTGCCATTTCTTATGGTACATTCGTCTGCTGGTTCCCTGCAAATAAGGAACCTAAAATTATACAGCAATCTTCTTAAGTCAAACTCCAATTCGCAAAGAAAGTGTGCCCATGCAAAAGTGCACCAGTTTGACACAGAGGAAACAACACAGACACAATTTTCTTATTCTTTTGACATTTTATAGTGGTTGGTTGGCAAATAAATAATCGGTGCAAGCAGATATACGGGCCAGGCAAATAAATAAATAAATAAAACGGCGAGGGGGGGGGGGGGGGGGGGGGTACTATTAGGCTACCTTCTAAATCATATTGAACATTATGTACCTTTCTTAAGTATCTCATTAATCCATTGTTTATTTGTTTGTTTTAATGATGATTCAAGGCATTATTCATCAGAGTTTAAGTGAATGATTTCCTATTTTGTCACAGACTACAGCAAACATCTCCTTATTGTGACAGCATGCCTGACAAAATTAACCACTTTAATGCCTCATCATTGATCACCTGCGAAATATCACTGTAGTATGGGCTAAGGTTACTTTGCTGCACTCTAGAGGCACATATTGCAAAGTACAGTTTCAACGTCTACGTTAACATCATGAACCCATACAGTATAATGTGATTCAGGACTTCGACTATAAGTTGGGAGCTCAAGCAAACATAATGCTTTGAATATGATAATGTTATTATGCTCACAATTAAAGTAACGTCAGACAGTCATGTCACACTTAAACACTTCTAACATTATCTCTCCGATATATTAGCAAATACTGTTAGCTTAGGGACCCATAGGACTGACCACACCACATGTTCCTCGTTCCCATTGCCCCGTTTCCACCAAGATGAGACCGCCGAGAGCCATTGCTGTTTCCACTTGTCTTGACAATGCGTTGTTTGTCTTCGTCGAGACCCTCCGCTCTGACCGTGACATGATCGCTTACCCACTAAGCCCTTTTTAGAGGGGCTTCAGCCTAAACATATGAAACTGACGGGAGGCTTCGGCTTCGTCCGGTCTGTTCTTCAAACCGCAACGGCGCACGTTAGCGTTAGAAGCAGAGGTATTTGCGTTATTCTGAGCCTCATTGGTCTGTCACCGCTCGTCAGTGTCAAAATATTTGAGAAAACCAATCAAATCAGAGTAGGCGGGCTTTATGTTCACACAGAAACGTATTCGGTTACTTAACGTAACCTCGGTTCCCTGAGATAAGGGAAGGAGTACTGCGTCGAAGACGCTATATGGGAATTCTCCTATTCTCGAATATACTGACAGGGCCGTTTCTTATGGAGGACGAGAAATGACGTAAGTATAAATAAATGAATAAATAAATAAATAAATACGTAAATGCAGAAATAAATAAATATAGAAATACATAAATAAATAAATGAATAAATAAATATATGAATAAATAAATATAGAAATACATAAATAAATGAATAAATAAATAATTAAATAATTAAATGCTGAAATACATAAATAAATGCAGAAATAAATGAATAAATAAATAATTAAATTCTGAAATAAATAAATGCAGATATGCATACATGAATGAATACATAAATAAATAAATTTGTCAAAAGTATAATTTTTAATTGTGCTATTTTTGTATCACTTTTGTTATACCATACTTTTTCTACATTTATTTATGTATTTCTATATTTATTTATTTATTTATTTATGCATTTATTTATGCATTTCTACATTTATGTGTAGGTAGGTATGCTAATAAGGTAGGCGGTCCTAACCTCTCTCAATGCAGGATTGGTCAAACAGGATCCTTATCGTCGTGACGGCTGCCGCACCAGAGCAATCTGGGCTGTTACTGTGGATAATTTTGTTTAATACAGCGGGTTTTTTAAGTACCCTTGCTAATGATTTGCGTTTAATAGCAAATGATATAGATCATGCACCAAGCGACTACCTTCTGTTTCGTTTGGAACGTGTAGTCGATAATTTAGTTCGCTCAGTGCTGATATGGATGTAGACTTGGATCCAGCTGTGTTCACCGGTCTTCAAGACGCAGCAGGCCAGCTTCACATGCGCTCAGAAACGGAGACAAACATGGGACGTCCACCCATACCTAACATACCTAACAGTTATATATATATATATATATATAGCGAAATATTGATATTTTTGACAACACTAGTAAGCATACACACAGGTTCGAAGCCTCGTTCTCTCGCCCCTACAGTGCAATTCGGCTAGGTATACATCCGCACAAAAATATCAAAGTGAAAGTCATCATAGCTTGCGTAGTATAGACCCAGCTCCCAAACCAACTTTGAGAATAGATTAACGGCAATATTTTTTTTAATCGCCCGATAAGAGTCTCACGTTAACGCAGCACGTTAACACACACATATATATATATATATATATATATATATATATATATATATACACACACACATTGATTCAACAAGGTGCTGAAAGCATTCTTTAGAAATGTTGGCCCATATTGATAGGATAGCATCTTGCAGTTGATGGAGATTTGGGGGATGCACATCCAGGACACGAAGCTCCCGTTCCACCACATCCCAAAGATGCTCTATTGGGTTGAGATCTGGTGACTGTGGGGGCCATTTTAGTACAGTGAACTCATTGTCATGTTCAAGAAACCAAATTGTAGCCTCTTTTTCCTATTTGTAGTGGAGATGAGTGGTACCCGGTGGGGTCTTCTGCTGTTGTAGCCCATCCGCCTCAAGGTTGTGCGTGTCGTGGCTTCACAAATGCTTTGCTGCATACCTCGGTTGTAACGAGTGGTTATTTCAGTCAAAGTTGCTCTTCTATCAGCTTGAATCAGTCGGTCCATTCTCCTCTGACCTCTAGCATCAACAAGGCATTTTCGCCCACAGGACTGCCGCATACTGGATGTTTTCCCTTTTCACACCATTCTTTGTAAACCCTAGAAATGGTTTTGCGTGAAAATCCCAGTAACTGAGCAGATTGTGAAATACTCAGATGGCCCGTCTGGCGCCAACAACCATGCCATGCTCAAAATTGCTTAAATCACCTTTCTTTCCCATTCTGACATTCAGTTTGGAGTTCAGGGGATTGTCTTGACCAGGACCACACCCCTAAATGCATTGAAGCAACTGCCATGTGATTGGTTGATTAGATAATTGCATTAATGAGAAATTGAACAGGTGTTCCTATTAATCCTTTAGGTGAGTGTATATTGTAGTATGCAATGTGTTGTAGAATATTTGAGTTTATTTATTATAAGTTTTGTATTTGTTTATTATTATTATTACTAGGCTATGTGCATATTTATTTAGAACATTTAGTTAATTAGGCTACTGTTCCCCTGTCGGGTAGTCACCGCGAGAGAAGGGCGAAATGTTTCATTTGCATTAGCAAAGTTTTTTGTCTTTTTTTTCCCACTTCGTTATTTTGGCTCGGAATTTCACTTGTTGGAAATATGAAGTTAATTTTGAAATGCTTTTTAAATGAAAAACTTTGCGTTAAATAAACAAAATATTTTTTTTTAAATGAAGACAGCGTTTGGAGTGGAGTGCAAAATAATCTGTTCCCTGAGTCCACAGCCTTTGTTGGTGTTGTGAGTGTACACATATAAAAGTAGACAGTTTATAGTTTATAATTATGTCTTGCACTTATCTGTATGGCTAAAAATAACGGAGTGTGAGTTGTTTCTGCTGTCATAAAGGAAAAAATGTGCGGGCGCTTTCGTCGGACAGAGGGTCTATTTAGTTTCATAGTTAGGCTATGTTTAAATATTAGCATATAACATAATTTTTTAATTAACTAATTGTTTGTATATTTAATAAATAAGAAGCAAACCAAGATCGTCGGGAATGGATTGACATGTGTAGCCTACCTTTTCCTGTTTCCTTAACACAATTGGCTTTATGCCCAGCTGCACTACTTCCTGAACTTCAGCCAGCTCCTTTGTTTCCTGTCTGCTATTATTGGACAAACTGATTAATCCAGGTGTGCCTGACCTATGTAGTCACAACAACAATAATCAGACACACCTGGATTAATCAGTTTGTCCAATAATGGCAAACAGGAAACAAAGGAGCTGGCTGAAGTTCAGGAAGTAGTGCAGCTGGGCATAAAGCCAATTAAACAGAATTGTCAAATATTCGGGCTCATGTTATACGAGCAAAACTAAACTTTATTTTGGGGAAATAGATTCCTGACCACTTTTACAGTCTATTGGCCTTCTAGAGAGATGCGCTAAAGGTGCGTAATGGAGATTCCAAAGTGCTCTTCTTTGGTCAGACCCACGGAGAGCGATCGCGGACAGGTCCGTCCTATGCACAGAGAATTTTTACAATGCAACAAAATATTTATAGAGCATCAAGCTATTAAAATCTCTATTATGTAAGCACAGACAATTAGTATATTAATCAGTCACTTTTACTAGGTTAAACAGTGATTTGATAACGTTTTTAATTTAAGGCCCACCCACAATTAGTCTGGCTCTGGCTCATCCAAAACTGGAATCCTGGTGCGTAATATAATAATAATAATAAAAAGTGTTTCGCTTTTTTATTGCATTTCTGCTGTGTTGGACTATGATGTCGCAACTGCATCAAAATATTTCTCATACGGCAGTGCCCCCCCCACAGGCTTTGACACAGCCGTGACCCACTTTGATCCAAAGCTGGCCTGAATGCCACGCTTGGGAAGGAACCCGTGATTTCAGCCAGTACTGCAGGTGGCGCATGTGCATCATACCCAGCGGAAGTACTGGAGAAGCTTTTGCCATTAGGCCTAGCATGTGTAGTCAGAGCGCGTTCGTCCAATAGCCACGCCCTCATTTTTGGCTTTCCAAGCCTCTGCCCGATGGCACAGGGGTTTTATAGTGTCAGAAGGCGGCGCGCTGTGCAGGGCGCCGAATTCCGTGTGGTGCAAAAGAGAACGAAGACTTTTTTTTATTGAACTCGCCTTTATGGCGGTAGAATGCAGGGAAAGCATGCATTAAAGCCGACTCGTAGTTTACATTCATTGCATGAAAAACATTGAGACCAGTATTTTTCTCCCTGACCGGAACAAAAACGGACCATGGGGAGAGAACTCCTAGTCTTTTTGGAGACGGACCAGCCTGGGTGGGACTCAACCCTCCTCTCTTCCTGATCAGCCTGTCAGGGCTGCTTTCTGTGTTCAGTTTTGTACAGATATGGCACTTTTTTTTTTTTTTTGCCTCACAGCTCGACATTAAGCCTGTTCACGTACTTATCCGGATTTTTTTGTGTGTTTGTAAATATAATTTATTCTGAAGAAATATTCTCAACAGTGTTCAATCAGCTTTGACATATTTAAATCTGCATATCTTTGATATTTTTACCTTTTATGAACGGCATTTTTATATAAATACTATCAGTTCTGTAGCCTATAAGGATGATCATTTTTATTTTACCTTAAAATTACATTGACTTAATTTGACCTGCTGTAGCATCTTAGTTCCCTTTCGAAAGGGAACTCGCGCTGCGTCAGCTTGACGCTACGGGGAACGCCTCCAGCGTGACAGGTGCCTGAAATCACAATCAAAAAACGTCAATCCTATTGACCGGTGACAGCCTATGATGTCATCAAGGTGTGACCAGGAAGTATATAAGGGCGCCTTGCCAACATGACAGCATCTTTTCGTCTTCAGGGACTGTTTTGCCTGTCTTCACGTAAAGCGTCTACAAGAAGGATAATGATGAAGTGTGCTGAGAAGCAACGCCACTTCTGCAGGTGTGTTGAGGATACACACTTTTGCGTTTACTGTCTGGGAGAAGAGCATGCACGAGAGGTTCTTGAGGGAGCCTCCTGTGCAGATTGCGAGCGTTTTCTCCTGAGAACGCTCCGCTCTCGTCTGGACCTCTTCTCGAGGGGAGAGGTTTTCAGTATCTGGGAACGGCCCCGCTCGAGCTGAGGCTGAGCGGCGTCTAACATCATGTGGTTCCCAGATGGATCTGGCTCGCCGCTTGGAGACAGATGTGGTTCTCGAGGACGATCCAGATCGCGAGAGGCGGACTTCGTATTTATGTTCCTCCTCCTCGTCTGCTGCACTTCCACTCGAGCAGAGGATGGGTGAGTCAGTTACACCCGCAACAAAATGAAGAAGGAAGCCGGGGCTGGTAACCGGAACCAGCGCAGGCAGCGGACTCCGCCCTCTAGGCGGAGATGAGCGCTGCCTTTTTCCCTTCCTTTTGTGTTTCCCCCGGGCGCTTTACATCAGGCCGGTGGGCCTATGTTGAGCAGAAAATGTAAGATTCTGACAGCCCGCCTGGTTTGTTTGGTGAAAGCGCCCCCCCTCAGGACGGTGGTCGTATACTAGCTTGATGGCTGGGTTTGAAGCGCCGCGAGGAGCAAGTGGTGAGTCCCCCTCGATGAGGGTGAAACATTTTCAAAACTATGTTTTTCAGGACTTCTGTACCTTCGCTCTCCTGAGAGGTTCTTTGGGGAATTATGGAACGTCGCTGGACTTCGCAGGGCCTGCAGCTCCCCGTGAGTAAGCTAAGAATGATCTTCTTTGCAACATTATATGGTTGTGTGTGAGTGCCTCACTTTTGCTAGTAGAGATTTGCTGCCTCTCCGTGTTATCTCTCCCACTAATGTGGGTAGTTGAATTTGCGCTCTCGCCCGAGGGCTTGTAGTGTCGGGGGCGAGCTGTGTTTTCCTAGCTTAAAGTGTGAAGTAGCTGAAGACCGGGTATGCGTTTATGCACAAGCTGTAGTGAGATCTGCGCCCAGCTCTGCGGGGCTTTGGGGAAGGGGTTTTTCGGGGCCTCATTGTGTAATTTAAGAGGTGATAATATTTATTTCCCGAGCCCTGAGTAGATCTAGTGCAGACTTAACGTCGCACCACTTGGCCTAGGCTCCGTCAAGGATGGGGGCGTTCCCCTTTAAGGAAGGTTGTTCGCCCCTGGCCTGTCTTTAGGTATAAGAACAGGGCTTTGTTTATGCATCCTTGATTCAGCCTCCTCTTATTACAGAGTCGTCCGGCTAAGGCACGCCCCCTTCTCTGCGTTCTGGGGTTAGTAGTAATGCAGTCTAGGTGTTGCAGGAGACAGCGACTTTGCCAGTGGTCGTGGGCGGGATTAAGCGTATTTCGCCTGTTTGCGATTAGACTTTATTTTGCTGTTTCCGCCTTTCAGAGCTTGTGTGGCCGCTGGTTTGGTCGGATGCTCCCCTGAGGCCCGAGCATTGCCGATGGCTGACGCCCTCGCATTTACGACAGGCCGCTGCATGAAAAGTAAGACAGCCGCCCCAAAGCAGGTGACGTAAGTTGTACTCCCTTCGCTTTAGAGGGTTTGTTAAGCAATTTCTGCTGAGTACACTGCTGTTGGAAATGTGATTAGGTCCATGTCTGTAGGCACTGCCCGAGAGACTGCGCTGTCATGGAGGCCTTCTAGCCTCTGGGATGGAGCCAGCCCCTGGTGCGGGCATAAGGGCCAGCTGGTTGTGAGTAGCCAGCTTGGGCAGTCTGGGCAGCAAGACCTCCTTGCAGGAGAGTCTCGACGCCACGGCCC
Source organism: Romanogobio albipinnatus (assembly GCA_023566225.1). Taxonomy (NCBI): domain Eukaryota; kingdom Metazoa; phylum Chordata; class Actinopteri; order Cypriniformes; family Gobionidae; genus Romanogobio; species Romanogobio albipinnatus. The sequence goes on along the minus strand of CM042260.1, from coordinate 30,391,709 downwards.
GTGAGTGTGCCCGGAGGGTTTTCTCCACCGGCGTCGACATCAGCAGTAACCTCGTCAACTAGTAGGCCCTTCTTGGCCTCCTTGGGGATGAGTCCCCAGGTGCTAACTGGATTTCCAGGCCTTCGTAAGCAGCAGACAGCTGCCGTCAGCCCGGGCGCAGCAGCCAGCCTTCGTAATCACGGCAGGGTCCATGGAATCTGCAGGCCTCCTATTTGCAGGTAGGCCCTGCCAGGCCTCCCTGAGGGGTAGGCCCCCGGTTTTTGGGTTACCTTGGCTCAGGTGGTGGGCCCCATCAGGCCTCCCTGAGAGCCTGCTATGGGTAGCAGGCGCTGTCCGGTCTCCCCCAAGGGGGTATTGCTGGGCATTAGTCCCTCGACGGCTGGCACGAGCTGCTATTAGGTGGTAGGCGCTACCAGGCCTCCCTAAGGGCCTGCTGTGGGGTAAGCAGGCTCGCGTGACCTCCTCTGTGGTCCCTGGGCTCCAGTCACTGGATGGCTAGCATGAGTGCTAGTAGGTAGTAGGCCTCACTCGGCCTCCCTGAGGGCGAGTTCCCGATTCTCAGTCGCTGAGGCGGTGAGCAAAGTGAAGCGCTATGGGAGGCACGTTCTGCTATCAGGTGGAGGCACTGCGCCTCCCTGAGACCGTTCCCCGGTCCCCAGTTTCGGTAACGGATCGTGGCATGGGTTGCTATCAGGTGGCAAGCTGCACGGGGCTTCCCTGTGGGATTCGCTGTAGAGTAGTAGGCCTCACGTGGCCTCCTCTGAGGGCACGCTCCTGTTTCACGGTTTCTGGATGAATCCAGTCACTGAGCGGAAGGCTGTGATGGAGGAATGCCCGACCTCTGGCGGGTGGTAGGCCTCGCTAGGCCTCCCCGATAGAGCGAGTCCCTGTTCTTCCCAGCTACCTCGAGGGCTAGCATGACTGCGATCAGGTATCAGGCCCGTCTGGCCTTCCTGAGGGCGAGCTCCGCTGTTGGACACGCGAGCAGTCGGCACAGGTTACCAGGTGGAGGCCCCTCTCGGCCTCCCTGGGGAACGAGTTCCCTGGGCGGGAACGCACAACTGGCTTTATGATGACAGCTAGTAGTCACCTGCTATCAGGCACCGGTCTCTAGCCGTTCGCGAGACCTGAAGGCGGTGTTCATACCCTAGCATGACGAGACGACGCTGCTGCTATGCGGTCCCTACAGGAAGGGACTTTCATAGACTGCCTACAGCATGGTCACCTACCGGGCACGCTTATGAGCTCCTCTCAATGAGAGTCTGCTTTGAGCTTACGGCCGCCTGGCGCTGATTCATTGGTTGTAGGCCCCTCGGGGCCTCCCTGGTAAGATCAGCCTGTAAGGCCTTTGGCCTCCTAAGCATGTTTTCAAGTAAGTGCTTGGTAGATCCGTGGATTGAGCGGCTAAACTCCCCTCGCTAGCAAGGGTTAGAAAGCACTTCGCTGAGCACTGCTCTCCAGGATAATCCGTCTCTGAGGTCCGGCTGGTGGAGGACACTGCCTTTTCTGCAGTACCCTAGCGGGATGTCTCTTCGGAGGCGAGTACCAGAGGCTCTGTACTTTACAGACAGGGTTGGCTGTACTGGCGTGTCCCATATGGGGTCACTAGGTCAGACCTCCCTGGTGGCATTCGGTGAAATCCTCCCGAATAGTGACTGGCGCGGGTTCCCTCGGGTTCCCTTGCCACGTTCCCTTAAAGGAACCCCTTCTGTTGAATGGGCTGGTTCCAGGCCTTCGAGCGGCCAGGGTAGGACCTCATGGTGAGCGAAGGTTCCTTCGCAGGCTATAGCTTGGGCTTTGACCGTAGGGAGCGCTGTCACTGACAGCCTAATGTGACCAGAAGGGGAGTGGCTCAGGCATTTCAGTTGAATTTGCTTGTCTTGACAGTTGTCACTGCCAATGGGCATGCACTCCCTTCGGCATGGCGGCGTGGGTATATTGTTCCCCGTAGCGTCAAGCTGACGCAGAGCGAGTTCTCTTTCGAAAGGGAACGTCTCAGGTTTACGAATGTAACCATTGTTCCCTGAGAACAGGGAACGAGACGCTGTGTCGCTTTGCCATGCCTCAGGGCTTGCCTGCCGAACAGTCCCTTCAGACGATTAGATGCTGTCATGTTGGCAAGGCGCCCTTATATACTTCCTGGTCGCACCTTGATGACATCATAGGCTGTCGCCGGTCAATAGGATTGACGTTTTTTGATTATGATTTCAGGCACCTGTCACGCTGGAGGCGTTCCCCGTAGCGTCTCGTTCCCTGTTCTCAGGGAACAATGGTTACATTCGTAACCTGAGACGTTTTTTCCGTTGCACTAAACATTATTTGATTTAACATTTTGGAACAATTATATACTTTGGTTTTATTTCACTGGTAAATACTTTTTTTCTTTACACTGAATTTAAAAACAAATGCTGATTTAAGTAACATCTTTGTTTGGATTGCAGAATATGCAGTTGTTGCCTTTCACCTTTCAGCCTTTTAATTTCCAATTCAATTTCCCGTTAATTTCAGATTGCGGACTTGTTTTTGTTAACCAAAAGCCAATTTATCCTGTTAAATACCAAATAAACATCTTGTTCATGTATACTTTCATTCTTTTATTGTGTAAAAAAAAAGAAAGAAATCGGTATCAGAATTGGACAGTTTTCTTGAAAAAAATCGGTATCGGAATCGGCCATGTAAAATCATGATCGGTGCATCACTAGTCTTAATGAGTGAGTCATTGAGTCGATTCGTTCAAACGGCTGATTCATTCAAGAATGAGGCAGTTGTTTACCATAGACAGTAAAAGAAAAGAACACAGCGACCCCATAGACTTCAACGGAGGAAAGTGAATTCAATTAGAAGCACTCACTTCCTGATGGCTAATATTTCGTTTTATTGTAGCCTAAAATATACAAATATATACTGAGTGATACTGTCAAGAACGCTGCTTGTCCATTAGCAGAGTAGGCGGACTATTAACTAAATGGCGGCGGGGATTCCCCCGAGGGGAAGTGCTTAGGGAAGTTTGCAAGTGCGTGTCTAAAACTGGAGTGGAACGCAGCATACGATGTTTCTCCGTCGCTCTGCATACGTCATCTCCTTCGTCGCTCTGATTGGTTTTAGGTCTATCCAATTGCACCGAGAGGTATTTGAGCAACGTCCGTTGGTGACGCCCCTTTGGAAATGATTTGTCTATGAAGCTTTGCCAGACCATAACTCAGTTACTACTGAGAATGGTCTGGTTTTAACCAGGCTAAAATTTGCCGGAAGTTGTCTGGGTTTTCCCAGGCTACATACAGGTAATAACTTACTTGCATTTTTCAGTTGTTAATGTCTCGTGGTCTTGCTGTTGTTGTTTTTTTTTTTTTACAATTACATTTTGGGCTAAAAGTGTGTTGTAGCGCAAATGTTACTGAACATGTACCGAGTAAAATATTACTGAAAATTGATTAGTAATGCCTTACACTACTGTCACAAGTATGTGATGCATCAGAGAAGAGAAGATCCGGGGCTTCCACAAAGACGGATTTTATTTTACAAATCTGATCACGGAACACAACACACACGTAAGCATAACATTAACAACGAACAAGGAGTGCAGGGAGTAAGTTCATTATAAAGGGAGTGCTAATGACAAAGACCAGGTGCAGGGAATCCAGGGAGAGCGGGAGAGACGATGAGGAAGTGAGTTCAGGTGTGAGATAGGGAGGATCCTGGGAAATGGACAGGCGTGGATTGTAACAACTTCTGCGTTACAGCAAAAAGTAATATGTTACTGTAATGCATTGCTTTTGTAACGCGTTACTCCCAACGCTGGTTATTAGTGAGAATTGGACCCTAAACTAAAGTTTTACCATTTTTTTTATACACTCACTGGGGGCTGAGCCCCCCTAAAATGGAAATCCTAGAATTGCCCCTGGTGGGTGGTGCATCACTGCCACCGCCCAATAAAGTGAGTTTTTTACCTCATGTCTGTTCAAACTTGATTGCTATTTTAAAATAACATTCTAACCTCTATCTATTAAATATAAATATTAAAGTAATTTGATTAGCCCAAAAAAAAAAAAAAAACTATAGTAAAATAGCTTATAAACTGATGTTCATATTATATTTGCATTTCGTGTTAAAAGTAATATCAAGTATGTACTTGATATTAAGTTTCGGGATTCACTGTAGATGTCAAAACTTTAATCTATATGATTTTGGCGAAAATATCAAATGTGCCATTCAGCCTAGATGGACCGTACCGGTCACAGTATCTACTGCACATGTTGCCGCCATGCTGTTTGTAGCAAAACTCTCATGTCTAACGTTATTTGAACATTGACTTTGATGAGTGTCTGTTTTATTCGATGATCACAAAGATGTTGCTGTTTAATATCAGTATTTTTGCCAGATGTGTAATAAATGACACAAAGAACAGTCAAGGTTGGCATGAATAAGGACAGAATTAGGAATTTAATTGAACACAACAGGTTAGTGTTGGTATTAAAATTTCCAGTAGGGTGCTTTGAGTACATTGCCATGCAGATATAATGCCAATAGAGGGGGACAGAGAACACAGAATAAGGTCATAGACAAGCATTTTCCAAGAATGAGAGGGAAAAAATCTGGCTTCTTTTAAGCATCTTGTTCTTCTTCATTGCTTTTCTTCCTTAGATCTGCAGCTTAAAGGGGTCATGAACTGGCTTTTTTAAATGTGTTTATACTGTCGTCTGAGGTCATGGTTTTTACATTCAAAAACATCATAATGAATAAGGCTATTTTCTACCCTGGTTTTGAGCCTATAGCTCCTGGAACGCTCGGTTTTTATGGGCATGTCGCATTGAAGATTTGAAAGTAAACGCCCACTACTATGATTGGATAACAGTTTTGCATATTATAATTCGGCTCCCCCGTCATTACACATGAGGAATTGTTTTGAAAACTTCCAATGTGGAAAAACAGCAAACGGAATGATTCACCCACAGGGCTCACAAAATGTCTTTATCAATCAAACACAATGATTTATCTCTCATCCACCCGCAATTAATTGGAATATTATTTTTTATTACTTGGCTGGCCCGATCAGTGGATATAAACACTAATCACATCACTAATACACACACATACGCCAACAAACAAAGTACATGCATTAGCAAAACTTCACTGCAGACAAATCAGCATGTTCATCAAGAAAGGACTGTTATTTCACTATTTAAGAGCCCTGGCCCATATATGTCCGAATCTGATCATGAATCGCAGCACAATGAACCAACAACACCTCAAATACAAAGGATATTCCAGCCTGTGACAGCGTGGAAGTTATGTTTAGTTAGACACGTACACATAATCAGTAGATATCAAACGTAACAATGCAATACATATAAAAAACATTTTTTACTCACATAATTGTGTTGCATCATTCGTGTTGGATCCAGAAGGCACAGCATCCACGGTGAAATGAAGCGAACAAACGCGCAATATCTTTTTCCGACGTGAGCTGGAAAAAAAGTTCAACCATGCATTGCTAATATTGGAATCCAAAGGAAGCTTATGTCCTGTTTATTGCTTGGTAGTTCGATCCGGTTTAGCTCCCGTAGGCCTATGTTATTTATCTATAACATGTCATGCGGGAGTCGGTGGGCGGGGCTACAGAATGAGGCATTCTTCTTCTTCTGTTGAGATGGCGTTTCACTGCTCTCTGACGTCACAGGTACGAACATTCGCAGATTTATCGTTTGCTGAGCGAGCTGTCAATAAAAGTTTTCAGCTCTGAAACTTACAGGATATTCTTATATTAAGATTACCTTTTATATATCAAAAGCTCAAGGGAAAGTTGATTTCTCAATTCATGACCCCTTTAAAGAATATGTTTCTTTAAAGAAGAACGTATTCCCCCCGGCTTCAGGTATTCCTTCAGGTCTCAGGACTTTTTGTGCCATTCTGCCTTGAATAATAGGAAACAGCAAATTACACAACTGTGGCCATAAGAGAGGAACGTTTCATCGTCAGATTAAAGCCAATACTCATTAAGACATCATGTAAATATGATGTGGTGTATTCTATACATTTAGATCTTGTATAGTTTAAAGTAGGAATGAATTGGAAGTTTCCATCAGAAGAAAATATTTTTTTCTCCGAATACATCAGTTAATTGAATGATACAGTACATTAAAATGTCAAAATTCACACCTACACCATTGCTATTGTCCTTGGCAAATCTCATAATTCATAGCAACCTTCTGATACAGGGATATTGGGTTAAGATGTCTTCTCAAAAACATGCTATGGTCTGGAGTGAGTTCTGTTCCATCTGCTGCTGTGATCCATTTATAGTACAGACACTCACCCACCCAAACTTCTCAAGCAATGCCAAAAACAATGTGGTAGAAAATCAAACTACACACCATTTGTCGTGTCATTATTCTGTGTGGTGACAGAGAGTTTTGTTTTACCTGACACTATAAGAACAATCACAGAATCTAGAACGTCGATCAATTCCATTGCTCTATGTTTGTCCACAGCAAAGCTTCTAATTTGTGTTGTGCTGCCATGGTTGAGCATTTAAGAAACGTCAACAGCCCGTTTACTCTCTACCTTGTGGATATTTCAGACCTTTCCCTGGAGACAGAGCTCAGAGTGTTCTTTTTTCCTAGTCAGGAAATTCATTATTCAAGGTGTATAAACCCTCCATCTGCTGCCTGTCTGGCTTAAACACTGCACTGTCCATCTGAGCCAGTGGAAATGTTTGACTCCATCACCTCACTGTAGCAGTGCCACAAACATCACACACCTTCATAAATTCAACATCACCTGTTGTTGATCTAATATTTCTCCCCCCGAAGGCATCTAAAACAGGCTTTATCTTGATACATATCCAAAAACAACAGCATTCACGGTAAATGTCCAGGAAGCATTGTCTTGATTAATATTCAAAACGTATGGTATTACCATAGTATTGTGGCTACCAAGTTCATAAAACACTACATTGGAACGTGTCAAAAACATAGTAATATTGTATATATCAGAATTGTTATAGCCTAATACATTTATAATATACAGTAGGCCTGTACAGTAATTGTTATAATGTAAATTATTGCCATGTTTTTGGACACGTACCAAGGTGATATTGTTTTTTGGACTTGGTATCATAGTAAAACAATGCATTGTAATGCCATGTACTATGGTAATACAATGTTTTTTTTAATAGGAATTATGATAGTGCCATGTTTTTTTATATGCACCAAACTAATACCACAACTTTTGGACATTTACCATGGTATTTTTTAAAGTACTGTGTATAAACTAGTACAGGATATAGTAATAATTGTGTACTATGGTATATCAAGGTACCGTAGCATTACCACCTGATACTATAATAATGTTATGGTAAACAAAATCCATCTCCGATTAAAATAGTATGTACATAGTTGGTGAAAATTGTTTTGTTGTTTACTTGTTGTTGTTGGATTTGGCTTTTTTAGGGCATCAATATCAGCATAAACTCCTGTCTCACCTGGGCACGTCCGTCCACTCAGAAAATAGCCGTTTCTCAGTGAGAGGTTTCTGCATGCAGCAGGAGATATCGATGAGGCCAGCCTGAGCTCCAGAGGAGAACAGGACAGCTCATTCTGACCGATGAACAGAAGGAACTCCTCGCTGTGCGGCGACATTGACAAGCGGGGGACAAACGTAAAAGTACAGCTGTTCCTAATGGACAACATGTTTTCAAAGACTCCCAGACATTGTATGTGTGAACAGGGGTCAATGACTGGTCATAGCGTCCCAAAAGGCCATTTCTATTTATCTAAAGCTCATGCCACCCAGTCACGGATACCAGTCAGCAATTTGGACGGTGTACATTTGAAATGCCTGTCTATTTCCATCCGATGCAAGGGTTCTGAAAACAGATTTACAGTTCCCAAGAGTATAGTGTGGAGGTTTCCACTTCACTGGCTTTTGAGCACACGGTTCTAACTGTTGCCACTCAGTGGTTACCACATCCACAGGCTGACAACTCAGCTCTTGTCACAGCAGGATTGGATGCATGTCATTTCGGCCTAATGCCCATGTCAAATGATTTAGCTGAGACACAGAGGTCAACAGCACTGATAAGTCGGGGCGAATCATGATGGATCATTGCCAAAGTGAAGCATCTGGAGATTTTTTGGGTGAAGGGATAAGGCACAGGTGTTAATTAGCAAGTCAGAAGCATTTTAGGTTGTCTAATGTAGGCAAATAACTTTGACTTTGCTCATTTTCTTATAGTTGTGACATGAATAGTACATTTACAAATTCCCTTGGAAAAATTCTGACTCTCTCAACTGGCTTATTTTACACTTTATGAAGAAAATGTAAGTTGTGTTTGCCTATGCGAAACTCACGGAAAATAATTATACATGAAAGCGAATATGATAGCATATGATTTTTTTGTGATTTGGGCTATTTTTATAAGAATAAAGGATGTTTAGGGGAGACCGGGGAGTGTTGTAACACAGGGTTAGATGTAACACTGTATGTTTGACAGGTCAGAAAAGAGCTTTGGTGACGTCATCAATATCATATACTTCTTCTTTTTGAGCTCACAGGAGAAATTGCATGTGACTGTGAGAATTGTTTTACATTTTATGACCACTGATTTTCAATCATGCAATCAAAATTCAAATTTTTCATCAGGATTGTTTTTTGCCTATTGAATTGTAGGTGCAATTATTTAACTTGCATGGCCTGAAGTAGCTATTTCTCTAGTTTAATTTGATGCTTGAGTTTAATTTGAGTTTTATGCTCATTTCAAACCCACATGCTAAAACCGTTAGCCTTGTTATGGTTGTTTGGGGTAGGGATAGTTGTAACAGTTTAAATGTTACAACCAACACATATGATGATTCCAGTGAGTCCAGTTGTCAATGTGATTGACAACTGGACTCACTGGAATCATCATATGTGTTGACAACGCCTCTATTGAGGCAAAATCACGTGAGTTTTTTTGTTGCGTATTGTTGAGGGATTTATTCAGTAAATGTGTTTCCATCATAGTTTATGTGCATATCTTCTTACCAGTTTACGCGCATTTACCAGCTTGTGCACATTATAAGAATTTATGCGCATCTTGATGTTTCCATCCAGCGGTTTTTATGCAATATCTCAAAATTCACATAAAAATAGGTGGATCTTGAAAACATATAGTGACTGAACCCTTTTGTGACAGGAATACAGTACACTTACACTCATACAAACACGCGCAGCAATTGTTTTGCACTACATTTAATGTAAAAAAAGTACAATATATTGTTTTTGTCCGTTTAAATTGTTTACCTTGTTCAAAACTGTTTTTTCTTTGTTCTTCAACAATGTTTATGCAACAATTGGATAGTGTGGGTGTTATTTCAGAAAATATCCCCAGCTAGTGTTAGCCTACAACTCACCCCAGTAGTGGGGTATTGTAAAAACGGAACATTAACTCATTATCACATGATTGTTAGATTAGATTATTTTATTTGTAAGGGGACAATGCAATTTCATAAAAACACATGAACAAACACGAGTAAAAAAGCCAGAATTAGCCAAAAGGCTATTTTTCATCTGTAGTCCCCTGGCCAAGATGTTAAAAGAGCAAAAATATTTTTACGTTAGATTATTAAAGATTATTGTGTAGTACATGTCCAAGTGATTTATATTTATAGCAGACAAATTTGGCTACAATGTATCAAAATTTGAGACATCTAACACAAACAACCACTGAGTTACTGATGCTCAAACAAAAATTGTTACAACCATCCCTACATGAGAAATACTAAGCAGGTGTAGCGATTACTAGCTCTTTCTAAAAACCTACAAACAATGCATTTCTATTGAAGCTTGTTTCCGTCACAGAATAAAAAAGGTAACTGAGACTTTTTATCTCACAATTCCGACTTTTTCTCGCAATTGCGAGTTTAAATCTTGCAATTCTTACTTGTTTTTAAAGTCATAAAGTTAAGTCAGAATTGTGTGATATAGCAAAAGTCGCAATTGCGAGTTATAAAGTCAGATTTGCGTGATATAAACTCGCAATCGTGTGTTATAAGTCAGAATTGTGTGATATAGCGAAAGGCGCAATTGCGAGTTATAAAGTCAGAATTGCGTGATTTAAACTCACAATTGTGTGATATAGCTAAAGTCGCAATTTCGAGTTATAAATCAGAAAAGCGTGATATAAACTCACAATTGTGAGTTATAAAGTCAGAGTTGCGTGATATAAATTCGCAGCGTGATATAAACTCACAATTGTGAGTTATAAAGTCAGAATTGTGTGATACATCGAAAGGCGCAATTGTGAGTTATAAAGTCAGAATTGCATGATATAGCTAAAGTCACAATTGTGAGTTATAAAGTCAGATTTGCGTGATATAAACTTGCAATTGTGAGTTATAAAGTCAGATTTGCGTGATATAGCTAAAGACACAATTGCGAGTTATAAAGTCAGAGTTGCGTGATATAAACTCGCAATAGCGAGTTATAAGTCAGAATTGCGTGATATAAACTCGCAATTGTGAGTTATAAAGTCAGAAATGTGTGATATAACCAAAGGCGCAATTGTGAGTTATAAAGTCAGAGTTGCGTGATATAAACTCGCAATAGCGAGTTATAAGTCAAAATTGCATGATATAAACTCGCAATTGCGAGTTATAAAGTCAGAATTGCGTGATATAAACTCGCAATTGTGTGATATAGCTAAAGTCGCAATTTCGAGTTATAAATCAGAATAGCGTGATATAAACTCGCAATTGTGAGTTATAAAGTCAGAGTTGCGTGATATAAACTCGCAATTGTGAGTTATAAAGTCAGATTTGCGTGATATAGCTAAAATCACAATTGTGAGTTATAAAGTCAGAGTTGTGTGATATAAACTTGCAATTGTGAGTTATAAAGTCAGAATTGCGTGATATAAACTCGCAATTGTGAGTTATAAAGTCAGAATTGTGTGATATAGCGAAAGGCGCAATTGCAAGTTATAAAGTCAGAATTGCGTGATATAAACTCGCAATTGTGTGATATAGCTAAAGTCGTAATTTCGAGTTATAAATCAGAAAAGCGTGATATAAACTCGCAATTGTGAGTAATAAAGTCAGAGTTGTGTGATATAAACTCGCAGCGTGATATAAACTCACAATTGTGAGTTATAAAGTCAGAATTGTGTGATATAGCGAAAGGCGCAATTGCGAGTTGTAAAGTAAGAGTTGCATGATATAAACTCGCAATTGTGAGTTATAAAGTCAGAATTGTGTGATATAAACTCGCAATTGTGAGTTATAAAGTCAGATTTGCGTGATATAAACTTGCAATTGTCAGTTATAAAGTCAGAGTTGCGTGGTATAAACTCGCAATTGTGAGTTATGAAGTCAGAATTGCGTGATATAGCTAAAGTCACAATTGTGAGTTATAAAGTCAGAGTTGTGTGATATAAACTCGCAATTGCAAGTTATAAGTCAGAATTGCGTGACATAAACTCACAATAGTGAGTTATAAGTCAGATTTGCGTGATATAAACTTGCAATTGTGAGTTATAAAGTCAGAGTTGCGTGATATAAACTCGCAATTGTGAGTTATGAAGTCAGAATTGCGTGATATAGCTAGTCACAATTGTGAGTTATAAAGTCAGAGTTGTGTGATATAAACTCGCAATTGCAAGTTATGTCAGAATTGCGTGACATAAACTCACAATAGTGAGTTATAAGTCAGATTTGCGTGATATAAACTTGCAATTGCGAGTTATAAAGTCAGATTTGCGTGATATAGCTAAAGTCACAATTGTGAGTTATAAAGTCAGAGTTGCGTGATATAAACTCGCAATTGTGAGTTATAAAGTCAGAATTGTGTGATATAGCTTAAGTCGCAATTTCGAGTTATAAATCAGAATAGCGTGATATAAACTCGCAATTGTGAGTTATAAGTCAGAATTACGTGACATAAACTCGCAATAGTGAGTTATAAAGTCAGATTTGCGTGATATAAACTTGCAATTGCGAGTTATAAAGTCAGATTTGCGTGATATAGCTAAAGTCACAATTGTAAGTTATAAAGTCAGAGTTGCGTGATATAAACTCGCAATTGTGAGTTATAAAGTCAGAATTGAGTGATATAGCTTAAGTCGCAATTTCGAGTTATAAATCAGAATAGCGTGATATAAACTCGCAATTGTGAGTTATAAAGTCAGAGTTGCGTGATATAAAATCACAATTGTGAGTTGTGTGAAATAAACTCGCAATAGTGAGTTATAAAGTCAGAATTGTGTGATATAGCTAAAGGCATATTGCGAGTTATAAAGTCAGAATTGCGTGATATAGCTAAAGTCACAATTGTGAGTTATAAAGTCAGAGTTGTGTGATATAGCAAAAGGCATATTGCGAGTTATAAAGTAAGAGTTGCGTTATATAAACTCACCATTGTGAGTTATAAAGTCAGAATTGCGTGATATAGCTAAAGTCACAATTGTGAGTTATAAAGTCAGATTTGCGTGATATAAACTCGCAATTGTGAGTTATAAAGTCAGATTTGCATGATATAGCTAAAGTCACAATTGTGAGTTATAAAGTCAGAGTTGCGTGATATAAACTCGCAATAGCGAGTTATAAGACAGAATTGTGTGATATAAACTCGCAATTGTGAGTTATAAAGTCAGAATTGTGTGATATAGCCAAATGCGCAATTACGAGTTATAAAGTCAGATTTGCGTGATATAAACTTGCAATTGCGAGTTATAAAGTCAGATTTGCGTGATATAGCTAAAGTCACAATTGTGAGATATAAAGTCAGAGTTGCGTGATATAAACTCGCAATTGTGAGTTATAAAGTCAGAATTGTGTGATATAGCTTAAATCGCAATTTCGAGTTATAAATCAGAATAGCGTGATATAAACTCACAATTGTGAGTTATAAAGTCAGAGTTGCGTGATATAAAATCACAATTGTGAGTTATAAAGTCAGAGTTGTGTGATATAGCTAAAGTCACAATTGTGAGTTATAAAGTCAGAGTTGTGTGATATAGCAAAAGACACAATTGCGAGTTATAAAGTAAGAGTTGCGTTATATAAACTCGCCATTGTGAGTTATAAAGTCAGAATTGCGTGATATAGCTAAAGTCACAATTGTGAGTTATAAAGTCAGATTTGCGTGATATAGCGAAAGGCGCAATTGCGAGTTGTAAAGTAAGAGTTGCATGATATAAACTCGCAATAGTGAGTTATAAAGTCAGAATTGTGTGATATAGCCAAAGGCATATTGCGAGTTATAAAGTCAGAATTGCGTGATATAGCTAAAGTCACAATTGTGAGTTATAAAGTCAGAGTTGTGTGATATAGCAAAAGGCATATTGCGAGTTATAAAGTAAGAGTTGCGTTATATAAACTCACCATTGTGAGTTATAAAGTCAGAATTGCGTGATATAGCTAAAGTCACAATTGTGAGTTATAAAGTCAGATTTGCGTGATATAAACTCGCAATTGTGAGTTATAAAGTCAGATTTGCATGATATAGCTAAAGTCACAATTGTGAGTTATAAAGTCAGAGTTGCGTGATATAAACTCGCAATAGCGAGTTATAAGACAGAATTGTGTGATATAAACTCGCAATTGTGAGTTATAAAGTCAGAATTGTGTGATATAGCCAAATGCGCAATTACGAGTTATAAAGTCAGATTTGCGTGATATAAACTTGCAATTGCGAGTTATAAAGTCAGATTTGCGTGATATAGCTAAAGTCACAATTGTGAGATATAAAGTCAGAGTTGCGTGATATAAACTCGCAATTGTGAGTTATAAAGTCAGAATTGTGTGATATAGCTTAAATCGCAATTTCGAGTTATAAATCAGAATAGCGTGATATAAACTCACAATTGTGAGTTATAAAGTCAGAGTTGCGTGATATAAAATCACAATTGTGAGTTATAAAGTCAGAGTTGTGTGATATAGCTAAAGTCACAATTGTGAGTTATAAAGTCAGAGTTGTGTGATATAGCAAAAGACGCAATTGCGAGTTATAAAGTAAGAGTTGCGTTATATAAACTCGCCATTGTGAGTTATAAAGTCAGAATTGCGTGATATAGCTAAAGTCACAATTGTGAGTTATAAAGTCAGATTTGCGTGATATAGCGAAAGGCGCAATTGCGAGTTGTAAAGTAAGAGTTGCATGATATAAACTCGCAATAGTGAGTTATAAAGTCAGAATTGTGTGATATAGCCAAAGGCATATTGCGAGTTATAAAGTCAGAGTTGCGTGATATAGCTAAAGTCACAATTGTGAGTTATAAAGTCAGAGTTGTGTGATATAGCAAAAGGCGCAATTGCGAGTTATAAAGTAAGAGTTGCGTTATATAAACTCACCATTGTGAGTTATAAAGTCAGAATTGCGTGATATAGCTAAAGTCACAATTGTGAGTTATAAAGTCAGATTTGCGTGATATAAACTCGCAATTGTGAGTTATAAAGTCAGAGTTGCGTGATATAAACTCACAATTGTGAGTTATAAAATCCGGATTGCGAGATATAAACTCGGAATTCAGAGAAAAAAAAAGTCAGTCTTTTTTTTTAAAAGACGTTAAAAAAAGTCAGTCTTTTTTTTAAAACTCAGAATTCAACTTTATATGGATCACAATTGCGAGTTAAATTGTGAGATAAAGTCACAAATAGGCCTATCTTTTAAATTGTTTAGTTCTGTGGCAAATATAAGTTCCATCCATTTCTGCCTCTGCATATGACCAAAATCCACATTAGATCGCAATCGAAAGTTATTACAATCACTCAATGGTGTTTTAGTGAGTTTTGAGTAAAAGCGTAGTAATAATCCGGATTATGTTGGATGTATGTTGTCAAAAGAAAAAGGTTTTGATTTCAAGTCACTTGGTTTAAGCATTAAAAGTAATGTTGTAATGAGCTGTTCTCTTTCATAGGTTCACTCGACGCTGAGTCACTTTATGACGTAATGGGAATGCCCTCTGGGTGTGCCGATTGTCTGAAGCCCTTATAGAATCACGCCAATTCATTGGCTGATGGCGCGGGCGCCACCCCGGCGGTCTTACGTCGCCACCTTATACTGGCGTGCGCGCCATCTGCTCCTTAGATTTCTCTGCCTTCACGAAGCGGCCATTTCATGCCCTTCGGTTTCGGTTTTTCTGGCCCAAATATCTTGGATTTCGTTTAACTTCTATCACCAGCACTTCAGCGACTGCGGATAGTCGAACATTGTTCTCCATGGATTGTGCCATGGAATTTCGTCGTTGCCTGCCGCCATGCACTCACTTCATCGCGAATGACGACCCCCACAGTAAGTGTGTCAAATGTTTGGGGTTTTCACACGTGTGCGAGGCGGTTCAGGGGTTTTCTAAATGTAAATTTTGCGATAACCTCCTACTCAAAACCCTCCGCTCGAGGCTCGCGGTTTTTGAGAGGGAGTCATCCGTTTTTCCCTGTCGCGCTCCCAAAGCCGCGCAGGCCTGTCTTGGATCCGTGACCTGGGGTTCGCATTTAGAGCTCGAGGATGTGTAGTGCGAGCAGACAGGCCTTGCCCTTTCTCTCCCTCTCTCCCCCGAGCACCTGAGCGGGACTCCGCCCGTCGAATTTTCGCACGACTACCTGTGTCCCAGCCCGGAGGCACGCGAGGTGGTTTCCTTCGGACTGGATGATGTCGTGTTCACTGCAGCGTCCGACTCTCAGGATTTCGGGCCTGCCTTTAATCCTTCTTCCCACAAAGCCGTGTAGGACCACTTCCGCCCTTATTGGAAAATCCTACACGGCAGCTGGTCAGGCTGGCATGGCCCTTCATACCATGGCCATCCTCCAAGCCTATCAGGCGGACGTGCTAAAGGAGATGGACGAGGGCGACGGTTTGACACCAGAAGCAGGTAAGGAGCTGCGCAAAGCCATGGATTTGGCTTTACGAGCCACGAAGCACACAGCTTGCGCCATAGGACATTCTCACAAAAGGGAGTTCACCAGTAGGAGGAGCGACCAGGGTCATCCCCCACCCACCATGATCTGGGGAGCTCGTGTTCGTCCGTTTCCTCGCCAACATCCTCACAGGCACATCGACCCAAAGCGGCCCAACAAACCCTCTGCTTCGGCCACTTCGAGTCGCTCCTGACCCTCCGGTCAGAAAAAGGAGAGCTTCGACTCACGTCTGAGGCTGGGTCAGACCGCGCAAGCGTTTCTGCCCGCCTCTCACCAGCTCTCCTTATCCAGCTCTGTTACTTTCGCCACCCAGCATGCTTCGAAATACAGAACTGGCTGAAGGAAAGAGACGCTTTTTGCTTTCTCCCATCACGTCAGATTGGCTCACCATCCGCCACTCGTTCAGACGGAGACACATTCGGTCTTCTCCGGGAATCAGCACGCCCTATTTTTCCCACTCTGGCCGTGACATCTCCCACTCCGTGCCAGGACGCCACGTGCTCTCCTTTGCGGATGGCCACGCCTCCCTTCAAGGTTCAGCTCAACACCCTATCTCAGGTATGTCCACCGCACCTCAACACCCCACTTCCTCTGTCACATTTCTCCCACGAGAGGAAGCTTCTGCCAGGGGTATCATCCTGGGTCCTCCGCACAATTCAGTCCGGTTATACACTCCAGTTCTGTCGCAACCCCCTCGCTTCGACGGGTCATTCAAACTGTAGTAAACAGCGCCTCAGAGGCTTCTATTCTACAACAGGAACTTACTTCTCTCCTCCTCAAAGAGGTGATAGAGGAGGTCCCATTAGCGGAAGCAAAATGTGGCTTCTTCAGCCGTTATTTTCTGGTTCCGAAGAAGGACGGCGGACTACCCTCTACAGAGGGAAGTTCAAGATGCTAACACTCAAGACTATTTTGTTACAGATACGTGCGGAGGACTGGTTCGTTACGATAGACCTGAAAGATGCATACTTCCATATTCAGGTCGTCCGATGAAATTCCTCAGATTCACCTTCAAGGGGAGGGCTTATCAATACAAAGTCCTTCCCTTTGGCCTCGCCCTGGCACCGAGGATGTTCACGAAGTGTATGGATGCTGCTCTGGCCCCGTTGAGGCTCCAGGGCATCCGTATACTCAATTATCTGGACGATTGGCTCATCCTGGCCAACTCCATGGAGTTGGTAACTCGCCACAGAGATGTCGCTCTTCAGCACATTCAGTCTCTTGGTTTAAGAGTGAACACCGACAAGAGTGTTCCCACCCCAGCTCAGCAGACCACCTTCTTAGGAGTTCACCTGGATTCTGTTAGGACGCAGGCCCGCTTGGCTCCTGCTCGGATTTCCAGTAGTGTAACATGCTTGGCCCACTTCAGGCTCGGCCATCATGTTTCTGTGGGTACGGCCATCATATTTCAGGTGTCGCAGGCTCCTGGGTCTCATGGCCGCAGCTTCCCCGGTGCTTCCCCTGGGACTGCTCCACATGAGGCCCTTCTTCTGGTGGATGAAACGCTCAGGTGCTCGATCAACAGGATCAGCCCTTCGCCTATTGAAGGTGTCGTGCGGCTGCTTCTGCGCCCTATCAGTATGGCGGGACCCTCTCTTTCTTCGAAAGGGGGTCAATATGGGGGCTGTTTTCCGTCGCCAAATGATCTTGACGGACACCTCTCTAACCGGCTGGGGTGCGGTATTCGAGGGCAGACCGGCATGCGGGGTCTGGGAAGTTCTCTCTTGGCACATAAACTGCCTAGAGCTGAGAGCTGTGTCCCTGGCCCTTCGGCACTTTCTCCCCTCTCTCATGGGACATCATGTCATTGTCAGAACGGACAATATGGCGGTGGTGTCTCATATGAATCGCCAAGGGGGATCACGGTCACGCACCCTGGACAGGCATGCGTGCCGTCTCCTCCTGTGGGCTCAGGGCAAACTTCTGTCCCTGAGAGCAGTCCATGTACCCGGAGTCTTGAACCTCGCAGCAGATTACCTGTCGAGGCAGAAGCTCAGGTCGGGGGAATGGATGCTGAACCCTCAAACTGTATCTCAGATTTGGGAAGTGTTCGGCAGAGCGGAGGTGGACCTCTTTGCCTTGAAGGAGTCGTCCCAGTGCCGGCTCTGGTTTTCTCTGAGCTCCCCGGCTCCATTGGGGATAGATGCGTTCGCGCATCCATGGCCCAACCTGAAACTCTATGCATTCCCACCCATCAAACTGATTCCGGCGGTTCTGTGCAGGTTGAGAGAGAGCAGGGTCAGCCTCCTGCTTGTGGCTCCACTCTGGCCGTCCCAGACTTGGTTCTCGGAGATGGTTCTCCTTCTGGATTCTCCCCCTTGGGAGATCCCGACCAGAGAGGACCTATTGTCCCAGCTTCAGGACAGGATTTGGCATCCTCACCCGGAAATTCAGAAGTTATGGATATGGCCCATCAAGGGTCAGTAGCTCTAGACACTGGTCTTCCTGCTGATGTTCAGGAGACCATTGCGAGTGCAAGAGCTCCTTCCACTAGGAGGCTCTACTCCTCCAAGTGGAGGGTCTTTGAGTCATGGTGCTCGTCCCATGCGGTGGATCCAGTTAACTGCCTGGCGGGACCAGTACTGGAGTTCCTGCAAGAACAGTTTGCAGCTGGAGCAGCAGGTACAACCCTTAGAGTTTATGTTGCTGCTATCGCTGCTCGTAGGGAGTTGGATGAAGTTCCCCTAGGCAAGCATAGGTTGGTTTCGTCTTTTATGCGAGGGGTTAGGTGCCTGAGGCCAGCACGCTTCCCTGGTATTCCCTCTTGGAACCTCTCAGTTGTCCTGGAGGGGTTAACAAAGGCTCTCTTTGAGCCCTTGGAGTCAGCTCCGGAGCGGATTCTGACTCTCAAGGTTGCTCTTTTACTAACATTATCCTCCTTGAAGCGTGTGGGTGACCTACAGGCCCTCTTTGATAGTGGGTCCTGTATGGATTTTACTCCTGGTCTAGTCAAAGGAACCTTAAGACCTAGGCCAGGTTATGTGCCCAAGGTTTTGTCCACTTCGTTTTGTTCTCAGGTTGTCACCCTTCACTCTTTTCACCCTCCTCCTTTCGACTCGGAGGAGGATGAGAAGCTTAATTTGCTCTGTCCTGTCCGAGCTTTGAAGTGTTATGTAGACCGGTCTGACGGTTGGAGGAAATCTAACCAACTCTTGGTGTGCTTCGGTGCTGGCCGCCAGGCTTGCCGCGTCGAAGCAGAGGATTTCCCATTGGGTGACGGAGACTATCTCGCTGGCATATGAGGTGCGTGGTCTACTTTGGTATACCAGAAGTGTGGCTTCTTCTCAAGCGCTTTTTAGAGGGGCTCTTCTGGAGAATATTTGTGATTTTTGTCCTCCCCGCTCACTTTTGTGAGGTTCTATAGATTGGATCTCGACATGGCTCCGGGTTCGCATGTTCTATCTGCTTAATCCGGCCATGCAGGTTATCTGGTATTCTTTGAGCCAGATATGGCAGCGCTTTAGCTCAGCGTGTGTGGTATATCGTTCCCATTACGTCATAAAGTGACGCAGCGTCGAGTGAACCTATGAAAGAGAACGTCTCAGGTTGCTTGTGTAACCTATGTTCTCTGAGTAGGGAACGAGACGCCGCGTCCGCTGCCAAGCTCCTCGCGCTGCTGACAGGCCTTCCTTTTCGGCAGAGAAATCTGAGGAGCAGATGGCGCGCACGGCAGTATAAGGTGGCGACGTAAGAGCGTCGGGGCGGCGCCCGCGCTATCAGCCAATGAATTGGCTTGATTCTATAAGGGCTTCAGACACACCCAGAGGGCGTTCCCATTACGTCATAAAGTGACGCAGCATCGAGTGAACCTATGAAAGAGAACATAGGTTACACAAGTAACCGGAGACGTTTTATGGATGGTAACTGTAATGTTATTACTGAAATCTTGTTAGTAAAGTTACACTACTAGTTACTGCAAAAAGTAATAATATTACAGTAACATGCTACTAGTAATGCATTACTGCCCAACACTGAAAATAACTGGTTCGATTGGGCAAAAATTATTAGTTAATTGCCGGAAATTGTTTACAAATACTGCTAATGAGCATGGGGCAAGAGGGCAGAAACATCTCTGCCATGGCAGTGTGCCATCCTTTATTCCAGACTGGACACCATGTCCATGAAAGCTGACCCAATCTTCATCCAAACAACTGTTACACTGAAAGCTGCAAAACTCCATAATCAGGCTTCGTGAATTACCGTGAAATTTAATTTGTGACATTCTGTCAGTTCAATTATCTTTACGGAGTTGATGGCACTAAACATATCTGCTACGAAAAAAATAGTGACATTCTGCTGGGGTGTTGCATGAAGAAACAGTGTCTGAAAATGAGAGTTGTTTTCCACTTTTACTTTTTTTCTCTGTCTCCAAGAAGGGCATGTTCACTCCTTTTTGAGAAGACAGGAAGGCGATAAGACAACAGATGCAATAGAACAGGAAATGAGTCAAAACAACATCATCTGTGCGTGATATAATCTGTGTTGATGGCGAAGCTGATTTGTTGATCGGCAAGGGAGAAGTGTAATCGTATTTCACTGCTCCTTTTTTAGCATCTCATTTATTGTTCCATTCACAAACCAGGATCATAAAAACAACCTTATCTACCATATCTCCATTGCACGTCCAACTTATGTTGGCATATTAAAGAGATTTCAATTACCTCGGTATGAATTGCTGTTGGAGTAAATTAATTTCAAATTCAGCTAAATTAATAGTGACTCAAAATGATTGAATGCAGTTTAAAAACGTCCACGTTTAATGAAAAATCTCAATACAGCTTACAAGAAACATTCAGCAAAAATGGAGAACAATTTTTCAATTAAAACATTGCAGATGGTAAAATATAATAAAAGAGAAGTGCACAACGTTATTTACATCTGTCAAACATGCCAGATTCGTCACAGAGGCGCACTGTCCTCCAAATAAACCCTCCTTCAATATTTCATTTACACGACACTCAATTCCTTTCTGCCAAGTCTAATTAAAGCTCCATCTTTTCTTCTCCCTCTGACAGTCTGATAATGATGCTGAATGCCCCTGCCCATGGCATCTGTGTCACTTTAGATGAACGCAACCTTGCGCGTGGTGTCCCGGGGACCTTTTGCTCTTCAGGCCCTGCTGTAAGAGATCCGATCTCCTCTTCCACCCATTGTGAATTCTGCGGACCGCACTTCTCCGAATCTGTTTGCGACAGAACACAGCTCGCACTGAAATGTCACTTTCGTACTCGCTGTGTTTTGTCAGTTTTCACTTGACCTAAATCTGCGTCCAACTGTCTACTGGATTAATTATCTGTTTTTCAGTTGAATGAAAAGAGCACAGGCAGCAGGATTCATTGCAGTGTACAATTCTCCAACCCCCCCCGACAATGTGAAGCACAGCACAGCAACACAAAAGCAAAATAATCAGAAACACCATCGACACCTTCCATTGAAATGACTGATCAGTGGGATAGGAAATAAAAGAGTTTGCGAAAGTAATAACAGCGAGTCGCGTTTGGTTTATCACTGGATCTTTTTGTAGTCCAACTAAATATTTATGCCACATATTTGTCGATAAAACTAATTTCATTCATAAGACTTTACTGAATCTCCTCGTATAATAATGAAGAAATGAATTACATTCACATGCTAGAATAGGCTATACATATCATGGAAAAGTATAATCTTATATCTGAGAGAGTTTCATACGGTGGCTTTTCTTCAGAAGGTATAAAAGAGAAGAAGTCCCAGGGGTCGTATAATTACCAAAATGGTAATGATTCAATATCAGAGCAAAAAGTTTAGCTTTTTCTTACAATCACCACTTTTCATTTGAGTGCACGGCTGTCTTTTCAGTTTAGGTCAGTGTCCGTGTGTATCTGAAGAAAGACATATTCTCCTGAAATAAGTCCCAGGCTAATCTGGAAGCCTCCATCAGTAATGTCTCTCACATTTGAGTTTGGTATAGAGGTGACCCACTTCTTGAATTCATCCAAGACATGTTCGGCTGTGTTGATAGCATGGCACTGCGTCTCCATGAGCATCTAAGAAAACTGCTGTGGGTCTTAAGTAGCATTTACATAACATTATTATATAATCTGACCCTAATGCTATGAAAGGGTTTACAAAAAAGCGATAAATATTGTGTTCTGAGTTCTAGTTTTTAATACCACCAATACTCTCACTCACAGAGGTTTGGTATAACGTTATTTTGGTGGGCAAGCGAGATTTTGCATTGTACTGACAACACAGCGTCGTGTCTCATAGAGATGCTGAATCCTCATCGTGTCTCCTGCATGTCAATCTCATGCTTCAGAAAGCCTCGTATTCTTCAGCGTAAAGCTTTTGAAAAAAAAAACGAGTTGTTAGCCGAGGGGCAGTGAAGTAAGAGCATGATTCATATAGCGCCGCTTCTGTTCTTGGGATGTCTCACACCACGGTGGTCTCAGTCTGTAGGAAAGACTGGGCTCTGGAGTTCCGATGGAATTGGGCCATGTTTTCCGTGCCGTTCCTGGAGATGGACGAACTGTGCAGGCGGTAGTCGCGACCGATGTAGCGCTTTAAACGCAAACTCCGCCACTTTCTCTTGAGTTCGCTCTGGACCTGCAGAGCAGCCAAATATAAAATCCATTAGCACAGCCATACACAGCGTGGTAAGTCAACATGAAATCAAAACCCATTTAAACCCATTTATGTACAAACCCAAACCCATTTATGTACTCAATACACATTCCTTGACTCATTGTAATTTATCAGGGGTGTGTTTCCAAAAAGCATCGTTCGCCAACTATAGTCACAAGTTCTGTCGTTATCAACATAGTTCAACGAGTCTGTGTTTCCCGAAACCATAGTTCCAATGAACATTCACATACAGCATCGCAAAGTTGAGTGGTTGGAAATAAGCAAGCTGACATTCAGTACAATCTATATCAAATGTCATTTACATCTTTTAGTTTGTCAAGAGATTAAAGCACTTTTTTTTAATAAAGTGTGCATGTGCGTATGTGCTCTAGTATGTAAGTACGAGTCTATGATTGATTCTGGAAATAAAGCAAAATAACTGAGAAAAATTTTAATTATTTCACAGATGCCATGTCCATAGCAAAAAATCCATTATTTATGCTATTATTTTACCTCTTATCAGACGAACGTGATCATCTCTGAGCTCCGCCATAACTTCCGCTAAGTGAGGTCAAATACAAGCGTGGTCATAGATGTATACGTAGATTCCTTATTAGCGCCTGGACGGATCAGTAGAATGAGGCATCTACGATCGATATATCTATGACCACGCTCATATTTTACCTCACTTAGCGGAAGTTATGGCGGAGCTCAGAGATTATCACGTTCAACTGATAAGAGGTAAAATAATAGCATAAATACTCCTCGGTTTCTCACAGAAACTGATCGTTTCATTAGATAAGACCCTTATTCATCGTCTGGTATCGTTTAAAGCCCTGTGAAGCTGCACTGAAACCGTTTAGAGCCCATTGAAGTCCATTATATGGAGAAATATCCTGGAATGTTTTCATCAAAAACCTTAAAGGTCCCATGGCATGGCATTTTTCTATTATTTTATAATGTTTCCTGAGGTGTACTTATATTGTTAGTATGATTTTTACATCATAAAATGTCATAATTTAGAAATAAAAGGCATTTTTTCTATACTGCTGTTTGCCCTGTGGCTGAATGCCCTGCTTCAAGAGGCGTGTCTGCTGTGAGACTTCAGTAAAAAACGCCCACTGTTGTGATTGGCTGACATCTTTGCATTTTAAATGAGCGGAGGGGGCGTGGTTTAACGAGGCACGAGCCTGCCAGAGACGGATGGACCTGAGTTCACTTCTCATCAGTTCTCAGTCTCAGTTCAGGGTGAACTGTTGTAGTTACTAGCATATACTTCAGGTTATTAGTTTATTTCTAGTCGGAGGGGCTGTCACTCATGTCAGAAAGTTAGTAACTTTAATAAATGATGGATCAGCGCTGACTCGAGACGCAAACCGTTTAGAACGATTCAGTCCTATTTGGTGAACTGGTTCGGTTCACTAAAAAGAACCGATTCAAAAGAATGATTCTTTCGCGAACCGGACATCATGGAGACGGAGCGATTGCTAACAAAGTTATTTATAGTAACTTCTGAGTTATGAGAGCGCTGTCAGTCAGCGCGAGTTTATTGTGTTTGTATCTGAGAGTTCTGAATAAACACGAGTCCCAGTCACACCGAGTCCGTATTCATCATTATTCTACCAACTTTGTAACACATGCAATGTACCATTACAGCGAGATGAACGAGTTAGTAAGTGTTGAGTATAGCATTATTTCTAGATATGTTCCAATCATATGAATAGCGTCAGTGACGCGCATTGAGTAACGTTACACAGCGCAAACAAAGACACAACAACAGTAATCGAATGTAATCCAGTTTATTGTGGGGAAAGATGGCTAGCCTAGCCCAGATATGCTCATGCTTACCCCCCGTCTGCTTAATCTCACGCCGCGTTTGGTGCCTCCGCTGTGGGCCAGATGCAGTACTGGGGGTCGGGGATGTTGAAGGCCAACGGCCAGTGCAGCCCGAGCTTCGGCGTGTGTGAGGCCGATGTTGAGCAGAAACTCATGACTGTATGCACATTTTAGAACCGGTAGACGCGACGAGGACGTACAAAAACACTGACTCACAAGATAGAAAACACGAAAACACTGTTCTGTCTGGAGAGAGAGAAGCCGCAGCGTGTGCACGAATAATAAATAATTAGCTACACATAAGAGATCACTGATCACAGATCAGAAGGAACTGAAGAAAGACTTCTGTTTTCATTTGTACATCCAAACACTGAGAAACTGCCAGTGTTCACTCGTTCACAAGTAACGTTAATGATCTCGAGCGTTTGCATGGGCGTGGCAGATTCTCTGGGTGGAGGAGAGGGAGGTAACCGTTCCTGCTTGGACGTCAAAACAGGAGACTTCAGGATTGGCTCGTCTGGCCTGTCATTTTCTCAAAGGCAGAGAGAGACAGCCAGAACTCGGGTTTACACCGATCAACATTTCTATCCACTTGGGGACAATATTCAGGCTAGGGGAACTCATATTAATGTTGAAATACCTCATAAAATGAAAATTTTATGCCATGGGACCTTTAATATCTTTTCAACTGAAGAAACAAAGACATGGACATCTTGGATGACATGGGGGTGAGTAAATTATCAGCAAAAGTTTATTTAAAAGTGAACTAATCCTTTAAAATATGTCTATGCCATTGTGTTTCTAGATTCACACCAGTAATGATTTTTTCTAAGGCACGTTTATGAAAGCTACTTAAATGTCCAAATTTAACTATGTGTTGGAAATGTTTCATGTCGACTTTAACTAGGAAGGAATACAGCTCTGTTCCAAAACCTAGTGAGCTGTCTGAGGAAGCGGTAGCATTTTAAGGCATCATGTAGCCCAGAAATGAAGGGTGTAGCAATTTATTCATATTGCCTAGATACCTTGTCCTACCTAATCCTAAAATGCATTGCTACAAGCTCAGTGAAAATGGCAAAACCGGTATCCAAGGCAAGAGAAATGTTGATCATAAATAAAGAATATTTCATTTAGTATTGAAAAGCATTGCTAAAAATTTTCAGTGTAATGAAAAATGGATTATTTAACCCAATAATGTGTGTGTGTGCTGTGCATTTTAATACTTATTACAATATCTTGCTTATTGTAGCAACATGCAACATCAAAGTCTAGCACTATTTGTGTTGCTGCTTATGTAAAGTGTTCCTTGAGGTCTCATGCCTATTTAGGCAGTCGTTTTTGGAAAAGAGCTGAAGTGAGATCTGACAATAAGACTGATAAGACTGCACACTTACCTCACTATTCAAAAAACAATATAAAATCGCAACCACCAAGCCCTGTGAAAGAAACATAGAGAGTTAATGTAAATTCTGTTTAAAAGTTTGGGGTTGGTAAGATTGAAAAATATATATATATTTTGAAAGAAGCATCAATAAAGTAGACCAGTTTTCTACTTTATTATATATTATATAATATAACTTATTCCTGTGATGGCAAAGCTGAATTTCCGGTCTCAAGAAACATTTCTTATTATTATGAATAGAAAGTTCAAAAGAATAGCATGTATTTGAAATAGAAATCTTGGTCACACTTTAGATTAGGGTCCAATGCTCACTATTAACAAACTATTAACTATGACTTTTGCCTCAAACTCCTAATTACTGCTTATTTATAGTTAGTAAGGTGGTTGTTAAATTTAGTTATTGGGTAGGATTAAAGGATGTAGAATATGTTTATGCAAAATTAGGTATTAATATGTGCTTTATAAGTACTACTAACAGTCAATATCCTACTAATATGCATGCTAATAAGAAACTAGTTAATAGTGAGAATTGGACCCTAAACTAAAGTGTTACCGAAATCTTTTGTGACATTATAAATGTCTTTACTGTTACTTTTGATCAATTGAATGTGAACACTTAGGTATATTCCTCACCTGAAAGGATCCCAGGCCAAGGTCAAAGAATATTTTGTAGTTTTCCATCTCTCCATTTTCTTCTATGATGTAAACGAAAACAACATAGTTGATGCCAAAGAGCGGGATCAAGAGAAGTGTGGACTTGGCCAACCTCCTGAAAACAGAAAGAGGAGTTACAGGATTTGGACCGAGTGATAAGGAGGTATCCCTAGTGTTATGATAGCATGCCAAGTTTTGTCAAATGGACCGTTATTTCCAAGCACACAATGGAGAGCTCCTAACTGGGAAAAGCGCATCTGGGAGAGCCTCTAGTGCATTAGCGACAGGGCACTCAAACGCAGAACGTGCCACTCTCAGCAGAACAAAAACTCAGATCGATACAAATTGCGACATAAATATTTCACCCCCATTTCAATGCAAACACATTTAGCACTCCACAATAGATAGTGGAAGACTTGGATAAAAATGGAAAGCAGCCATCCATTTTTCAGAGATTCGTGCTAGAATGCAACTCCTGGTAAATTTAAAAGGGAGATCTCTCAGCTATGACCTGAATAGCACATAAGAGGATTCAACCATGGCGGCTGATGCCATGTTTGCAGAATAGAATATTAGTTGGCATCCATTTGCAATACCTGTACTGAGACTGATCGTTTCCACCAACATCAGGACACCTCAGTTTTTGGACGAGGATTCGAATGATGCTGATGAACAGAATAAAGTTTAACTGCAGAACACAGAAAGGAAGAGAATAAGATTTTATATCATTCCTCTTTTATACAATGACATTATCCAGACTAAACATTGCCACGGAATCCTGTTCTCTGGATCTGACACAAGAAGTTATCAAAACATGCTGTAAGAAAACCAGATTACAGGATTATTGCAGACACTGTAACATGTGAAAATGTGCAGTAGCTGCCTTAAAGGAACAGTTCACCCAAAAATGAACATTCTGTCACTATTTACTCATCCTCAAGTCATTCTAAACCTATATGACTTTCTTTCTTCTGTGTAAAAAAACAAAACAAAAAAAAAACTCAGTGTTCCAGAGTTGTGGATTAGAGTGCAGTGGAGCAAGAAAAATGAGCAATAGTGAAGAAAATTCAGCGCTCACGACCAGAGCGATGTGCACTTCTTATCATAGGTCCACCACACGGTAATATAATTATTCAATTATCTTGCTTCCTCAAAGTTTTTCCATATAGCCCAACACAGCGCTAAATCTACATTAGCCTAATATCAGTCCACGCATAGGCTTATCGCCTCGTTAGTAGTGAGTGACTTACAAGCTGTTACCAAACTATGATCACTAAAACATCGGACACATCGCCTGAATTAAAAGAGAAATAAAATGATTTCATCCGATGT
Source organism: Romanogobio albipinnatus (assembly GCA_023566225.1). NCBI lineage: Eukaryota > Metazoa > Chordata > Actinopteri > Cypriniformes > Gobionidae > Romanogobio > Romanogobio albipinnatus. The sequence goes on along the minus strand of CM042260.1, from coordinate 30,363,995 downwards.
TTAAAGTGAATAAAACAGACTTGACAGCCTGTAACGCTTAACTGAAAGACCGGATAGTTGCAGCTAAGTGCAAACAAAACTCACGTAGGCGATCAGACGTTTCACATGGGGTTTTATTGTCAGCGTCGTTCCCACGCACACATGCGATGCTTGCTCACAGCTCGCGCTCCATCTACGGACTGCCCACAAAGCCCACTCATCAGCAAGTGCGTTCCGCCTTAAAGGAGCAGTACCTAATTCTACTCGTTACAAGCCCTTACTGGAACTTTGTACTCTCGTTGCAGTTGTGTGTGTGTGTGTGTGTGTGTGTGTGTGTGTGTGTGTGTGTGTGTGTGTGTGTGTGTGTGTGTGTGTGTGTGTGTGTGTGTGTGTGTGTGTGTGTGTGTGTGTGTGTGTGTGTGTGTGTGTGTGTGTGTGTGTGTGTGTGTCGGTGAGTTGCGCGGTGGACCAATCCAGTAGTGGTTTTATTACTTAAACAATTATTTTAATTCAGTGTAGCCTATATAATTATATTATAGATATATTATAGAGTGTAGAGTAAAAAATTCTGACCAAATTTAAGATTTTACTTTTATTTATTAATTTTATTTATATTGTCAATGTCATTTATTTATATGGTTTGGCATGCTGACCAGAAAGATTTTTTTTTTATTCTATTTTTGTTTATTGACAAACATTATCTTTAAAGCACTTTAACTTTTCATTTGCAGTCAGCAGAGCCAAATGTTATATCATTACAGTTCTAGATTTTACTATAGATATTTATTTTATATATTCTATTTATATTCTACTCTACCTCAGTTTTTAAAATTGTTCACCTGTTTGTGAAGTGTTTGTCATGTTTTGACAATAAAGGATAGTTAACCCACTATTAACTGTCTGTTTTCTACATCTTTCACTCAGGAGCAAAAATATGTCTTTAAACTAAAAAAGAAATAAAGATTTGACATTTATCGTGATAATTATCGATATCGACTGATATGGAAAATTATATTGTGATAATGTTTTTGGGCCATATCGCCCAGCCCTATACAAGACCACTGATAATCTCCCTCGATCTGGGGCTCCACGCAAGATCTCACCCTGTGGGGTCAAAATGATCACAAGAACGGTGAGCAAAAATCCCAGAACCACACGGGGGGACCTAGTGAATGACCTGCAGAGAGCTGGGACCAAAGTAACAAAGGCTACCATCAGTAACTATGCCGCCAGGGACTCAAATCCTGCAGTGCCAGACATGTTCCCCTGCTTAAGCCAGTACATGTCCAGGCCCATCTGAAGTTTGCTAGAGAGCATTTGGATGTTCCAGAAGAGGATTGGGAGAATTCCATATGGTCAGATGAAACAAAAATATAACTTTTTGGTAAAAACTCAACTTGTTATGTTTGGAGGAGAAAGAAGTTGCATCCAAAGAACACCATACCTACTGTGAAGCATGGGGGTGGAAACATCATGCTTTGGGGCTGTTTTTCTGCAAAGGGACCAGGACGACTGATCCGTGTAAAGGAAAGAATGAATGGGGCCATGTATTGTGAGATTTTGAGTAAAAACCTCCTTCCATCAGCAAGGGCATTGAAGATGAAACGTGGCTGGGTCTTTCAGCATGACAATGATCCCAAACACACCGCCCGGGCATCGAAGGAGTGGCTTCGTAAGAAGCATTTCAAGGTCCTGGAGTGGCCTAGCCAGTCTCCAGATCTCAACCCCATAGAAAATCTTTGGAGGGAGTTGAAAATCTGTGTTGCCCAGCAACAGCCCCAAAACATCACTGCTCTAGAGGAGATCTGCATGGAGGAATGGGCCAAACTACCAGCAACAGTGTGTAAAAACCTTGTGGAGACTTACAGAAAACGTTTGACCTCTGTCATTGCCAACAAAGAGTATATAACAAAGCATCGAGATTAACTTTTGTTATTGACCAAATACTTATTTTCCACCATAATTTGCAAATAAATTCTTTAAAAATCAGACAGTGTGAATTTTTTTCTCATTCTGTCTCTCATAGTTGAAGTGTACCTATGATGAAAATTACAGGCCTCTCTCATCTTTTTAAGTGGGAGAACTTGCACAATTGGTGGCTGACTAAATACTTTTTTGTCACTGTATATCTTATTCACAGAAGTCATACAGGTTTGGAAAAACATGAGGGTGAGTAAATGATGACAGAATGATCAATTTTGGCTGAACTATCCCTTTAAGGAGTTCCTACAAAAATAATATCATGAGTTTGATTATCAGAAAACATTCAGATTAATAAAATGTATGCCTTGAAAGCACCCAATTTTTTGGGGATCTGGTCTTCAAATCGTCTCCAATTTCCATCTTCCTTAAATCCATCAGACAGATAGTAAAAACAAAAGAGGGCACCTGTTTCTGTTCCTCATAATTAATCCCACCATAAAAACCAAAACCAAAACCAAAACAAACAGAACATCTTGGCCAAAGGTTCATCGACCAGTGGCATTCTGGGTAGCAGAGAGATGTAGATACGTGTTAGATGGTGCACAATGCTCTGTATGAGTTAAACACATGGATTACCAGAATCGAGTGTGTTTGCCAGAAAAACATATGACGATTTTTTTATTATTATTTCATTCCTATGCTCGTGGGCTGAGTAACAGTTTGACCTGGATGCATTCTGGCAAAGCTGTCAAACACGGCCATTGTGCTGTCCAAAGACATTTGATCTTTTACAGATGAGGGTTTACAAAATGGAAATGGCACAGCAGACACAAGAGAGAGCCCTAGCACGTGTGCTGAGAGAGGCACATGTGACAGCGTGTTTGCTCGCTTTTCCTGACATGCCTGCGCTCATGTCTCATCCAGGACATGGAAACTGTCCGTGAGACTCAGCACATCCCTGTGCCTGCTTTGCTGGCAGAATCCCTCCCTGCCTGACATAATGCATACAGTATGAGGCTGGTCTCAGTGCGTTTATAAGTACTGGTGTGAGGTTATACTCACAATGACAGATGCCATGATTGGCCAGTTGATCACCCGCCAGGGAATCGGAGCATCATTTCTCTCCCAGCATCTATTAAGAGGAGACATCAAAGAGTTACAAGTGCTTTCATAACAGCAGTAGCAAATGGGAATGCGTTTCATCTTCTTTTGCCTCATTTTAATCTCTTAAGTTTAAATATCTGCTATTAAGAGTCTCATGCAAGTTCTGTCACCGTCTGATTATGCTGTGCTCAACTGCTCACCCTGTGTCCTCGAGGTAAATCCTACACACGATCCATGAAATCACAAACACGGTGGGGAATCCTGGGGAAAGGAGAGGGAATTATCAAATATCAAGAGACCTAGTGGTGACATTCCTTCATGTATAATAAATGTAAATATAGGCGAGAGAGAGACACAGACACACAGACAGACAGAGAAACGATAGATAGATAGATAGATAGATAGATAGATAGATAGATAGATAGATAGATAGATAGATAGATAGATAGATAGATAGATAGATAGATAGATAGATAGATAGATAGATAGATAGATAGATAGATAGATAGATAGATAGATAGATAGATAGATGCAGACGGACGGAGATGGATGGATGGATGGACGGACGGATGGAATAGATAACAGACATGTGGACAGACAGACAGACGGACGGATGGATGGATGGATGGATGGATGGATGGATGGATGGATTGACGGATAAAAGACATGTGGACAGACCAAGAGACTGTTAGACAGACAGACAGACAGACAGACAGACAGACAGATAGATAGATAGATAGATAGATAGATAGATAGATAGATAGATAGATAGATAGATAGATAGATAGATAGATAGATAGATAGATAGATAGATAGATAGATAGATAGATAGATAGATAGATAGATAGATAGATAGATAGATAGATAGATAGATAGATAGATAGATAGATAGATAGATAGATAGATAGATGCAGACGGACGGAGATGGATGGATGGATGGATGGACGGACGGATGGAATAGATAACAGACATGTGGACAGACAGACAGACGGATGGATGGATGGATGGATGGATGGATGGATGGATGGATGGATGGATGGACGGATAAAAGACATGTGGACAGACCAAGAGACTGTTAGACAGACAGACAGACAGACAGACAGACAGACAGATAGATAGACAGATAGATAGATAGATAGATAGATAGATAGATAGATAGATAGATAGATAGATAGATAGATAGATAGATAGATAGATAGATAGATAGATAGATAGATAGATAGATAGATAGATAGATAGATAGATAGATAGATAGATAGATAGATAGATAGATAGATAGATAGATAGATAGATAGATAGATAGATAGATAGATAGATAGATGCAGACGGACGGAGATGGATGGATGGATGGACGGACGGATGGAATAGATAACAGACATGTGGACAGACAGACAGACGGACGGATGGATGGATGGATGGATGGATGGATGGATGGATGGATGGATTGACGGATAAAAGACATGTGGACAGACCAAGAGACTGTTAGACAGACAGACAGACAGACAGACAGACAGACAGATAGATAGATAGATAGATAGATAGATAGATAGATAGATAGATAGATAGATAGATAGATAGATAGATAGATAGATAGATAGATAGATAGATAGATAGATAGATAGATAGATAGATAGATAGATAGATAGATAGATAGATAGATAGATAGATAGATAGATAGATAGATAGATAGACCAACAGAAAGATAAAGTGATAGGAGAGTGTTAGTAAATAGCATCTCTGCTCGGACACCTGCTGATAAATCTGTTACTTTAGTTTCCTGTTGGGAGGTGGGCCACTATCTCTAGACAGAAGAAGAGCTGGAGAGGAAATGCTGGTAAACAGAACATGATTAAAGGGGCCATGTTAGTCGTCACTGTCGTGATGAAAGAGAAGCGCAATGAGGTGTTGATATGATGAGTCTAGCAAGCCACGCCCAAGCCTGTGCTCTAGCAATGAATGAAGATCCGGCTCTCCTTTCTCTCGCCTGGAAACTCCAGGGATGCATCAAACTACAAAGACATACTAATACATAATGTACGACAAACAGACCGAACAAGACCGGTGGCGTGTCATATTGTTCCTTCACTGTTTTTCCTCTGAGTAGTGAGCGACATCTATTCAGAAGTGTTTGAATGAATTAAGGAAGAGACATTCAGTGCTACACCGTGAAGAGGTGTGTGTTATCAAATGATTTTCTATGCACGCATCTGTTCGTGTCAGACGGGATGAAAGCAAACGCATCAAATGCAGTGGGAAGTGGAACATTTCTAGGCTTCAGACTCGAATAATCCTTTATTTACTCAAATACCTGCTTGTATGTGAAAACACTGACATGAATAGCATTAAGACTGAAAAGTGATTTTGAAATAGTTCTAAAGGTTAACAAAGGATTTTGGGAAAAGGAAACAGCTTATAAAGGTCAGTGTTTCTAATGAAGACTTACCCCATCCAATGAGGAGATAGATGATGAAGTGTCTGTTCTCAGAGAAGATGACCATCAGTAGGGTATGTAAATACAGACCTTCCACCAGCAACCAGTAGAAGTTTGCCATGATGAAATAGTTGAAGATGATCAGGCTGACCTTGCAACCAATCTAAACACAAGCACAGAGAGCAGCACTGTGTACTAAACATCTCTGAAACACCAAAGGCTGTGACAAGCAAACGTGTAAAGATTTGGGGTTTAACGGTTTGCAGCGACAGAAATAACCACCTTTTAAAACTTTAAAGCATCAAATGTGTTTAGTTGACTATGCATGTTTTGGCTAAGCTCAGTTCAGACCCTTAAAGGTGAAGTGTGTAATACTATGCATGTTTTGGCTAAGCTCAGTTCAGACCCTTAAAGGTGAAGTGTGTAATTTTTTCGATGTTAAAAATACTGTCTCATATCTCAGTTTAATGTGCTTAGACAGCTGAAAGTAAACCATTTGTAATGTTGGCTTCCTGAAAAGTATTAGCACTTTCAAACATTGCTATGTTTGTTTGAGCTGTCAGGTATGCCAACTTCTGGTTTAACAAATGCTGTGAAATTGAGGTTGGGATTATGGGTGACGTAGTGTTGGGAAACAATTTCTATTTTTAGTGTCACTTGTTGTGCAGAAATTACACAGTCCTGTTCAAAAGTTTGAGGCCGGGAAGATTTTTTGAAACCGATACTAGTATCATCTTTGTGTAAGTACTACACTTTCAGTCTATAGAGGGTATGCTCGTGACGTCACCATTGGCCGGAGTGACGGCAGTTACTCCCACTGAGTGGCAAAAAGACTGAGAGGCAGCATTGGTTTTTAGCGTGAAACACACAAAACACATCTAAAATGGGAAAGAGCTTTGACATCGACTGTATAGATTTGAAAAGAAATCTGAGGTATATTTTCACAGACTTCCGAAAGCTACCAGAAAAGAGATGCAAATGGATCGCTGCAATTCACAGGAACAACTGGCCTCCAGGCAGCGAAACACGGATTTGCAGTTATCATTTTAGGCCTGTCAAAGTACCATCCACATGGATGGCAGGACCCAAGGTTTCCCAGCAGGACATTGCCCAAAGCATCACACTGCCTCCGCCGGCTTGCCTTTTTCCCAGAGTGTATCCTCGTGCCATGTGTTCCCCAGGTAAGCGCTTCGGTTACTTACGTAACCTCGGTTCCCTGAGAAGAGGGAACGAGTATTGAGTTTAGCTAAACGCTGGGGGAATTTCCTCTTGAGCATCTCGCCATAGGTTCCTGCAGTTGCAGTGGTACAGCCAATCAGCACGCAGCTGCTTCCTGCTGAGAGCTGTGCAGCTGCACTGCGTTATACATGGTATTTTTAGGATAAAAATTTGCTTCAAAACCTCGAGGAAAGGAAAATCCCCTAGCATTTAGCTAAACGCAATACGAGAGTACTCTCGAAAGGGAACTGTGATTCATCAGACCAGGCCACCTTCTTCCATTGCTCCGTGGTCCAGTTCTGATGCTCATGCCCGCTGTTGGCGGTGGACAGGGGTCAGCACCCTGGCTGGTCTGCGGCTATGCAGCCTCATACACAACAAACTGCGATGCACTGTGTATTCTGACACCTTTCTATCAGAACCAGCATTAACTTCTTGAGAAATCTGAACTACAGTAGCTCATCTGTTTGATCGGACCACACGGGCCAGCCTTCACTCCCCACGTGCATCATGACCCTGTCATCGGTTCACCACTGTTCCTTCCTTGGACCACTTTTGATGGATACTAGGTACTGATAATAGGTACTGACCAATGCAGACCGGGAACACCCCACAAGAGCTGCAGTTTTGGAGATGCTCTGACCCAGTTGTCTAACCATTACAATTTGGCCCTTGTCAAACTAGCTCAAATCCTTACGCTTGCCCAATTTTCCTGCTTCTAACACGTCAACTTTGAGGACCAAATGTTCACTTGTTGCCTAATATATCCCACCTACTAACAGGTGCAGTGATGAAGAGATAATCAGTGTTATTCACTTCACCTGTGTAATGTTATGCCTGATTAGTGTATTAATATAAGTGATCACCTGGATTTAGACCTACCTATATTGCATTTGTTGTCAATGACAAATAAGAAAAATAATAATTTTAAGCAAAAGAGTTTTAAAATGCATTTGTATGTCCAAAAAATGTATGGTGTTGATTCATATTGGTTTTAAAGCTTTTAAGACCATATATTAATTTAAAATAATATATTCATTTAAAATAATATACATATACAATATACATATGAATTATTGTAAAATGCATATCACATGGTACATTTCTTTCCCTTTTCCATGTATTGCCCTTTTAGTCCAAATACATAAACGGACACTTTTCTGTGTTCAGAACACAGTTTTGAGATCGATAAGGAGTTTATATGTTTTTATTTTTATTTATTATTATTTGTATACATTATATAATGGTTTACATTTATATTTCTTCATTTTGCAATTGCAATGGGAATTGATACTTTTAAATGTAAATTTGCTGGTCGCACCACTCAAAAAGTCAATTGAATTTCAAAAAAATTAAGAGTATCTTATAAAGGAAATATTGTAGATCAATTTGATATGTGACATGTATTTATACTTTTTTTTTTGTGTGTGGAAAATAATGAATTCGGACACAAAAAATACATGTCATGTCATTGACCCTATAAAGCGTTCACAGGCCAATTTGCTTTATGTATTTCCCCAGCATCGAAATCAGGCACGTATAAATGTCAGGAAACACGATCCTGGCTGCATGTAAATATCCATGGATCACTGGATCTTTGGTAAATTGTAAGGAACATTATATCGGGTCAAACCTTTAATTTAAACAGAAAATTGTTTGTTTTACTGGTTTAGTTTCCCCTATTAACTATTATGCAGCGGGCTCTTTTGCCACTCAGTCTGGCTGAGGGGGCATATTCTGGCGGGAAAGTGATGTCAATGCATACCCTCTATAGGCACATAGTGTTTCTTTACAAAGTGACATCGCCATCTACTGGCCTGGAATGCACAATGCAGCATTTTCTGTCATTTTAGCAGATCCATGTGAATGGGGATCGTTTTGACAACGTTGCCGTCTGTACGTGAAAAATGCACAGGAAAAACGTTTCTGTTTTTAGTACATCATTGTCGTGTAAACGTACCCTTAATTACATGAATACACTGGTGGAACTTCTGCATGGATGGAGTCACTCACCAGTGATGGCTGCTTTGTACATTCTACGTTCTCGTGGGAAAACAGAATGGCATCTTTGACCAGCACAGCGATGGCCCTCAGTATGAACGAGAAGAACAGGTTGAGATGGATGTAGTTCCTGGTGCAGTGGAGTTTTCTGTTGGAGCGTGACAGTGCTGTAAATAAACATGGCCTCTTTCTATTTGAATTGTGCTTATGGTTAGTTTGTGAGAAAAATGCAGACGTCTTAAGCACTGTTCCATTCATCACATCTCCAGACAACATCTTAAATTAATAATTTCATTCCAGCTAGATAAACACTATCGGGTTAAAGCCGTGCGCCAAGCATAATGTTTATCCTCAATGTCAGAAAATGTAAAATATAGTCGTTCAGAAGTCTGCCAAATTCGACTCCTCAATGATTACAATTAATATAAGGCAGGCTCATCCATCCATACAAAGTGTGCTGTAATATAAAGCAGGCACAACTACTGGAACTATTTAAGGCTCTGTTTCAAACCTGAACAGACAGAGAATGGTGCTGCCGGTGATAAGTGCGATGAGAGAGAGGCTGTGTCCGAGCGTGTAAAGGGTCTTCATCACTGTGTAGAAAACAAGCTGGACAGAGAGAGAAACAGAGTATGAGAAACAATTCGTATTTGCAAAACAATTTTCGTATTATTCAGTTGGTTAAGACACCACACTTAAAATTCAACTATTCTCTCTAAGAGATTTACACCATTAATGCATTTGTGTATTGTGCCACTAAAAAACATGATTTTTTGATATTTAAGTTGCCTGATTATTGTAGGCAAAAAGATGATTTTAGGTACTGTAAAAGTGTTTTTCTAAATCACTCAATAACATGTCTACATTTGGCTAGTCCAATCATGTTGCACATTTTCTAGAACATTTAAATTCTGTCATCACCCTCCCACGCTCATGATGCATAAAATCATACTTTTTTTTCTAGTAGAACAAAATGTCAAAGCTGCCATTTCCATATAGCAGAAATACATGCATAATAGTAGCACAGTTGCAATTTCACTTGGTTTCATAAAAAAAGTATTCTGTACAATCATTTCATTTACATGAAAAATATTAAAATAATATAGAGCACACAGAGCAATATCATGTTTTTTGGACAAATCCAATGGCTAGCATGGACAAGTACCACAGTATTCAACTACCTTGAAGTACTATGTAAATATTATGGTGCATGAATATGGTATTCATTCAGTACCATGGAAGTTATAAAAGTATCATCCTAGTTTTACCTTTTGAGCATTGCAACATGGCACCACTATGGTACTTTTTTACACATTTGACATTAAACAAAAATCACACCCCAACCAAACCATGTTACATTGTGTAATTCTTATATCCCTACCAATCTTCCTTCAATCAAATAACTTTTTTTTTAAAAAGTCACAGATTTATCCCACTTTCTCGAAAGCTATTATCTGTTTGAACTCAATTTGAGATAAAAATAAGGTTTTTGTGTATAATCACTTTTAAAATGTCAGCACCATTTCTATACTAAACGAATGATTACAGCAATAAGTCTGAAAAATAAAACATATAATTTACATTTATACCAACATTCATTGTGCTTAAAGGGCTAGTTTACCCAAAAATAAAAATTCTGTCATCATTTACTCATTTTCAAGTTGTTCCAAACCTGTATACATTTCTTTGTTGCTGTACTCAAAGGAAGAATGTTTGTAACCAAGCAGATCTCGTACCCCATTGACTACCATAGTAGGAGATCTGCAGGGTGAGTAAATTATGACAGAATTTACTTTTTTGGGTGAACTATCCCTTTAAGCTCTGTGCCATGTTTTAAACGTGATTAAATAATGTACACAAGCTACATGTGAATTCTCTCACGGATCAAGAATCACAGGGTGACTAATAACCATGGAAATGGCTTGGACAGGCGGCTGCTTGGTGGTGGAAGAGTGTGATGAAGCTCAGACAGACTCAACCCCCATAAACAGCATTCTTTCAGTATGACTTACTACCTGGCACACTGGAGCCACGGCACCCACTCAACAACATCAACAACACCAGGAACATTCCTCCTGCGCTACTTCAGTCTGAAATTGACTGAAATTCTCACAAATTCAGCGTCAGATGAATATTTTACAACTTTTGTTTATCTGTACATTAAGAATGTTTTTGTCTGTGTGCGTGCATGCATGTAAGTGTTTGTGCTTTTGTGATCGTATAACATTACATTACAAAAATAAATCGTTTATTGTGTATTTGAAATTCATAGTTAGCATTTTATGTATCATAAATAAACACAATTAAAAAGTTCACAAAAATTATTGGAAAAGACAAAAATGTTCTGTTCACAAATAATAATTACTTGATTTTATTAACGTCACAATTAGGCAAAGTTGTAATTCATATAAATTATTTTCCCACAATAAACATTGAAATGGTTTAGATTTTTTTTTTTTTTTTTTTTTTAGAACTAGGATTAAAATAAAAAAAATCTATAAATAAAAGGCATTTGAAAAGAATGAAGGCATGGTAACAAGTTTCCAAGAGTTTTAAATTAAAATAAAAAAAAAATGATTCCTGTTAAAGGTGGGGTAAGCAATATTTCAAAAATGCTTTAGAAAAGTGTCTCAGGCCGAGTACCAAAACAAACTTGTAGCCAATCAGCAGTAAGGGGCGTGTCTACTAATGATGGGGAGAAGAGAGCGCTTAGTGCACGTCATTATTCTAAAGACACAACACACAGGACAGACATTAGCCGAGCAACGAGAGATGGCAGATAAAAACAAAAGTGGAAAATGTCTGTGGAACAAAAGAAGGCTTACAATCAGGCAAGAAGTAGGACCCATGTAAATATCGGATCAGTTTTCCAGCGCTGGAGAGAACTCAAGGAGCGCTAAGGTCTGCAATCGGACGCAGAGGTTGCTTTATTTGTTCTCGATAGGTGAGTAACATTGGTTCTCATAAACAACTCGATAGCACGAGCACGACAGTCCAACAAACAAATATATTACAATAATGACAAGATTAGAAGGTTATATCGATCACAAAAAGATATGTGTATGTGTGAGGCAGAGCTATCAAAATAGGGGCGAGACCCTTTTGGGGTAGGGGCGTGTTTGTTTTGGTGATTTGAAATATCAACATTACCAGATATTGCTTACCCCACCTTTAAATTTAGTTACTTACTAGCCTATAATCTGTGAATAATTACACGCAAATAACCTTTAACCAAACCCTATTCCTAACCCTATAGTAAGTACATGTAGTTATTTAATATTACTCAGTACTTAAATGTATAATTACACTGTAACACAGACACCTTAAAACAAAGTGTAACCAAAATCTATTAGTTTAAACAGAAATGTGTCAGAAAAATTCTCTCTATACAGAAGTAAATCCATTGGTTGCCTTTTTTTGCTATCTTTAAAGCATACAATATTTCATACTAGGCCTGCTGTAAAACATCATCCATAAACAACAAGTGATGTGCAGGTTAACTGAGCTGTAGCGGTTAAAAGGAAGAGACAGAAACCAGCCTCTGTGCTGGCTTTAGATGCGATGAGGGACTGTTTCCTTCTTTAGACAGTCTCTTATTTATTGTTGGATGTGATATGTGTTTCAGAGAATGCCCATGGAAAACTTCTGGTGAACTTCAGATTAAAAGTGACACTAATATGGCACTTGGACCTCAACAAGGCCTAGGAAAAGGTGAGCATTATTTAGACAATGTCTAAGTAGTCTATTTAGACTTTAAGGTGATGTGTGTAATTTTTTTATGTTAAAATACTAGGTTGATTATCTTGAAAAGTGCACCTCAAGGTGGTGATGTCTGATACACTATGATGACGTGATATTTCACTAATAATTACCACAGGCATAGAACAAACTAATACACAAGTAGCATTAGCAAAACTCGCATTAGCAAAAAACGATTTACTGCAGAGCAGTGTTTTATCATAATCAAATATTACTGTCACTGATGCTGGATCCGGTGAAAAAGCTGTCAGCAATCAAAATATTGCAGGATATGGTTGAGATGTCAAATATGAGCCAGATGCTGAATGTACAGGGGAAATGAGCTCTGACGAGGACAGTGATGATGGTAAAAAAACATCTGCTCAAATTTAACCCTTTAACCCAAGTTCCAAAAAGGATTGCCATACACTCTAAAAAAAAAAGGTTCTATATGGCACCAAAACTGGTTCTTTGTTGTGATCATAGGGGAACCACTTTTGGTGCTATATAGCACCATATCTTAACATGTTCTGTATATGGTAGCAGTGCTATATAGCACCTTAGTTAGCGGTGCTATATAGCACCTTAGTCAAAGAACCGGTGAAGAACCTCTGAAGAACCACTGAAGCACCAAAATTGGTGCTATATAGCACTTAAAAAGGTTCCCCTATGATTACGAGCCAAGAACCATTTTTGGTGCCATATAGAACCTTTTTTTTTTAGAGTGTATTGGTAACGCAAAATTTTTTATTTTATTCTTTTGTAATAGTTTTTAAAATATCAGGAGAGTTTTATACTATTGCAGCAGTTAGAGATCCATCCGTGTTAGAAATAGTTCCGGGTCACTAAAGACCCGAATATGTAATAATGATTGGCAAACATTTATGCATTTAAGTGATGCAGAAATTATACGCAACAAATCAAAGCCAGAAGCTATTTTAAGCCTATGTGATTAGTAAATGATTTAATTTGAATACAACCTACACTCTAATGTACTAATTTAAGTGTGAAAGACAAAACTGGTCCTATCCGGCAATAGCGCTTGCAGTGGACCCTAAAACGAATATCAGGTGTCTTTTTAAAGAGAATCAATAGCCCAAGGTTAGAAGATCAATGTCCGATTTAATTCGTCAATGGGCTTGTTTTAATTTCTTTGAAGTGGCCCAGGGCAGGACTTCTTTGAAGCGAAGCAGTATGGGGCTCAAGAAATCAGGTTTCAGACAGGTTTTGATCAGTGTTCTTACTAACGCCTTAGGAGGATGACTTCAGTCATCGCTGCTAATTTCCACGAGAGAACTCTGAGAGGATGGGAATGTGCCCTCTGCTACTGTCTCTCTACCCTTCAGGAAATTGCTTTAATGTTTCATTTCCCCCGACACAGGATCAGAATGAAAAACAGGGGGGACGAACTGTCCCCTCATCGCTCAAACGAGCAGAGTCAACTGGGCACCATCCCAAACCACACCGCTGCCAACCATCTTACTGCAGAGCACGTGCAGAACTCTGGGTGATGTCAGAAGTCCACTGATGATAGTTATGATGGAAAACATTTCTAGGGAGATGTACTGCCTCTCTAAACATTAAAGAACAATACACAGGTACAATAAAACAGGATTTTCCTAACTCTTTTGAAATGAAAGTGATTGTATGGCCCACTCTGATAAATGAGGGTGTTAATCACATGAATGAGGTTAGTCAATGATAACAGAGCTCATTTACATATAGCGTTAAAGGTGCAGTAGCAAAAGCATCCTATTTAACTTTTTTTGTGCAAAAAAACCTTGACTAACATTTTAAGACTTGCTATAATGTCTAGAATAGCCTTGGAAAGTAAATCAAACTTCTAATTTATTTTAAACTATTATTTTATTTAAATATATATATATATTAGGGGTGGCACGGTACATGGAAAAAAACGCTTGTCTCGGTTCGGAGTGTGTGCGTCGCACGGTTCGCGCATGCGCAATGTATCCTCGTGCCCGTATGTTACCTCAGACAGTGGGTGTCCTTTTCGCGCGAAATAAGAGGTTTGTGTGGACATACAGTAAAGTAAAAGTGGAGTGCTGCAGGTCACGTCACATGTAGAAATGAAAGTGGGAGAGATAAGGAAGGCTGCCCGGAGTTGGAGGATGCGCTAGCATCGTATAGCAGGCAGGGCAGATGAAGTGCGGAAAAGCGTGAGCCGCGTCGCGCGTGCCCATTGCGCATTAACACACTGGCAGTGTTTGTCTCGCGAGTCGCGCAGCTGAACCGCGGCTCGTGGATTGCAAATATAGTCCATTCTGTCACATTTTCCGGTGTTCTCCTCCGACCCCTGTCTGTCTCATGCTTTGATTCATGATGGGCAGCATATCTGCTGCAAACGCGACCGTGTTCCCCTCTGTCTCATACACACATGCATATGTTGTATATAAGTAATTCACATGATAAATGTAACATTTAAAAGTTAAGATATGCTTCTAGTTCTAATAATTTAAACATGCCTTTGAAGTTTGGGCAAAAACTTCTGGCAGTGTTGTGTTTTCGTGTATTTTATGTTATTTTTTCACAGCGCTGGATGTCATATGGTGATTGTGAAACACATGGGACACTTCATGGTGAAATGTGTTAATCAGGTCAGCTGAATTAAAGCCACAGTGCATTGTTCTGATCAAAATTGATATGATTAACATGAAAAATGTTACGCCAATGTGTCGGACTCGGTAGACAGCCAGTTAGGAAACAACTTGATATAACAATTTTTAATACTGTATCCTAAATTGTGGATGATTAAGCCATATATACCATATGCTGAAGTAAATTTCTGGAGTGTTAACGATGAAAAAAAACAACAACAAGAACCGTACAGAACCGAAAACCGTGACCCTAAAACCGTGATACGAACCGTGGGTTTTGTGAACCGTGCCACCCCTATATATATATATATATATATATATATATATATATATATATATATATATATATATATATATATATATATATATATATATATATATATATATACAGTTTAAAGTTTTTTAATGCATTAAGTTGATCGAAATGTCAAAGTGTCAATAAAAATGTTAAGCTGCACAACTGTTTTCTACATTGATAATATTAAGAAATGTTTCTTGAGCAACAAACCAGCATATTAGAATGATTTCTGAAGGATCATGTGACACAGAAGACTGGAGTAATGATACTGAAAATTCAGCTGTCACCAGATAAATAAATTACATTTTAAAATATATTCAAATAGAAAACAGTTAACAAATATTACTCTTTTTACTGTATTTTTGATCAAATAAATGCAGCCTTGCTGAGAATAAGACTTCTTTCAAACACATTAATAAAACTTTACTGACCCCAAATTTAGAGTAAAAAAAAAAAAAAGGTGATCATGAGAAACTACGTTGCAATTAACAGGGGGAAAAGTTGCAATTACTTTTTTCTTTTTTACTGTGTATGCTTTTTTTTGTTGTTGCAGCAACCCATTTCCATTTCAGTCTCCCGTATACATGGAGCAAATCATTGCTTATATGTCAAACAGGTTCTAATAAAATCCAGTTCAAATCCAATTTCTATGCTGGATCATCCTGTTTTTGTGTCTATAGCCTCTGACAGGCTGATTTGCACCATTTCAAGGCTGCTTCAGTCACTGCATGCAGCTCCTTTCAACATATAGCCAATCAGAGTAGGCCGTTGTGTCAGCATGTCTGCTCTGATCCTTGGTATCACCTCAAGTCGCACTGACAACTCACTGCGCTTCAGAGGGCTGATTATCCATCCATAAGAGGCGTTTGCCCTCGCTGCGGGAGACGACGCTAGTCCAAAAACACTCATAACCACACGGTCATGACAGAGGAAAGCAATATAAAACACACAACACGTGTTGACAATTTTATAGAAAATCCCTCTAATAAAAGCGGATTACGTTTCAACTTTCTCGGGTTAAAGCAGATTTGAGTTCTGTCATCTTCAAGTATTCGTTTTAAGAAACACAGTATTTCTCCCAGTTTGGTGTATAACCAAGACTAGACACTTTAGCATCATCATTTATTAAATTGTACAATCTTACATTCAAAATGCTTTGGCTGAACTTTCACTCTTGCCAACTGACTTATGCTAATCTGGGACATTTTAATACTTAATAGGACATTTATTCGTCATAACTTAAACATTTGCATTTAAATCCTTATTTGGTTTTTGTGTTAAATGCTCTTCTTTCCCTCAGACGGCTGTTTAAGTTAGAATGCAGGGGAGGTTTCATCTGATTATGTTGGAGACGTTTCCTTTTTGTCAAAATGACAGTTTCTCCATATGGCCTCCACAATGACTTAAGCTAAGGTTCCCAAAGTTCCTATCGTTCCTTGCATTCCCAAGGCTCCCTACCCCTATAAAATATAGCACAGATCTATTAAGAGCATTTATTTGATAAACAATGCCATGAAGACTTATTGATGCTACAAACCTTAAGGAGAAACAGGTCATGGGTACAAGTTAAAAACATCTCATGACGTACATTTTGACTAAAGGTTAAACATTTTTTGATAAAATTAGATAAAAATTGTCATTTTTCACTCTTATTAGGTTAGGGAGAGTTTATGGGATGTTCCCTGATGCCCCTGTAATGGCAATGAAGAGGAACATATTAACAATGTCAGGTGTTTAACTCGTTGCTTATGAATAAATAATATAGAATCATTTTTATATTAATAAAGACAAAAGTTACAAAGGATTTAGATGTCAAATAAATGCTGTTCTTTTGAACTTTCATCAGAGGATCCTGAAAAAAATATATAATGGTTTCAACAGAAATATTATTAAGTTTTCAACAATGATAAAAAATAGTAAATATTTCTTGAGCAGCAAATCAGCACATTAGAATGATTTCTGAAGGATCATGTGGCACTGAAGACACTGCAGTAATGATGCTTAAAATCCAGCTGTGTCACCACAGGAATAAATTACATTTTAATATATATTTACAAGTAGTCAATAGTTCATCTTAAAATATTTCACAATATTGCTGTTTTACTGCATTTTTGTTAGCATAAGTGAAATTCTTTCAGAAACATTAGAAAAATCGTATTGACCCTGACATTTTTTAACTTTTGAATGTGTACATTTTTTATATTAATGATATTATTTATCTGTTTTGCTCATAATATTTTCAATTTGGTGGTTTAATCTGAGGAACATTGTGCTTAGATGTCACAAGATGAAGATCTGGAGAAAATGTTTTAGGAAGCTTTGACAGATGTTTTCTTTATTACATGATTTGATTTGAATAACTTGACTTACATCAGTGGTGGTCAGCCTGTAATTCTGACAATAAGATTGAATTATTTTATCACGTTTTATGCGTCATAGTTCCTTAAAAAGTTATTGGCAAATTTTTACTCACATTTGGTACTTGGTGAATGTTAATTATGGACCCTATAATATGTGAATTAATACAACTCTATAAAAATAAATCCATCTAACCAGAATACTTGCAGAGCAAATTAATGAAAACTTTTGAAACTCCAAATGATTCAGTTCACTCCTCCGCTCTGGCAGTCTGTCATGACACTGGCATTGCCATGGTTCACTTCCTGCAGAGATTCTCTCCATTACAGTTGCTCATGATTATTCATATTTCGAAAGTACAATCACAGGATGAAACTGTAAATTTCACAGGCGACTGCGGTTTCACAACAAGCTATTAAATTGACTGCGAGAATCTAGTGTTATTATGAGAAACGCTACATATTACTGGACATTTTTATATTTTTTTAAATTCTGCTGCCATAAAGGAACAAAAGCACCTCTTTGCTCTGATTCTTTTATCTCTTTTTTTTGGGCTTTCTGGCACTCTTTTCAACTTCAAACGCATCTAAAATCATTTGTCTCCAAATTCGGGATCCGTGGAAGAAATATAATACTGAGAGCAATTTGGTTGAAAGCCCATGAAAATACACTTGAGCCAGCTGCTCGCTTTCTTTTAAAAATCTAGCGCTTCTACGACTGTTTGCCTCGGTCAGACACACGCATGAACACACACATGCATTCATGTACGCACTCGCATTTCCAAATGCACACAAACACGGTCTCTGCCCCAAAGGTAGTCCCAGCTGGCGTATATTCAGGCACTAAAAGGTTCAGGGTCCTGAAATGTCCCCAGCATCCACACAGTGATTTTTCTGTTGTTGTTGCACATGTGGAAAGGGAACAACAGTGCCTTTCAGACAAAATATCTTCCTTTACCGCTGCCATTCATGCGTAGCTCCTTCAGGATGGTTAGCGCAATGATCCTAAATACTGTGTACAATCAAAAGTCCCATTCTGATGGCACCTGTTTTCAGGACAATTGTGTGTAAAGTAATTCTGGAAAAGATCTGACTGCATAAATTCAGTCACTCACCTTGGTTGCATTCGGGGTGGGCTCAAAGCAAACGCTAGGGATGCTGGGATACACGTCGGACCAGCCTTCCCTTGTGCAGTTCCTGCTAATGATCCCTAGAACAAACAGACATTGCTTAGTTAACAGCCAATTTATCAGAATGATTAATGGCAATTTAGTCTGACAACGAGCATTAGTGAGTGTTTTGGTAGGTAACGCTTCGCAGAAAGAGCAGAGATATCAGAGAAAACTAAACATAACAATAATCTAATCGAATAAATTGTTCAAGAATAGAATGAAGCTCAACAAAGCTTGCCAAGAAACGTTTTTTTATGAAATTCTCTATTTTGCATAAAGAAACAAAGATTACATTTAGTACCTCAACCGTTTTTAGTATAGTTTTCATGATAATTAAATGCATTCTCTCAATTCGTTTTCTACATTATTTATCTTACTGTTTAAACCAAAAATATTGCGCACACACATTACCATTCAAAAGTTTGGGATCAGTAAAAAATTATATTATTCAGTAAGAATACATTAAAGGCACAATATACACTCACCTAAAGGATACACCATACTAATACTGTGTTTGACCCCCTTTCACCTTCAGAACTGCCTTAACTCTATGTGGCATTGATTCAACAAGGTGCTGAAAGCATTCTTTAGAAATGTTGGCCCATATTGATAGGATAGCATCTTGCAGTTGATGGAGAATTGTGGGATGCACATTCAGGGCACAAAGCTCCCGTTCCACCACATCCCAAAAATGCTCTATTGGGTTGAGATCTGGTGACTGTGGGGGCCATTTTAGAACAGTGAACTCATTGTCATGTTCAAGAAACCAATTTGAAATGATTCCAGCTTTGTGACATGGTGCATTATCCAGCTGGAAGTAGCCATCAGAGGATGGGTTCATGGTTGTCATAAAGGGATGGACATGGTCAGAAACAATACTCAGGTAGGCCGTGGCATTTAAACGATGCCCAACTGGCACTAAGGGGCCTAAAGTGTGCCAAGAAAACATCCCCCACATCATTACACCACCACCACCAGCCTGCACAGTGGTAACAAGGCATGATGGATCCATGTTCTCATTCTGTTTACGCCAAATTCTGACTCTACCATCTGAATGTCTCAACAGAAATCGAGACTCATCAGGCCAGGCAACATTTTTCCAGTCTTCAACTGTCCAATTTTGGTGAGCTCATGCAAATTGTAGCCTCTTTTTCCTATTTGAAGTAGAGATGAGTGGTACCCGGTGGGGTCTTCTGCTGTTATAGCCCATCCGCCTCAAGGTTGTGCGTGTTGTGGCTTCACAAATGCTTTGCTGCATACCTCAGTTGTAACGAGTGGTTATTTCAGTCAAAGTTGCTCTTCTATCAGCTTGAATCAGTCGGCCCATTCTCCTCTGACCTCTAGCATCAACAAGGCATTTTCGCCCACAGGAAAATCCGAGTAACTGAGCAGATTGTGAAATACTCAGACCGGCCCGTCTGGCACTAACAACCATGCCACGCTCAAAATTGCTTAAATCACCTTTCTTTCCCATTCTGACATTCAGTTTGGAGTTCAGGGGATTGTCTTGACCAGGACCACACCCCTAAATGCATTGAAGCAACTGCCATGTGATTGGTTGATTAGATAATCGCGTTAATGATAAATTGAACAGGTTTTCCTAATAATCCTTTAGGTGAGTGTATACCCAAATCTAAAAAAACCCACTAGAACCACTAGGACTTGTGTACTAACATAAGAATGTTTAAATCTAGAGAAATAAGCTATTTTAACCAGGACACAGACCGTGTCTGTGCGTTGCCTATCAATGACATCATACCAGCGTTACACTCGATTTACGGTTTTATTTTGTAGAAACCATGGAAACACCAAAGTCGCTTTAATATATTCAGTTTTATTAGACAGGTGAGCAACTGTATGGATACATTCATCGATAGAAAATGAATCATTGTTATATAGCTCAACACAGTTAGTCTTATTGCTTAAATCAGTCGGTCACGTTCGACGTACGTCGGAACTGACCGACCAGTTCCGACGTACGTCGAACGTGATCGACTGAAAGGGAACGTCTCGGTTATGTATGTAACCCTCGTTCCCTGAAGGAGGGAACGGAGACGTACGTCGGAACTGACCGACGAATTTGGATCCCAAGGTTTATTGTTCTCCATTATGCCACCTGATGGAGTTTTGGTTCCTTGCCACAAAGCTTTGGCTTGACTTGCTCAGTTGGGGACACAACATTTTCAACTAAATATTCAAATAAATTTTCAACTAAATTACTGATCTGCCCGCATTGTCACTATATATGATAATTGAAATGAGCTCGATAACATCACCGTTTTCTCCAGAGCGGCTGTCCAGCCGAATCAAATTCTGTTGCATTTTTTCCTGTTTAACACTGTGAAGCTGCTTTGAAACAATCGGCATTGTAAAAAGCGGTATATAAATAAAGGTGACTTGACTTGACTTAAATCTTGTTTTCTTGATTTACTGTGAGCACCATGTTTTACCATGCCTAATATTGATCTAGCTTACTGGAGTGTGCAACAAGTGTCTCATAGTAGCCACCGAGCGAACGCAGAGAGTAACATTATAACATAACTTTCAACAGCACTGCGTTACCCCATATACACATGACCGGAAGAAGTGATAAAAGTTCCGCAAAATCAAGTCGTCGTTTTGAGTAAGCGACCTCTAGCGGCGAAACATTACATATTGTGCTTTAAATTGATCAATTTAAAGTTCAGTAAAGACATTTAAAATGTAACAGAAGATTTCCATTTCTCAGTTGTGTATAAAAACTTGAATTCAAATCAGCAGTAAAAACAAATATTACCAAGAGATGAATACTTACTATATAACTTCTTGAGTTATGTTATTAAGAATGAACTTTTATTAGTGTTTTGATAATGAGACCAAGGGGTTTGAATGTGCTTAAATGTAATGATGATAACACTGCATGCAATTAATCTGATTGATCCTTAAAAAAATTATGGAAACTATGATTTCTTATATTTTTCCTTTTGATAATAGAGTGAAATGACTCTGAAATACATATTTATTCTGTGTCCAGCCTTTTCCTTATAGATGCAATTACCTTTACATTTCCAGCATGGGCTGCACTCACTCGTTATACTTGTAAATTCATATGGCACCAGTGATAATGGAATAGTTTTGCACATCACTGATGCATTCAGTCAAGGCTAAGAGGCTGAGCGTGAAGTATAAATACAGTATATTTGTGTTTCATGCACTAAAGTGTCTGCGTGTAGGCTTGTTAATCCTCTCAGTAGCGAAAACAGCCTCCTACACGTTGCACTACATCAATGACAACCATTACACCTGGAGAAGAGCAGTTGGCAGGCTAACAAAGTGTACATTTAAACATCAACCAAATATTATTACATCCAACAGACCACTGTACAAGATAATAAGTAGGCTGAAAGATACATTTTGGAACATCTGGTTAAAAAAATTTGGAAGCTATTTTTTGCTTTGTTTTTTTCAAAAGTTCATTCAAGTATTCAAACTATTTTTCAAGAGAAAGGCAAAAAATTTCCTCACTTCAGAAACCCAACAGACAAACCCAACGGTCAGTAGATCATTGACCTACAAAAGGCAACTAAGCTATAATATAATACTGTATATTTACTGACATCAATAATATGTAACACTTCAAGTGAAATGACTTGCACTCCTTGTGACATGCGTATGTTCTATGTATATTTTAGGACTGACAGGAAAGCAGAATGAATATTTAATGGCATTTCATGGGCCCGAATATGCGGGAGAGCACAACTACATCAGCACTCTGCGCGCGAGAGAGAGAATGTAAACTCTACTGACATGTATCAACACTGAGATTTATTTTTGTCCGTGTCCAGTCTGAAACGAATCCCCCAAATACACACCCACACATGCTCACACGCACCCAGCCATACACATCAGAATATACACATGTGCATACAGGCACTCAAACACACACACACACACACACACACACACACAAGCCTAACAAAAGGACTGTCTGTACAAACAGACAGATTCAGGCTTTATAAAGGTGCTAACTAACCCATCTTTAAAAAACCTGGTCCACCTTATTCATCCTATTCAAAGAGATCCACTAATTTACGTCATCATGTGAGCTCTTATCTTGAAATGAAATTGTCAGAAGGGTAATCAAACATGAATTTTTTCCAGGAGTATAAGTGCTTTGCGGGAGCACAAAGAGGGACTGCTTTGCTGCTTCTAACTGCCATTCAGGGACACAAATGCAAAGGCGCAGAGCTTTGTGCAGGCAAAAGCCTGACAGACAGCTACTTTCCATTCCGTGCATGGCACATCAGTCCAAAACCCTCCCGTCTAACACGACATTAGCAACGAAGACAGGAAGAATGCTACATGTGGAGTAATTTAATACGTCCTCCAGAAGGCTATACTGTAGAAATGACAGGTGTACTGCAATATACCACAGGGGCTTTTTTTTTTTTGCTAAGGCTGCTGGATTTGATTTTATATACACGCACACATACACACAAAATTACATTTCAAAATATATTAAAATAGAAAACAGTTATTTAAAAATTGCTGTCATATTTAACAATATTACAGTTTTTACTGTATGTTTGATCAAATGGAGCCGTGAGGAGAAACTTTAATATAATAATAATTATATATAATGAATGTAATTATATAAATTAATTGTTTTATGAATGGTGATTTCACAATCTATTGCTCTAAAGCCATTTTATAGATAATACTGCTGTAAACCCCTCAGTGTTAAGGTAAAGCTAAATGTGACAAAATTATACATTTATCAAATAAAGGGATTCATTTACTTTAATGAATCCCTTTTCACTTCATTTCTTCCTGTTCATCTCTCTCTCTTTATGCATATAAATACTTTTCCCACAAAATAAGCTAATTTGTCTTTAAACTGTTGAAAACCTCTTCTAAAATATTTGTGATTATCTCATGATTTCTGAATCTCATGAAACATGAATGTATTATGTCAGTGTAAAATGTATAAAGTGTAAAACATATGATTGAAATTACAAACCCCTGATGTAAAGTACATGAGCTCCGCCGAGGAAGAGGAATGGGAGGATGAACCATTTACTGGCCACACAACCCCAGGCACCTGAATCTACCTCGTACAATGAAAGTGGGTGATAAATATATATCTGTTCTACCTCTTACAATCCATTAACCTCTGTCAAACGAAAATATATCCTTCTGGTTGAGAAAGTGCAATGCGTTGCTTTTTCGAGAGCTACTTTGCGGGGGGAAAAGGCTGATAATATCTGGGGTAACAGCTAATGGAGCATAAATGATGCTGATGATGATGACAGTGATTCATCTGTGAAAAGTTCAGCCATACATTAGAAAGCTTGATTGGAAATGACAATCGTGTGCTATAAAACCACCGGTCAGCATGTGTTTCCAGATGTTCTGGGCTAATTTGACTGCTTAACTCTGTGGATATCCAGCAGCACCATGTGTTCGTGTGTTCCTGCATGACCTCTCTGTGCCAGCAGGTTAGAAAGTACATAAGGGCTGGAAATAGACTGATTGGGGAATAAGGGCTGTACGTACTCCCACACTCTGGAGCATGACAGACAACTTCTCTGTGGGGAGGAACGAGTGTGCTGGTTCTGTGCCCTCGGCTTGGGTCCATGGGTCAATGAGCATGTCCGAGCAGAAGGGGAAAGACATGATTCACTCACTCCAGCCTTCAGTTTACTCCCTTACTCATTCATTTACTCACACTCACAATCACATCAACACAATTCACTCTATTAATTTACAAAAAGCTTGCCTTCAAATTGAAAATAGCATTTTCATATTGTCATTATCTGATTTGTGTACATGAGAGCTAAACTGACTATAAACTTAAAAAACTTAAGGTTCAAAATAGAGGTTTGCAGCTTAATCCCATTAGAAAACCTGTTTAGATTCCTATATACGCTGGTGAAACCATTTGGAGAAAATCTAGGCACCTCTCTGTGGAACTTACAAAATGGATACTATAAGTTCTCCATATGTGGTTCTGACCTTTATTAAACAACCACTATTACACTTTTTTTAATGATCTGCATCAGCCAAATTTAGATCTCAGCATCATGTTAAAATGGCTAAATGACAGTTTGCAAATATTAAAGTAAAAATTACCATCTCTGGTGAACAAATTTTTTAGAGCAACGGGGCAGGTATTGACGACCACCTCTCCAATATCGGCATGGTGCCAGCAGGAAATATTGTCCCACATCCCCCTGCAACCTGTAAGGACATAGACACAGAACACAAAATAAAAGCTCAAAACATGTGGAAACTCAAAACTCTTTCAAAATATGCTGAAATAGCAGAACTTTCAACAAAAGTCACTGCAGCACTGCACATGAGAAACGTGACATGTGTTTGACAGGAATCTGGGAAAATTCAGGTTAAGATAAGATCCGCATTCATTTACCAATGTTCTTGAGAGTCTTTTATGTGATGAGTGTATCTGAACAGGTTTTCTCTTTTAACCTAACACAGCACTGCATGAAACATGCCTTGAGTTTGCCTTTATTTAGCAGTAAAGGTGCTACAGTACAACCAAAAAACCCAAAAAAGGAGAAAGTCATTGAATCTCTTGAGACCAGTGCGCAGGGACGGGACACATTCCAGCATCTATGGTCAGATGAGTGTTTTGTGAAGGTCTGGACATAAATAGAAAGATGGTCAAAGAGGTTTGATAATGACATCACACCCTATCCGTCTTCATCTACAACTCCAAACACTCTCAGAAACAGCACAGCATGTAGTTCTTTCTGTGTATTAAAGGGATATTTCACCTATCATTTACGTTGTTGCAAATCCGTATGACTTTCTTTCATCTGTGGAGTACTATATGACACACTTGAACTTGAAATAAAATGTAAGCATTAAACTGATAAGTGTTATAACACTTTCATGCCGCTGTTTGTCAATTTGGAACTTGAGAGGTCAATTGCCCATCCTGAATATGGAAAAGAGTAATCAGAATAATATATTTTATATTATAAGATTTCTTATTATTATAAATGTTGAAAATATTTTTCTGCTTAATATTTTTGTGTAAACCGTCATATTTTTTTTTCAGGATTCTTTGATGAAGAGAAAGTTGTAACATGTAAATGTAACAACATAAATATAACAACGTAAAAATCACTTTTGATCAATTTAATGCATTCAGTATTTAATGCAAACAGCATTATGTGTATGTAAAAATGTATGTATGTTCCATAGAAGAAAGTCAGTCATACAAATTTGGAACGGGCTAGTAAATAATGACAGAATTTACATTTTTAGGAACTACTCCTTTAAACAGCTGCGTCTTCTCTGAAACAGCTGGTCAGTTCTGAGGGAAAATAAGGAATCTAAACTAAGAGAAAACATGTCATTCACCAAGCATTGTTTAAGACACAGTAAACATTGCTTCTGATTGGTCAGTGCTCAGTCCACTGTTTCCTTTTATGAACCATCAGAAATGTGGAATACATTAAGTGGCCCAAACCGCTTTTTTTCCCCAGTCATCTCCAGAGGGACTTGTCAATCGTTTCACCCATTCGAATAGTCAAGACCTGTGTATTTATTGCCAAATAATTACCATTAATTGGAACATCTGTCCGTTGATGGACACCATACAGCTGTCATCAAGGCAAACCCAAGCAAAGCAGTGCTGTTCCCACACTTTAGATTTTGTTCTAAAGTGGATGCAAAGCATGTAGAACAATGCAAAACAATATAGAAAAGATTGTCTATGATTGCACATTGATTACAGTGATTTAAATGTAGTTGTTTAATATTAGAATTGTCACATAAATAAACAAATGCCAAATATGGTCCCTGGCGGTTATTAACCGCGGGTTGTATGATTACGGCCAATGACCAGAGATGATACGGGCTGGGAAAATGCAGAAGAAAATATTCGAAGGCCCTTTGAAACACAGTCATCACTAAAACATCTGGGTTGTTTAAAGCTTCAAAGTTCTCATCATAAAACTATGAGTATCTCTGTTCCAATAAAAAAGATATATATCTTCTGTTACCTCATCCAGACTCACTTAAATCAATTTCGGCTAGTGTATGAAGTATATAAACATACAAAAGTTTGGGGTCAGCAAGATTTTTTTTTTTAAAGAAATTAATCTTTTTTCATTCAGCAAGGATGCATTAAAATAATCAAAAGTGACAGTAAAGACATTCATAATGTAACAAAACATTTATATTTAAAATAAATGCTGTTCTTTTGAACTTTCTATTCATCAAAGAATCCTGAAAAAAATGTATCAGTGTTTCCACAAAAACATCAAGGAGGTGTTTTTATTTATGTTTATTATTAAACATTAATAATAAGAAATGTTTCTTGAGCAGCTAATCAGCATAATAGAATGATTTCTGAAGGATCATGTGACACTGAATACTGGAGTAATGATGCTGAAAATTTAGCTTTGATACAGTATCGTAGGAATAGATTATATTAAAAAAAAATTATATATATATTTAAAAATAAATGAATGCAGCCTTAGTGAGTGTAAGAGACTTCTTTCAAAAATATTAAAAAAGACAATTGTGAGATTATAAATTAAGAATAAATAAGTAATAAGAAAGTCAAGAAATAGTCACAATTGTGAGACAAAGTTATTTAGAGGGAAATGTGGGTTATTTCCAGTAGAGTGGAGCAGGGATGACATATTTTTGTAGTCCAACCCAGAAGTTAGCAACACCCTGCTTCCCTCGATAAAAACTCAAAAGGATTCTTCCATTGGCTTTTGGATAATTGCAGAAAATGATGTCTGTGACTAACAAAAGTTTATGATTTTTACACGTTTTGTTCATTGGCAGAAGTCAAAAGCTAAACATAGGCTTTAAATGAACTACACCAAGGCCGCAGGACCTCAACATCACCACCACTGCTATTTTAAAGTCTTTGTGTAAAAACATTTTCCCTGAAAGTTTGAGTTATAATAGTTTGCAAGAGCACGATTATAAACACGAGTTTGTGAAAGCAGACGAGTGCGTAGATGACTACCTGTTCGGCTGATGACGTTTAATGTCCCTGACAACCTCTGTAGTCCCATTTAGCCACTTGTTAGCAACCGCCTTTTTAAGACACATAAACGTTTTTTTTTTTTTATCACAAGTGGGGTATTTTATGCCATCGAATAAAACATGAAAATATCTTGAGCATGTGTTCACCACAGACCTTATTTCAAATATTTAACCAAAAACACATTCAAAAAACCGATTGACTTTAGGACGGTGGAACTGGGACTTGTTTCCGGGTTTTGGCCTAGAAAATCATGTCATCCCTGCACCACTTTCCAGACAATATAAACATCACATTCAACATTGACCTTAAAAGCTGGAGCCAAAAGCAACTCAACCACTATCAGCCAAAAGCAAATGTGATTCTACATCTGCCAGAGCATTGCTACACACCAACAGAAAAACAATGAGACATTAACTGATTATGTAGGACAATTGGCAAGAGCTCATTCAGATTTATTTCACTGTAATGTTTGTGGAGAACGTGACACAAACACACACAACACTACACATCTTACAATGTTTGCCTACTATTGAAATGCAGTTTCACGTACTGGCCAACTACTGTAAACAACAGATGCTGTCAGTGGATTTAGAAGATGATGTAACGTGTGTGTGCACACATACGCGCACTAATACAGTACCTTTGGTGTGTGGAGGAGAGTCGTATGCCAGCATGCCCAAACATTCCTTCTCGGCCATCTGCAGCTCATACAGGAAGTGACAGTTTGCATGCCTCCCGCTGACCTTCAGGGGGCAAAGGAAAGAAAATCAACCATATGATCTCAATGCTACTGCCACTCAAGAAGTAGCAAAAAACGTCTCAGTCAGTGTTGTTTTTGTATCATTGAGAGTAATATGATAGTTTTTATTAATATTTTAAATAATTTTTTATTTTTACATTTTACTTTTAAAGTTTTTTGTAATTTAGTATATATTTTTTTGTTTTTATATATATTTCTATATAATTTGTATTCATTTTTAATTTAGTTTTAGGGATAAATATATGGGGTAAGTTGTCATAATTAAAAAAAAAGCTATTAAACAGCTGATTATAGGTTTTTCAGCAATATTTAAACAGTAAAACATTTATGAAACATAAAACAATAAATGAAACAGCAAAATATAACATACAAAAATACCAAATTATTATTGACCAAGAAATATTGCAATTTAAAAAAATCTATCGCGTGCGCACGAGAAACTTATCACGTGGGCACGAGAAACGTATCACGTAGGCACGAGAAACTTATCTACCTTATAATTTCTGGTTTGCGTACAATTTGACACAGGAGACCTACACCTGTGCAAGACAGAATGCACATTTCGATCGTCTGCCATGTGACAGTGATGTCTATGACATTTGTAATACTGTTATGACAGGGGCACACTTTGAGCTTCCAAAGGACTCAAGCAATATACTTGCATCTAGAGCTTAGATCGGGCTCAAAAAATCAAGCCCGACCCTACCCGAGCCTGTGCACGTTGTGTCCGAGCCTGGCCCGGCACGACACATTAACTGTAATTATGAGCCCGAGCCCGATGTAAACCCAACCATTTTTTAATACGTGGGCGTTCTGAGAACAAGCCTGTAACGAGCGAAGCGGACGGGTGTGACACTCAGCTCAATAATCCGCTCTATGCAGGCGCGCGCTCATGAACCGTTCACTGGTAAAACAACGCTCGCTCAAATCCCGCTCAGACATGACATGCATCTGTACTAAAGGCCTACTAAACAATGTATTTTGTTTAATATTTATGTTTAAATATTAAAATGTTATTTTTAAATTTCATCTGATTATGAAAAGTGCAAAGATGCGAGTGGGTCAGAAATTATTTTGGTGGTTATTATATTTTGTTTAACATTAAGTTTCGTTTTGTATGAAGCCCTTCTTTAAAATGAATTTCGTTTTGTATAAATTGTATCTTAATTTTAATCAAGGTTTCGTCAGCCAATTGCTTGGATTTAATAAATAACAAGCAAATAGAGTAATAGCAGATTATAAGGGTGAGATGAAGTGGCGCGGGAGCGATCACATGCATTGCACATGAGTTGGAGCGCCTCTCATAAATAAACGAAACTCAGCAGCTACTGCCTCACAGACATGAGAAATATGTGTATAGAAAGCTTGAAATGTCTACTTTTCTTTAACTTATAGTTAAGAAAAGAAATAGACTAGTTAAGCAATGCACAGTGTTAACGTGAGCAGCTCATGACTGCCGTCTCGGAGCGTTTCTGAATGCTGCGCTTCACTGCGTGTGCTAAGAGTTTAACACACATTTTTAGACTAATCCTGATTTGTGCAACTTTGTACACATTTGTTTCTTAGTTGTAGTATTACTTTGCTAAAAAAATATATTATTTCTGATTATGGCATAGCTTTCAGCTAAAAAAACACAAACGATCAAGGGACATCACTGTCACATGGCATAGACGATCGAAATGTGCATTCTGTCTTGCACAGGTGTAGGTCTCCTGTGTCAAATTGTACGGAAATTATAAGGCAGATAAGTTCTCATGCGCACACGAAAAGTTTCCTGTCCGCACGCGCGCACGCGAAAGTCTGTATATTTTTATTTTTTTGCAAAGGTCCCTTTAGGGGCTCCGCATAATAAGACTTAAATATTTAGTAAATAAATATAACATACACTGGTAAAAAAAAATTCCAAAATAGTGCCAATGGGAGTAGACAGTTCTGAGTGTGATCTACTGATGACATGCAAATTAAAGAACACAGACGCAGCCGGATCATTTCCATAATGACCAACGTAATCTACCAGTTAGTTTCTGGTTTAAGACGTGCTTTTTTGTGTGGTAAATAAGGGTGCAAATACCAGTAAATTGCCTAGCGCAAACCTTAGTAAATCACATTGCGTGATTCATTAAAATACTCTCCTCCCATAAATCTGAAAGGGAAACTCCTACAAATGCATATGCAATAAGGTCAGCCACAAAAATAACTTTGCCCTTCACCTTTTCAGGGCTACTTTTTCATTGGGTGTCTTTAGTAAATCCTTTTTAACGGCAAAAGTGCTGGCACCTGTTAGTAAATCTGGCCCTGGCTGGTTCATTATTGCAGTGATTATTATGTTTCTAGCATGTTATATGTTTGGCAACAGTTCTTCTAATCCTAATTGATGGCATGTGTAGCTTTTCATTCAGTTTGACCAAACATTGATGCACCTCTTGACGGAAATAACATCACAACATTTATTTCCATCAAGAGGTGCATAATTTTTTGGTCAAGATGTTGCATTGACAATGCAAGAGTCAAGCACTCTGTAAAGTCTCCTCCAGCACATCCCAAAGACTTTCAATGAATTTAAGGACTGGACTCAGAGGTGCCAATTCATGTGTGAAAATTATTCTTCATGCTCCCTCCCAACCATTCTCAAAACAAAGGTGTTGCTTGATGACGCCTTGATTTCGCAGAGCTTTTATTATGCCAGAAGACTGCTTCCGCTTCTTACGGTCATAAATATGTGGGGTAACCATAGGCCATAAAAAAATATGGACGACGCGACTTTGTTCGCTTCCGCTGAAGAAAAGCGAAGCCTCCGGAGGTCCGAATATGGCACTGACATACCGAGTCTGCTCAGTGTGACCTTGGGACCGGAGTCTGCGCGGTAGAGAGCAGGAAGTAGAGCCGTGATATCAAAAGCCCGCCCACACTCTCACAGACTAAACCAAACTTATTTAAAAAACAAACACTTGAAATTAAATCATTGTGATAAAAACTGCCTAACATTACAAAAACCAACTTTGGGAAAAGATTATTTGAAGTGTAATTTGATTGTCCATTAGAATACACAGAGGGGCGGGGGTTATGACCTATACTGGGACCAACCACCTGGGAGCGGTCGAGACGCGTAGGCTTCAGTTTTTAACACGAGTGCTACAGGCTTGGGGGTAATGCAGTGCTGTTTTATCATATTAGATACATTATTTGTGGCTACTATGATACACTTGTTGCACACTGCAGTAAGCTAGATCAATATTAGGCATGGTAAAACATCGTACTCGTGGTAAATCAAGAAAACAAGTTTCCAATTTTTTTTAATTGTCTATATAGTTAAGTAATTTTTTTCCAGTTATTTTTGTATATCAAATTAAACTAAATGTTTATGAGAAATGTTGAAGGCATTTAAAAAAATTATGGTTTTAGTTTTAATAACCCTGGTGTCAGGAACAATATTTGCATAGGCACGCACCCTCCAGCTTATTGGGATCAACATAAACATGAGGTTTGTCACCTGAAGGTAGTGCTGAATTGCTAACTCGGTTAAGACGGCTTGCTAATGACATCATCCAAAATGACTGATCAACACAGTTGGACTCAAAGCTAGCATTATCAAAGAGCAGCCACAAAGCCTAAATGTACTAAAAATCCTCTATTATAAGACCTGTAATGATATGAAGGGAATTAACCAGAGTCACATGAAGTCTTCGGTTAAAGATCTCATCAGTTGGTGCTCAGCCATGGATCATTTTTGCTTTATAAAATCATTCTGAAAGCACAGGATGTTAGAATTTAAAATCGGATTTTTTTTAAAATACAAGCATTCTATTTGACATCAAAGACGTAAAAACATGCAATTAATTTTTTTTTTTTTTTTTTATCCAAATGTTTCAACACAAGGTCACCGTACATCTTACGTGTTTGACCTGCGTGTGAATTCTTAGTCACTTTGGCTTCAGGTTTTTCCAAGTGAACAGCACAGAGACAAATCAGCTCGGATCAGAACAAGACATAAGCCTACACTTTTAGTCTGTCATTGCTCATCTCTTTCAAAATCTTGAGCTACATCTTCGACGCGAGTACTCAGCTGAGCAGAGCTTTCCATTCTGTATCACAGCTAGAACGATCGCCACACACGCTAATGATATGAGTGATTGTATCAGGATTATTCTGGATCATTACTGTCAGAGCAAACGCACGCTGGCTGAGATTAACTCAGGCTGAGAGCAATTACAGCCAAGTCGAAAACACATTTGACATTCTCTGCTTTTTTACCGTTGATTTTTCAGCTTCCACAAAGAGAGAATGGATGTGGATAACCAAAACTCTAACTCCAAACATCTCAGCGTTACTAAAAATATCCACATGAGCTTCAAAAGTGTTTCATTTGCATATCTTACTTTAATGACATTTGTGAGAAAAGTGCATCACACGTATCAGTCCTGATAGTCTGTTTTCCCGGTTTAGCAGACTGAGTCTCGTCAGCAGCCGGTCGCCAGGGCACATATCTGACTCATCCTTTTGCTTCATGGGAATTGACATGTTTTTCAAAAATAATTTGTTGAGAAAACGAATAGGGGCTTTGTAGATGAAAGGGGAGCATCTGGTGCAATAAACAAAAACGGCTCCACCTGAGATTGATGCTTAATAAACTAAGTAAAGTTGAATGCAAAAATGTCAAAATGTGATAAATATTTCAGATAATCAGATAAATGACACTTATCAGAGTTCTAAAGGATGTTTCAAGTAAATAATATCAACATTTATCTGAAAAGGTCATTTTAAATACCAGATAGGCAAGACTGTGAGTTTATATTTTTCTGTTTAAGTTTAGGCAGTGGCTATTTGTAATAAGTGCAAATATCATAGATGCTATTTACACCAAGTGAAAATAACATTTTCTTAGCGATAGATGATATTTACACTAAGTGAAATAGCATAAGTGAAAATAGTGATATTTTCTATTTACACCATGTAAAAGTAGTTTTTTGCAATATGTGTAAATAGTAATTAGATGCTATTTATACTTTATTTTGACAGATACTGTACATACTATTTGCACCCCAGTATTGTTGTACATAAAAAGAATGCAATAATAACATAGCTAGAAGTGTAAATTATTATATTTATTAAAATCATTAAATGGATGCCGCCTTAATGGGACAATAAAAGCCTTCCCTACCTACCCCTAATTCTACCCAATAAATGCTTTTATTATTATAAAAAATTTCGTTAGGCCCTTTATTTCCATTTTTAGAACGTTTTCTTAATTTTTATTGAAAGTAAAAGTCAAGTCTTTTCCTGGTTCAAGTCTGTATAGTCAAGTCTGTTCATTTGTCAAGTCAAGTCATCGTTTCGGTTTGCTCACTTTGGATTGTTGGATTTCTGTTTGCATATTTTGGATTCTATAAAACTGCACTTGGGTTCATCACTTCAACTTGCCTCCAGTGGACTTTACATTACACTACTTTTCAAAGGTCTGCTCTAAAAATACAGTAAAAACAGTAGTATTGTAAAATATATATTACAATTTAAAAAATACATGTTTTATATTTTAATATATTTTAACGTTTTATTTATTCCTGTGACGACTCCAGTGATTACTCCAGTCTTCAGTGTCACATGATCCTTCGGAAATCATTCTAATATGCCGAGTTGGTGCTCAAGAAACATTTATTACACTATCAATGTTGTAAAACATTGTTCTGCTAAATATTTTGTGGAAACTGTGATGGGATTCTTTAGAAAATAGATAGAAAGTCCAAAAGAACAGCATTTATTTGAAAACTGATTTTTTTTTTTTTTGTAGCAATGTAAAGGTCTTTAATATCCCCCCCCAAAAAAACTACTCTTAGAGAAAACAAAAATGTGCATTTGACTTTTGACTCTACACTCTAAAGATCTTGGGTTATTTTTTCTAACCAAATCCTGGGTATATTTTTTCAGTGTTTGGGTATGTGTTACCCAGATTCTGGGTTGGACATAACAACCCAGGTGTTGAGTTATTTATCGCGGGCATTTTGCGACCTCTTTGGGAGAGAGCAGTGCAGCTTCGACAAATTGGTGTATGTCTTCTGTAAATACAGGTTTGTGTACATTTTATTTGATCTATAAATTCATTATTGTGCTGTATATTGTTTAATTGTCTTGCATAAAATGTTATGATATTTTTAAAAAAAGATACAGAATATAAATACATAGGACTAAAGTTAGAAGTTCCCCGCTGAACATTATACAAGCTCCGGCACGAGATCCTGTGCCGTTACAGTGCAAAAAACAGAGACTGGTCGATTACACTTGAATTACTTCTAAATGTTTCATTTTTACTTCTAATA